>JAQPZY010001526.1:3057500-3800776 GCA_029931535.1 Margaritifera margaritifera
ACTTTGACCCATTAAACTAAACAGATGATCATTTCATGCTTAATACACTCAAATATATGAGAGAAACATGCAATGTTTCATCGCATTCTTTGCATCACACTGCTATTAGGCAGTGGTTTTACAAGGCTGATAAGGCAGACAAGGCTGAGGATGCTCCAGTTGGAGACTGCAAAAAGGGTCTATTCCGTCTTCGTTGTCTTAGGGGGAAGGATATATATGTTTTAAATTTAATAATGTATGACTGATTCTTTTTAAGAAAACAAGCAAATTCCAGAAACTGATCTTCGGTGCTTTTTATTGGAAGTAGAAGAGTAGTTTTATAGAGAAAGGGGCTAGGTAATAATGGTAATCAAATCAATGAGCAACAATGACAATCAAACGCAACCATCAATGTCAAGCTGCCTATTACATTTGATCGAAATCAAATAATAAGGTATTTATCATGCTGAAATGAAAATGGATGGATTCCCGAAAATCAGAGGCTGCAACTCTGGTAAATAATGTATGTATATGTATGTGCATAGGGTTTAACAGTACATCAGCACTATCCTGGGCATATGGTGACAATCTGTTAAATGATGATTATGTAAAATGATGAAAAAATGAAAACCATCAAACTCAGCCAAGGTCTTATCAATGTCAAGCAGCATACCTAAATAAAAGTTACACTCTGGAGTTTCACAATTTTGCATAGGGTTATGAGCTTTAGGAAAAGATCTTCCCACAGACTGGAATCAAAGCCAATAATGTGTGGATATGAAATTAGATGGGTTCAAAAATTGGGTTCAAACTCTGCTGAATAATGATCTCAACATTGACAATTACACTCAGCTTAGTCCTCTTTAATATCAAACTGCATACAAAATTTGCAATAATAATTAACAAGTTCATGTGCGGAGACAAAGGTATAGGTGGCTCTGACAGTCATGGGCTATAACTCTGCTAAACAATGATGTAAAATGCTGACAATGAAACTCGACAAAGTTCTCAGCAATATCAAGCTTCAAAGCAATTTAGCTTGAAATTCAAACATTTTTGCAAAACAGTGTTTAATGACCATTGCAAGTTTCAACTAGATATCAATGTACATGCCATTACAAAGATGTATCCGTCGTCAGGCATGTTAATCAATAACTTTAGCATGCGGTTAAGAATTCAGTTTGTGTTAGGTGAAAACATTTGATTTACTTGCACCTAATCTCCAATCTAGAGTCAGAGCTTTTCATGTTAGACATTTAAATTTTATTTGAAAGAAATTTTCGAAAATTTGTAGAATTGATGTTGTTATGCTATGTTGTCATATATGCTTTGCGTACCATAACATTTATACATTTTAATGATAGTAAAACTGTCAAAGTTAAAAGGAGCTATAAGGGCAAATGCCGAATGAACCAACTAGCCGAATGAACAACTTCTTATTGATATCCGGGATAGCTTCAATGATAAAATTAAACATTTGTTTTTCACTACTTATCTACATCAACTACTTATGTAACCCGAAAACCTTCCGTGCAATCATCCATATAATCTAGTACCAGTGATGACAAAATCTTCAACCTGAAATTTTAATTTAGAAAATATTCTTTTCTCTGAAAAATTTTAGGGGCCCCTGGTGACCCAGTGGTCTAAGGCATTCGCCTTTATAGATCACTCACCTCTCGCCTCTGTCTACGTGGGTTCAAGTTATCGTGGGTTCCCGTATATGAGAAAGCTTGCCAATAGATTCACTTGGGTTGGTTATTCTTCCCAGGATCTTCCCGGGTTCTTCCTCCACGAAATATACTGGTCGCCATGTATAACATATCGTGTGCTGAAAAATGTCGTTAAACCCCACGCAAACCAAAAAACCAATCTGACAATTTTTAATTGAAATCTGACAAATAAGAAAGCCACGGGTAAAATCTAACCCTTATAGCACATCTGAACAATCACTTATATAGCCTATAAACATTATGTTAAATCCTTCCAGTCGTTTAGAAAAATATCCTTTTGTAATATATCTTTTTTCACAGATATTTATTCAAAAATGAGAAAGAGAAAAAAATTAAATCGTTATTGCACATATACGTAGCAACAAATTATGTTAACAAGTTTTTCAGCATCTCAGAAGTATCGATAGGATGCCTCTTCCTAAAACCTGACTTTTCAGAATACCCTCTTTTTTGTTACATTTTTTAAAAGATAAATGTTATAAAGTGTAAGACAGGGAAAAAAGTGTAAACTTTATTGCACATCGATTCCAATATAGCATTTTTAATTAGAATAGTCAACATCAAGTATTTTTGTACATTTTGCAAAGAAGCACAATCTAAAAAAGTATCCACAAAATCGGCAAATATAAATAGTATGAAGTTTCAAGTTTTAATAAGAACTTAGAATTGTAACAGATTTTGATTCTGTGACACAAAATTCCAAAATTAATTAAGTACATTCAGAAGAGTTCAACGAGTCTTCAAGAATTATTTTCTCCATGATTCATTAAATTCTTATTGTGCAATTAAATTTTGTACTTGAAAATTTCTTGTACATTATGTACCATAACTATACTGCTCTGGGAAAATAGGAATATTTACCAGAAGATGATTTTCTTTTTAAAAAAAGAAATAAAAAATGAATGAATAAAACATTTGAACATGGTAATGTTACGATAAGATAATTAATGAAATCGCAAGAATATTAACATGCAACACCGTCATATTACATACTGAGATAAAATAATTATGTATTTACTAGCTTATAAGTCCAACTGCAAACAACACAGACCCTGATCTGCCGTCGCATAATGCGCTGGGAGATCAGGGTATATGTTGTTTTTTCTATTGATTACTCCTAACAAAGTGCATATACCCAGATCTGCTGGCACATTATGCGATCGCAAATCTGTGTCTGTGCTTTGCATTATGACTCACGTTATAAGCGAGCACATATGGTGATCAGTAAGTGTCTAGACTGTAAAAAGAGTGGAGTGTTTCCTTTGCAAGGAACCTATTTGATATGCTACTTTATTAAAGAGATATAAATTGTTCTTGTTTTACTCCCTGAAAAATTCTCCACTACAGTAATTTAGCAGAAACTAAGTTAGTGTCTACTTGTTGATAATCATATTGTATGCCCTATAATCCTTGCAATGGGGGATATTGATTTGTTGGAGCTGTGGAGTTGTTCCATTCACACCTAATTAGTATCCTGTTGTGAGGGGGGCATTCTAGCCGGAATCCACACACCTTTAAACTGTAGCAGTACAACTACTGATGCAATGAGAACCATCTGTTCACTGGCAGCTTATTGGGGGTGGGGGGAGGAAGAGATAAAGTTCTGCCTTTAAACTTTGGGTAATGTGTTATACATTTGAAAGTCATATATTTGGATGTAATGACTGGATATGGACATCTTTAGACTGTTTCCTGTTATTCCAAAATGTGCTTGACCTTAGAGCTGGGACGTTATTGTGTAATTACCACCTCTTTGACTGCTGAGTCTTTGGATTGCAAGTAGGGAGTAATGTCTATACTTGTCAGAGCCATTATTCATTTTGTTTGACGATGAACTATGGATTTAAATCAAAGGGAGCCAATTAGGAATATTTGCATAAATAAATTTCACAAAGTGGAACAACCCAATTCTTTTGAAGTTATTGGTAAATCAAAGAGATGCATGCTGACGAATAACCGTTATTACAACTCATTGCCTTGAACGAGAATGTTTAAGCCATCTTTAATAAAGATTATTGGCAAGTTTTGTGAACAGCGGCAACATTTCTTTGAAGTTGGATTTTACTCCATATATAAAATGCAAAACATGATTATTTCAGTAGTCGGAATAGTGTTCAAGTGTGATTCATTTTTGAGGCAAAATGTCAAAACACAGCTGTGATTCAGGAAACAACGAGCCATCAGCGAAGTGAGCAAAGCCCAGCAAAACTAAATTTTAGAACTTCTGGTTGACAAAGTTTGGCTTTGTGAAGAAAAGCAGCAAGGAAGAGCATTTCGTTCTTTGCACATACTGCAAACACCATATCGACATTAGTCATTCTGGAGTGTATGACATCTGTCGACATAGCAGCACCACTTGTATGTAACACTGGGACAAGCCAAAACATATTCAACGCGCTGAATTGAGCATTCAGATTAGTTCTCTATATTATTTTTCGTTGTCTTAATTTTTTTAAAATACCAACTATTAATCGACCCATGCTTTTCAGGATGGTTTTAGCCATGAAATAGATTGATTGAAAGACCATAATAAGCACACGCTCATGTTTATACAGTTGATTTGGGTTGATAAAGAGATTGACAGAGGCGTTTACTACTGCTGTATTACCTGTAAGGCCCCCATAAAGCTTGACAAAATTAGGTCCCCCCCCCCCCAATGAAATTGGTCAGTCCCTAATGTGATATACATTTTCTTTTTTGTCTATAGACATAAGCATATCTCGTGGGGTCAAACAGCATCTAGTACAGTTCTGACAATGCCAACATTATGGTCGGCCAGAACAATTGTTCTAACCAGGATTCGCTCAGAGAATCCAGCAGGGAAATTTGAACAACAGTACCATCCAGTCTCTAATAAGTGCAAAGGAATAATTGAATACAAATGACACTTGCATTATCTTGAAACCCCATTCTGAACTACTGAGAGCAGCAACGACTGCATCTAACCAACACTATTCCCCCATCCAATGGATTTTAAAGACAGAAACTTTGTGTATTTTTTATTTAATATCAGTGTGGTTGGTATTATGCGAGTGTTTGCACTTATGTGTATGCGTGTGGTGATGATATTTTGCAATGCTAAGTCTACCAACTACTTTTTGTTTGTAAGTGTATTAACTGCTTGAAAAGAAACAGATGAGTTATTTTCTTTTATTCAGATTTGAATTTCCAGCTATATTCTATAGGTTTATATGAAAAGATAGCTTATTCTCAATTGCACGACGTCACTTTTTTGGGGTCACGTGCACTGTTTGAGTCTCAAACTCCCCCTCCCCAACACTGTCTGAGAATACGGCAGGTATGCGAACATAGTCTTTACAAGTGAATAATCCGAATCATCAGTATTTAGATATACAGTTGCAGGACCTGGACTATTTAAAACAAATACAGGAGGATATTTTCTGCATTTTGCATGCAGCAAATGAATAGAATTGATAAGGCAAGAATACATCACTCATTCGTAACAACACTTAAGGTGGAATAATTGTGAAACTATAAAGGGAAGACTTATGCATAGCAAAATTGACGGTGGCATAACTGCATAACAATACAGAATGAAGTTATTGAAGCTTCTTTCATGAGCTGGACTATTGAGGCTTAGCCAAATCTTGGTTAAAGTTCTGGACAATAAAGGCTTAGCCAAATTTAGGCAAGTTATTGACCATTAAAGCTAACAAAAGTTTGGCAACAGTTTTTGACTATCGGGTTTTAGCCAAATTTTGGCTAAGGTTCTGGACTATGAAGGCTTAGACAAATTATGGATCATTAAAGCTAACCAAATTTTGGCTAAAGTTTTCGCTATCGGGGTTTAGCCAAATTTTTGCTAAGGTTCTGGATTTTGAAAGCTTAGCCAAAAGTTCTGAACTATCAATTTTCAAAGTGGAAGCAAGCTTTTGGCTAAGCCCAATTAGCCCACTGCAGATGTCTGATTTGATTAAATGGAAAGTTTCCGATTTCATTTGAGTTTTACCATTTAATCAAATCAGGCATCTGCAGTGCGCTAATTGGGCTTAGCCAAAAGTTGGCTACTTGCTTTGAAAAGTGACAGTTAAGAACTTTTGTTACAATTTGACAAAGCCTTCATAGCCCAGAACCTTAGCCAAAATTTGGCTAAAACCCAATAGTCAAGAATTTTAACCAAAATTTGGCTTATTAATGTACATTTTTACACAAGCCAGATATAGCCCCCTTAACTTTGAAAGCTAACAGCTTCTATTATGTATCGGATCGAAACGTGTTCGAAAGCGAAGCTCACAGATATTGCTCTGATCTGATAAGCTGAGATCTTCTCTAGACGACTCTGTTCTTGTGATGAGACTTAAGAGTACGCCAAACGTATTATCCACTTCATCCATGATGAGAGGTCTTGAGGGGTCATATCCTCTTTCCCGGTCTTAACCTGATTAAAAAGACATGTTCGTGTTACAGAAATGTTCTCCGTGCACTTCAAGTAATGCTTGAAAGCGCGAACAGGGTCTTGTTAGAAGGCATCTCTAGACCTATCTATTCCTGCATAGACAGGTCTAGAGAGGCCTTCTAACAAGACCCTGTTCGTGCTTTCAAGCATTACTTGAAGCACTTGAGGGCATATACAAAATTTCTGATTGCCCACTGACGGCAACCTATTTTTGGCTACAAAGCCTGGTTGCGTCATTTCGACCGTAGGTAGTTTGGGTCTTTTGAGAGGGCATGTAACTCTCTCACCCGGCATGATGAACTAAAGCTATCAGGAAACATGTTTTGTATGATATTAACTTCAGAGCAGTTCTGGCTAAAGGCTCGAATTTATCTGAATTGTGCCATGTCAGAAGCCAAGAAAGATTCCACTTTGGAAACAGGGTGAGAGATTTTGGTCTATTCAGGTCAAAATTGGTCTGTAAATCTGATAGATCTTTATCATGACCAATATGCCCTCTGCTATGATGTCTGAAAGTGTCGGATATCATGGGGTAGTAGCCTTTGATGGTAATTGGGGGAAACTTTTCCTCCTCGAATAGCCAGAGAAAAAAGTCAGCCGGTTTTGGAATATTAGCATTCAAAGGGACGATGTTATTGACTTTGCACCAGTCCCTAAATACACGCCGCTTTCCTCATAAACCTTCAAAGTGGAGGGCCTTCTAGCTCACAAGATTCTCTCGGCAATGAAAGGTTTAAATTCTTTCCTTCGCAAGGTTCCCCTGACAAGAGCCAGGTGTGAAGGAGGAGACGGTCTGGACAGGGATGGAATACCCGGGACCACGGCTGTTTGAGAAGATTCAGCTTGGCCAGAATTTTACTAGGCAGATTTATCGCTAAATCGAGAAGATCATTGACCCATGATTTGCCCCATCTGAGAGGGGCTAGCAGAATCAGCCTGCAGTTCTGACCCATCAACTTCTGTATTGTATTCGGTACTAAGACCATAGGTGGGTAGGCAAAGGCCCACAACCCATCCCAACTGATTGAGAGTGCATCCATGGTCCAGACATCTAGGTTCAGAACCAACGGTAGTCACTTTGCAATTCCATCTCATTTGTAAAAAGATCGATCATCAGGTGCTCCCAAAATGCACAAGTCCGATGAAAGACCGATTGATGGATGGAGCATTCGGTATGAATGATCTGGCCCTTTCTTGACAGAGAGTCGGCCAGGCCACTGAGTCTACCAGAAATTTGTCTGATTTGTACATTTATATCGAGTTGGTAGCACCAATATACAAACTGCCAAACCAGAATGCATATGTCGGATGATTTGGTTCCCCCTGACGATCACTGATTGTAGAATACAGGGGGTAAGTCACCACCAGTGAGTTGTCTCACATGACTAAGACTACTTTCCTGCAGAGGTGGTTCTTCCAGGAATAAATGGCATCGTTTATAGCCTTCGTATTAATTATAATAAAGAAAAAGATAACGTAACGAAAATGGTGGTGTTATCGCTGTTGAAAGATTTTTAAAATGATGACGAAAGTGCATCTTCCCCATATTTAAAGAAATGACTGCTTGATTAATGCTGCTATAATTTTTCTCATCATAGTATCACCGTCTGTTTAATTCTTTGCTTGATCAGTATGCCCTTAATTAATATAATTGCAAACAATAATAGTGAGATCATCCGACCATCAATTTGCAAAACCTATTTGATTAATGTCGCTAGAATTAAACATCATATCATCACAGTCTGTTTAATACTTTGTTTGATCAGTACTCCCTTAACTAATTTAGTTGCAAACAATAATTAGTGAAATCATGTGACCATCAATTTGCAAAACCTGTTTGATCAATGCCGCTATATTTAAAGCATTTCTGTTGTCATTTTCCAACCTAACGAATTTAATACCATTCTAGAACACAAAATATAATGCTTACTTTAAATAACTCTGCCATCTTTGGTTACATGGAAGTGTTATTATATTATATATGTGTCAATAGAATAAAATGTCTACTCAGAAATCAAGCTTTTAATGGATTTAATATGTGCTTTAAATGAAATATTCATGTTAATTAATATTGCAACATTTTTAAAGGTTGGAAAGAAAATAAAATAAGTTGGTTTACTGGTTCTAAATTTTAATCACAAGATAAACATTCAGCAATAACAGTGATGTAAGTTTTTGTGTTGTGTTACTCATCAGTAAATCTTTCCACAATATTTATTTGATAAATATAATGCGAAGAAAACACAATTTACATGAAAAATCAATAAAAACCGTGGGTCAATTTATATGCAGTACTGTTTGATAGTGTTGAAAGACGTCCATACTGGCCAGATGCATAGGATGGATCTGTACTGATACGGACAGCTGGCTCGCTGGTTGAATTATCGGTAAGGGTGTCGACTGTGTGGACGGTAGTATGGTCGGTTCTGGTACCTGCCATGCCAAAGGCATGGTAAAATGAACAGATCAATCAGTAAGAACACCACGTGTCCATATTCTATGACACCATAGGCGTGACTGTGGGATAGACTGCCGAATTGACTGATATACGGTCACTGTGCACTAAGTACGGTTGACTAGATGGCTGGATGGGCTGGTCGGCAGCCGGACAGCATCGTACAGCATTACCGTATGATGAAATTGATCATTAAGATCCAGTAAGAACCCCATGCTGCCAGATTTACCGGCCGAAAGACCATTCTTGGACATGCAAAGGGACTTACACCCGCTGGGTTGCAAAGAAATGGCGGGGGGGGGGGGGGCGGGGACACTCCCCCATAAGGTCAACATTATCTAATGACATGTGAGATGGAAAGTACTGGCAGAAACTGCCCCAAATTTAGTAACTGCGTTATCGCCTCCTGCACCAGGCAATGCATCTGTAGCTCTCTAATGACAGCATAGAAGAAAACTGCAGCTCCATGCTCCTTCAATTTGGCTGAAGTAATGGTAGCAGTTGGTACCATACATCTCATTTTCGGTGTGTTGGGGGGGGGGGAGACCAGCAATGTCCCCCAATAAGCTTGCATGTTATCGTGTGTGTCCTCGGTGACCTTGAACCTTTTGCATTGGAATATTTCATCATGGTTTAACTGAAATTACAAAAAACTACAAAAATATTTATAAATTGATAACTCAAATATGTTAATAGGTCACAAAAACAACACTTATTACCAATCGAGTGAAGTAAAACATGCAGTGAGTGCGAAAACATAAACAACGACTGCGACAACATTCACATAAATCTTGATCAAAATTAAACATAATGTATGGCACCAGTAGTAGATTCCTTACTGCACAGTATAATACCTAAATTGTGATTGGATTGTTGAAAACCATGTAGATAATCACAGGATTTTCAGGAGGCCTTCAGTACAATCTTGCACGTACTGGAGCGAAAGCTTAAAACTAGCGACACCTGGTGGCGGCAAGGTAAGTTGCTGGGCAAGAGTTACTGCCTTTCGTTTAAATGATATAGACGGAAAAAACAATTTTTGTCTTTCTGGGAGGGAGGGATTTAAAAGGTAGCGGAGTTTAGTTACTAATGTTATTATGATCGGGGAACATATATGAAGGAGAAACAGAGGGTTGGTCATAATGACCACCGGAGTGTTTTTGTCCAAGGATGGCAGCTCAGTGCTGAACATCGGCGAATGTGTCTGATACGAGCATGGAGAGAACGACACTGGTAGCTGGCTTTCTGAAAACAAAGCCTTGGAATTGCCCCGGTCCCGTATTTTATCAGTCAAGCGGTCAGAGATTTCTTTAACCTTCGCTGCCTGTGTAAGAAGACAGAAGAATGGCTGTCTATCATCCCTGTGTACGGTTTGGTATATCCCCAAAGTATAAACCGTAAAAATTTGAGCTAGCGGTTGCATCGGCCACAGTTTGTCTTGCCAGTATGAAATGCTGGTAAGAGTGTTGGCTGGTCAGCTCAGCTATCGCCCGGATGGACAGCCCGGCCATCAGCTGGCCTATTGGCTCGGCTCTCAGCTGGATGGATGGCCCGATAATCAGCAGGATGGCCAATTTGGTAACCTTCTAGTTGGCCCATATGGTGAAACAGACAGATCGGCTAACCGGATCCCCGTGGGATGTGGCCGGCCAGTATAAGGCATGGCTCACCAAAGTAACGGAATGACGATCACTGATTGTGGAATACAGCCAGCCAGAGGGTTGAACTGGCTGGTTGGCAGCTGGAACAGTGTTATACAGCCTGGACTGATGGCAAAACAGATCATCTATGTGCAAAAAATGCCCATGTGACCAGACTTACAGGCCCAAAGGCCAAGCTTAGACATACGGGGTGAGGGCAGCCTAAAAATGGGAGGACAGTCTCCCGTAAGCTCCAAGTCATCACTGGATAAATAAGACAGATGCCAGGTAACTAATTCACCCGAGGCCAGCAAATGTGTCCTTGCTACTTGTGCTAGTCTCTGCGTCTGCAACTTTGACAATGCCTGTGGAGAAAGTGTGGGTGGCAACTCCGCAATCCTTTTTTCTTCAATTTTCTGCAGCTGATCCAATGTAACGGTCACATCGGGCATTGGAAGCATCACTTCTGATGGGGGAGGAACCATCAAAGTGTTCCCCAGCTACACTGTCCAGTGATGACATCTTCGGATGTAAAATTAGTATGCTCGTCTCCCACTACGCTGGACAGTGATGACATCTTCAAATGCAAACTTAGTATGTTGCTGTCCGTCTCTCTGGACTTTCTGCATCTCTCTTTCGTCTTTAGTCCTCGTTGCAGTACTGTGAGCCAGATGGTCTTCAACCATGATGCACAAACACTGCATGCAGCTGTAGATGAACATCTAACATCTGGTACATGCAAGGAGGGTCCAATGTGAGTCCTCAGTATTTTGCATTGACATGGTTTATCAATTTTCTGAAAGACAAGAACAACAACAAAATTTCGAGAAATAACAAACAGAAAGTATTCACCTGCACAAATAATCCACACTTGTTCCTACATAAGTGAATAAATACCAGCAATATGTGCACGAAAACACCTAACAACATGTACTGTTTGAGATCATGGAACAGTATCCCTTAATTATGAAAGGGGCTAACTTCTTTTCTTCTAAGAGAAAGAAAAGGAAGTTTGCCATCGGGGAATGGGTACTGAGAGTGGTGTGACATCACTGATGTGACACCAGTCATTGACAACACACGATTTACCCTCGTATGTCATCAAAGTAGAGGATCTTCAGCTGTTGAAATCCTTTCCATGATGAAAACTCCAAACTCCTTTTCAATCAGGACATCCCTGAAAGGAGCCAGGAGTGAAGGAGGAGTTTCTCTGGTCATGGATGGACTAGTGGCGATTTCGACTGCTTGAGCAGAGTGGAAGTTGCTATGATTTGTCTGGGTACGTCTGTCGCTAAATCAAGCAGATCATGGATCCAGGAGGTTCCATCTTAATGGGGCAATCATAGCTATTTGCAGTCTGTGCCCCTCATTTCTTATTTATCTTCATAATCAAAACTGATGGAGGGAAGGTGTATGCCCACATTATCTCCCAGCTGATTGAAAGAGTATTGACAGCCCATGCTTCTGGGGTCAAGCAGAAAAAGGAAAAGGTCAAGCATCGGACAGCCCCAAAGGGCATACACCTGATGGAAGGTTCCTGGAGGACAACTCTGTATGAAGCAGTTGTCCTATCCTTGATAATGAGTCAGCCAGGAATGTGTTGGACTTGAATATTACTCGATATTGGGAGCACTCATGAAGGTATTCCCATACCATGACACAAAGGTCTGGCGATTGATCCCCCCTGAACTGTCTGACATTATCAGGACAGTGTTTCCATATATACGTTCCATCCAAGTGTGGAAGGCATTTATAATGGCTTTCATTTTCAAGAGGTTGATATGAAGAACCTTCTCTTGAAACGCCTGCTTGCCACTGACCATCGCAAGTCCAGTAGTAAGTGTGTTCCCCAACCCAATAAACTGGCATTGTAACAGCTACACCACCACATTGGGTAGGCCGAGGAGCTGTAAGAAACTTCCTCACCAAAACATCGTTTGATGCTTTCTCCTATGCATGAGCTATACTTTCGATGGATTTGGGAGAAAGATGCCAAATTAATATGTGTTAAGGGTTCCATACCTAGACAGACAAAATGTTGAAAAGTCTGATTAAGGTCTGATTTCTTAACAATGATTATCCACCACAACAAATTTATGGTGAATTTACAGTGTTTGAGTTGATTATGAATTTTACTCCATTTTTGTATGAATCTTACTACATTTTAAAAAAACAAATATGGTGATAAAATGAGGTTGTTAGTGACTGATAAAGATTCACTTTGAATCCATGTTGAGACAAAAAGTTTTTACAGTGACAATGATTAAATAAAACATTCTGATACTAGAGACTGCAAAAAGGACAACTTACTTACTGCATATACTCTCTTACAAGTCCAACTGCAAACTGCACAGAGCCTGATGTGCTGTTGCATAATCCACCAACAGAATGGGTCTATAATGCAGTTTGTTGGAAGTAATCAGTAGAACAAATAACATAGACCCTGATCTGCCAGCGCATTCTGTGATGGCAGATCAGAGTCTATGTTGTGTACAGTTGGACTGTACTTTTATTTTTGCATAATCACTCAATGGCATATAGATATTTCCAAATGTCTACCATTGAATGCTAGTTTGGTTAGGTTAGTTGCTTTTCATTTTTACAGCATCAAGATTGGTACACATCAACCATTAACTCTAACCACTAATCTAATTTATCCTCTATCATGATCATACTTTCATTCTGGAGTTAACACTTTCTATGGTAAGACTTGTTGCACAGAGAAAAGTTGGACAGATGAAAATGAGGTAATCAAACTAGTTTCTGTATTCAGTCTGTATCTGATTTAGTCCAAACATTATTTTACTACAACAAGGTAATCAAACAAGTTTCTGTATTGAGTCTGTATTAGATATAGTCCAAACATTATTTTACTACAGTCATACAAAGAGGTAATGAAACAAGTTACTGCATTCAGTCTGTATCGGATTTAGTCCAAACATTGTTTTACTACAATCATATGAGATAATCAAACAAGTTTCTGTATTCAGTTTGTAATGGATTTAGTCCAAACATTGTGTTACTACAGCCATTAAACGAGGTAATTAAACAAGTTTCTGTATTCAGTCTGTATCGGATTTAGTCCAAACATTATTTTACTACAATCATACAATGAGGTAATCAAACAAGTTTCTGTATTCAGTCTGTATCAGATTTAGACCACACATTGTTTTACTAAAGCCATACAACGAGGTAATAAAACAAGTTTCTGTATAGAGTCTGTATCGGATTTAGTCCAAACATTGTTTTACTACAATCATATGAGATAATCAAACAAGTTTCTGTATAGAGTCTGTATCGGATTTAGTCCAAACATTGTTTTACTACAATCATACAATGAGGTAATCAAACAAGTTTCTGTATTCTGTCTGTATTGGATTTAGTCCAAACATTGTTTTACTACAATCATACAATGAGGTAATCAAACAAGTTTCTGTATTCTGTCTGTATTGGATTTAGTCCAAACATTGTGTTACTACATTCATAAGCTCCATAACTTATCATGTTATGAGGTTCCCTTTCATAATAACAAAATTTTATGAAAATTTAATTTCCATACATTTAGAAAATCAGAATGTGAGAAGATACTATACATGAGGTGATATAACCAAAGGAATGATAATTACATTTCTTTGTCTCTTACAGGTTCATACCAATGGAATGAAATTATGCAAAGCGATCAAGATAGCAAGTAATTTACTGGGTCATTGTAGATACAATCTGAAATCACAACATGAAAGATGATTTCAAGATTTTATTCTTTAAAATCATTTAATTTAATAGCAGTATACTACATAAATTATGGTCCAATAACATTCATCCATGAGAAAATATCATTTAATTATAGTTCATGACAAAATATGATATAATTACAGAACATGAGAAAATATGATATAATTACAGTACATGAAAAATGGCTTCAAGTAATACTAAATTTACATAGCAGGAGTATCGCATTTTCTTTTCTAAGAAAACTACAACAAAGTTCACACGTATTGCTTGATATGTACAAAAAACTACATACCGGTATGTGTTTTGCTTCAAGTTGGCAGAATATTTAGTATAAGAATACATCGAGGTTGTCAGGCTGACGGCTGAGACATAGTTTTACACCATATAAAGAGTCCACCCCACCCCCAATTCAGAACAAAAACATTAATGAGATTTTGTATTAATTACATACCTAATTTGCTTTCAAAATATCTTAAGCATAGAATGTAAATGAAATTCAAAGCAAATTCAAATTTATAACATAAGTGCGTCAAAAATATCAATGTATTAACATCAGTGAAAACACCTACTGTATATGTCAACATAGTCACATAGGCTCCTTTACTGATCTTAATAAATAAAATATTAATTGTTGTTCTAAAATTTAATACTAAAGTAGTTTTACCAAAGTCTCTTCATTCCTGATTGTTCAGTAATCTACAGATCTGTTATCACAAAACTTCCAGTTGAAAATAATTGATCACTATGGGCATTTACAATGGCACTCTGGCACTAAACTGGGTCAAGAAAAGCGGATGCTTCGTCTAATTGTTACCAGTGTAGGGTTTAGTTGAAATTTTGTCCAATAAATTGCTTCACTGTGAAATCATAGGACATGACATTCAATCCAGTTTACACTGGATCACACCTCTTGGTTGGCCTTGTCTAAAAATGTCAACATAATTTAACAATGATTTTGTTGTATTTACATAATGATCTTCCAATGAATATTGACTGATGAGAAGCAAACTAAAGTGAATAAAAACCATTTAAAGGTATGTGTAATCAACTTCTCAAAAATGACACCTATAGCTGCACTGAATGCCTACATAACCTATATGACTTGTACTTTTTATTGAATCTGATAATATCCTGGAACTGATTTTATTAGATTTTCTATAAGATTCAACAATTAAAAGTTCTATTTGTTGGACAATTCAAGAAATATTTTTAAACATGCACAGGTGAAGAAGTTCAGGGATCTGTGTGTATATTTTTAAAATGTTTTCTTTATCAACAGATTAAGAATATGGAAAAAGAAATTACAAATTCTACAAAGATTTCAAAATCTAAAGGTATAACATTTTCTCAGATCTCTTTCGTGATCAATTTAAAAAATGAAATGTACACAAAATTATTATATATACTCATCTTTCATCATAAATAAAATCAGAATTATTTCTATACAAACCATTCCTTGCTTTTCAGAATACCACCTGCTCTTGCAGATGTGATAAAATCAGTGTGCAGGAATGTGTAGAAATCTTAGGAATGCCAGAAGTTTGTTTCTTTTACAAGCCAATTGAATTTACCAACATAAACAAGGTCTGTTCCATTCTTTAGGGCAAAGTTAACTTAAAGCTATTGCACTTATGCTTACAATGGTAAAGGTCAAACATTTTATACTGCCAACAAAACAATATAACTATATCTCTTATAGTCCAAAAACATGGACTTACAATACATAATATGCATTCAGTGTGGAAGAACAATTTTTTCTAAACAAATATTTAAATAGCATTAGATGTCTAAATAAATGGACTTGCAATATGGACTTTTCAGGCTGATGATAGGACTCAAATATCATGATAGTCCTTTGTATCAGAAGTAATTTTTTTTTAAAAATGAACATGACTTCTCTTTTGGTATATCCAACAACAGTGCTCCCTCTTTTAACAATGTTTATGGGAACCATTATAAGTGAAGGAGTTTCATACTGATGAATGTTTCAACAAGCCTGTATTCTAACAGTGCATTAGACAACATGACTACCTTGAATGGTACATTATACGCCAGCCCCATGTTTAATGTTCCTCTATCCTATATAGTAGGGCATGGTAGTAGGATAAATGACCAGCAGGTCTCAATGACCTGGACCTTTGGTCAAGGTACAGTAGGACCCCACTATAACACGCTTCGTTATAGCACGAATTCGGATATAACATGACCGTGGCATGGCTCCCGAAATTTCATCTATTTTTTCGTACATGAATTTTTTTGTTGTTGTTCAAAGTACGAAAAATAATGTGTAAAAAATTAATTATCACTTTGAGGAAGAGATCGTGTATGAATTCGGATATAATACGATCGTGGCATGGCTACCGAAATTTTACAATAATTTCGCCAATTTCTTGAACTACTGCAAAGTTTTGTGCCAAAATAAACAAGAGTTTGATTTAATAATTTGGCAAGCTGTATTGTATTCTTGAAGAAAAAGTGTCTTATGATTGCATCTTTCTTTATATGAATAAAGATGCTGAACATTTCTATTTGTGAATGTTCATTTCAAATGTGTCAGTAGTCAATCACTGCACTTTGATCTTAGTTTATTTTTGAAAGATGTATAAAGCCTTGAACTAAACTTACTGTGCGGAAATCACTAATTTCTTATTCAACTAAACATAACCATGGCCTTAGACCTTTAGATACAAAAATCTGCCCTAAGTGCAAGCCATTCACAAAGTTTGGTCATGGAAATAATTCTAGAAAACGAAAGTTATTTTGCAAAACCCATTTTTCTTTCAGTCACAATGACCTTGGCTTTTGGATCCCAAAATCAACAGGCCTCTTCCGTGCCTTAAGTGCAAGCTCTCCACAAATGTTGGTTAAGGTATGTGGTCTAGAACTAAAGTTATTATGCAAAAACATTTTTCTTCTTTCCACCACAGTGACCATGACCTTTTGATCCCAAAATGAATAGGCTTATTTCTTACCCAAATTGTATGCAATCCTCAAGTTTTGTTGACAGTACATGGTCAAGAACTCAACTTTTTGTGCATAAACCAATTTTCTTCCTTTGGTCATTGACCTTAAACTTTTGACCACAAAATCAATAGGTTTATTTATTTTAGGTTTATTTATTACCAAAGTGTAAACAATCTGCAAGCTTTGATGATGGTATATGGTTGAGAACTGCACTTTTTTTGCATAAAGCAATTTTCTTCTATTAGACATTGACCTTAAACTTTTAACCCCAAAATCATTAGGGTTATTTATTACCAAACTGTAAGCAATCCACAAGCTTTGATGATGGCATATGGTTGAGAACTGCACTTTTTGTGCAGTAACCAATTTTCTTTTTTAAGTTAATGACTTTGACCACTGACCAAAAAAATCAATAGGCTCATCCCTTAACCATAGAACAAGCCATTCACAAAGGTAGGCCCAGGCCTGTGATGTAAAACGTTTTTGCATGGAAACCATTTTTCTTCTTTCAGTCATAGTGACCTTTACCTGAGACCTTGAAATGAAATTAGTAACACACAGAAGGATGGATGGACAACATCAGAACCTAATATGCTTTGCCCTACAGTGGGTGTAAAATAAAAACAGTATTTAATGATGTGAAAACTTAAAATAGTTGGTTCTAATGAGCAAAGAGCAAAAAGAAAGTGAATAAATTAAGTAACAATGATATGACAAAATTAAAACAATTTAATGGATCCAAGACCATATCCACATTATAAAAGGGTGTATCAGTATTGTGAGCGACATTATAATTAGAGACAACAATAATATACACATTCCATATGCATGTGTTGGTTTATGTATGCATTATATATTCTTATTCCATGGAGGGATATTAGCATGTGACCAAGTTTTCTATATTTTTTATATCATTGGGGAAAGTTGATGAATTTGATGATGTTAAGGACCATAATTTCATCATGGTGAAGGAATTCTTATAAGAAATGGGTTAATATGAAGGCTGTCATCAACACAGTACATAGTATGAAAGCAAATTTTTAAGTAAATTGTGTTTCTCTGAAAATACTTACCTGATCACATTAACATTGGGAAAATAAGCTTGCTACCTCCCGAATCCATCCTTCAAAAAAAAAAGATGAAACTTTTGTCTTTTCTGTCTATGTACTACAGAGACAAGGGAAGAAACTCTTACACATTACCTCCCCTTTATTACCGCTAGGTGTTGCCAGTTTTAAGCTGTGCGATACATCAAGTAGCATGCTAGCCTATGCAGGGAGGGTGGGAGGGTTTCATCATCATGTGATCAGGTAAATATTCTAGGAGAAACATAATTTACTTAAAAATTTGGTTTCTCCTTTGAATACATTCACCAATCACATTAGTGTTAGAAGAATAGGTAATAGTAGGCAGAAATGCTAAGCATCATACCTCTACCATGGGCACCTTTTGAGGAAAGAATGTTTGGATTCCCAATATGAAGAATGGCTTGTTCTCCCAACTTGAGAGCAGCACAACCAAGTGTCACATGATCTACGAGACCTATATCTGGCTAAGAAAAGAATTATTGAATTCTTCTTACCAATACAAAATTTACAGATGAATCCAGCTAAAGCGCTAAGTTATTGCCCATGAGGAGGTTATGCTGACATTAAATGGGTCTGGTAGTCATCTAGGCAGTGGCCATTGGACCAACCAGATTCAAACTTTGTCTCCGTAAAGCTAAATCCCCGAGATAAAAACTCGAGAAGGTTGAATGTGCATGCCAACTAACAGCTTCTATTATGTCTCGGATCAAAATGTTGTGCTCAAAGGCAAGGCTTGCAGAGATCACTCTAATTTCATGAGCCAAAATTTTGATTAGATAATTCTGATCTTTTGAGACTTTAGTGTATGCTGAACGAAGAACCCACTTCAGCCACAATGAAAGGGCTTGAGGAGTGATATCCTCTTTTCCAGTCTTTACCGGGAGAAAGAGACGTTTTCTTTTTCCATGTCTGTTCTTGTGTGCTTGAAGTAATGCTTGAGTGTACGAACAGGGTTTTGCATGGTTGCTCCAGTGAAGTTATCTTTTGACAAGAGGGATCTTTGACTATTTGATTGACCACTAACAGCAGCCTATTCTTGGCTACAAAGCCTGGTTGTGTCATTAAGACCACAGAACCATCTGATCTGAACTGAGATGGTTTGGGTCCATTGAAAGGGTATGTAATTCGCTCACCCTGCATGCTGAAGCTAATGCTATCAGAAAGCATGTCTTGCATGATAGGAGCTTCAGAGAAGTTCTGGCTAAAGGCTCGTAAAGCCCATGAGATTCCATTTCAGAAACAGAGTGATTTTGGTAAAGTCAAAATTGGCTAGTAGATCTGATAGATCTTTATCATGACCTTTATCTGCCATGATGGCTGAAAGTATTGGAAATTACATAGCAGTAGCCTTTGATAGTAATTGGGGCTAATTTTTTTCTCCTCGAACAGCCAGAAAAAGAAAACAGCCAAATGTTGGATTAAGCCACTCAAAGGGATGATGTTGTTGACTTTGCACCAGTGCCTGAATATACGTCACCTTCCCTCATATGCTTTCAGAGTGGAAGGCCTTCTAGCTTGTGAGATTCTCTCCACAATCTAAGGCTGGAATTTCTTTGATCACTGAGCTCTCCTGATGAGAGCCAGGCGTGAAGGAGGACCCGGCCTGGACAGGGATGAAATACCTTGCCAATCCTAGCCATGGAGTCCAAAGCATGATAGCTGTCTGCTTTTTAGGCAAGTCGGAAAATGGCTTGCCATGCTAGGTCCAACATAGACAATGTTGCAACTATATTCTGAATGAGCTTTGAGGTGGCATGAAAAACACTTTTATCCATCTTGAAAAACAGTGGGGTAGACATATTTATCGTGGCAATGTTCTTATCTAACATGGGAAGCTCAGCGGTAACAGCGTCTGAATGGGTCCTGTACCAGTTTGCTGTTGCATCCCTGAGTCCCAGATTTTTCCAAGAAATGACGAGAAATTTCCTTTATTTCGCCTATTGTGGCAGTAGATGGAAGGAAGAAGTTCCTCCTCATCTTTCAAGTCTACCGATGCCTTTACATTATAGGCCTGGCTAGCAGCTGGCAGTGGTGGACATTCAGAAGTCAGCAGCACTCTGTAGATTTCCTCTACAGCTGCCTTAAAACTCAGTCTGTTCGATTGTTGGATCTGAGTAAATTAAGGCATCAGAGATATTCTCACACTCATTGTGTAAGTTATCCTCATCATGACATACATCCATGATCATATGAAACATCCCCGGTGGCATAGATGAGGTGCCGCCATTGTCTCTAAAAGGAGTATGGTATCTTGTGGGATAAGCCGTAAAAAAATGGTTCGCTGGTTGAAAAGGCCGAGTAAGTTTCGCTGGTATGGACAGCCGGTGCTGGTTGGTCAGTTGCCATATGGCTAGCATACCTGTCTGTTGGCTGGACGGTCTGAATCGGAACCTGGAAGTGCAGAATGTGCAGTGAAACAGATAGATCGGTCAGTCTGATTCCCATATGGTTTCCGTATACAACAGCACTATCGGCTGGTATGTGATATGGCTCGCCAAAATGAGATCTATGGTCAGTGTATGGATGGTACGGTTGTCCGGACAGCTGGACTGTCTGGTTTGCAGCCAGAGCACCTTCATATGGTAAGAAAGAATATTGACATAGATCATCAAGATCAGGAAAAGCCCCATGCATCCTGACTTACAGGCCATGCTTGGACATGCAAGGGGATTTATGCCCACTGGACTGTTTAGAAATGGGAGGGCACACCCCCATAAGGTTCAAATTATCAATGGACTTATCAATGGACAGTGACAAATGTACAGGCATAAACTGCCCTGAATTTAGTAAATGCATCACCAAATCTTGTACCAACTGAATCATTTGTAACTCTAGCATGGTCTGAAACAAACTCGAGCTGGTAACTCGGCTATCCCTTGTTGCTCCAAATCTGCAGTTTTGATAGTCACTGGCAGCATTGTAGTCTGATTTTTGATAGAGGGGGGACCAACGTGACGTCCCCACTATGCTAATTTTGCGTGCCATCTTAGAGTGAAGACTCAACACGTCACAATCGTCTGGACGAGACTTCACACATCTTTCCTTGTTCTTAATGCTCTTTCTCAGCACCACACCAAACATTTTCTGACCAGTGACTGCATATGATACATTTAGAAGTTGAAGAGTATTTAGTACATGCAAGGCATGTCTGATGAATGTCCTCACTTGCTTTAAACTTCTTGTAATTGCTACACTTCATCGTCATTGTTTCCTTTGAAATGACAAAAACAATGAAAGAAAAGAGAATATTAGGAGATGAACAGAAGAAAAAGTACTAAATGCCACAAAAACAACACTCATTATAAAAACAAGCGTCAATATATATGCAGTACGCGTTAATAACAACCAACAACACATATCGATGATACCTTGTTGAAACATGAGGTCAGAATATACAATGTTGATCAAATATCAAAAATAATATTTACCACCTGCAGTAAGAATCTTACTTCATTTATAATTCCAGAATTACTGTATGAATGGATAGAAAACTTCAAGATTTTGAAGAATTTTTGGGAGGTCCCAAAAACACTATTTGATTGTGCGAAGATAACGCTTAAAGCTGGCGACACCTAGCAGTTGTGAAGGGGAGGTAATAGATAAGAGTTTCTTCCCTTGTCTATGTAGTACAATGACAGAAAAGACTGCATTTTCGTCTTTTATCGAAAGTGCTGGATTTGGGAGGTAGCAAGCTTATTTTCCTAGTAAAGTTAATGTGATCAGGAAATATATTCAAAAGAAAAATATGTATATCTGTTATCACCTATGAAGTCAATAATTAACTGCTCATCAGGATTCATGTACCAACAGATGCAAATAAATCATCAGGACTTACAGTCTATCATCAGATAGGAAACAAGTCATGAATCTTGCATCTGCATAGATATCTGTCGTTACTTGGGTTTGATTTGTCTTCAGATAGAAGTCAATGTAAATGTTGTCATTATGATTTATCATTTGTTTTAAGATAGGCATTCAAAGTTTCCATTGTCATCGCAACTAGCTTACTGTTTGGTTTACAGAGATGTGGGCCAATTGGTTTGGGTCTCTTCGAGCCTTAAAAAAAGCTGTTATCAAATAAGAATAGACCAATAAGCTGTCATTTTCAAGTAAACCTATATATGACAGATATAACAGGTCAATATATCTGTTGTCATTATTACATATCAATATGGCATAAAAAGGAGGTGCTTAATCAGTATTTCTAATATCACCTAGACTCGATAAATTAATCTTCTTTAATTGGTAACTCAGTATACTGTATATTTGTTGACAAACATAAATATGTCATGTTGCAAGTCTGCACATGTAAATGACATGCAAATCTGTCATTAGATAACTAGGGGTCCGTTACATAGCTGTCACAATTAGGATGCATAAATCCATTATTAATTACGAGGTAGCTCAATATATCTGTAGTCATTTCAACCTGTCAATTGACTATCCATCAGGAGGTCAGTGTCGTCTTGATGTTTTACAATCTGTCATTGGATCAGAAAGAATAAATAAATCCAGATATATCTGCTATTAATGATACATCAATCTGTCATCAGCTAGGATGAGAGTCAATTTCTGTTGACACCTACTGTTGACATCTAGCAATGTCAATCTGTAAAACAGTGAGCTGAGTCTATATTGTCATGATTGACATACATGTCATATGATTTTAATCTCTGTATATCTGTCTTCATAGTGACAAGTTCATCTGTCATTTGACAGAGCAGCCTATCTATTCACACTGTTATTTACCTATTCTCACAGTAATGGTGAATTTTGACCAGAATATCACCAGGTGTATATTTCCATTTATGAAACTGTGATGGCAGACAAGCCCATAATTGTCATTATCAACATGCCAATTTGTCACTGAATTAGAGGGTTTACTTATTTGCTACCATACAACAAATCAATCTGTCATCAAATATACAAGTGAATAAAATCTCTCATCTTGCAGATATGAAAATTTATAACTTGATCAACGAGTCCATCAACATCCAGTCCAATTATTACACATCTAATTTCAATGTGACAGGTTAAATTATAAAACAAGAATTCACTTGTGTATATTTCTACTTATATAATGGAGTATCCTCAACAAGTATAACATTTCTATTTGTTGCCAGACAGTTTATTCATCATCAGATAGGAAGAGCTGATGTATATATATCATGAAGGCATCTGGTTACATGTATTTATTTTTGTATACATGTAATCTGTCCACATATCAAGGCATCTGGTTATATGTATTTATTTTTGTATACATGTCATCTGTCCACATATCAAGGCATCTGGTTACATGTATTTATTTTTGTATACATGTCATCTGTCCACATATCAAGGCATCTGGTTACATGTATTTATTTTTGTATACATATCATCTGTCCACATATCAAGGCATCTGGTTACATGTATTTATTTTTGTATACATGTCATCTGTCTTGACAAAAGGAAGTCTAGTCCACATATCTACATACCATATATACTTCCATGTAAGTCGAGTCCAATTGCAAACAACACAGACCTTGATCTGCCATCGCATAATGTGCTGGTAGATCAGGGTTTACGTTGTTTCTTTTACTCATTACTGTTAACAAACTGCACAGACCCAGATCTGCCAGTGCATTATGCAATGGCAGATGTGGGTCTAAGTAGTTTGATTTTACTCATATGCAAGTATATATGGTATCTTTCATGACCTGAACATCCATTTTTGGGACTGGAAGTGACACAATATATCTGTAGCTATCTAAACATAAATATATGTTATCTAAATGAGAAGAAATTATATATGTTGTCAAGTCAACATATGACCAATGGATCTGTAAAGGGTGCATGACACTTCTTGCTTACCATATATACTCACTTATAATTCAGGTCCAACTGTAAACAACACAGACCTTGATCTGGAGTCCCATAATGCTCTGGCAGATCAGGATCTATTTTGTTTGTTCTATTTATTACCCCTAACAAACTGCATAGACCAAGATCTGTTGGTGAATTATGTGGTGGCAGATCTGAGTCTATGCAGTTGGATCCAACTTGTATGTGAGTATATATGGTAATTCTATTATCAATGACATGTAAATTTGTTGCTCATGCTCATGAAAGGGTGAATGGGTGGGTGTAGTGTGACTGCATGATGAAATGAACACACACTCAACATTTCATCAATCAAGTCTTACAGCTATTAAATTTCATTTATTAATTAAATACTGTATTTCATCAAGTATACATCAGTATATATATAGGATACTCCTACATCAGTATCGTTATCAGGACAAATCAATTTGAGCTAGGCTTCCTGGAATGGCTGTATTTTCCAATCTAAGTTTTCCCTTGGATTTGATAGCATCCTAGAAACGCAAGAAAGAAAAGAAAATTATATTAATGTGAACAAGTAAAAAATTTAATTGATTTTTAAATGAAAACATTTTCTAGAACCTAATGTGACTGTCACCAAAGAAATATACTACTCTGTTTTTCTTGACCATGAGAACGTATTTTGCCACAATAGATGTATTTCAACGAAATCCAATGTCACCATATTTATCAGTCCCACAACAATCTATATTGCCAAAGTGGTGATAAAAATGGTATCACTCCATTATCCCATTTAGGAAACATATCTACCCTTAGATGTATCTACCTTCCCTATTTTTTCATTTTTCTTCTTCTCTCTCTCTCTGTCTCTCTCTCTCTACAGTAGAACAGTTAATAAAAAAGTACATATATTGTACATCTGAGTGTATTGTGAAGTGACAGCAAAAAATCCAAACCACAACTAGCAGATTTCATATATTAGCTTATTTGAAATAATTTTCCACATGAATCATCTGATCGTGCAAATTTTCACCGACTAAATATAGCATGACCTGTTTCTATGCAATATTCAGTGTCATCTATTGGCAGAATCCTACATAAACTCTATGACAAACTGTATAAGTTTAAAGGCGAAACTCTCGATTGTATATAGTACAAAAACATGGTCACTTAGCTATTTTAAATGTCATCACAGTCATATCTGTGTGTGTAAACAAAAGAGAATCTAGCATGGATAAATGTTGATTGAAAACATAAATCAATTAAGTATCAAAAGAGAATCTAGCATGGATAAATGTTGATTGAAAACAGAAATCAATTATCAAAATTTGGTTGAGGTATCTGTTATCAGTCTGCCAGCTTCTCAAGGTCACAGAATTAATCTTCTCAAGGTCACAGAATTAATCTTCTCAAGGTCACAGAATTAATGCTCAAATGCAGAAATAAGAAATAAATATGCAAGCCATAACAGGTAAACTCACAATCATTAAAATCTTATGCTTAATGATGTTATGCTCTGAAGGCTGTCAGATCTGAACATGTCGACTGCTCTGTGATGCTACACCCCAAAAATGTTCGTGGCATTTGCACTAGCAAATAAGGGTCTAAGCTATTAATTTGTTAATTCAATCATGAAACCCGTCTTGAGAGACCACTCCTTCTGCCAAGAAAAAATGGTCTCAGAAGACAGCTTCTCTCTCATCGAGGTCATAACATTATTTATATTATTCCATAAACAAATTCTAGGAATGTGATTGGTCAATTATCAAGATAGAAAATCCAGTACTTCTGTTAAAAATTATACTATCAGGCATAAGAACTCCATCAAGGTCATAAATGGATCATGTGACTTACAGGTGTAAATAAGTCACATACACAACTGGGTAAAACAAAATGGTGGACAACCTCTGCTTTACAAGTTTGTTTGTTATGGGTTTAACACCATTTTTCAGCACATGATAGGCTATAAATGGCGGCCAGTATTTTTGGTGGAGGAAGAAGCCGAGAATACCCCGGGAAGAACCACCGTCCCACGGAAAGCTATGGGCAAGCTTTCTCACATACCCATGTAGGCCGAGCTCGAGACTCGAACCCATGCGGACAGAGGTGTGATGTCAGTGATCTGTAAAGGTGAGCGCCTTAGACCACTTGGCCACCCGGGGCCCTGCTTTACAAGTTAAACTGCATATATATAATATATAATCCAAATACATGTACATGAAATGATTTTATTAAATATCAAAATGAGTTACTGTTAGGTTATATCAGCAGAAATTGTCTCCCAAAAGATGGTAAGATATTAATTCCATGATGCTGGTTTGTCAGTCATTTGGCAGGATTTTTTCAGCCCACGAGAGGTAACTGCTACAACTAGCACACAGTGTGTGAACATCATCTGTATAGCCAACAATGGCAGCTATGAGATTTGCAATGCACACTAATGCAGCGTTTCTACAAAAATCTGATTTTGTTTTCTCCATGATAAATTTCTGATTTTCCATGACTAAATCCTTTAATGTTTATGACAAAAAGGCTGGAAACTTGGATCTGTACACAGGAAATAATGATAATATTGATCAGCATGATAGGAAAGATAACCATATAATCAGCTTTTTTGTCAAGATGGCCTCCTACTCCCCTTACAGCCATCTGACCCACTCTCTTTAACACTGCTGACTGACAAGCAAGTAAAGGGATTTTTCAATTTTTGGACATTTTCCATGACTTTTCCATTACTTTCCAAGATATTATTTTCCAGTATACTTGCAGGATTTTCCATGACCATGGGAACCCTGCTAACAATAAAAGTTTGGCCGAAAGAATTAACATGGTGCCTACAAAGGTTTATGATGTGATAAATTCATTACATGTCAGTTTACCACGTATAGAGAATGTTTTTGTTATGACTGTCTTGAACCCCATATACCATCTGCCTTTGTCTCAGGGTGCATGGGGTTCAAAAATGGATATAACATTCTGTAAACTAACATATAACAACACTATTAATCCATGCATGGTAAATCAGGCCCCTTATTCACAAAAAATTCTTAACCTGACTGCACACTCAAAGCTCCATTTTTTTTATATTAAATAATGAACACATTTATTAATATACTGGACATCTGAAAGTTGAAACTTACTAAATTTTTGCAATTTGCTAGATATACGGTAGCTGGCTAATTTATGAAAATTAAACAAATGTATTAAAATAAAAAAATATAAATATTTGAGTTCAAGTGTGCATGCAAGTTAAGGAGTTTATAATGTGTGGAGATGGTGTTCAAGACTCATATTTGGATACTTATATTATTTTACATGACAAACACCTTCAGTCTACTGCAGCAATTCAAGAACTAAAAAACGAATTGGAATTAACTGACCCCTGGAAAAGTTCCAATCAAGACTTAAAGATGTTTATCTGGATGTAAAGTCTCTCTGGAAACAAAGTGGATAAGATTATTTTCTTGTGTCCAATGATATTCATAAGAATACAGCTGATGCATGTATCTTACAAGGGTATAAGACTGAGCATTCAGCTATTGTTTTGATTGTGGCTTTTTCAATGTTTCCAAGGGGAAAAGGATATTCAAAATTTAATGCCCAACTGTTGAGGAACATTGAATACATTGATTTGGCTAAAAAGTCTATAATTGATGCTATAGAAGAATATTGTTTGGGGGAAATCAAGAGGACCTGCTACTACTTTCTCTCTCCTGTAATGATAAAAATTTCTTTGAAATTTTGAAAATGAAAATACGATCTGAAACTATAGGTTACTCTATTAGGAAAACAAAAGAGAAATGGAAAAAACTAAAGGAAATTGAACAGAATGTATTAGAAATTCATAGGGAATTATCTGACAACGTAGATGGGAAAACTCGGGAAAATTTAGGGAAAAAGAAAAAGACAGATTTCGAGGTATCTAGAATAAAATATACAGAAGGTGTAATATAAGATCCAAGACTACCGTATATACTCGTGTATAATCCGCTACCAACTGCAAACTGCATAGACCCAGATCTGCTATCACATAATGTGCCGGCAGATCTGGGTCTATGCAGTTTGTAAGGACTAATCAGTAGAACAAACAAAATAGACCCTGATCTGCCAGTGCATTATGCGATGGCAGATCAGGGTCTATGTTGTTTGCATTTGGACCCGTATTATACACGAGTATATACGGTAGATAGTATGAGCATGAAGAAAGCAGTACTTTTAATTTTGAAGAAAGAAATTGCATTAATAAAGCAATAAAGAAAATGATTTTAGACAATGAGACAAATATATCAGGCCAAATAGATATTTTAGAAGCTCAAAAACAGTTTTATATGGATTTGTGTAAAAAGAATTGCTCAGCTTGATGTTGATGATACTCAAGAAGCTCAAAATAGATTTTTTAATCACAATATTAAACTTAGACAAGAGGAAAGAGAATCATGCAAGGGTCTAATTACAACTAATTAATACAGTAAGTCTTTAAAACAAATGCAAAATGGAAAAAGTCCAGGCTGAGATGGATTCACTGCAGAGTTCTAAAAAAAATTTTAAAGGATCTTGGGGGATTTATATCAGATCAATAAACTATGGATATACTGTAGGAAAACTTTCCAATTTTCAGACTCAAGGTTTGGTTTGGTTTGGTGCTTTACAGCACAGCAACTCATGTAGGTTATTTAGTGCTGAGGCAAGAGTACAGTTCCTTGCCCAAGGACACACCATGGTAGCTGAACCAGGCTGGACCGATGGTAGGATTCTAACCCGCACCCTTTCGGTCATGAGTCAGGCACACTAACCACTAAGCCTCAGACTCAAGAAGTCATCACATGATTACCAAAGGAAGAGAAATACAGAAGATACATTAAATATTGGAGACCTATATCTCTTTTAAATGTTGACTGTAACATTGCTTTGGGAGCTATTGCAACTAGGAATAAAGTAGTTCTTCCATCAATAATCAGTGATACTCAAAAAAAATTTATGAATGGTAGATTCACTGGGGAAAATTCAGGCTATTATATATATTCATGGATCAACTAGAGACTGAAAATCGATGTAGTTTATTATTGCTGATAGACTCTGAAAAAGCCTTTGATTCAATTAACTGGAGCTTTGTGGAAAGAACTTTACAATCTATTAACATTGGTGATTTCATATGTGGGTGATTTAAACTGTTTTGTAATGACTCTAAAAGTTATGTTATAAATAATGGACATAATTATGTCATCATTCTTTAGACTTGAAAGAAGCTTTTGACAAGGAGATCCCCTTGTGTCGTATTTTTTATCATCGGTGTTGATAAGATTTTTGCAAGTTTTTTTTGTTTGTTTTTTCTAATATCAGGACCTAAAATGTAACATAACAAACATAAAGGCTATTTGGATTGGAAAGAAAAAATTATCCAATGAAAGAACATGTCCTGATATGGATGCAAATTGGTTTTTTTCTAACTTTACTTTCCTTGGCATTGATTTTTCTTTACGGTTGTTCCAGTAAAACATACTTGGGACCCAGGGAAGGCACTTTCAACATGGAAGTAGTCTCCCACAGATGCAATGTAGAATTTTGTATTGTTTTTGAATTAACTCTTTGAGTACCCTGGAAGATAATTTAAATACAAATTTAGTACACAATATCCCAAATCATGGAAAGATGCCATCAAAAACCATTTAGTACACAATATCCCAAATCATGGAAAGATACCATCAAAAACCATTTAGTACACAATATCCAGAATCATGGAAAGATGCCATCAAAAACCATTTAGTACACAATATCCAAAATCATGGAAAGATGCCATCAAAAACCATTTAGTACGCAATATCCAAAATCATGGAAAGATGCCATCAAAAACCATTTAGTACGCAATATCCAAAATCATGGAAAGATGCCATCAAAAACCATTTAGTACACAATATCCAGAATCATGGAAAGATGCCATCAAAAACCATTTAGTACACAATATCCAGAATCATGGAAAGATGCCATCAAAAACCATTTAGTACACAATATCCAAAATCATGGAAAGATGCCATCAAAAACCATTTAGTACACAATATCCAAAATCATGGAAAGATGCCATCAAAAACCATTTAGTACGCAATAATTTAGATAAGCAGGAGGATACAGTAATGTAAGAGTGAGAACAATAGTATTGAATATCTCTTCTGTGAATGTGATATTACTTCAAGTTTTTGGTACCATTTTATTCAAACATTTTGCACCTTTCTGCCCAAATACTGTATAAATGTCAACAAAAGAAATATTTTTATGAAGTGAACAATTGGACATTTTGTATAATTTCTTGCTTTATTTGGCTGAATATTAAATTTACATTTACAGATTCAATATGCAAAATCCTTCGATTTATGCTTTTAAACAAATAGTTGAAATGTATAAGAACATTGAAAAATACACTGATAAATTAAATAAAAAGAGAGGACAAATTTCTTTTTTAAAAATGGGTCTCAATTATGAATATATAACTTGTGTAAGAATCCATTTTCTTCTTGCAGTTGGTAGTTTTTATTTGGGTCTGATTTGATGGAAAACAGGAACAAAATACTGTAATATCACAAAAATCTACATCACCTAGACATACATTGTACACTTGTGTTTGTGTATCAAAATTGTGTATCTAAATAGAGTGTGTGCTATATCCATTTGGGTATGCGTGCATGTGCTCTTTCCTTTTCTTTTTATGTATATATTTATTGTCCCTATACGATCTGATAACTTAAAATGTTTAACTGCATGTTGGAATTGGGATGGTGTTCCCTGACCCAGTAATCAACCTGATACAGGGATTTTAAAAAAAAAAAAAAAAAAAAAAAAAGTTAAGGAGTTTTGCGAAAACAGGGCATGGTGTGTGTGTGTGTGTGAATTAGGGTTTAAGAACATGTCAGCACAATAATGGTAATTAAAGGTAAAGTTCTAAAAAATGTAAATATAAAGAATTGCATTGCAAAAAACTGTAGAAAGATAAACCCATCCAAATAAACATAAAGAACAACAAAATAAATGATAAAAGGTAAAGATGTTAAAATTCTGTAAAAGGTATATAAAACAAAATTTAAGGTAAAAAATAAAATCCTTAAAATATTGGCTCAAAATGTGTTATATAAACTGCATTCCCTTAAAAAGTCCAAGATTTGCTGGTGATATCATAAAGTTCCTTAATTGAGTTGACATAAAAAAATTCTGCCCAAACCGGCCTGGACCCAGATCTGCAGGCAAATTGTGTAATGGTAGATCTAGGTCATAGTTGTTTGGACCCAGATCTGTAGGCACATTATGCAATGGTAGATCTAGGTCTATGTTGTTTGCAGATGGGACAGCCTGGACCCAGATCTGCAGGCACATTATGCAATGGTAGATCTAGGGTTATGTTGTTTGCACCCAGATCTGCAGGCACAAATCATGCCATGGTAGATCTAGGTCTATGATGCTTGCAGACAGGAGTAGATAAAACGTACATAAATATGGTATGTTTATAAAAATAGCATGTGATAGAAATATATCAACAGATTGCACCAAGTTACTTTATGGGAAAATGCATGACGTCCCAAAGATTTCGCAATATAAAGACAAAATAAAATAGAGGAGCCAACATTTCTCTGACAAAAATCTAAATCAATATTCTGTGCCATTTCAAGTATTGTTATAACATCACAAAAGATTTTGATTCTGGCAAGAATTTGTATTACCCCATGCTTTTTTGAAAAGCATTACAGATACTGTGACATGCTAAGTCTGTCTCTTACCACATCTAAATGACTGTGTGGAAATTCACAAAACATCGTAGTTATGTTACTACTGTATTGACCATCTGTGAGAGGGATGTCATCCTCAGGTTCAATGTCTGGGGTTGTTGGGAGGGGGTCACAGGTCATATGTACCAAAAAATTACAATTACAATAACATTTTAAATATTTTCTGAATGAATTTCATATCAGCAGCCATAGCAGGAAGACACGTCATGGGGGGGGGGGGAATGAAGGGTTGTGAAAGATACAGTACAAAGCAGTGAGAAATTATTATACTTCATACCAATTTCATCTTTAAAAAATTTGTGCCTGACATTCAATACAGATGGTCTAGGCATAATTCCATACTGCACACACAAGTTGTCACTATTATGTGTTTTCACAACATGTGAGTGTCCATTTTCTCAGATTCACTGAATCAAACTTTTATCAATCCCAATTAGAGGTGAGTAATATTCAAACTGTATAGCTAAAAATAAAGCATAAAAAACAGAGTATGTGATAAATATAAAATCATATTCATATTTTGCTTAGGGATTGGTTTGCTTGTTGGTTGGCTACTTGGTAGTTACTGGCACATCAATACATAAAAGGCTATAACATGCTGAGGCATTAGGACTAAGGTGCCTTGCCTAGAGACACACCGCTGTGGCAAATCCAGCCTGGTCTGGGCAAGATTTGAACCCACATCCTTCAGGTGACGAGTCTGGAATGCTAACAACTAAGCCACCATGGTTTCTTTAGTTGGAAGAATGAACTTGTTTCATATGGCTTAAGAGTATGTCTTGGCCTGATATCCTTAATGGATCCATATCGTATTTTAAATTTATTCTTTCTGCCGACTAAAAACAAAATACTTTTGTGTATGTATCACACCCACCTTCTGCATCTGAAGCTTCTTCATCTGAACTTTGAGATTCTCCAGGACTTGATTGTTTGTTTTGCTGCTGGTGGTCGCCTGAATTTCAGGTATCTGCTTCTGTAATATTAAATAGGGTTTAATTAACAGAGGCATTACATATCTCCTTCAAAACGTATAATAGGGCCTTTCTAAGACTTTTGTCTTGTATACACACATGTGATGCATGTACAGGATCTTACATGAGTATTCACTACATTTTAGATTTATGACAAAGAAAAACACTGATTATCCTAACTCACTGGAATACAACTACTGTATTGGTCATCTGGATAATTGATTCTAATCAATTAGGGAACTACATTTTTGGGAAACATGATGAGTCACATCGTTGAGAGCCACAGGCGACAATCCACTACACTCCTTTATCACCCATAGATCAATCCACTACACTCCTCTATCACCCATAGATCAATCCACTACACTCCTCTATCACCCATAGATCAATCCACTACACTCCTTTATCACCCATAGATCAATCCACTACACTCCTTTATCACCTATAGATCAATCCACTACACTCCTTTATCACCCATAAATCAATCCACTACACTCCTTTATCACCCATAGATCAATCCACTACACTCCTTTATCACCCAAAGATGCCTGTGCTGAGATTTCCTCATTTCTCATGAATATGCAGAAACCTGCTTGACCAATTACTGAAAGTGTAAATACAATTTTCTCACCATGGTGACCCAACAAACCTTTCATGCTGTCTGAATGAACCAATCAAAGATTCTCTTCCCACACAATTGCTTATCAATTGATAAAACTGGTGCTTTCATTGATGTGTAGGAGATTGTAACATTGTGTTGTTTATATATTTTTTTAATGTGTACTCATGAAAACAAGAAAATCTCAGTTCAGGCTGCCATGGGTGAGTCAGAACTAGTGAACAGTCTGTATAAATAGCTTCTGGTTAATCTGTGTTCTACTATAAAAAGAGCTTGTGGAATGTCTTATTATTGAACAAGCTTTTGATTTGGTTTAGTGTTTTATGGCACAACAACACAAGTAGATTCTTTTGTGTCTGGGAAATTGGAGTCAAACACCTTGCTGAAAGATGCACCAAGGTAGCCAGCCTGGGTTCATCCAATGGCAGGAATTGAACCCACACTTTCAATCATGTTTCCAGCATGCTAACCCCTGAGCCACCGTAGCTCTGGCTTCCATTAGTCGCCTCTTATGATGTGCAGGAGGGTTCATCAGACCTATTTCATATCCTTGAGCCCTCAATGGGTTTATTATAGAACGTATATATATATATATATATATATATATATATATACCAAAAAACTTTTCCATTACCCAAAGAAGTTGATTTGTTATGTTGCTAGTGTTGCGTCAAAGTGTAACATAACTTATTTTGATGTTTGAAGTATTGCATTGATGTATCCCCTCACACCCACCCCCCTGTATCTAACCTGCATGACTTTACCATTGCTGATGCAGCTGTCACTGACTAAAAAGTGACACCTATGAGGGGTATTTAAAAAGTTCTTAATATTAGTGTGCTGTACAACAAAGTTCTTTATTCAAGAACAGTACATAAGTGCATCTTCGTAAAGTACTCCCTGTGTACCTCTACACACTTTCTCTGTCTGATTATCCAATTATTAAATGCCATTTTGTATTCATTTTTGGTTATGTTGTTCATACACTGGAAAACTACTTCCAACTGCATGGCAGCTTGCAAATCATCTGCCCTTCAGATGGCAGCTTGCAAATCATCTGCCCTTCAGATAAATCAGGCTGTATGGAAGATGTGGCAAAGTTTGGATGCTGTGCTCTTTCTGGAAATCTGTCACAACAGCAGATTTATGTGCTGGTCCTCTGTCATGAAGTAGATGCATACCTTGAGTACTAGTGCACGGACAGGTGTTTTGGTAGTATGCATACCTCGGGTACTGGTGCGCAAACAGGTGTTTTGGTAGTATGCATACCTCGGGTACTGGTGTGTGGACAGGTGTTTTGGTAGTATGCATACCTCGGGTACTGGTGTGTGGACAGGTGTTTTGGTAGTATGCATACCTCGGGTACAGGTGCGTTGACAGGTGTTTTGGTAGTATGCATACCTTGGGTACTGGTGCATGGACAGGTGTTTTGGTAGTATGCATATCTTGGGTACTGGTGCGTGGACAGGTGTTTTGGTAGTATGGATACTTCGGGTACAGGTGTGTGGACAGGTGTTTTGGTAGTATGCATACCTTTTGTATTGGTGCATGGACCGGTGTTTTGGTAGTATGCATATCTCAGGTACTGGTGCACGAACAGGTGTTTTGGGCCTTTTTGCATCTAAAAATAATGCATATAAAACTCTCTTGACAGTCTGACTACATCAAGCAATTTGTGGTGTCTGCTTGTCTTCTCCGATCCAAACTTTATTATTTTCTCTTGAGTCAGGTTCAAAAAAGTAAATCCATGTTTCATCACCTGTGTCAATCTCATTCAAACATCTCTGGTCACTCTTTTGATATTTGACGAGTAGCTGTTTGATAATTTCACCCTGAGGCTGTTTTTATAAACCATGAACAAATGCAGGACCCATCTTGCACAAACCTTTCTGAGCTTCAAATGATTCTTTAATATATTCACAGAAATATCTACCACTGTGTATGGAGCAACTTCATCAATTGCTTCCTTCACAGCAGCCACTTTCTGCTCACCAATCGCAGGCAACAGTCTTCCAGAACACAAGTCATCTTCCATGGATTTTAGACCATCTTTAAAAGGATTAAACCACCTTAAATTGTAGGATATGACAGAATTACATCCGTAAACTTTATCAGCCTTGATATCAGCGAGAGAATGCCCTAAGAACACTCAGACTTTACAGTATGCTCTTTGCCAAGTAGCAGAATTGTTCTCCTTCTCCGACATTTTTATATCCCTGTCATTTATCTATGTTACATCATATGCATATATCGGCAGATATCCTGCATGCTGCACATGCAGCTGCAGATCAATTTAAAGAACATTATTTAGTCTATCAATCGATGTTAAATTTACTGAAAGGTTCAAATAAACAAAAAAGTTTGAACAAAAATATTCAAAACTTTTAAAATATTCCTCGTATGTCTCACCATGCTATTATCTTATAGTTAAGGAATTTGTCTATCATATAGTGTATTAGACAATTCAGTATATTTCTGGGCTTGAATTTAGCACTTGAATACTTGAAAAATGAGTTAATTCTGAAAAATTAAAGTTGAGATTTCAAGCTCTTGCATCTTCCTACATTTCTCAATAATAAACAGCAAATTATTAGTAAAACTCCTTGAAGCATCTACGCCCCCTCCAAAATAAAGATTTGTAAACATCCAATAAAGCTTGTTTTGGCATTGATTCATTTACTGTGAGATAAGATGTCTAGCATGCAGTCTCATACTATGGCCATATACATATCTATTGACAATACACAGTGAACTAGGGCACAACCATTATGTTTTCTTTGGCGCCCAACTATCTTACTCGCAATTATGGAAATATTTCTCCAATATTATCCTCACTTTGACGAAATCTGTTACTATATCTCCTCTGATAACTTACTCTGCTAGTATTTTGCATAGAACTGTAGATCGCAGATATCAGTGTCACATATCCTTACTGGTATCCCAATACATTCTAGAAAAGATGTTGACATGTGTAGGTCAGTGAAAAGCTTTATTATCTTACCATTTTCAATACATGCTCACTGATATAAATGTTTGATGCTTACTGCATTATTAAATTATGCCTTATCAAGATACCAATATGTGATGTAGGTGAAGTTCTGGTAACGCTACAGGTGATGCTGAACACAATCCTGACAATCCACCACATAAAGCAACTGGCCTGATCATAAAAATGATGAAGCATTGCTTCAGAATGAATATGATGAGAACAAAGTGTTTCACAGTCATTTTAAAGTACTTTTAGACACAGTCATTTTAAAGTACTTTTAGACACAGTCATTTTAAAGTACTTTTAGACAGTCATTTTAAAGTACTTTTAGAAAATACTGGCTGTGACAGAGACAAAATACAGAGTAAATGGAACGATCTGAAATTATACATTGTATGTATCAAGAAACTTGCTGCATAAGTAGTTTGCTTTTTATTCAAAATGATAATAATAAAAAATTCAACTGAAACAAATTCCTTAATTACAGTATAGTCAGTAACTGTAAGAGGTAAAAACCAAGAGTACCTCGAAGAGACTGGCACTCTACTGGCTGAAAAGAATTTCCAGGAATTCAAGACCATTTTTTCCTTTTAACTGCTGAGTCTAGAAACCATCTCTAATATTCTTCAGCAATAACAAGATTTTTAAATTCGCTGCTGTGGTGGATATATTTAATGTCAGATTGGCACCATTTTCATTAAGGACCAACAAGACATCATAATAAGTTTTCTGGTGAGAACCCTATGTTGATTTGACTTTATGTTTCAGAGGAGTAGCAAAAACAAGATTTCAAGATGGCTGCCATATTTGATAGTTGATCAGCATCAGTTGTACAAATTTGAAGCCCTCTGTGCCAGGGTTCTTTCTTACAAATGTGATCAAATTCTGTTCAGCAGTTTTGTAGAAGTCATTTCAAGGTTTTTCTATTTCTTAAATCATGGCCATGTTTGAAGTCAGATTGGCATCATTTGCATAAACTTAAAAGGCCTTTATGTCAGGATGCTCTGTGCCAAGCTTGGTTGAAATTGGTATGGAGAAGAAGTTGAAAACAGCAATTGCTGATGGACAAGATTTTTCTATTTTTTGTAACGGCAGCCACATTTGAGGGTGGATCAGCATCATTTGTACCAACTTCAAAGGTCATAATGCCAGGATGCTTTTTGCCAACTTTGGTGAAATTCTATTGAGCCTTTTTGAAGTTGCTTAAAAGTTTTTCTACTTTTAGTAACTGTGGCCATATTTGATGGTGAATATGCATCATTTATTCAAGTTTGAAAGGTATTCATGCTAGGATGCTTTCTCTCAAGTATGGTCAAATTCAGCAGTTTTTGAGGAAAAGTCATTTAAGGGTTTTTCTGTTTTTAGTAATGGTGACTATATTTGAAAACAGATCAGACTCATTTACGTACAATAAAAAAAGGGCCCCATGCCAGGATGCTTTCTGTCAAGAATGAAGTCATTAAGAGGTATTTGTATTTTTTTAAATGGCAGCAATATTTTATGGCACATCTGCTTCATTTATATAAATCTGAAAGCCCTTCATGCCAGGAAGCTCTCTTCCCAGGTTGGTCAAAATTGCTCCAACAACTTTAAAGAAGAAGTTTAAAATAGTAACTTTTGATGTCTGCACAACAGATGATGCATGATGTATGATGTAAGCATGGCCATGCCATAAGCACACTAGGCCTTATGGACAGGTGAGCTAATAATCAGGAGTTTTCCATAATCATGGCCAAAACTGTTTATAAACACTGAGAGTACCGTTAATTTTCTAAAGAAAATTTACTTTTGAGACATTCAGAAGAAAAAAAAGTTCGGGAATTGATCTCCCTCACTTTCCATTGGCCTCATCAATATCAAGCTGCCTATAAAATCAGTTTGAAATCAAATGATAATTAAGGAAGTAATTGTGCATAAACAAATGTGGGTAGGTCAGGCAATCAAGGGATATAACTCTGCTAAACAATTCAGAATGTTGACAATCAGACTCAGTCATGGTCTCATGAAAATCAAGCTGAATATGAAATTTAGGTTAAAATAAAATAATCAAGGTAGTTATTTGCAGAAAGGAAAGTGGAGAGTTTGACAATCAGGAGGAAAACCTCCACTAAACGATGAAATAGAATGCTGACGATGAAATAGAATGTTGACAATGAAATAGAATGCTGAGAATGAAATAGAATGTTGACAATGAAATAGAATGCTGAGAATGAAATAGAATGCTGAGAATGAAATAGAATGTTGACAAATAGAATGCTGACTATGAAATAGAATGTTGACAAATGAAATAGAATGCTGACAATGAAATAGAATGTTGACAATGAAATAGAATGCTGAGAATGAAATAGAATGTTGACAACTAGAATGCTGACTATGAAATAGAATGTTGACAAATGAAATAGAATGCTGACAATGAAATAGAATGCGGACAATGAAATAGAATGTTGACAATGAAATAGAATGCTGACAATGAAATAGAATGCTGAAATAAAATGCTGACAATGAAATAGAATGCTGACAATGAAATAAAATGCTGACAAACAATGAAATAGTATGCTGACAATGAAATAAACTGCTGACAATGAAATATAATGCTGACAATGAAATAGAATGTTGAAAATGAAATAGAATGCTGACAATGAAATAATGTTGACAATGAAATAAAATGCTGACTATGAAATAAAATGCTGACAATTAAATAGAATGCTGAGAATGAAATAGAATGCTGACAATGAAATAAAATGCTGACAATGAAATAAAATGCTGACAATGAAATAGAATGCTGAAAACTGAATTCATCTAAGGTCTTATCAATACCATATAGTCCAATGAATTTGACTGAAGTAAAAAAATAATTAATGGATTTATTGTGCAGGAAATAATATGGGTGGGTCTGACAATTAGAGACTATAACTCTGCTAAACAATGATGTAGAACGCTGACAAATGAACTCAGAAAAGGCCTCATCAATATCATGCTGCATGCCAAATGTGATTAAAATCCAATAATAATTATGGAAGTTATTGTGAAATAACAAAAGTGGAACAGACAGATGTCAGGAAGGACAGATGGATGGAAGGTTGGAAGAATAGACCGACATGTTCAATTTAATGTTTCCCCTTTTTCTATAAAAAACTGAGGACAGCAAAGAGAGTAAGGATGTACCTACCCGTTCTTTGAATCCTCTGGTTGAAGAATCTCCATACAATCTCAGTAAAGATCCCCAATTTGATATGTGTGGATGTAGCAACTGAATAACAGAAAGTAAAATCTTTAACACAACATAAAAAAGAGAAACTGTTTCTAGGCTTTTCAGGATAGAATGAGCAACACAGCTGAGCATGTAATATTCTAGACACGTTTAATCCATTTTAATTTTTTAACTAATTCTTTTGTAGCAGAGTCAGTACAAACTTCTTTAAAATGCGATCTATCAACACAGTATTAAAATCAACTAAGTTTCTTTTGATTCCAACATAGTGTTTGGCTTCTTAGTATTCCTCAATGATGCCATGTTTTATCTACCATATTTACCGTATATATTGGGACACCATAAATTAATTTTTAAAGTAATTTTTCGTGCACTGTATGTTCTGGGACAGATTTTTTTTTCGAGACATAAGTTTTGGGACACTTTTTGAATCATAATATTGGTGCTTAGCTGGTAACCAAATGCAAACTTAGATTTTATTAAACAAAATAAAATACAAAACCGATGTCTGTGTTGTTTGTTTACACTTTTCTTCTTAACTGCAAACTTTTGAAGAACAAAATTTGATAAATCTATGGGCAATATTTGAAACTCTAGATGTCTGCACTATATACAAAATATGCGCAAGCCCATATTTGTATTATATCTTGTTTTGCTGTATAAACACTGTTTGATGCAATAAAAGTTTTGATTTGATTTATATTTGCCTTTTTCATAAGCCATTTCTAATTCCCACGTAATATTTCTCAAGTTATCTGCCAGTGCAAATCCCTTAGTTTGTAAAGGCAGCGCTCACTTTTTTCCCCAACCCTCTGATCAAGCCACAAATTTGATACTTGTTCAGTGCCAAGTGGAGTCCTATATTCAGTTAACATTAAATGTAAACGGAAGCTTAAAAAAAAATGTTTTAAAGCATGCCGGTGTAGAACAGGAAGAATAATTCCAGTTATCTCCCTTTTGCCATTTCCGGCACGCCAATTTGAAAACTCAGCCGTTAATTTAGATAACCTAATTCAAATCCCTCTTAAATCGTCAACCTTTGTGTCAACTATCCAAGAGATACCACTACGCATCGCATTATTCAATGCCCAATCAGTAGGACCACAAGAAAAGTGCACAGAAATAGTTAATTTTATCAACGATCATAATATCGATGTCTTTTTCCTGACAGAAACATGGCTAAAAACATCAGGTGATGAGCCCAAGTGCACGGATCTAACACCCCCCGGTTACTCCATCAAGTCATTCCCCCGCCACTCCCACAGAGGTGGAATTGCTGGCATCGAAAAGAACTCCATCATCAACCGTCTTAATCACACTACAACATTCAATTTCAACCACACATCGTTTGAACTAGTCCAAACCACACTCGCACTGGAACAAAGGTCAGTCTATTTTTTCTGCCTCTACCGCCCTCCTCCTAGAAGAAAAAACAAGCTGACTGAATCTCTCTTTTTGGAGCAGTATCTGAATCTCCTAGAGTATGGAAATTCGATAGGTGGTAACCTGATTATTCTTGGAGATTTCAACTTTCACTTTGACTGTCCTGGAAACCCATACACACCAAAACTCCTAGATTCCATTCATGTTTTCAACCTCAAACAGTCAGTTAGCCAACCCACCCATAAACATGGTCACATTTTAGACTGGATTCTTTATAGACCTGATGATAATATTCTACAGTGCTCCCTGGTGTCCCACGAACTTGCATCAGATCACCTCTGCATTATATGCCATCTTGACGTATCAGTCCCTAACCCTCCACCTTTATCTGCTACTAAGAGAAACCTCTGTATGATAAATAGAACTCAACTAATGCATGACATCCAAGCAATCCTAACAACTTTGCTACCTCCTACAGCAGAACAACTTGATAACTGCCTGCGTTCAATGCTTGACAAACATGCCCCAGCAACCAAGTGCAGAGTATCAATTAAAAAGTGTTCTCCGTGATATAGCAGTGTTAGGGACCAGCTTCGCACTGCTAAAAGAGACCGCTGTAAGGCTGAGAGGCTTTGGGTTTCCACCAGACTCACTATTCATAAGCAAATCTATGAAGCCACTAAGAAGAATGTCACAAACATAGTCCATGCAGTGAAATCAGCCCACTACAGTACTAAGATCACTGAAAGTTCCAGCTGCATACAGTCACCATACAGTTGCGATACAGAATTTCAGTGGCAACCGTTAGCAGCATTTGAACCAGTCTCTATGGATTTACTGCGCACAATCATGATGAAGAGTGCCCCAAAGTCATGTGAACTTGATCCGATTCCGACATCACTGCTGCTTGAGTGCTTAGATCCAATATTGCCTTCACTAACTGATGTTATTAATACTTCTCTCTCATCGGGGGAATTCCCATCATTTTTCAAAACTGCCATTGTAAAGCCTCTGCTGAAAAATCCAACACTTGACCATAACGATTTAAAGAACTACCGCCCTGTTTCTAACCTCCCATTCATGTCAAAAATCTTAGAAAAAGTTGTTCTATCCCAACTTGTATCTAATCTGAATTCAAACAGTCTTTTGAGCGATGTACAGTCTGCATATCGCCCTCGCCACAGTACTGAAACTACCCTTCTGAAAGTAGTTAATGACCTTCTCTCTTCTTTGGATAGTGGAAAGATTACAGTCCTCACCCTCCTTGACTTGTCTGCAGCATTTGATACTATAGACCATGATATATTACTTCACCGTCTCCATCCTGTATTTGGCATTCACGATACAGCCTTACTATGGTTCAAGTCCTACTTGGTCAACAGGACACAAATTGTGTAAGCAAATGGAAAACACTCCAGCCCAGTTGATCAATGTTTTGGCGTTCCACAGGGTTCTGTTCTTGGACCGGTTCTCTTCATTCTATACACTCAGCTGCTCTCAAGTGTCATAGATCGTCATCCAGTGTCTCACCAATTGTATGCTGATGACACCCAAATATACAAATCTATCCACCCAACTGAAGTTGATGCTACCATCCAAGGTGTAGAGAGGTGTATTTCTGATGTGAAATCATGGATGACATGTAACAAGCTGCAGATGAATGATGATAAAACTGAAGCCATTCTGATTACCACACAAAGACTTTCTCATTCACATCCTTTACCTCAATCAATAAATATCAGCAACACCAACATTAACTTCACACAGTCAGTACGAAACCTAGGTGTTACTCTAGACAGTACACTCTCATTGCACCAACATGTCATGAACATATGCAAGGGTGCATACCTTGAGCTGAGACGGATCAGCTTCATTCGCAATTATCTTTCAGTTGATGCCACTAAAACACTTGTGTGTTCCTTAGTACTTTCAAGACTGGACTATTGTAACTCAATTCTATCTGGTTCATCTCGGTATCTACTCCAGAAACTTCAAAAAGTTCAAAACACAGCTGCTCGGATCATTCTTAGAGTACCACGAACAGAACACACCTCTCCCCTGCTCTGTACCCTACACTGGCTACCCATTCGATCCAGAATCAAACACAAAATTTGTTCTCTGTGCTACGTTTCACTGACTGGCACCAGTCCAACATACCTATCTTGCCTCACCCATGTGTACACACCAGCAAGATACTTACGCTCCTCTTCCGATACCCGTATTCTCATTATTCCCAATATCAAAATGAAGTCATACGGACAACGTTCTTTTGCATACCAGGGCCCAGCAACGTGGAACGAATTGCCCACTGAACTTAGACACAAAGACACGGTGATCTCATTCAAGAGTGCTCTTAAAACGCACCTATTTTGACTGCAAGAATAGACCTAATGACTTAATGTTTTCTTACCTTAACTATCTTCAGCATGTTTTTGTTTTCTAATTTAATGGTGTTTATTTTTTCTTTCTTTTCGTAATCATATCATTATATATGGTTTTTTTTATGGTGATATATAATGTTGTAAAGCGCTTAGAGCTTCTAAAGATTAGGCACTATACAAAGTCCTCATTATTATTATTATTATTATTATTATTACTTTGTTATTTTACACCATACACTGTGTCATGCATGAATTGCTGGTGCCTTCAAGCCATCGGTTATTATTTCTGTCTCTTTCTATTCTTTGTGATTTTGTTGGATCCAATTTTCAGTTTGATAATATATTCAAACATCTGAGGACAATCAAACATGATTTGTTTATCTATATTCATGTCAATAAACAACGTGTCAATGTTGTTACCTGACATAAACGATAAACACTAACGCTACGCTACATTACAGGACAATGTGGAGTTTGGATAGTGGATATGTTCATGTCCTTTATACATAAATTGCTTATGAAGAACAAAAAAGAGGAATAAAAGAACAGTACAAGGTTAGTTTCTTTCAGTTTATTATCAAATAAACATTTTAACATGCAGTGGGGGGAGGGGCAGGGGCAAATTCGACACAACTTGTTTTGGTTCTTAAGTTTTGAGACATATGATCTAGTTGAAAAAAAGTTGAACCATAAGTTATGGGACAGGAAAGAAATCATTAATTTATCTTTGTCCCAAGATATATGGTAAATACGGTACTACACCGACTTAACTTACCCGCAACATTGCTTGAGCAACCCTTTGTTTACCCTCTCTTTTGTTTCGACAGGTGACCTATAAAAATATAAAAAATTACTATGACCTATAAAAATATAAAAAATTACTATGACCTATAAAAATATAAAAAATTACTATAAAAAGGTTCCATGGAACTCTGTCTCAAAAGCAAATTGCACAATAATATGTGTGACTTTAAAAAACTTTAACAGAAACTTTTAACATAGCATTGGAACAACAAGGATGCTGCCATTGCTGCTAAAAAGGTGACACCTCTGCTAACACAGGCTCAAGAATGAAATCCATTCACTCTAATGATCAACATTCTCTTATCTGGCAGGTTGTACTGAAAACTTAATATACACTTCGTATTTTAAAACAATGACAAAACAAACAATAAACTCACTTGGCACTACCACCAAGTGAGATAAAAATTGGATACATCAATCCTACTGAACTTACAGAGGCTGTATGTTTCCCAACTTTCATGGTAAACTCACTCTTCTGGTTGTTTAACATTTTCTTGTCAATCTGGACACTTGTGTCTCCCATACCACAATTTCTGTCAGGAAAATAAAATTAACAAGCTACAGTGAGCAATTTGTTAGTATTTACAACAGTCCAGATCAAAATGATTACTATATAGCTCGCTCTCTCTCTCTCTCACTATAATGTGAAAATTGGGGTCCATTACTGCTGATGTGTTACATACTAAACTGTCTTGTAATGCAAAAGATAAAATCCTGTTAACTATGAATGTATGTAACAAAAAGGGGTGTTTAATAAAAAAAAGTACAAACAAAATATCAGTACTTACATACATGCTAAAGAAGTATACGTCACATTATTGCAATTTTGCAGTCAAACTTGTCAAATGGTCACATGTATGAAAATAAGAATATCTTACTGAAACAAAATGTCCTTTCTAGAATCCATACCTGCCATACCTTAAAATAATTATTCAAAACTTTGCACCTTGTTTTCATGAATTTGACAATTGATGTTCATTACTGATGAAACTAGTCCTGAGTTAGGATAGTGAAGCCCTTATGGATTCACTCAGAAAACTACTATTTCCATCTCATTCTTTACTTCAAAAATAGTGCTTAATCAATGGAGAATGCAAGCCAGAATCACATTTATGACTCATAAAATCTTGATATTGGGGATATCCAGGGATTTCCTCAATGCAAAATTCCATTTATGAAGGGAAACCTTTGTATCACAGAAACACTGCACAAAGCTTTCCCCACTAGTTGACTTTGTTTTGCATTCATCACGATATATGTTAGATAGAGATATATGTTAGATGAATTACTGTTAATAGAATGTTGTCTTGTACAAATTACAGCCTTTCTAGTGTATCAGCCACAAGTAATGGTAGTCTACATGTATGTGCACATGTATTAGTGGTCAACATGTAGAATTTGTGTACAAAGTTGGACCCTAAATAGGTTGATGGACCAATGTTTTTGGGGTACATGAGCAGCCAAAACATGACTAGCTTTCCTTCTAGTAGACTGAATAATACACACAGACTGTAATGAAAAGGTTCATGTACTAATCTTTTTGTACAGAAATACATGTTTGTAAGTTGAAGATATGCTTTCACATCATTAAATACTATATTTTTGTATTTTAATGCAACATCAGGACACGTTCATGTTGGAACATACCCCAGTATAAGGCTCCCTCAATTATAATGCAGGTCACTTGTATGGCTTCCATAAAGTGTAATAAAGAGGGAGTTCAGTATTTAATGTCAACATTAACTTTCAACAATCAACATTTAAGCTTTTATCTGGGACTTGTTCATATTACCTTTATTAGTAACGGCTGTTCTATTTAAACATACAGGTACCCAGGGAAGGCAGTGTTTTTAAAAATAAATGTTAGGATAGTCTGATTACTCAATGAATTCATATCAAAATGATAAAAAGTTCTAAATTGCATATATGGGTGACTACTCCACTTTGAAAGTGCCTTCACTGGGTCCCAAGGATGTGTTACTGAAACTGCCCTAAGACAGCCATATGTATGATTAAATACAAATTGTCTATAATTGGATTGACCAAGTTGCATTAGTTGGCTAATGCTTTAGAAATACTTGAAAAAAACAAAAGAGGCTACTCTATCAAAAAAGTAATTTTTAAATAAAAGCTTATCATGGCAACAACCTTCCTCTACTACACAAGATGTGATCTTATGAAATAATAATTATATAATTGTAATATTTACAGTACTCCCTCATTATAACACTGTCAATGGGAGTCGTAGAATATATTACCTGATAGTGAGACCACCTTATAATGAAGTACATCATATATATATATATATATATATATATATATATATATATATATATATATATATATATATATATATAGATATATATAATTTTGCTACCACCTGATGAAATGGGATCCATAACCCTATTTGCCTTATAACATGGACCATGGTATAATAAAAGGCATAGTAGTGACAGAGTGATGAATGTTGTTTAGATCGGAATAGGATGTCAAAATTTTTTTTACTAGCATCTTAGATGTATCATGAGTTACTTAGATAAGGATATATAAAGAAAGCATGTATTTTTAAAATCTAGTGATCATTTTAAAAAGGTGTCGATTGTTTAAAGAATTTTTTGAGCCCAAGATTACCTTTTGAGGCACTCTAGTAATATCTGATAAGGACTAGGCAAGGCAGCTTTGTTACACAACTCGGCAACTCGAGGGTCTTCTATCTTAATCTCATCAAAAAACTGAAAAGAAAATTTATTTATATTAGAATATAAATTTTAACAGCAGTATAATACCTCTAAATAAAAAACAATTAAATCATGAATGAACTGCCAATTTAAACTGGTGTGCAACTGATTGTAATCAAGTTTCATATTTGCACTTTTGCAAATAGATGCTGATTGGTCATGTCTGTGCATCCATCCATCAGTGTGTGTCTATGTGTCTGTCCATCAATCACTATCTTATCCTTGTAGCCTGTAGTGCATCCCCCAGGGGTGGAGGAGTTGAAGGTTCAAAAGGTCACATTTTCACGGGTAGTGTGGAGTGTATCTTGTAACCCTAAACTCCATCTACACCAAATATGGAAGGATGATCACATTTTGTATGATATTCCAGGAGAATGAGTAGATGATAATAAAGGTTTCAATTCCTGAATGCAGCCCTGTTGGATGGGGGAGGAGGGGGAGCATGTGCATATGTCAAACACAAATTAGAAAGTATATTCTATTCAACATGTACTTTGTTAAAAAGTGTTCCTAACTGTATGAAAAACTACAAAAAAGTAATGTAAGTGTATAAAAAGGGACGTGCCAGTGATCCTTCAAATAACAGGCCTATTTCACCATTGAGTTGTGTTGGAAAAGTTATGGAAAGAATTATTTTTAAACATCTCTACAACCACCTACACTCAAATAATCTTGTATTGAAATATCAATCGGCTTTTCTTCCAAGCAATTCTACAGAATATGTACTGCACTTGCGATGTCTCTAAAACATTTAATCATGTTTAGAATAAAGGTCTAATACATAAATTAAAGTGCATTAGCAGCCCTCTTATTGATTATTTTTCTGACAACCTAATAGATTCCAAACAGATTTTGTAAATGCTGTTGAATCAAGAAGACAATATGTTGCAGCTGGCATACCACTGGGCTCTGTTTTATGTCAGCTATTATTTATTGTGTATGTTAATGATACAGACAACAAGACTCTTTGCTGATGATAGCTCACTGATGTATTCATCAAATGATACTTACAAAATTGAATATGTACTGAATACAGAATTACAACGATTGATGATTGGTCAAGGCAGTGATTTGTTGACTTCAATCCAACCAAAACTGAGAAAATGTTGTTCACATGTGAGCTTGAACCTATTTTTCCTTAACTAAAAATAAAAATGAAATTTTTCTTTTGTTGACTATTATAAACATGTTGGCATAACTTTTTATAGTCTTGGCAACTGGACCAAATATATTGCTTACATATTTCAGTTTACTTCTAAAAATGGTAACTGCCTTGAAAATACTTAAATATAAATTTTGCTGACAAACGTTTGAAAAGATATAATTTAGATACATCTGCCCTTTACTAGAATATCCTGATGTTGTATGGGATGGCTGTTCATCTTAAAGACTCTCTTAAATTAGAAACCCCAAGTGTATCAAGTAAGTTTTAGGAAGAAACCGGCCAGCCTACCTTGGCAGAAAGATGAAAGTTATCTAAACTATGTTACTTTCATAAAATTGTATACAGCATATCTCCTTCTTGTCTTGCTGATCTTCTACCACCACTTGTTGGTGAGACAAAACTACCACCACTTGTTGGTGAGACAAAACTACCACACTTGTTTGTGCCACAAAACTACCACCACTTGTTGGTGAGACAAAAAAGGTAATATCTTAGAAATAGGAATAATTAATTTTAAACTCTATTTATGTCTAGAATTCACTCCCAGATTCAATAAAAGGTGAAAGCAACTATTCTATTTTCAGAAATTAAATAGAGACTTAGTTGGGAACTGGAAATTATCTATTCTGCATACTAAAATTAGAGATAACTGTAGTGATTTACATAAAGACTTATATTCTAATCATTTGAGAGATAATCCATCATGTGCTTGTGGTGATGATACAGAAAATGCATATCATCATCTATTTATTTGTAAATACTATATTGAACAGTGTCAGATATTGGTTCAAAGTCTAAATCATCTCTATCTACCAGTGGCTACAAATATTTTGTTATATGGATCATTTGATTTTACTGCAAATGTTAATATTTGCTTATTTGATATATTTGAAACATGTATTAAAGACACTAAACACTTTATATAATTAAAGTGTATTCTAAATTTGATTTCTCTACTCAGTTAAATACTGCCATATTGATAATGACATGATGTTCTTCGTTTTTAGTTAATGTCTTGTGTATTTATTTTGGTGTATGTACTCTTGTCCAATATCTGCCATGATCATTAATTTCATTGATAATTTCTGTCTCTGTCTCTCTCTCTCTCATGGCTATTTGCCCTGTCATCATATATGGATATATCTATATGTATGAAACTATATTAATTGTGTGCCACTATCCATGAACATTTCTTTTCAACTGTAGGGGAAGGACTTATCCCAAGTTGTGAGAACTTGTAGCCAGACCCCATTTGTCAACATTTATGGCAATAAAATATATTTCAACAAAAAAGTGTAGATATTTTTAATTGCTTTCATCTATACTTTTCAAATGGAACAGAGAAAAACATAATTAATAAGCAAATCAAATGGATAATCAACCATAAAAAACAATCTGCTTGTTAGTTTCTTTAAATAGTATAAAGTTGCATGATAAATTTAGTCAAAATCTCACATTCCTTAGAAAAGTTGCAATAACTATGAATAATGTGGAATGCTGGAATGGATGGATGGACAAATAGCTGGGCTGACAAATGGACAACATTACTGTAGAGCTCCACTGACTAATTACAAATATGATGAAATAATTTTCTGGAGTCCTGATAGGTTTATTATGAATGTTTCACTGTACATCTCATTTACCTTGCATTTTATACCTGAAGTTATGCCATGGTGAGGTTATGAACGGTAACTAAAATGAAACTTTGAAAACAAAAAAGTGATGTAGGACCAAAATTTTGGTTTGAGTTTTCCATTATTTCAAGTTTTTCGATGCAGTGTACAATGAAATGCTTTACAGTGGAACAGAATGATTCATGGGATGCCAAGTAAACACTGAATGATTGATGTTTGAGTTACTGAAGAGTTACAGACACTGAAATAAGTAATTTTACCAATTAAATGAATATGGAATGCAGAATAAATGCAAATGGAATGCAGAATGGATGCCAATGGAATGCAGAATAAATGCAAAGAAAATGATGAAAACATTTTGAAGAAAATAGACTGCGGTAATGCAAACATAGAACAATGAATGATAAATGAAAACAGAATGAAATTAATGTATTTCGTGAACAGATGTCATGATCTATTATTTTCAAGCCGACATTAAATTTCCACGGTCAAAAGCCCTTTCACATGATAATACAGGATCAGATTCTTTATACTGACAAACAACTTTTCACCCCTACAAACTGTGATATCATTCTTGTCAAGTCAGAATATAAAAAAAAGCTACCACTGATATGATGACATCATCACCAGTAGTTGTATCTCTACAACCTTTATTTGAATGAAATAAGAAAAGAAATTTTGCTGACAAATATTTTTACACTTACTGTAGTTAGGGTTACATTTTAGGCATTTGCTATTTAAAGCACACTTTTACATGGTTCATACAGACACTTCATCAGAAAATTCAAAGACTTTTCAAGGGCAACGTTTAAATTTTCAAGCACTATTGTCCATGTCCAAACTTACCCACAAGTGGTCTATAGAGTAACTTCCAAAAGTTTGCACCTATCCTCTTTAAAGGGCAGTTTTCAACAAGTAACATATTTACAGTACAAAAAGAAGTCCAACATATTTACATTAGAATTTGCCATCAGACTGTCTCTTTTGAACAGCTTTCTAATGTATTATTTCCCTTCTCTACCAGTAATACTCTAACCATCTATTTCTTAAGCACTTCGACTTTCTCTTCAAGTTTTTTGTGAAGTTCTTCATACTTATCAAGTTTCTCTTTTGCTCTTTTTCTTTTGGCATTAGCATGTGCCAGGATTTCAAGCTTTCTGGTGTTTTCTACTTTAACACACAGATCATCTGCACTTTTCAAAAGAGAATCATGGTAAAACTTTGCCTACTTTTTTCTCTTTTTTTAGCTCTTCTATCTCATCTACAATGGATATCATTTTCGTCTGTTCTGACTCTGTCTTCTTCTGTTCTCTCTGCTTCTCCAAGTAGACCCTCATACTTCTGTCTGGCTCTTGCAACACTGACCAAAAGCAGATTTGTAATTGGTATATTCATTATTACTCCAGCATGACAGACATGATCACATATAATTCTGTGTGCTGTTAGAGTTTGCTCTTTCTTTTTTTCACATTCCATTTCCTTGCTGACTGAAAACTCCAGCTCAACTGTGACTTGACCATAAGATAGTACTAACAGGAGCTTAACAGTCTGTAGCAACTTTTCATACTTAGAATCTGACATGATTCACAGAAGGTCTGCCCTTGTACTGATAAAAAAATCTGAAAAATGATCAGAACCAATTACTGGGATACAATAGAGAAACATATCATATTGTTGGAGGATGAATTTAGCTTCATTTTCCTTGACTCTCTTGGTTGCAATAAGTATTCTCTGCTCTGATTCTTATCTCTAAGCATTTCTTTTGGATTTAGTGAATCCAGATTTCTAGCCATAGAGCATGTGTTGGGGCGCATTTCAATGCAATCTTCTTTAAACTTTCTTTAGAAAGGCTTTACATTGTAGTCTGTACTCCATAACTTCCTTGTCAGTCGTATGAACACTTTTGAGATTCTGTTCTGCTGCCAATCCAATGTCAATTTTCTTGTAACTCACATAATTTTCCTCCTCATCTAAGTCTATGCTAAGCATGCTTTTAGTTCAAGCTGCCCTATCCAATATCTCAGTCTTAATAAATTTCCTCATCATGCAGATAGATTAGATGCTAAAACTGGAGCCACCGTTATGTCCTTCTGAAAACTAGGCACGAAGGGCTGAAATACTGATGTAATTGAACAAAAAACTCAATGGTCTGTCCTTCTGAAAACTAGGCACGAAGGGCTGAAATACTGATGCAATTGAACAAAAAACTCAACGGTCTGTCCTTCTGAAAACTAGGCACGAAGGGCTGAAATATTGATGCAATTGAACAAAAATCTCACCGGTCTGTCCTTCTGAAAACTAGGCACGAAGGGCTGAAATACTGATGCAATTGAACAAAAAACTCAACGGTCTGTCCTTCTGAAAACTAGGCACGAAGGGCTGAAATACTGATGTAATTGAACAAAAAACTCACCAGTCTGTCCTTCTGAAAACTAGGCACGAAGGGCTGAAATACTGATGTAATTGAACAAAAAACTCACCGGTCTGTCCTTCTGAAAACTAGGCACGAAGGGCTGAAATACTGATGTAATTGAACAAAAAACTCAATGGTCTGTCCTTCTGAAAACTAGGCACGAAGGGCTGAAATACTGATGCAATTGAACAAAAAACTCAACGGTCTGTCCTTCTGAAAACTAGGCACGAAGGGCTGAAATACTGATGCAATTTACCAAAAAACTCAACGGTCTGTCCTTCTGAAAACTAGGCACGAAGGGCTGAAATACTGATGCAATTGAACAAAAAAGTCACCGGTCTGTCCTTCTGAAAACTAGGCACGAAGGGCTGAAATACTGATGCAATTGAACAAAAAACTCAACGGTCTGTCCTTCTGAAAACTAGGCACAAAGGGCTGAAATACTGATGTAATTGAACAAAAAAGTCACCGGTCTATCCTTCTGAAAACTAGGCACGAAGGGCTGAAATACTGATGCAATTGAACAAAAAACTCAACGGTCTGTCCTTCTGAAAACTAGGCACGAAGGGCTGAAATACTGATGCAACTGAACAAAAAACTCACCGGTCTGTCCTTCTGAAAACTAGGCACGATGTAATTGAACAAAAAACTCACCGGTCTGTCCTTCTGAAAACTAGGCACGAAGGGCTGAAATACTGATGTAATTGAACAAAAAACTCACCGGTCTGTCCTTCTGAAAACTAGGCACGAAGGGCTGAAATACTGATGCAATTGAACAAAAAACTCAACGGTCTGTCCTTCTGAAAACTAGGCACGAAGGGCTGAAATACTGATGTAATTGAACAAAAAAACTCACCGGTCTGTCCTTCTGAAAACTAGGCACGAAGGGCTGAAATACTGATGCAATTGAACAAAAAACTCACCAGTCTGTCCTTCTGAAAACTAGGCACGAAGGGCTGAAATACTGATGTAATTGAATAAAAAACTCACCAGTCTGTCCTTCTGAAAACTAGGCACGAAGGGCTGAAATACTGATGCAATTGAACAAAAATCTCACCGGTCTGTCCTTCTGAAAACTAGGCACGAAGGGCTGAAATACTGATGCAATTGAACAAAAAACTCAACGGTCTGTCCTTCTGAAAACTAGGCACGAAGGGCTGAAATACTGATGCAATTGAACAAAAAACTCACCGGTCTGTCCTTCTGAAAACTAGGCACGAAGGGCTGAAATACTGATGCAATTGAACAAAAAACTCACCGGTCTGTCCTTCTGAAAACTAGGCACGAAGGGCTGAAATACTGATGCAATTGAACAAAAAACTCACCGGTCTGTCCTTCTGAAAACTAGGCACGAAGGGCTGAAATATTGATGCAATTGAACAAAAAACTCACCAGTCTGTCCTTCTGAAAACTAGGAAAGAAGGGCTGAAATACTGATGCAATTGAACAAAAAACTCACCGGTCTGTCCTTCTGAAAACTAGGCATGAAGGGCTGAAATACTGATGCAATTGAACAAAAAACTCACCGGTCTGTCCTTCTGAAAACTAGGCACAAAGGGCTGAAATACTGATGCAATTGAACAAAAAACTCACCGGTCTGTCCTTCTGAAAACTAGGCAAGAAGGGCTGAAATACTGATGCAATTGAACAAAAAACTCACCGGTCTGTCCTTCTGAAAACTAGGCATGAAGGGCTGAAATACTGATGCAATTGAACAAAAAACTCAAATTTTGTACTAATGAGCCTTTCTTTCACTGCTGCACTGACTACATTTTAGGATTTCTTAGTGGGCTTTGTTATTTCTTTTGAATTAATTTTTTGTTAGTGAGCTTTATTTCTTTTGAATCAATTTTTTCACATACTGCTCTACAGATTCACATATCTGTAAAGTTCATTGACATACTGGGACATTTTCTAACCATCAACAAATTTTAGTGACATCAGAGATGATCCTGCTACTTTCATGAAGTTCTCCCTCCTACTTGCAAAATCTTTAAACAAGTAATACAAACTGCTTAGTATTGAAGAAATGCCCCATTCTGAATCTACTGCACCTAATTTGAAGGCATTATGCATGATATGCAGTCCACAGGATCCAATATTTATCAATGAGTGACCACAGTCCTGCTCAATTTGGCTCTACATTATGTCATAAAACTTCCAGTTTTTAACTGCTGGTCCATCCATACTAATTTGAATCATGTCATGTTCATTCAAGTGATTCAAAGTTGCTTATCTGAAATTTCTGAGCATGCCTTAAAAATTGTGACCCAAAGTATTTGGTGATGATCTCATATGTTTCACAGTCCCAGTATCTCACATGAATGTCCATTCATTTCTCCTGCATCTTTTTATTCAGAGATTCATAAAAAAACACAAATGGATCCTTTAGTTTGGACAGAAGTAAAGTTTTAAAGTGTTCTGCAATACCAAAGACACATATGTATGATGTTTTTCTTGCTCCACATGAAAACTTTGAAGCTGTCTGGAAACACGGCACTGAAGAGCTCATTAATATTTTCATTGGATTTATAGGAAGAATGTGTGGCAATGGTATGTAAAATCCATAACATTTCTGATTTAAGAACATCATTCTTCTACAAGAACTCTTGTGATTTCATTTGTTTCAAAATTTGGCCTTGGTGCAGACACTGTAGTTGACAGGGTTTGGATTTGGGGTGAGGGTACAGTCAATTTATCTTCAACAGTTTGGATAGCAGTTGCCTTAGTCTCTGATTCCATCTGGAGTTTTTTATGTTTCAGCCCAAAATACTCAAAATGTATCCCCTTAGTAGATAGTTCATTCTGTCTGTGCTTGTCACTCTTGCTGCGAGACTTCAGGGCACTTCCCCCCCCCCCCCCATTGACCTGATGTCTAGTTGCTTCCAACAAACACAGGATATTGTTTTATGTTTGTTGTTTGTCTCCCTTACCCAAGTATACTGCCTACACCAATCGCGATTGAAAATACACATCCCCATAGATGTGTACTTGACCGATTATATCAGCCTTCACAGTCCACTTAATACGGTGTCCATTCATTATCAAGCAGTGTATAATTCCAAAACGAGGCCAGGTGCTAATGAGAATATGATTTAAGCAACTCAAATTTATGTCTCATTGAGCACGTAAGCAGCCAAACACGGAAGTTAGAGAAATAGAGTTTTATACAGCCTTTACCATCTATTTTTCTTCTTGATCTGTTTGTATTAATAAAACATATTTTTTAAATAAGTGCTTTTATTTACAAATTCAAGCACTTTTTCAAGGAACACTGATAAGTTTCAAGTGCTTTTCCAGTACTTTTTGGAGCTGACCTTGAACTCAAGCAACTTTCATGGTGACCACCAAAATTCAAGCACTTTTCAAGATTGTGTGAACCCAGTTTTAGTAAGATGAGATACAAAAGATACAGTTTACTCCCTTTAACACTCTTGAAAATGGAAAAGCTGACTTCCAGTAAATGCATTTCCATTTCGTTTCAAATATACAAAAATGAAAGGGAACAATGGATGTAAATGATAAATGCAAAATCTGAATGCATTTCATAAACAAAGGAACAGACTCTTTACTGACTGAAAAGAATTTCCAGGAAATCAAGATAAGAACATTTGTTATTTTTAACAGCCAAGTGTTTAAACCATCTCTGATATTCTTGAGCAATAAGTTTTCAATTCAGCCACTGTGGCAGCCATTTTGGATGAAAGATCGACACCATTTTCATTTAAAACAAACTAGACACTATTAGAAGACTTTCAGTGAAAATCCCATGTTGATCAGACCATCCATTCAGTAGAATTAGTATGAGATTTTCAATATGTTCATTGTGGCAGCCATATTGAGGTCAGATTAGCAACATTTTACATTGAGGACCAACCAGACTTCATAAGAAGTCTTGTTGTGAAAACTCCATGTTGATATGATCCATTCAGGTGGAGCAGCAATAACAATATTTTCAAGTGTGCATTGGTGGCCGAGTGGTTATCAGCGCTAAGTCTTCAACTCATTGTAGTGTGAACTGTGTTAGGCGGCCGACCAATGTCTTTCTTGTTCAAGCCCAGCAAATGGCACAGAGGTGATATATCTGAAGGGTCCACCTTCCCTCCAGTGGCACTGTGGTTTCCTCTGGGTACTCTGGTTTCATCCACCTCACAAAGGTGGTCTCCCACCACTCACCTACTTAGCGTTGGGATTGGTGGTGGGTTGCAAATATAGAAATCCCTACACACCTTGAATGCATGATCAAAGTTGGGAAGTGTTGGGTTGATCACTCTATCTCACAAATTGAGGGTGCTCTGATAAAGTACCCGAGGAATCTTCAAGACATACATACTATGGCCACTGTGGTGGCCATACTGGATGTTCAGGCAAGCACCATTTTCATTTAGGACAAACCAGACATCACAAGATCTTCTGGCGAAAACCCACAGCGAATATAATTTTGAAGATAGTTGCCATGGCGGCCATACCAGATGTCAGATTGGCACAATTTTCATTTAGGATGAACTAGACATTATAAGAAGTCTTTAGTGAAAACCCCATGTTGATATATCCATCCATTCAGAAGGCGTAGTGATAACAAGATTTTAATAGATGGTCACCAAGGTGACCGTATAGGATGTCCAAGCAGAACCATTTTCATTTAGGACCAACTAGATATGATAAAATGTCTTCTGGTGAAAATCCCATGTCAATATGATTTTCTGTTCAAGAGGAGTTACCATAACAAGATTTTCAAGATGGCTGACATGGTGGCCATATTGGATGCCAGATCAGCACCATTTTCATTTAGGACCAACTAGACCTTTGAATGAATATGTATGTAAAGTTTAATGGCAATCTTCCAAGTAGCTTAGGAGAAGCAGCAATAACAACCTTGTGCTAATGGACAGATAGATGTCAGATGACAGATGACACGCAACAGGACATCCCATAAGCTCTTTTGGTATATGACAGTAGAGCTAAAAATGAAGAGATGATAGATAAAATGCAAACATGAATTGAATGCAAATGGAATGCAAACAGAATGCAAATGGAAAGCAAATAAAATGTAGATTTGGTAAAATTACCAGTTTCAGGGTCGGTGCTGTATCAAGTTTTAAATATACATTCACCACTCACTGACAAATCTTCATCTTGTTGCTTTTCCTCCTGTTGTTCCTTCACTTTAATCAGGACAGGGAGCAGAATCTTCAGTGTATTTTTTGCTGAATGGAAATACATATATTATATTACTTTTAAGCATATAAAAATACAAGAACTTACAATGTATTAAATTTAGAAATGTGATAGCCAGCGATAGAATCTGGTTCTTGAGAAAATGCTATTGGATTGGACCCCTCCCCACTGCCCTATCCCCATAATTTATATGGATTGATGCAGTAAATACACAATTCTAACACAGGTACAATTGCAGCATAATCTCTGATTGGTTGAACAACCAATAAATCATACTCTTCACAGTGCCCTGATGTCACGGTACTCCTTGAGATGTTTCAGCCACTATCCCAAAACAATTACTCAACATCTTTATGAAATGATGTGTTAGATGTTGGTTGGTTTGGTTTTAACAGCACTTTTAACACATTATTGGCTATATCATGCCAAGGGAATAGGCGCTAAGTACCTTTCACAAGGACACACTCAAGCAGCGCTGCCATGGGCTAGCCTGTGCAGCTATCTAACCTGCCAGCCTTCGAAATATGAGTTTGATGCTCTACCAACTGAGCTACCGCAGCTCCCTTATATGTCAGAATAACAATCTAGTATTTATTTTTGATATTTATGAAGGTTTTATTGACACAAAAGTATCTTTTTAACCATCCACATGTAAAATCTCAATTTGCATCAGTAAACCCATGACTGATATCATACAATCCAAATTATGTGAGGTTTTATTCCTTGATACACATTATCCCCCTCTGTGCTTGGGGATGTAGACTAGACCTCCTGCATGTTGTAAGAGGTGAATAATAGAGACAACCTTTCTGCCAAGGAATGAGTCCCATCATAATGTCCCAGCTGATAAAGTCTTGGACTTTTCCAAAGATTACGATTTATATAAAAAAATTGAACTTTGTATTTCAAGGATTTTACCCGTTTATGGCTTTGCCTTTGCTTCATTTGCATTTTTGGGGATACCTAAACTTACTTGGCAGCAAATAGCTGGGATTGTACTGATATGCCATTAAACCCTGACATACATCCATGTTTGATACACATTATCATAGCCCTTTACAATTGGAGATTTCACCAGCTTTAAAAAAATTTTACAATCATCTTGATAATAGTTTGTTTTACCTGCTTCCAATTTAGCCATCTTCTTGCTGGAACCTTCCCCTATCCCATACTCCACATTATTGATAACCACTGTGGCACTGTAAGGTGTCTGAGCATTCTCTGAAAGTATTAGATTTTTTAATTTTTACATGATACGGCTGGTTTTATCTGGCTTAAAGTGTGATTTTGTGACATCAGCTAAAAACTTAATATTGTGCCATGGTGTTGATCTTGAAGACAGGACCACAACTATTTTATGTGACTCACTTACTAATGATGATGTATTAGTATGCCAAGTTTTGTTCTTTAATCTCAAATGGTTTGAAAGTTCTAAAGTGTAAAGGAAAGTGTGATGGAAAATTTAAAAGTCACGACCTTGACCTTGAAGATAAGGCCACTCCTATGAGGTATGCAACACACTTTAATCTCAAACAGCTTTAAAGCTCTAGAGCAGAAATGAAAGTGTGATGGATGGAAGGACAGACAGAAATTGTGTATTCTATATCCCCCAAGGTGGAGGACAATTAACACATATGTATGAAGAAGTCTGAACTTATGTTTAATGTTTTAAACTTTTATTTATGTAGTTTTTAATGACAAACAAAAAAAATTAAGTACCTTAAAAAATTTCTTTTCTTTAACCAAACCATGAAATTTGATAACAATGTTTTAAAATTGATTTAGAGCAGAGGTTCTCAAACTGTGGTTTGCGGACCACTGGTGGTCCATGAGCTCCATTCAGAGAACAGCTAATGGTACAATCAACATTAGGAGAGATCATTAAGTGGTCTGCCAAGACCCTCAGCAATTTTCAAGTGGTCCGCGAAGAAAAGTTTTAGAACCACTGATTTAGAGTATTGACGTTTTAATTTTATATTAAACTTTATAGCAATACTATAAAGTAACTAATTTTAAGAATTTATTTCATGTATCTTGAAAATAATTTTTACATGAAACTGTGTTTCTACACAGTAAAACCTCTCCGTCCAACCACCCAATGAAACTGGACCACTCTGCTATATGAAGCACATTATTAATTCTATTTACAATGCAACCTTACATAATTAATCATCTATGTTAAACATTCTCTTCTCATATCCAACCACCCACAAAGTCATTTTTTCAAATATATTTACCTCCTCTAAACAGCCAAAACTATTCTATCCCACAGGTAACTAGCAAAAAGAGGTTGCACTGCATTTTGGTATTTTGCAATCAGAGAATCTTTGATCAGTGATCGTAATTTGATGATTCTGCTGTACACATATACCTATAATCTGATACTCCTCATATTTCTCATCTAGAACAGTGTTGATATGATATATATTACTCACCTAGCTCTTTAAAGATATACTGTGGTTGAACTTTGAGCACATGTTGGGTATACTCATGCAATATACAGAGGTAGGATTTCCCAATTGGATTTAACACAAACTCTGTAAAAACAGGAAAAAAATACAGAATCATACGACAATTGAAAAGAGAAAGCAATATATGTCTTTAGAAGAGAAATGAAATTTTGTAATAGATTATGTTTCTCTAAGAATACACACCCAATCACATTAACATTAGGAATTAACTCTACTACATCCAGAATCCAGCTCTCCCAAAAAGATGAACAAATTTGTTCATCAATAGCCAAAGTGAAACTACAAATTACTCCTCTTGCACCCATTACAGTTGTCACCCATATACTGCATGTTTACCAGTTTACGCTTGAGCAAAGTCAAGAACATGATGCTTGTATTTGTGAGGATGGGTGGGAGGGCTTATTAGTAAGGTGACTGGGTAAATATTCTTGGAGAAACAATATACTAAAAACTTTCCTTTCTCCACTGAATACATTATCCAATCACATTAACTTTAGAAGAACAGGTACATAGAGGATGCATGAACATCTAACCTCTACCATAGTCACCCTTCATGGAGCGACATGACTGCACCCTAAACATAGATGAGCTTTTTTGTCAAACATGAGGGGAGCACAATTGGAAGCATACAAACTCAGTATCATAAAATAAAATCCCTACGGGTTTTTTGCACATGTCTTACTGACAAAAGTCTGTAGGGTGAATCCAGTGAAAGGTATTAACCCCATGAAAAGAATGAAGGTTTTGCTGTATGCCATACTCTGTAGATAGAAACTGGAAGTTGACCATGCATGTTAGCCAACTGATTCTACAATGCCTTCAATGTAACTGTTATATTCAAATAAAAGACTCAATTAAATTGCTTGAACTTCATGAGCTGAGATCTTCAGGAGGCATACCTGATCCTGACAGAGCTCAGAATATGCCAAACAACTAAGCCACCAGCGCCGTAAAGCCAGTGTTTGAGCTGTAGTCGGGTGATGTGGACACTCTCCATGCACCTAAATGTGCAAACCGGATCCTACAGCTTTTGCTCAGCACTGGAGGTAATTTAGGTCCACATACAGAGCATGCAGTTTGCTCACCCTGCATGCTGAAGCTAAAGCTATCAGGAACCACGCTATATAAGATAGCAGCTTTAGCAAAGCAGAAGACAGGGGTTCAAACTGGGGTGAACTGAGCCATGTCAAGACCCAGGAGAGGTTGAATTTGGAAAACAAAGTGATTAAGCAGGGCTTGGACAGGTTGAAATTGGACAACAGGTCGAACTGATCCTTGTTGTAAGTAATATCTTCTCTCCTATAATGCCTCTGTTACAGAAGTATGTATATGGAATCTATAATGTGCCTAAACTTTTGACCTATGACTGTACTTTAAAATTGTGCGAAATAGTAAGTCGCACTGAAGTTTAGTTAACGTTGTCAACAACGTATTTACTGACCTTTTGTTCAAGGTCAGAGCCGATTACCATTCTTTCAGTAAATTTCCACTAAATCGACGCATTTAGTATTGCATTCTGGGTCGAAATATGACATGTTTCCTGTTGTGAAATATGCCATTTTCAAAGAATATAAAAAATCTTGATATACGAATTATATTCATTACATTTTAAATCTTGAGTTGAAAACATGTTTTTACGATCAGCTTTTGGAATCATCAGATGTTTGGAAAAATAGCAGTGCTGTTATCTTGTAATGCTGTATTGCTGTATAAATAATTCGACTAGCATTATTTATTGGAACATCCAATGGAGTTACCTGAAGTATTCATCAACCTTTGGATTTATATTTATAACTTTCGGATGCCTGTGAACATTCTTAAAGATGATCTGGATTTATCGTTGGTACATCATGACATTACAGACTCATTCATTTGGAACAATCTTTCATTTGGAACATTTGTTCATTACAAAAACTCATTCATTTGGAACATTCGTTCATTACGAAGATTCATTTGGAACATTCATTAACTCGGAATATTCATTCATTCGGAACATTTTATAGTTTCCATAAATACAGGACTTGTGATTAGGACACTAATAATTGTTGGATTTTTTGGATTTTAATACATGATACTGTAAGTGTATTTTGATTTTCACAATAATTATTTAGAAATAAATTGTTTGTTGATTTTACAAACATTGTTGGTTTCACTTTCTTTTTGTTACATTTTTTTTCGAGCCATGGAGTCGTAACACCTCAGTGTGTCAGAACTCATGGAACAATACACTCTGATAGTAATAGGGGAAAGAGGAAAATGAAGAATTCAGCCAACCATGAAATTTAAGCTCTGAGGGGAGTGATGTCATTGTCCTGACACCAGTTTTACGAAAATGTGCAACTTTCCCTTGTACGATTTCGAAGTGAATGGCCTTCTAGATGTCAAGATGCTCTCCATGATTGCAGTGCAGAACTCTTTTTCATGTAAGACTTCCCTGACATGAGCCAGGCGAGAAGGAAAAGCTTCTCCAGAGATGCAACACTGGAGATCTCAGTTTCCTAAGCACCGTGAGGGTTCTCATAATCTTCCTGGGAACACCTATTGCGAGAACAAGGAGATCATTGACCCTGAATTTGACCCATTGCAGAGAAGCAATCATAGCTTGTCTGCAAGTCTTGCCTCTCACCTTCTGAGCTATTTTCAAATCAGAACCCCTAGCAAGAAGGCGTAAGTTGACAAACATCCCGCCCCCCCCCCCCACACACACACACAAGCTGACTGACAGGGCATTGACAGCCCAGGCCTCTGAGTCTGTGAATGGGGAGACAACATTTGGTAGTTTGTGGTTCAACATTGTCGCAAAGAGGTCTATCATCAAAAAATCCCAAAGGGTGCAAACTTGATTAAAGACACAAGGAAGGAGACTGCTCCAGATAAAACAGTTGACCACTTCTTGTTAATGAATTAACCAGGATATTAAGTCTGCTTGGTTTTTTCCAGACTTGTACAAAAATATGGTATCAGGTACACCAGTGAGGAACTGCCACATTACCATAACATAAAGCTCCAGTGATTTTGCCCCCCCCCCCAACCCCATGATTAAGAAGCTAATTCACCCCTGCATGGTTTTCCAACATTATCAGGACCATCTTCCCAAGTATCGAATCTTTCCATATGCAGAAAGTGTAGAGAACAGCTTTCATCTCCAAGAGGTTGATATGATGTGCCTTCTCCAGGATCATCCACTTGCTGCTCAATGTCATGAAGCAGGGCAGTAAGTGCCCCCTCCCCACACACACACACATCATTACCAACTGGCATCTGTGCAGATTGTAACTTCCAGCTGGGGAGCTTCCAGGGGTATTCCTGCCACTAACCACTCCCTGTCCAGCCACTGGTGCACAAATGGTGGATTTCAATGTAGATCAAAATCTGATAATCTACGCAACCTGAGATAGGGTACCACTGTGCAATGAGTGCCATCTGCAAGAGGCACATATAGAGGCAGCCACGACAAAGCAAGTCCACTGCTGCACTGAGAAGGCCAAGGTGTTGAAGAAACTCCCTTGCCAAAATAGAAGTCTTGGCAGAGATAGACTCTGATGCATCTATTATCAAATCGATACACTTGGGCAAAAGTCAAACAAAGTTGATATGAGTTAGGAACTCCATACCCAAAAGGACAAAGCACAGTCCCAGTCTGATACTTTAGTCACTTCTGTCATTCAAAATATTGTCCATTTTTCAGCACATAATAGGTTATACATGGGGACAATATATTTGATGGAGGAAGTCCCCAGGAAGAACCAACAACCCACGGGAAGCTACTGACAAGCTTTCCCACATATCCATGTTGGCAGAGCTGAGACTTGAACCCACAAGGACAGAGGCGCGATGTGAGTGATCTGTAAAGGTGAGAGCCTTAGACCACTTAGCTACTCATATGGACTGAGACATATGGGGCCTACTTGAACTCTTACGAGTCCACCATAATTGAGAGTTCAAAGTCCAGTCTCGGCTGACACAGCTCAGTATTTTCACGAGTGTAAACATTTGAGTTTGTCACCCATGAGATGAAATATATGTTATTCACTCAGAACAAGCAAATTTTCTTTTTATTTTATACTCAAACATATTGGCTAGCCAAAGTGTAGAACAGATTGAAGTAGCTGATTTCTTACGGTATTACGTGCAATAATGTCAGCTGTTTACAGTTTATGTTCTGCTGTGTTTTTTGTACATATTTGCACAGAAAATATTAGTAGTAAGATAATTCTCTTTCTTAATTCAAGGTAAAAAAGCACATGAACCAAAAGATGTAACAAAAATAAAATACGCATATTATTGGATTTGAACCTGTTACTAGTGCATAACAGGTGGCCATGCTTACCACTAAACCAAGCTAGTGACAACATGGCGAATGAATTTCTTGGTCATGATGTTATCGATGTCTATTGATTGCATTGAAAAACTAATTTTGGTAATTCACTCCCATGAATTATCAAAATTATTTTGTTTGGAAAATTCACTAATTCATGGACTAGCATAAAATAAATTGTTATATTAAGTTGTGAAGTACAGATACTGACCTCTGCTTCACATCAGCCAACATCATATTTTAGAGATTAATAAAACAATGTACCGAACTCAACAAAAGCCATAACTGTATAATATTTCAAACTAAAGTATATAATAAGACTTCATCTGGGCTTTCACTTGCATGTGGATCATAGATTTAATTTTCTTTCAGTGTAAAATTCTTAAAGACCAAATTCATTTGAATTAAATTTGCTATCCAAATTATGTGTAACAAACATATACATTATTTCTGATTTTAACATCAGTCAAATTAGCACTTGTGGGATGACTACATGAGCAGAATGGTAAGACTGCAATACATTTTTGATCTGAAATCTTTCAAAGCATAGGGTTCCAGTAACAATATAGGACCTAGGGGACAAAAAAGACAAAATTACCTTTGCGTTTCTGGCTTGACCTAGTATCTTGCTTTTCAGCAGGAATTGGACATGTGATAAGTTTGGTGGTGGACGGCTGAAAAAATATCAGAAAACTTTGATTATAAAAGACTCTAAAATTCATTTATGAAATTCAGATATGATACAATAAGATGTAAAGCTATGTATGTTCAGACTTTGAAATGAGTAATATTACCAGTGAAACAAAAACAATGCTGAATGAACACAAACAAGTCGGAGAATAAATTAAAATAAAATTCTGAATTAATACAAATGACTTGATGAATGTAGTATAAAAAGAAACAGAAAAATGATGCAAATGATGAATACAGGATAAATGATGAGTGATGAATGATAAATGAGATCTGATGAATGATAAATGATGAGTGATGAGTGATAAATGATGTGATGAATGATGAATGATAAATGATAAATGTGTGATGAATGATGAGTGATGAATGATGTGTAATGAATGATAAATGATGTGTGATGAATGATAAATGATGAGTGATGAATGATAAATGATGAGTGATGAGTGATGAGTGATGAATGATAAATAATAAATGAGCTGTATTTATACCTACCAACTCCAACATTTGCACAATTGTAATCTCAGCAATCAAAAAATATCATCTGAGTGTAAAGAGCACAATTCAACAGTTTTTATCTGTGATATCAGCAACACCATTACTTAGATCTCTGAACTGTTAATCAATTTTATCGTGACTTTTATCCCAAAATTTTATGGAGATTGGGATTTTTAGAATTTTAACTCGTTTTTAAATCAAGGTAGTACAATTGCTTCTTACAACCCAAGATGGTGTTGACCACCATCATGAACCTTTTTGTCCTATTACCATACATACTCGCTTATAAGTTGAGTCCAACTGCAAACAACATCGACCCTGATATGATGCCACATAATATGCCAGCAGATCAAGGTCTATGTTATTTGTTCAACTGATTACTCCTAACAAGGTCCATAGACCCAGATCAGCTGGCGCATAAAGCAATAGCAGGTCTGGGACTGTGCAGTTTGCAGTTCGACTTGACTTAAAAGCGAGTATATATGGTACCTGCTGAAGTGTCATACTCAAAAGAATTACTTCTACCTATCTGTACAGTAGATGCTCAACTAGTTACCTTCTGTAACAATCCTTATATAATACCTGTGCCAGGCTTAGGATCAGTTAACAGTTTATTACCCAAAAAGCTCAAAGGCTCTAGATACCACAACCAGTAATGCCTGCTTCTTGTGGTTATTATGAGTGGTGATATCCAATCCAACCCAGGCCCTGTCAAGTTTGCTGTGACAACTAAAATAGGGCTATTAGAAAGAAAAAAAAAACAACTGAGCAGTATGTTATGACTCTTGCTGCAACTGAATACATATAAAATGCTGTGGACTAATCCCTTAACAATATTCCAACTTCAGAACTCTTCATGTACATGGATTTGCCCAAATTATATGTTACCACATTCTTCAGACTCATTCTTTGAAGAAAATTCATTTATATGTGATAGAAATCTCAATGATAGTCTGTTGGATTCAACCAAGACAAGAGACATAAATGAATCAGTACTCTGCAATGACCACCCGTAGAGATCTGATCCAAACCAAAACCTCTAAAATTCCAGTAAAACCCCACTACAACACGCTGGCCAGGGTCCACAATGTGCCATCATGCTATGTACCATATCATGCAATATCCAACCAGAAAATATAGCTATACAAGATGGGGGAGGGGGGTGTCCAGGGGGAGAGGGGGAAGGCATGAAACTATGGATTTCAGTGATGCAGTTACCAACCTGATGCATATTAAACGAGAAATACTTAAAACAGTTATTACATATTTAATATTTATTTTTTGGGCAGAGAACCATTCATTGGTAACTGAAGTGTAAATAGAGTATGTGTACTTGCTAGTTTATCTTATTGTATTCATAATAGTAATTCAATCGAAAATGAAGTATAATTTCTAAACTTTTCTGCAAGATTCCATTTGAAAATATTTAATTTCTTGCTAGTACACTCACACTATCTTATGAAACACTGTATTTTCTAAAACATTCATATTTACTGGTCATGTTCAAAGGGTCTGATTTTTGAATGACAATAAAATGCATACATCAGACATTGGGAGTTTTTAAATAGAAAGTTGAATTTAGTCTTGAAAAATAATGTAACTTGAGATGAACAATTCAACAGGTGTGTATACTGCTTGGATGAAGTTTGGGAGAAAACCATTCAATAACATGGGTAAAGAGTGATCTCCATGAAAACAGTTGAGTCATTCTTTAAAAGACAAAGGAAAACCTATATTCAGTGAAACTTATGTTTATAAGCATTGACTCAGCACTATTGCAGAGCAAAAACAGGGAGTAGTATGTTTGGTTATAATAGCAAATCTCTCCACCCCTACAACTTCAATGGTTCTGTTCCAGACAATAGTTGACAAACAGTACAGATATACATGTAACTTTAGCATTACAGTGACAAGTGGACTGTGTATATGGGATTAATTTGGAACTGCTGTCTATTTCTGACTCTAAAATAAAAAGGATTCAGTTGGGGGGGGTATGTAGCAATGACTAAAACTACTCCTGACAATTTGAGCGATAAACTGGTTTCAACAGGTGTCTATGATGATTGATTGAGCAGGCATTGGTGGTCTATTGTTTTCCCATAAATAGGTAAATAATTGATATACAAATTCAGGTGAGAAAAGACAATCTCCAAAATTCTACTCATACAAAAGAATAAAACATCTAACCAATCCAGTACACCCAATGTTGACAGAAAATATCTCTGTACCCCTACTGAGCAGGCAAATGCATAAAATGACCAAAAATGTTTCCATTTTCACCAGGAAGCCAATGATAGCCTACCATCTAAAGGACCTCTAAATCTAGACATGTCAAAGTAAATTTACCGGACAAAATACAACACTGTATATTGAAATTGGCTACAAATGAACTTGCTCCTTTAATATTTTTCATTTTTAAAAAGTCATTTGATAATGGTACAGTAACCTCAGACTGGAAACAGGCCAATGTCACTGCCATGTTAAAAAATTATGATAAAAGTGTACCATTCAATTATAGACCTATCTCACTAACCTGTGTGTTGTAAATGCTTGGAAAATACTATAATCAAATTATGAATCATTTTAACCATACAAATGTGAATTTTCAACATGGATTTGGGTCAAACTATTCATGTGAAACCCAGTTGATTACAACCATTGAGAATGTTGCCAGACTATTTGATTTGAAGAAACTGATTTTTGGAGTACAATCGTTTCTTTGATACTTACTTGATCATAGTACATTAGTAGTATATTTACTATCACACAAATCCAACCCTCACAAGCTTGTCTTTAGCTACAAAAGTGCCAAAAGTTGTCTGCCCACCTCTGTGCAAGCCAGACAAGGATAATCTCCCCTTTGCTAGAAGGTTTGGTGCTAAACCCTGTCCATACTTCAGTTACTATTTACGCTTGTGTTAGGAGGAACACTCTTGTGGAAGACTTCACAATACCGATTTCCATTTGTGCCTTTTCACTATTTGAGAGATTCTGAGTTTTGTCACACAGAAAAGTATACTACAGCTATATTTCTGTCTATTTCTTGCTCTGCTCTATCCTAGATGAAGAATTCACACTTTATTTGTCTCACTTCATTTTATGATATACATGTCAGCACCATTTTAATTACCTGCCCTAAGGTCTGTAGTACTTCAACTCATCTCAGTACTTGACCTGGTACATGAATTCTGTCAGGTAATTGTCTAGTATTACAAATCATCAGGTTATTCATGAAATCATTTTAGACATTTGTGTTTGTCATTGACACGCTATTCACATTAAGTTTACATGATGCTTGACTAGTTTCACCTATATATGACGATGTTTTGCTCTCTAATATTTACAGGTGTCAAGGGCAGGACAAAATAGACCTTGAATAGAAAGCTCACTGCTCCAGAAGAAAATTAAGCTGACCACATCATCATGGACTTCACATACTGTGCCCTAGCCTCCATGACCAGAACAGGTCTGCTTAATTATCTTCTGAACCAGTGAACTCTCTGTCTTCAAGGTCTCTGATAGAAGGAAGCTGTTAACTGGGGCAGTATCTCAAGTATGAGTTTTAATGAAAACCTTGTTAAAATTTGATGGGAGTCATCACTGCGACAAGAAAGGTCTGCTGACACTTGGGTCCTGAAGCTGCTTCTCTAAACAATTAAATAAATCACTTACTCAACCAGACTGTGGTTACTGTTTTAATGTCGGCTTGTCTTTCTTGCTCAGTAGATCAACAGTAAGTTGCCAACAATGGCATAGGAGGCAGGCAAAACACAGGCAAAAGAAGCCGAAAACTTCTTCAATTGATGCGCAGAAGGCTAAGTATTCTATGGAGAGAGATGAATTGAGCATGGAAGACAGTGATTTTGAGTGCGAGTCCTCAATACAAAAGAATGGGGTGACACAGACACCTCCTGCAATGCCTGCGACAAAGCTGATAAAGGCAGTCTAGAAGACTTGTGAACTAAACTGGAGATCTGGCAAAGCTGTGACACAGTCTTCTCCAGCAAAAGGTCCCCAGGTCATGATGGAGCAGGACTGGTGCTGGACATTGGATCTCAGATACTGGTGCCAGTAACACAAAAAGTCTAATTCAGAGCTGGAGCTGGGAACAGCAATTCTGGATGTCAGGAACTATCTCTTTCCTGAAGCCAGGATTGGGTACATTGGGAAAACAGATCACATACCCAGTCCTAGGAACCCCAGGCATTGGTTGAGGCTGTGTCAGAGCTGGCATTGTCCATAGTTGATTAACATCTGATGCCAAAGTCCAGTACTCACTATCCCAAGATACAGCACCATTAACCAGCAGTAGGATGTTTTGGTAGGTCTATCACTCGCAGAGATGGGCTGCATACTAAAATGGTACTGGCCCTAGAAGTGCTGCCAAGAAGACCTATTTCAGTCATGGAGGTGCGGGTGGGGCTGGTGCTGTATGTGAACACCATGACGACATGGCCTGTTTAATTTTCTTCTGGATCAGTGTGTGTTCTGTCTTGCAACTGAGATTGGCAACATGGTTATCTTCTACCAGCCTAAAATGCTTGTACCCAGTGCAGTTTGTCCTGTCCAATGTGCTGACACCTGCCGAGATTCTCCCAGGATTTTATCTAAATGGGGATCTCCTCTCATCACCAAATCAAAGGAGGGGTGGGTGGGTAGAAGAAAAAGAGGGGATGGAGGAGGGAGGAAATCACCATAGTTCTTTATTTACCTATCTCTTATATATCCATCTTCTTCCAGTTCCACCCTGTTAGGGTTCCATTGGAATCAAAAGCCTCATAAGATGCCCCCATTAGTTGTATAAGAATCAGTTTGTTTATGTTTCTGAACTTAATCTGTTCCTTATCTGTGCATGAGTAGTGTTCTGTGCTGGGAACCCACTTTCACAGTCTGCCATTTGAAGGTGCATATGCATACCTAGCTTAGCCAACAGTTCATCTAACCTGGCATCTGATATAGTTTTAGAATTATCTTCCTCTGTTTTGCAAGAAACTCCACTACCTCCTTCACTTTCTTTATTCTGCTGTTCACTTTGTACATTCCCGCCACCAATGACTTGAAGTTGAAAATAATCAGTAAATTTCTGCCCAGCCATGCCTGACTATAACTGACTATCACACCTTCAGGAAATGGACCAAAGTTCACACATACACAAATGAGAGGAAATGGGTTATTGCAGGGCAGTTTTGGCTACTTTATCTGCCCTTTCATTACCCTTTATACCAATGGCTCTGGGCAGCCAACAGTACTGAATACCTTTTCCAAACTGTATGAGCAAATCATGTTTCTGTAATATCAGGGATATTAACAGGTTGTCAAATTTAAGGTTTTGCAAGGCTTTCAGCGTGGAAAGTTAATCCGAAAAAATTATCAAATTTCTTTTTTGAGAAGTTTCAGTGTAGTTCAAGAAGATCTGAGTATGGCTGTATTTTCTGTTGTAAAAATTTAGGCTTTATGTGGTAACCAGCTCGAGATGGTGCCATGGGGTGTTGCAATGGCAGCTCCAAGCAAAGCATTGTGTGAACTTACTGTGAAGAGGCTGCTAATGACAAACACAAATATCTAAAATAAATATATAAATGACCAATATGGCATATAATACTAGACTTGACAAAATTCTTATAGCAGGTTGAGTACCAAAATGAACTGAAGTACTATAGACCATAGGGCAGATAATTAAAATGGTGCTGACATGTATAACATAAGACAAATGTTAGACAAATAAAATGGGAATTCTTCATATATGACAGAGCTGAGTAAGAAATAGAAATATGGCTGGACTTTGCTGTGTGAGAATACTCCTCAGAATCTCTCAAACAGTGAAAAGACACAAGTGGAAATCAGATTTGCGAGATCTCCAGAAAAAGCATGCTTTCTAGCATGAATGGATGTAATAACAGAGGTATAGATGGGATTTGGTGCCAATGCCTCCATTCAAGGGAAGATCACCCATGTCTGACTTCAACCTAAGAAAGGAAACAACTTTTAGCACTTTTGTTGCTAAAAGCAAGATTGGAAGGGCTGGATTTGCAAGATAATATATGTGCTCCTAAATGAATTATGATCAGGTAATGCATCTGAAGAAGAAACAAGTACCAGATTTTTCTACAGCTTTCAATACAGTACCACACTGCCAACTTCTACAAACTTGACTACTATGGCACTGACATCCAGACAACAAAATGGATCAACACATCACTTACTCAAAGAGCCCAAAGGTAGTCTTTGACACAGAAGCATCTAAAATTAAGAGGATTATCTCTGGTTTCCCACAGAGAACAGTCTTGAGCCCATTATAACTTTTGCTCTGCATTAAAGATATAGCTGACAATGTTACCTCCACTATCTGCTTATTCGCAGATGACTGCCTTTGATACAAAACTGAAAATATTCTAGATGATTCAACTGAACTTCAAAAAGATCTTAACACTCTAATTGACAGGTCAGACTGGTGACTCACGAAAGTCAACACTACCAAGTGCTTGCTCTTCGTGTCACAAGATTGAAACTATCAAACTGCTCTGTGTATAACATAGGAGACCAAGTGCTGACCAAAGTTACCAGTAGTCTATATCTTGGCATTAAACTTACATATAACCTCTCCTGGAAACAACACAGCCAAAACATAACAAAGCATAACAAACTTTAGGTCTACTCAGATGCTTTCTAAATTACTGTAATTAAGGAGAAAGCATACCTTATGCTAGTACGTCCTCATCTGAAATATTCATTTACAGTTTGGGATAAAAAAATTGTTCAAGTTCAGTGAAGAGCAGTTCATTTATAAGTGAAATACAAACTCGGATGTTGGAACCACTCCAGTGGCAATCCATTTCAAACCCCAGGAAAGAAATACAAGTGTAACTCAGATGTTGGAACCACTCCATTGGCAATCCCTTTTAACTCCCAAGACAAAAAGAATACTTATCATACCTTACAAAATCATTCATGGCAAAACTGCAGTTAAACAAGTCAACAGACAAAACCCCAGCTCCTACATCCAGAACCAATGCAATAGATGTTTGTTAAGTACAGTTACTTCCCAGGAACCATTAGAGATTGGAATAAGCTCCCTTTATCAATTGCTACTTGAGTCCCCCCCAAAGAACTTCACAAGTGAATTGCAATCACTCTTGTACACTAGCTTATCTCTAAACAGTAAAGAATCAAAATTATAAATACCATTTGTACTCAATGTTGGTGGTGTCACTAGACATGAAGCATATGAATGTGCCCTGTCCAGTACCAAAATAGTTCTTGTTGTTGTGGGTTTAATGCCATTTTTCAGCACATGATAGGCTATACATGGTGGCCAGTATAAATGGTGGAGGAACAAGCTGGGAAAACCCCGTGAAGAACCATCGACCCACTGGAAGTTACTGGCAAGCTTTCTCACATACTCATATTTGCTGAGAAACAAGACTCGAACCCACGCGGACAGAGGTGAGATGGCAGTGATCGGTAAAGGCGAGCGCTGTAGACCACTCAGCCACCTGGGGCCCCTGGGTACCAAAATAAAACTGAACAGAACAGAACAGAAACTGTGACTGATCATACAATCCACTCTACAAATCTTGCAACAAGCATGGCGATGTCCTATGATGTTGAAACAGCTGCACTGCACATGAGGATATTTTTCTTTAAATTTTAGGAATACTCTTAATTTCTGCTTTTTTTTTTTGTCTAAACTTTGGTACATTTCTAGTTAAAAATAATCACCCTTCCAACAGCTTCTGAACATTCATGAGTTACATCAATTCACTTGATATTATGTCAACTTGTTAAGTTTTGGACTGGTTCTCAAAATGACTCTCTGAATAAATATGATATCATAATATTTATACCCAAATCATTATGGTTGGCAAGTACATGTATTTCAGGATACAGCTAAATTTATGCTTTTGAAAACCCTTTTTGCATGATAATCTTGGATCAGATTCTTTATTCTTTACACTGCCAGACAATTTTTCACTACTTACATGGGAATGGAATGCAAATGGAACACAAATGAAATGCAAATGGAATGCAGAATGAATGCCAATAAAATGCAGATTTGGTAACATTACCAATTAAAATCTCCCACTTCTCTTTTTTAAACAACTATGATACATCACCGACACAGTAAATATTGGTCATAGTGACTTACATTTAAATGAACAAGCTGCACCCACTGAAATGCTTTCCCTACATGAGGTTTTATAGCACTATATTTTCATGAATCAAAATGTTTCAAAAGAATCTTTGCAAATAGTATCACACGATGACATATGACATTCTGTGCAAACACAGATAACTTGGGACATTCTGTGCAAACACAGATGACTTATGACATTCTGTGCAACAGACAACTTATGCCATTCTGTGCAAACACAGATGACTTATGCCATTCTGTGTCAACAGATGATTTATGACATTCTGTACAAACACAGATAACTTGTGATATTCTGTGCAAACACAAACTTACAAGAGCTGGACGAGACTGTCTCTTTATTTCATTCAAATGTCGCCTCTTTTCTTTCCAAGACCTGTTGAGAACACACACAAAAAAAGAGAAGAAAAATGAAAATTAGACAACTAAATGCTATTAAATCTACAATTCAGAATACATGTTAATTTAATCTAATAATAAATAAAAATAATTTTTACACAAGTCAAAGTGACATTCTAAGCCATGGTTTGAGTGTATGAAGAGAAACAGAAGAAAACACGAGTTCAATAACTTCAATTAACAGAGAGTCTGCATCAGTTACAACACTGAACTGGTTACAAAATGGTGTTTACTTATCCTGGATTCAGGGAAAAACGTTTGTTAAAGTAGACAAAATATTGTGTCCATTTTGGCATTTTTATTTATCTCTGCTAACAATAACAAGAGTACCTCAAAATGACTGATGCTTTATTGTCCAAAAAGAATGTCCAGGAATTCAAGAACATTTCTTCTTTTTAACTGCTGAGTGTTGAAACCATCTCCGATCTTTTTGAGTGATACTATTTTTAAAGTAGCCACTGTGGCATCCATATTGGCTATATAAGACTGGCACCATTTTCATTTAAGACAAACTAGACACCATTAGAAGACTTTTGGTGAAAACCCTATGTTGATATGATCATCCATTCAGGAGAATTTGGGACAAAATTTTTAATATGTTCATTGTGGCAGCCATATTGGAGATCAGATCGGCACTATGTTCATTCAGGACAAACTAAATATCATAATTAGTCTTCTGGTGAAAACTGCATGACGATATGACTTTCCATTTAGAAGGAGTAGTGATAACATGATTTTCAAGATGGCTGCCATGGTGGCCAGACTAGATTTCAAATAGGTACCATTTTCATTTAGTACCAACTAGACATCATAAGAAGTCTTCTGGTAAAAACCCCATGTTGATATGACTTTCCATCTAGGAGGGGAAGCGATAATATTTTTAAGATGGCTGTGGTGGCCATATTGGATATCAGATCGGCACAATTTGAATTTAAGACGAGCTAGACACCATAAAAAGTCTTCCGGTGAAAATGTAATTCTGGTATGACTTTCCTTTCGGGAGGAGTAGCAATAAAAAGATTTTCAAGATGACTGCTGTAGGGGCCAAATTGGATGTCAGAAAGGCATCATTTTCGTTTAGGACCAACTACACATCATAACAAGTCAGTGAAAATCCCATGCTGATATGACCATCCATTCAGGTGGAGTAGCAATAACAAGATTTTCAAGATGGCCACTGTGGTGGCCATATTGGATGACCGGGTGGCACCATTTTCATTTTGGACCAACCAGGCATCATAAAAAGTCTTCTGGTGAAAACCCCATGGCGATATGATTTTCCATTCAGAAGGAATAGTAATAATAAGATTTTCAAGATGGCTGCTGTGTTGGCAATATCGGATGTCAGATCAGCACCATTTTCATTAAGACCAAGTAGACATCATTAAAATTCTTTCTGTGAAAACACCATGTTGATATGACCATCCATTCAGGAGGAGAAGCGATAGCACATTAGCGATAACAAGATTTTCAAGATGGCTGATGTGGTGGCCATATTGGAAGTCAAATCAGTGCCATTTTCATTTAGGACCAACTGGACATGAAAAGAAGTCTTTCAGCAAAAACCCCATGTTGATATGACCATCCATTCAGGAGAAGTAGCAATAACAAGATTTTCAAGATGGCTGCAATGGAGCCCATACTGGATATTAGATAGGCACCATTTTCATTTATGACCAACTAGACTTTGGGATGAATGTGTAAAGTTTAATGGCAATCCTCCAAGTTTAGGAAGAGTAGTGATAACAAACTTGTGCTAACAGACGGATGAATGTCAGATGATGGACAATGCACAGAATCAAGAATAAGTAAATGTTGCATGGCAACCAGTTCCATGTGACAACAGGTACAGTCCATCTCAGAGGCTCTTCAATGCTCAGTTTAAGGTTCTGCCGACTCAGCAACTGAATCGCAACCTCATTGAAGCCATGATCAGTGTTGTCTACCCTAATAAAAATTCCTATGTTCAAAGTGGCAGATTTAAATGGTGAGGTAAGATGCAAAGAGGACAGCAGTATGCAGATTCAGTCCACAGTTTTCTTTTTACATCCTTAGTTAGGTTGCCTTGGCCCACAGAATGGCATTAGCACCCCCCATAAAAGATCCATCTGGATCCAACCTTGTGAACAAAGCAGAACACCCAGTTTGCTTCTGTCCTAAAAACTCAAATTATTCTAATTCAATGTAGCAATGGATTCTTGCTTGAACAAAACTATACATCATCTCAAGTGTAAAAGACACATTCACAAAACATGAACATTCATCTATTTTCTGTTCCAGTGGGTACAGAGAAAATAGAACACAAGTTTGATCAACAAAAAAGGGTTAGAGATTTAAGTCATCAACAACAAAGAATACTCACTTAAATTTCTTGATTGTAATTGTTCTAAATTCAAATAATCTCTCACAGTATTCTTTCACTTTGTCAGGATCTGAAACAGAAAATAGATGATTTCTCAAAAAATAACTCAAGAAAATGCAAAATGCACCCACATAATTTACTTTTTTTTTGTAATTGTTGAACAAAGGAATGAGTTAAAGAAACTTGTCAAGTGTAATGGTTTGCAAAAACCAATTCTGAACTTGGCCATTAGATTTGACAGTCAACATGACTGTGAAAAAGGCTGAATGAGTTGCTTGTGCCAATATTTTCAAACCAAAATAAGTGACTTTCACCATTAATGGGAAACATGTTTAAAATGAACCGGCTGTAGCTGTAGTTCTTATGTCAGGGTCTATTCTAAAACTGAAATATTAGCAAGAAAATCTTCATATAAATAAAAGGAAGAAATTTTCTACCTATACAATGAAAACATAATAGTAGGACTTTAAAATATTATGCATGATTTTCATGCAGTCAATTGATTTTTTTGGGTGCTATTGTTGAGAAAATAATGTGAATCCTGCAATCACACATCCTAGAATAGACCCTGTTATGCTATCATTTTGAATACATGATTAAATGTAAGGCAAAGGTCCTAGAATAGACCCTGTTATGCTATTATTTTGTATCCATGATTAAATGTAAGGCAAGGGTTTTTGTGTTGTATTTGTATCTCTCTCTTGAGCTTATTCTCATAGATTACTCCCCAATTTGCTAGAAATTTCTATATAAAAAATACAGTGAACACATCTCCTTCACGTTAATATCTAAAATATTTTACTCCGTTAATATGTAGCTCAACAAACAACATAAATTATATATGATGACAAAATATAAATACTGTAGAAAGTGGACACACAATTCTCAGAAAACTAAAAATTCTGAATCCTAATGCCCAGTGTCTCATGCCCAATACTAAACCATGTCCCATACACAATGAAACTTACCTTAAACTTTGCACATAGAAGACTCTTCTATGAAATCCAAATGAAAATCCTCATATAAACTGCCCTTTTTATTTATCTATGGACACTTGTCTATGGAGAAAATTGTGCCTTGCTAGATAGTAAGAGCTGTAAACTTTCTCAAAAAATATTTTTTATTGTGCAACTGCTATCTTGTTTATTTGACTGAAAAGTTTCAGGACTGAAATTGAGTTACTTTATTAAAAACAGCAACAGCCCAATTCCAGTGGAATCTTGAGCCAACATTACATTTATTATTGTCCAGGAAAAACAACATACATGCATTATTAACATTACTAATGTGCTATTTATATATATAAATCAATATAATATTTGCCCATATTATACATGATTAATAATACTTCATGATGGCATATGTCATGACATCATATAAAGCAATAAGGCATCCATATATACTTCAAAGTCATTCCATTATACTTATTTGTGGTTTGATTAAAAAAAACATTATCTACATTTATGTACATATACGTGGATTTTTAAAGAAACACAGTTATATCAAAAGACAACTGGTTAGAAAAAACAAATTTCTCCTGTCCTTTATATACAGGTTTCAAACCTAAAAAAAAAAAAAAAAACAGAAAAATTTTGTCAGTTCTACAGGGTTCCATTGCATCTGTTCCAAGTTTATTTATTTTCTTCAAACCAAAATGAAAATTAGTTTTCTTTCAGATCACAGTGCAAACTAAAAACACAAGAAAGCAAAGAAGAAACCCCGTTTTGTCCATCCCACCATTATTTTGCTAGAAAGTAAACTTTTGTAACACTGAGCTTAAATGTAAAAACAGTAACATTTACATTAATCCTGGGTGTGGATGGATGTATGAAAAAGTGCATGAATGTCAGAATGATCGCTAGATCGACCCAAACAAGGGTTGAAATATACAAAAACTTTTTAATCCAAAAGTACCAAATATAAAAAATTAGGGAACATCTTAAGATTCATAGAGAAATAGAATCAAACAGGCAATCTTTTGCTAAATTTCTAAGCCACAAATTTAACAAAATATTTATTTGAAAATGTTATAGTGATGCTAAAATATTGATATCAAAGGAAAAGTTTTAAATCAGAGATTTGAGAACAATTGTGACTGCAACACAAATATATCCTTCAAGGCATTACCTAATGAAGTTTCTTTCTTCTTTTCTTCTGCTGACTCAATTCGGGCCTCTGCCATTTTGTCTCTATCTTCATTTTCAACAGATGGCTCGACCTGTGACTTGTCACCTGATAGACTGTTTTCTCCTACTTTGGCTGGATTGGTTTGAAGAAAATAACTCATTAAATGGCTGCAAATGCAAATCACACCAGTGCTCATTTCATACAAAAACATGTTTGGAACAAATTGAATAACTAGAAGGGATTTGCTTTGAAAGTTAAAACATGTCTCTTCCCTCCTCTGTTCCACACAATGACAATTTAGATCACTCTGTGACACTGGTATTTAACAGATGGAAATGATAAATCGTACAAGGTGAATGAAATTAAATTTTGTCAGGAGTGTGATAAAGACAGTCCCTGATTTTTATGGTCAAAGGCAACATTTTGTGCAAAGAAGGGAAAGTCATTATGTGACAAAGATATTTCTAGTATCGTTGGACCAAACCCGACTAATTTTGGTTCTGTGACCTTATATTTACCTGATCCCATTATTGTTGGGAATTAACTTCCGCTACCTCCCAAGTCAAGCCCTCCCAGAAAGATGAACAAATTAATCTTCCCCATCTATATACAATATTAATCATAAAAAATAGTGCCTATGGGAAGTAACTCTTCCAAGGCACTATTATAATTACCTTCCCATGTCACCACTAGGTGGCTACCCAAGTAACAAATATTCTTCAGTTTAAGCTTGATTTGTGGGGAGGTGTGGGAGGGCTTAATCGCAATGTGATCTAGTAAGAAGTCTCTGAGAAGCATAATTTATGATAAAAATGTCCTTTCTCTATCAAATACCCTATCACAAGTTTGGACAATAGGTAAGAGCAGGAGGAAATGCATGAGCATCCAACCTTTACCGTGGTCACCTTTTGGAGCATGTTATGGTTGGGGTCCTCATGTCAAGGACAAAACCACTCTTCTAATAAGAGGTAGTACAGTTGAGGGACAATAACGAGTGACACAAGATTACACAAAGAAAATATATGGAGAAACATATGGTATTTCCTTACCGAGGAAAAATTCCAGGTAAATCCAGTGCAAGTTTTAAACTCATGCATGAAGATAAAAGCTACAAAAGGTCAACTGTGCATACCAACCAATAGACTGAATACTGTCTTGAATCAAAACATTGTTGTGTTTGAATGCGAGACTCATTGAAATGGCTCTGTACTCATGAGCTGATATTTTCATTATGCATATCTGATCCTGTGATACCTCAGAATACTCTGACCACATCACACACTTCAGCCAAGAAACCAAAGCTTGGGGAATGATGTCTTCCTTTTCCTCTTTCACCAGGAAGTAGTCTTTGCCAACCCTGATGAATACTTTCAGTGTTTATCAGGTAGCACTTGAGAGCATGAACTGGGTCCTGAAGCTTCACCTCTCACTAAAGGGTCTAGTGAGGAGAGGGAGCAAATTATCCCTTTTTTGTCTATGGGTGGCTATTGGTTCCTGGCCATGAATCGTGGTTGCATCATCAAAACTGACGAACCATGCAAGAAAAACTGACGACAGTCTGGATCAACCAAAAAGGCATGCAATTCACTCAACCTGCAAGCTGGTGTATGTATATATTAGCATTTAATGGCACCTCAGGATGATAAAGTCTATATGGTGCTAATTAAAACTAAAGTTCCAAAAATGTAAATGAAGAAGTGCACACAACTTTTGGAACTCTGCAAGCTGAAACTAAGATCTGCAAGCTAAGACTAAGACTATCTGGAAGCACGTTTTGTATGATAGCGTCTTTAGCAACATTCTGGTCAAAGATTCCAACTCGGGTATGGTAGTGTGGGTTTAACTCCATTTTTCAGCACATGATAGGTAATACATGGTGGCCAGTATATTTGGTGTAGGAAGAACCCGGGAAGAACCATCTACCCACAGGAAGCTACTGGCAAGCCGTCTCACATACCCATGTTGGGTGAGCTGAGACTCAAACCCATGCAGACAGTGGTGAGAAGTCGGTGTTCTGTAAAGGCAAGCACCTTAGACCACTCAGTCACCCGGGGCACCTCCAACTTATAGGAATTGAGTCATCTAAGAACCAACAAGAGATTCCATTTGGGGAACAATGTGAGAGACCGGAGCTGATTCAGATCAAAGCAGGCTAGCAAGCACAAGAGATTCTTGTCATGGCCTATATCTGCTCTTCCATCATGTCTGAATGTATTGAAAATCATGGAGTGGTAGCCTTTAATCATAATCAGTGCCAATTTCTTCTCAAAGAGCATGAGAAAGAAATTGGGCAGCTGCAGAATCGAGGCCTGCAAAAAATGTCATTGTCCCTGCACCAGCATGTAACAACACTCCACTTTCCTTCATACATTTTCAAAGTGGATTGACTTCAAACACACAAGATCCACTCCACAATTTAAATGCTGAACTCCTTTTCCACACAGGGCTTTCCTGATAAAAGCCAGGCATGAAGGATAAGTCTGTTTTGACTGGGGTGGGAGAGTTGCAATCTTGGCTGTTTGAGCAGGTTGGGGGTCATCTGAATTTTCCTCAGAAAGTCTAGATCTTTGACCCAGGATCTGTCCCATCTGGAAGAAGCAACTTCTTTGCAGGTTTGATCCCTTATTTTCTGAATCACTCTTGGAATCAGAACAGTTGGAAGGGAAGGAGTATCCCTAATCCCATCCCAACTGAATGACAGAGCATCCATTTGTTAGAGATTCTATATACAATGATGAATGAAGTAATGGGATGCAGTGAATTATAACTTCTCGCTGTTCACAAGAAAATCCAGCTGTGAGAGGAGCGAGAGCAAATCTGTTCATATCTTGAATCAGAATCGAGTTTACTATGTTTTTCTAAGATGTCATCCAGGTAAGCCACAGGTGCTTCTGTCGAAGTTAATCCGAAGTGTGTGATGATGCAATCTATTGCCTTGGTGAAAGCCCTTAGACTGATGTCAAGTCCAAATGGGAGTGCCCAAACCTGATACATTGTCCTTTGGAATCCTAACCGAAGAAAACTTGCATGAAGATGCATAAATCAGGATAAGAAAATATGCATCCATCATGCCTAGGCTACTTGTAAACTTGTCCCTCTTTATGGAAGCCATATCAAAAGTGCAATCTCCACCATCAACTAGATATATATATGTTCAGCCAGTTCAGGTCAACCACGGGCCAGAGATTCCATTCACTTTTGCGACCAGGAAATGTCATGAATAAAAAAAACATTTTTGTATGAACTATAGCTAAGCAAAGTTGAATCTCCTTCTGCAAATTACTGTCTTCTCTGGGCTGGCCAGGACCTCCATTATAGATAGGAAGGACAAAAAAGGGAGAGGGTGAGCTGGATAAACAAATCTGTATCCCTCCAGGTCAGGCACTGCCTGCTACAATAAGTAACAGTAGATGGTACTAACTGTGACTGTTGATCCAGAATGGCTCCAAGCATTGGCATCTTATTGACTACATCATCGGCAGGATGTCCGAGTGATGAAGGCCATGAGATGCGCAGAATGCTGGACTGACCACAGGCTCATAATTTCCAAGCTCAATATCCGGATTCAGCCTAGCAGATGACCACAACGCAAAAATGTGCCCAAAAAGCTTAATGTTGCCAAATCGAAACAGAAGAATGTGAAACAGGCATTTGCCGAAGAACTGTGCAGCCAACTGAATACAACTGATACAAACTTAAAGAATGCCGAGGAAAACTGGGCATCCTTCAGAGACTCTGTGTACTCAAACACATCCAAAACCCTCGGTCCCACCACACATAAACATCAAGATTGGTTTGATGAGAACAATGCTGCCATACAGAGACTTCTGAACGCAAAACATTGGCTACAGAAGGCCTATTTAGAAGACATCACTTCATCACCTAATAAGGCAGTCTTCAACAACATCAAGAGGACTGTCCAATGCAAACTCAGAGAGTTGCAAGACTCATGGCTGAGCAATAAGGCAGATGAGGTTTAGTCCTACGCAGACAGGAATTACATGAAGAACTTCTATGATGCTTTGAAGACAGTCTATGGGCCAGTCAGCAGGAACATCTCCAATACTGAGTGCTGACACCACCAAGCTGCTCACTGACAAGGAAAAGATACTTCAAAGATGGGCAGAACACTTCAACAACATCCTCAATCAACAGTCATCTATCAGTGAGGAGGCAATTGATCAACTGCCCCAAGTGGAAATCAACATAGCACTCGCTGATCCTCCAGAGCTGACTGAAACTGTGAAAGCAATCAACCTGCTGTCAAATGGCAAAGCACCTGGAGCAGATGCTATACCAGCAGAAGTCTACAAAACCAGAGTCTTGCACATGGCACAGCAACTGATTTAACTCTTCCAGTCAATGTGGACTCGGGGAACTATACCCCAGGAGTACAAGGATGCATCCATCATCCACTTGTACAAGCAGAAAGGCAACAGACAATCCTGCAACAACCACTGGGGCATCTCCTTCCTGTCAATAGCCAACAAAATCCCTGCCAGAATACTGCTGAATTGTCTTGTGCATCACATCGATCAAGGGCTCCTGCCAGAGAGTCAGTGTGGCTTCAGGAAAGGACGAGGCACCACAGACATGGTATTTGCAGCTCGTTAACTCCTGGAGAAATGCCAGAAACAGAACTCCAACCTGTACATGACATTCATTGACTTGACAAAAGCCTTTGACACAGTCAGCCATGGAGGCCTTTGGAGGATCATGGCAAAATTTGGTTGCCCAGAGAAATTCATTGTGATGGTTTGGCAATTCCATGATGGCATGCTCACTCGTGTTGTGGATGATGGTGAGTCATCTGAACCATTCCCAGTCACCAATGGAGTCAAACAAGGCTGTGTTTTGGCCCCAACCCTCTTCAGTATGATGTTCTCTGCTGTGCGTACTGATGCCTTCCATGACTATGACACTGGGATCAACATCAGATACTGGACTGATGGCAAGCTGTTCAATCTGAGAAGACTACAGGCAAAGACGAAGTTGCAGGAAGTGACTGTTCGTGATCTCCCATTTGCTGACAACTGTTTCCTGAATGCTAAATCTGAGTCTGACATGCAACAGAGTATGGACCATTTCTCTTCAGCTTGTGACAATTTTGGCCTCACAATCAGTATCAAGAATTCAAAGGTGATGCACCAGTAAAGCCTTACATAGAGCCTACCATCACAGTAAATGGTCAAATCCTCCTGGCAGTGGAAAAGTTCACCTATCTAAATGTGTATGAGTGCAGATTCTGCAAACAAAACTGAAGGTCTACAAAGCCATTGTGCTGCCAACCCTGCTGTATGCATGCAAAACCTAGATGGTGTACAGATGCCATAACAAAAAGCTGAACCATTTTCACATGGGCTGCCTGAAGAAACTGATGAGGATAAGATGACAGGACAGGTTACCAGTCGCTGATGTTATCACATGGGCAGGCATTCCAAGCATCCACTCTGCTGATGAAATCACAGTTGAGGTGGGCAGGCTATGTAACCAGGATGTCAGAAGAACGACTGCCAAAGAAGATCTTCTACAGTGAGCTGATGGAGGAAAAGCGATCTCAGGGTGGTCAGAGGAAACACTTCAAAGATTCCCTCAAGTCATCCTTGAAACACTTCAACATTGACCCCAAGTCTTGGGAAGATCTCACACAGGATCGCTCCACCTGATGGAGTCTCATCCATACTGGAGCTGCAGACTTTGAATGGAGAACTGCAGAGGTAGTGCAGAAGCATGAGCAGCAGAATTCTCAGAACTGCAGCACGTCCTTTATTGATCAAGCAAACCTAAGCAGCAAGTGTGCCACAGACAGCTCAGAGTGTGCCACAGACAGCTCAGAGTGTGCCACAGACAGCTCAGAGTGTGCCACAGACACCTCAGAGCACAAATTGGCCTGATCAGCCACTCACGTACTCACAGAAACCAAACCAGTTAGTGATGTCATGGTCATCTTCAAACTCAAGGAATGAACAACATCCCTCCAAAACAACTTGGATCACTTATTCATTGTCTAGAAAAGGGTTGATCCAAGCTTGAAGAAAAAGAAGGAGCCTAGTGCCTACAGGGATTTGTCGGTGGGCACCTGGAGTAGAGTCACTGGCATTTATTCCGAGAAAAGGGAGAGAGAGAAAAGATAGGCTTAATCTCCCATTTGTTAGATTGTTTTTGGTACTGTAATGCCTGTTGCTGTCTAAATTGCTGGTGTGATTAAAATGACTGCTATTGATCAGTTTGTTGTTCAGGTGACAGTCATCTTGCTTTGGGGTCCAAGACTGATGTGTGAGAAAAGGAGGAAGAGAGGGTAAGGTGAGCTGAAGAGGCAATTCTTGTGCAGTCAGCTTCCTCAAGTCCTCTATAAGACCTCTAACAGCTGGGAAGAACCATAGGGTAAGGTTGAAAATGCCAAAGAATCATGGGGCTTGAGTGAAGATGATCAAAGGAAAGCATCTTGTCTTAGTAAGTCAAGGTTGTACAAGGAAGTCAAGGTGTTTGCCAAAGTGGGGTGAGCGACCTGTTAACAACTTTCTCAATGTGGCATGCCCACTTTCCCACATGTCTGAAGATTGCAAGTGAAGCCAGGTCAAACTAAGACAAGGTCACTATAATATTTCTCACCAGCTCTGACTTTGCCTGGAACACTAAATGGTCTATTTTATACAAAAGCAGGGCAGAGATATTTACAGCTGCTATATCTTCATCCAAATTCTTTATATAACAGCAAGCGGAGAATGACACCGGCAGAAGGCAGCTTTGGAGTTACTGGGGTTCCGAATTTTGTCTGACAGAGGACCAGTAATCTCCTTGTTCATAAGTGATTGCAGGAGCAGACGGAAGGAGAATGGTCATTCTCATCATCTGCAGCCACAGAAGACCTGACCTGGTATTCCTGATTCGAAGATGGCAGTGGTAGGCACTTGGCTGGAGACAAGATCCTAAAGATCTCTTTGATTGCAACTTTAAAGCTAAACCCAGTTATCTCCATAGTAGAGTCTGGGTGTTCAGAAGTTGATAGAGTTTGTACCACCATTCACTTGGGGGGTTGTCCTCAACATGCAAGCATTCTATGTCCTCACAGATCATACCAGGTGGAAGGGAAGAAGTAGATTGTCAAATGGCATGTATAGGTACCTGCCTACAGTATAAGTAATAAAATGCAGACCTGTTGTCTGAACTGATGGATGGGCCACCATCAGAGTTTGGATTGTGGAGGAAGTCTGCAGGGCCAGCAGTGAAAGAGCAATAAAGAAGGATGAACCGGACAGATCCCTTAACAGCAATAGATGATGAAATGGTTGACTAGTTTGTGACCAACTCATTAAAACCAACCTCTGATTGAAATTAGCAATAGCCAGCTGGTTGGCTGAATGGATGGACTTGTTGCAGGCCAGATTGAAATTAACAATGGCCAGCAGGTTGGTTGGATGGCTGGACTGGACTGGTTGCCAGCCAGGACAGCTGCAGCTAGCATAGGTGGTTGGTGTGAAGAGCAGACAACTATGGTGAGGTCAGCAGAAATCCGATGCACCGAGACTTATAGGTACTCTAAGCCTGCACCAGCACATGGGGGGACTTGTGCCAACTGGCTTGCCAACATGAGGAAGCAAGTTCTCCCATCACATCCATGTCTGTAATTGAATGGCAAAAAGAAATCCCCTTAAGTTAACATCTACAAAATGGTCTCTTGGAATAGTTTTCTCATTTGAGATTCAAGTAGTGAATAAAAAGATGGCATAATGTTTGAATCCATAGTATCCCCTTCTTCCTGCTCCAGCTGTCCAGATTTCATAGGTCACAAATGGCAAAGCTCAAGAAATCTTGGGAAGGGGAGGGGCCACAAGGGTATCCCCCTCTATATTGGCAACTGACTCAGTGTTGTGATAAAGGATCAGGACTTTGCAGAACCACAGACCCAGTATCTTCTGACCAACTTGTGCAGGCACTGCAAAGTTTAGATTAAGTACATTTGGTACACCAGAGTCACCTCATGAGTGTCCTCCAAGACCTTTGCCACAATATATCAACATTATTATGGCATACAAACAGAAAAAATATAAGAACAGCATGGTTGGTGACAAAGTCCATAACAATGGAAAAATTGATTAAAAAAACCAAATGGTACAGTTACCAATACTTGAACAGTTGAAGCACAGAAAATTCAAGACAAAATTAATACTGACATTGCAGACGGATGGTGATTTCCAGAGAAATCCAAGAGATTTTGGGAGTTACACAGATAAGATATTACCTGTATAATGCAAAAACTTACACTGAAAAGCATTCAGTATTTGAGTAGCCACCTAATGTGACAAGGTGAAAATGATTAAAAGTTTTGGTTTGTGGGTTTAATGCCATTTTACAGCACATGATAGGCTATACATGACAGTCAGTGTATTTGATGGAATCCAGAAAAATGCCGGATAGAACCACCAACCCACGGGAAGCTACTGGCAAGATTTCTAACATATCCACGTTGGCCAAGCTGAGACTCAAACCCACGCAGACAGAGGTGAGATGTCAGTGATCTGTAAAGGTGAGTACCTTAGACAACTCAGCTGCCCTGGGCAGTGAAGATAATTAAAATATAATCTTAAAGAGTTACTTCCTGTATTATCTTGAAAGGGTAACTTTCAAGAATTGACAGCTTAAGACTGGCAGCATAAAATGATTTCCAATCAGGTCATCTACAGATGATCCTCATAATGTTATTTAAATTTCAGTGATGGACACAAAATATTTCGGTCTAACCATGCTACAACCATTTTAAGACCAGCATGCAAAATGATGTCAAACTACATAATCTCTCTTGACATTGCTGGCTACTCAGCAAATGGTGAATAACAGTTGTGACTATCACTGCTTAATCATTTAAAGTGCATTCATGATATCTATGCATGGTTTTTATTGTTTTGGTTTTAAATCGAGTCTAATAGGTACAGTATATTCAGGCCTTAGTTTAAAAATCATCCAAAAGTGTAACACATTGACAGCATGATCATTCTAAGCACACTTTTTTCCAATAACCCTATGGTCAACTTTAGACATGTTACATCACCTGTGTACTGACATCATGAATGCACTATACATGAACTCTGGAACCTTATTTCGAAACCTTGACTCCAACAACATTTCCTAATGAAAGTAGTGATTCCCTTATCTTATGATGCCACCACTTCTGAAAATGTGGCCTTAAAAAGAGAGGTGGCTTATTAATGAGAGGAGTGGTTGGACAAAATGGTAAAAATATACTACGCTGGTGTCAAGCAAGGTAGCTTTTGAATAGACGATTGGAACCACCTATTACAACTTAAAAATTGCTTTTGCAAGACAAATTTCCCAGCTTACTAATTTGTTGATCTTGACTAGATTGATTCTCTGCTGGTTTGGACTTCATAATATTTGCCCCTGCCCCTACATCTCCGTTCATCAGCCTACTGCCATTCACTTCACTGTTAGCTGTGGATTTTGAAATGACATCACCAGAGGAAGTGGGTTCTGGATTCATTTCCTCATTGGCAGCAACCATTGTCCTTTCTTTCTCCAACTCTCTCATGTATTGTAGACATGGAATTGCACTCAATGGAATATCATGTTTCTGTAATTTAATGAAAAGAATTATTGCATTATTTGGTAACTGTATATTGGAATGAATAAAGTCAAGTTGACCTGATTGGCTTTAAAACATATTCGCAGTCTAAACTAGCCTATATTTTCACTATTTAAAATCCTGGGTTACATTAAAATATATTTTGAATGAAACAATAAACTGCTCATCTATACCTTGAAGAACTTCAGAAATTACCTTAAAATTATGTTGAAATGTGCACTGGCTGCATCTAATATAGTCCAGTATCTTAAAGTGATAACTGCAGGGGTAACACAGGTTTCTGCAGATATCTGAATGCACTCACTGACACTTTTGATGATATCATTATGCAATGACATCATGAATGTCTGCAATGTTTCTTGCAGTTTCAGAACTGAAAGAACAAATTTTACCACCTTTTCTTTTATGTAACCTAAAATTTCTATCCTCTTTCTAATGACTCCGCAAAACTTTATTCCTTCCCACAAATTGTGACCCTTGGGTGGGATTTCATTATGTCAACCCAGTGCATATGATGGATTCTATCAGTCTCTCCTGGAAACAGTACAATGATATCACTGCTAAGGCATGTAATACAAGAATCCTTGTAATCAAGATACAAACTTCAGACATATGGTGCAGAATTTGATGTCATAAAAATAAATGTTACATCTGTAAATAATGTTAGTATTTCCTGAAATAGTCAACAAAACAAACTTGAAGCTGGTGCTTACATCATTTGCAGTCAGCAGTAGAGAGACAGCAAAAACTAAAATTTTCAAGCAAATGTTAAGGATATTTGCAAGTTTTATTGCTTCGGTGATGAGGGTGTCATGATTAATTGCAATCATAATGTTCAGCTGTTCATTATGACAGTGGTCACTTGCATTCAAATAACTGAGGAAGCATTGCTATACACATATGAAATCATGCAGAGATTCTTAGAACAAAATAAATCTTTGTATTTGAACTGGTTTGTCAAATGTATGACAATACAGATTGATAGTTTCAGCGGAGCAATGATAACAAGATTTTCATGATGGCTGCAATGGTGGACATATTTGATATCACATTGTCACCATTTCTATTTAGTACCAACAAGACATCATAACAAGTCTTTTGGTGAAAGCACAATGTCGATATGACCAGCCATCTTGGAGAAGTAGTGGTAACAAGATTTTCAAGATGGCCATTGTGGCAGTCATATTAGAAGTCAAATTGGCACCATTTTCATTTATGACCAACTAGACATCATAAGAAGTCTTTCAGTGAAAACCCCATGCTGATATGACCATTCAATCAGGAGAAATAGTGATAACAGGATTTTCAATATGGACACTTTGGCAGGCATATTGAATGTTTGAATAGCTCCATTAGAATCAACTAGACATCATAACATGTTGTTTAGTAAAAAACCCATGTTGATAATAATATTTTCAAGATGGCCACTTTTGTGGCCATATTGGACATCAGATCAACACCATTTTCATTTTGGATCAACTATACATCATAAGAAGTCTTCTGGTGAAAACCCCATGGCAATATTACTTTTCATTCCAGAGGATTAGCAATAACAAGAGTTTCAAGATGGTCACTGTGACAGCCATATCAGATCGGCACCACTTTCATTTAGACGCAACTAGACATCATAATAAGTCTTTTAATGAAAACCCCATGTTGATATATGACCATCCATTCAGGAGGAGTAGCAATAACAAGATTTTCAAGATGGCAGCTGTTGCAGCCAGATTGGATATCAGATTGGCACCATTTTCATTTAGGACCAACTAGACATGATAAGAAGTCTTCTAGTGAAATCCCCATGTCAATATGACTTTCTGTTCCGGAGGAGTAGCAATAACATATTGGAGGTCAGAGCAGCATCATTTCATTTAGTACCAACTAGACCATGGGAAGAATGTGTGTGTAAAGTTTCACTGCAATCCTCCAAGTTGTTTAGGCGGAGTAGTGATAAGAAACTTGTGCTAATGTATGAATGGATAACAGACAAACAGACGATCCCATATGCTCTTCTGGTCTATGACCAGTAGAGCTTAAAACTGTTTAACCAAATGACCAGAACTCAAAGTCCAAGTGGTCAAATAGATTCTGATGGCAATAGTTTAAAATAAGTATGTCTGCCATAATGAAAAATCAATTAAATATGGACTATGCAATGACAGATGCAAGTAGATATTTTTTGCTCATTTTCACATGATTTAAAAGAAATTTAATACTACAGTTTGAATAACTGAATAATCATTTATTAATTGGAATTACATAAAAAATGTTAATCAGACAACCAAGTTTTTTGAAAATGTTTCTACCATTGAGAAGATGTATGACTTCTAATATGTTCAATACATGAGCTTAACAGTGTTGATGACACGATTGCCATTGTCATCATTATTAAGATTTTACCACATCTCGCCATTTACAGGTGAGACAAAAAGAGCATATCCATTTGTTCATTATGCCTTTGATTCCTAAATTACGGGGATGAGTAACACCAAACTGAATTGGATACCTGTCCTTGGATTAATAAATTACTAGCTACAAAAAGTGTAATACAGCTCTCCCTTATTATATAGCGGTAGTTGAGGTCCATAACTGCCAATCATACAGGGGTCAAGCTAGACTTGAATTTTAGGGAGAAGTGACTTTTCCTTTTGGACAGAATAGGGAGAAGTGAGAGCAGAACAGGGAGAAGTGGCAGCATAGCAAGAAATGCAATATATATATATATATATATATATATATATATATATATATATATATATATATATATGTGTGTGTGTGTGTTTGCTTTGGTTTTCTTATTTGAATTGTGCCCTGTATTTGTCATTATGCATATTTGTATTTAACATTATCTTCATGTAGAAAATTCTCCTATATTGTATGTATATTATAAACACATTTTGTAAGTATATGAATGTATCATACTCATATGCAGTGTTTTCATACTTGAAAGTGTACATGTTTAGATGGAGGGAAATATGCAATGTATTTTGGCCATATGACTTCAAAAAAGCATAGCAGAAACAATACATTGTAATTAATTTTAACTGACAGGAGTACCTAGATTACCGTATTGTAATTAAAAATAGGTAAAATACTTAAGCAACTACCACTTAAAGAACAAATTTTATTTTTTGTTAGTTTCTTCACTAGCAAATAGCAGTCGAAAACATTTCTAAACTAGTTTGAAACAACTCCTATATTAGGCTATAACACGCACTTGAGAGCACATGTATATGTGTGTCTTCAACGTCATAGTGTTCAGCCATTCAAACCACAGTGGTCACTGACGAGTAATCTCAGCTTTACAACTGCATATTGAGGGAGTTGATTCTAAATTAAATGTGAATCTTTTGACTTATTATTTGGTGAAGTTTTAAAAAGTAGATGCATCTATTTTTAGAAATGGGGATTTTCTTCATGTGACCACTCACTTTCTAGCTTCGTTACAACAATCTCTAGATAGGATTGAAAATGCATGGTTTTAATATTTGTCTATGTACTCATAATAATGTTGTGTATTGATTGGATATTTTTTTCTTTGCTACTTGTTCTCGTATTTTCACAAAACTGTGAGAAACAACTTTGACCTTAAGTTACAGCGCTTATCGATTACACAAGCATTGTCCCATACGTTTCTGACCAACACGTTTTTATTTTTAGGCTAAATCTTTTATCACATAGTAGTTACACTTTGCTTTCTATGAATTGTATAATTTCCTTAAATGTGTGTGTCCAGTGAATTACTACAACAGACAGTCTAATGAAGACGTACTTCCAAGACATAGCGATGTCTGCCATTATTACCCCTTAGCAGGTTCACTGACGGTTTCAAACTGATTTTATGAAGAAAATCATGCAAGCAGGGCAGTTTAAATCTTCAAAATATAAATTAGAAAGTGCTTCCACCAATTCTATTCTAACAACACAAATTGTTATTTACATATAGATGATTTAGTTTCGAAACACAAGTTAAGTTTTCATCATCATAATGATAACTTGCGGAAATCGGGCAGCGGTATCTTGCGGGGGAAAAGAGTTAATTGGTAAATCAGCTATTAAAACACTTGCCTGTGAATGTCCAAGAGTTTGTTTTGTTAATGCAATTGATATGAACACCTGCCAAACACAAAAGCCCTAAAATACTGTCACTCGGTGTAGAAAAAAAAAAAAATGACTGGGCGAAGTCGTTTTCGCTTTCTCAACAGAAGAAGGTGAAGTTTATATTTTTTTGGTGACTTAGTCGCCCACTTCGCCTGGTAGCGTGACCCCTGTCATATTATTTACCAAACAGCATTATAGTGAGAACAGCATTACAAACCACACTGCAGTATAGCAAGAACAGTGTATGTACTGAACTGCAGTATAGTGGGAATGATCATATTTGTCAAATAATGTTTTTAAAAAGATATAACATTAGCTTTATGTTGTTTTCTATCAATCTATCTTGTCATACATTTAACAAACCAGTTACAATACAAAGATTTATTTTCATCATGGAGTCCCTAGCCAGAATTGCTTTATAACAAGGGAGAGCTGGACTCTGTTTCATGTGACTTCATGGAGGGATAAAAGGCTCGAATTAAAAAAGATGGCTATATGGACATTTTCAAAACACTGCAGCAAAGGAATACTTATATGAAATCATGACCGAAAGACTAATGAGATATGTATGACAAGATTGTATCAAATGACAGAAAGATGCATTATATATGTATGACAAGATTGTATCAAATGACAGAAAGACACATGATATATGACAAGATTGTACTAAATGACAAAAAGAGACATGATATATGACAAGATCATACCAAATAACAGAAAGACACGATATATAACAAAATTGTACCAAATCATATTTAGACACGATATATGTATGACAAGATTGTATCAAACGACAGAAAGACACATGATTTATGGCAAGACTATACCAAATGACAGAAAGAGACATGATAGATATACGACAAGACTGTACCCAATGATATTTAGATTTTGCTCATCATCCAAAAGTTACATGTAAAAGCATAGATATTTGCAATATCATGCGATCAAAGTTGTTCTGGTATTTTATGCAGGTTTTGGGAGGTAGAAAATACAATAATTTTCATTACAATATTCAATGTTGAAGGACACAAGAAGTTCCCTTATTCTGGTCTTACCCTGACACTGCCTGGTCCCAGGAAGTAAGGTTTGGCCAAAGTACATACTCTACTAGACTTATGGAGGTATACAGGCATCCCACTGTTGTGGGTAATTGCCACCCACCCCTCTGGTAGCACTTCAAAGGGATCAGTCCCCCTCTCTGAAATCAGAGTAAATTTCATTTAACCATGACAACAGCTGGTATTCTAGTGAGATCATTCTATCTAAAATTACCAGCTCCTGCTCCATATAAAAATTTGTACACATATCCATTAGTATCATGATATAGGAAACAAATATGTAAGACTGTTTAAGTACAAAAAATTGCACACACACACACACACCTAACATTCATATAACATTTAGTGAATAAAAGTTTCATCATGTCCATATCCGTCTAACCCGCAGCTCGAGGATGTAGAATAGACACAATGTGCCCTCCTGCATATTGTAACAGTTGACTGATGTAGCTGCATATTATTAACAGTTGACTGATGTAGCTGCATATTGTAACAGATGAGTGATGTAGCTGCATATTGTAACAGTTGACTGATGTAGCTGCATATTGTAACAGTTGACTGATGTAGCTGCATATTGTAACAGTTGACTGATGTAGCTGCATATTGTAACAGTTGACTGATGTAGCTGCATATTGTAACAGGTGACTGATGTAGGGGGAGTCATGGTGTCTCAGTGGTTAGCATGACAGTTGCAACAGAAAGGGTTTGGGTTCAAATCCTACCACTGGATCAGCCCAGGTCAACTGCTGTGGTATTACTTGAGCAAGGCACTTTATCCCAACTGCCTCGGTGCTAAATAACCTACTTGTGTTGCTGTGCTGTAAAATACCAAACCAAACCATTTCCATGTTTATCATTTCTTTCCAATATGGGAAAAAAATAATCATACTAGCCGAAGATTCCACAGGAACAAATTTTAAGTGCAATATTGTATAATTCCCTGGTAAGTCAAATATCAATAGTAAATTATTTAAGATGCCCCTTTTAGTAATTGCATTCCATGAGAACTGTTCAAAATATAGCAAAACTGTCACATGACTAATGCTGTCAGTTTAGAAAACATGTGAAATTCACCAACATCAATAATTTGTACCATATGTGACAATCAATGAATTTCAGTGGTAACAGTACTGTGCATGGTGATGCAGGGTCCAACAATTCTTGAGCTACCAGAATACTGAGTCTGGGCTACTGTATCTTGAGTTCAGTTTGCTCATTGGGCTACTACATAATATATTTGACTCTTTTTTTTTACACATTTTTTTCAAAACAAGACTATGCAAATATTCACAAAAGATAACAATTATTAATAACTCATACCAAGGAAAAGTAAATATTTTAGCAGAATATGTTTCTCTGAGAATACTTACTCAATCATATTACCGCTCAGAAAACAAACTCCACGACCACTCGAGTCCTGCCTTTCCAGAAAGATGAAACTTTCATCTTTCCAGTCAACATACCATATATAGACAAAGGGAAAGAATTCTTACCCATTACTTCCCCTTACCAGGTGTGTGAGGGGTTAACAGTAATGTGATCGGGCAAGTATTCTTGGAGAAATTTGACTTTCCTCGTCAAATACATTCCCTGATCACATTAACGTTAGGAGAATGGGTAAAAGGTTAATGAAATACATGAGTACGTGGGTACCCTTCAAGGAAAAAGATGGTTGGAGTCCCTACATGAAGGCAGAACAACTTATGGTCACATAACACGCAACATCAAGATATAGATAAAGAATCGAATGATGTTTTCTTACCAATAAAAAATCCAGGAAAAATCCAGTGAAAGGATGGACCGATTTGATGGATTCCCATTTGACTCCCTATATAACAGTAAGACCAGCAGGTATGTGGTATAGGTCACTGATGCCAAGGACCTCTGGTTGCTAGTCAAAAAGTACAGCCAGCCAGGCAGCTGGACTGGCTGGGTGACAACCAGAGCAGTGGCATATGGCACAGATGACTGATAAAACAGATCGAGGTCAGTATTAAACCTACAGGTGGCCAAATCTCTAACATGTGTGGTAGTGCAATGGGCTACCAAAAGTGAAACTTTGGTAGTCCACAAGAAAGTTTGGTAGCCCACATTTTTCAATGGATAAACATTTCCATTTAATGTGCCATTAAAAACATGCAGATGGATAAAATTGTAAGGTGGTAAAAGATTCAGAAAAACAAACAGACAAATACTCCAAGTACATAAAATAGTTTATGTACCGGTAATTATGTTTTTTGTTGTTGTTTTTTTAATTTTAAAAACATTCAGCACTCAAATATCTGTAATTTAAACTTGACAGACAATCAAGTGAAACTGTTTTTGCCCTATGAGTACAAGAAAGTACACATGCTTGAAATGTTAGAAATCCCTTTTTAGTTTTTGAAAAATAAATAAAAGAAATAAATAGTGTAACCTAAATTATAAATAAAATGAAAGAAAAATGTTAAGCCTGGATAAAAAGGCCTAATTGGGTCTTTATACCACAATGCTGCACTGCAGTTTATACTTACTGCTATACTGTTTTCGGCACCCCCCTGGCAGTTTGTAATATCTTCCGATTTTTACATGAAAAGCCTGAAGGATATCAAAAATGCACAAAACAGTCATTTCATTTATTAATGTATGATTTCGCACCCGATTGTCGCCAGGTGGTTCCAAACATTGTCATCTTCACATTTCAAACCAAATGGGAGTTTCTAAAGCTAACACTGCATCCATATTTACACGGGCAAGTCTGTTTTGATGAATTTGTACAATAAATTTACAATTCGTCAAACTACACCTCTCCCTCGATAACTCGCATACAACGGGTCCAAAAACATAGACCGCACTATAAACGAGGGTGCGAGTTACAGAGGGACCTAAAAAAATTTAAGAAGGAGATGCTAATGAAGTTTTTGGCTTTTTTGTATAAATTACCTTTATTTTCAAGATACCCAACCTTTAAAAGATCGTTAACAACATTTTCCATGAGGTTTCAACAACCACGTTATGCAAAAACATTGTGTATTACATCACAGCTTTTTTTTGTTGTTGATTCACAACAAAACAAGATTCCTTTTTTCAAAAACTAGGGACATTTATTTTGTGAAACAACCGTCAACGTCAGAACTCGATTTTTTATTTATTGTTCTGTTAGTAAATTACTGATGCAGTGATTTCATTGAAATTATAGTGAAACTTCTTCTCATCATTGAGGAAATCTCTGAGTGCCAATTCCGGAATTTCAAGTTCAGTATAAACTCTGGAACTCGCTTCTCCATAATGAACCATATCTGTGAAACAAAGCTTTTATTCACCAAGTACTCATTTCGCTTGGTTGCCTTGCTATCTTTGATCACAATTGTGAACGAGCAGGCTAATTTAAGGTACTTTAATTATATTACTTACATAATAATATTTAAAACAGTGTTCGATTGATCAATTGAAATGAGTTGACCTGAAACACGACTGTGACCGCTAGCTCTTACACAGGTAGGATTTGGATGCCTTTTCATTATTTTTTTTATTACACCCTTTATTTGATTTGATACAAAAGACGTAATTAACGTGATAATACAAAGCAGGTCTGCTTTTAATTGAGTGTAACAATACAACAAATACTTCAGCAAGTTGGAGATCCAAACATGGTCAGCACTAATTAGGTTTTCACAGAAATGCTCAGACGTAGCTGTAATGGTAGATTGATATTTTTCACGTTTGAATACAAGAAGGCATCTTGCATTTATGATGATTACACTGAAACCGAATTAAAAGATAGAACTAAAACACAAATATCACTTGACAAAACTAATTTTATTGGTATTTATTTATTGAAGTATTGCTACCAGTAGGCATTAGTGACATTTTCATTTATTGAAATTTTGTCGAATATTGTTATTTACAGTGTACTGACAATGTTGTTTGGAAGGAAAATTTAGGAAAATATTGACATATTAAAAGTTGAGAAATTCATGATGTTGATTCCAATTTCCGGGTACTAACCAACATTTTCGACGATATATGAAGGTTTCATTTACCAGTTTTGATCGGAAGTTTCTTCACATTCAACAAATAGGGGCATATGGTATTTCTAGAAGAAAAAAAATGGGATCCACGCCTGACCCCATGTTATAAGCGGGTTCACGAGTTATCCAGGTGCGAGTTATCGAGGAAGTGGTGTTAGTAATGTGCATGTTTTCATATTTTAGGGCATATTTTTCCCATTTCTATTTTTCAATTGGGGGTGAGGGAGGGATGTTAGAACTAGAAATTAAAAATACTGGATGCAGACAATGCAGTGTTTACCTTCTATGTAATTGTAGTTCAAAGACCCCACCCTTCACTAAAAATTGACTTTTTCCAGGAACCAGAAAATGACCGTAAGCATACTCTTTATTTACATTGGAGAGTTCTATTTTTTTCTGAAATGTGACGTCTATGACATTGTCTAGGACCCCCTGAGTATTATCAGGTTAGAAAATAAAAATAATGGATGAAATGACTAAGTTTTGTTCATTTTTCATATCCTTCAGGTATTTTGTTTTTAAAATAGGAAGGAGGTACAACCCCACATCAAATGTGGCCAGGAGTCCTGTGGGCTTTAGAACCGTACAGTTAAGTTGTCTGAAAACAAAATCTGGTAGTCCCAGGTGCACGGACTACTGATTTGTCCACCCATGTAAACCCAATATGTCTAGACTTGCGCTCAGAGATGTGGGGGACTTATGCCCACTTAGCTGCCATAGAATGGGAGGATAATCTCCCATCAACTCCAAACTTGTATTGGTAAGATCCAACAAACAGGGAGGTAGGAATTCCCCCAAGGCCACCAACTGCAATGTTGTTTTCTGTACAAGACTCCGCATTTGCAATTACAACTGTATCAGGGGTGAGTGTAGTATGATCATCTCCAAAACATACTGATTCTCCAATTCAAGCTGGCTGAAAGTACCTGTCACTGCAGGCATTGTACATGTGATCTTAGATGGGGGTGGAGGGGTGGCCATAATTGTATCCCCCACTATGCTCACTAATGATGATGTATTAGGGTGAATTCTTAAAGTGCTGCTTTCAACAGTGTTGCACATAGGACTCCAATGGCAAGGGACACTGTGTCCACTTCCCTCCAAATCTGAGGGTCACACACCATTTTAGAGGGACAAATGAAAATAACAGTACATAAAACACTAATAGTGCTATAAAAATGAGATAATATTTGTTGCTTAAACAGTTTTACCACCTTAACTTTGTGGTCTGCACTGTACTATTACATTTTCCTTGAAAACTTACATTACTGCAATAAAAGTTTTATCATGTGCTCAAGTAACTCATGAAAACATTAACATGTCTGAATATCTGGTTAACCTGAAATGAGCTGCACCATGTCATGCTCCATTCCGGATCTTGCTCTCTCATTTAATTTGAACACTCATTATCTACCACCATTTATTATAATAAATACCTATGTTTTCTGAATTACTTTTCTTTCCAAACTAACAAATCATTAATTACATGACAAATTGTGTATTTTCATAAATTTAGTCACTTTTCTCAACCTCAAAATTAATTAAATATTCCTCACCGTAGGGGTGACTCTAACCAAGAAAATATGCTACACTAATGGCCGTCAAATACTTTACATTGCACCTCGGCTGACTATCACAAACTTTGAATGTTTTCATTGCCACATACATTGTTTTAAAATATATATTCACTGCCATCTTACAGTTTTATCACCTTCTGCGACTTTGGACATTCCTAGCACCAACAGAGATATGGATGGACATCCACTAATGAAAAGTTGCAGGCGTATTTTTTTTATTTTTTTCTGACGAAAAAGTGGGCCCAGGAGGGAGCACAGGGTCAATATTTGGGGGACATGAGACAAAAAATTGCGGGCAAACATGCGAACCCACACTCTATGTGCAACACTGTTTCAAACAACATAAGCTTCACCCATCTCTCTTTACTTTTCATGCTCTTGCACAGAATTGTGGACCATATTCCTTTTGACCACTTAGCACAGACACTGCATGGTGAAGTCAATGAATACTCAGTGCAAGTGAGGCACATATAATGTGTATCCTCGGCGACTTGAAATCCCCTGCACTTCAAATATTGGGTCATCATTGTTAAATTGAAATGACAAGAATGACAAAACAAATTTTTTTTAAAAATTACAAACCAAAAGTGTTCACTTAAAACAATAATGAACTTGTTAATAAACAAGTGAAAAATACAAGCAGTGTACACAAGTAAGACAACCTAAAATGTGTACCAATGATACCATGCTGGAATACAAAGTCAGAAACCAAAGTCCAAAACCTGAAAAATTCACACTATTATTTATCAAATTACAAAAATAATAATACCAGCATGTAGCAAAATACATCAACAATCAATACTATACCAATTTTCTAGATGGATGGGTAGAATTAAGGTTGATTTTCTTGAATATTGAGAGGCAATGTGGTGCGATGTTGATCATACAGCAGCTAAACTGGTAAAGATCCAATTGGTGGGTAACCACTTAGAGGTGATAAGGAGAGGTAATGGGTAAGAATTTCTTCTCAACATCTATATGACAGAAAAAACCACAGGCTGGATTTGAGAGGTACCAGAGCTTATTATCCCAACATTAACAGGGAATGCATTCGATGGAAAAAATATGAAATCTCACAGATAGTACTTTATTATTAAAATGCATTCTCTGAGCTATTGAAATTAGGTTGGGCTACAAAATTCTTTTCTAACAGTCCACTGGACTACTATCTTAGTCAGACCCTGCTATGAGAACAGAACAGAAAGATGCAATGAAAATTAAATATGAACGGTTGCTCATTTTTATTAAGCATATAAACATCTTGTCAGAAAAATGTCATTCCAACATACCATGAAACCCTGACGAGAGAAAAACAATATGTCTAGATACTGTACCTTTAAGAATAATTTTCTTCATTTCTAATGGCACCTCTGACTCGTCCTGCTTCTCGCCAGCCTTGTTTTTCTTCTTCTCCAAACCCTCATCTAACCAGGCATAAATCTCATTATCATCTAAGTCGTAATCACTGTCATCTTCATCGCCTACATCATCATCATCATCATCATCATCATCACCATGTCCTTCTTCTAAATCATCAAGAATTTCAAACTCCATGGTCCTTGGACTACCAGGCACAATAAATTCCACTGCATTATCTGTACTTTCACTTTGTATATATTTAACATTGTCGTCTTTTTTATTCTCATTTGGCCTGTCAGATCTCATTAATTTTATCCTTGACTTGATGTTAATGCCTCTATTCATCTCCATGAAATCAGTACTGGCATCTTCATTTTTTGAAAATGGACACTTTCTTTTTTTGTTCCGGCCAAAACCACTAGCTGGAGACTCAATTTCTGAAGGTTCTGAAGTGTTTTGCCCACCACCAACAGGGTCAAAGTCCACCTGCTTTGTATTATTACAGCTGGACGTTTGCATTGATGATGGTGGCATCTTGTTCTCTGATGCATCGCTTGTATCACTCATTGTTAGTTGTGCTTTGACTGAAGAGCTTTCCTGTGCTATTTCTATCACATAAAAATATGAGTTGGTGTCAAATGTGTCAGTGCACTTCTTATTGATTTCACTTAAATTTTACCTTTGCTGCAACTGAACTGATGCATAAGAAATATCAAATACAAAATAGTCTAAAAAATTATCTAAAACTGCATCTCAATGTCAGAATCACAATTTTTTGTGGAGTCTTCATCATCAAACATGAAATAAGATGGGGCAATTCCATAGAATTTTAGTCTGAAAAGTATATGTGGAGAAAGAAAACTGTAACGTCAAGGAACTTTACACATGCATTAAATGAACATGTCAAATGTCACAACTTTCTTCTGGTAAAAGTTTAAAAGTTCATAATAAGGAAAGAGCACTCTGTTCACTTTCCAAACAGGTGGCTTCAATGAGCTGCTGAAACGAAATAAAATTCCATACGACAGTAAGATCAAGTCCAGGAGCACAGATTTAGGTTGGCATCTGGTCATATGAAGTATGGAATGCAAAACTGTTCACAGATTGGTGGACTGGAGCACTGCTGAAAGGAACTTTGCCATAGAGTATTTGTCAAATAAACTGTTGTATAGAGCACTGCTCAAGGTACTAGCAAAACAGAAGGCCAACATTGAGCACTTCCGCCATCCTAGTACTATTCACAATGCACTAAATCAACTCCTGTTACACACTGACACATAGAAAATACATGCAATAAAGATTATTAGATACATAAATGATGAAAAGATGAAAAATTATTCCAAAAATCATAAGATATGTGAGAAAAGAATTACATCAGTACCGGTAACAGCAGTCCTGCATTTCATCCACACAAAATATATGCTTCTTAGTTCCAACAAACAACAAGAGACCCATGAAGATCTGATATGACTCACTTTTCATAAGTTCATCAAAAAAGGCAAATATGGTTAATGTAGCAGTTTGCAAGACACCCATGTCTGCATAATTTCCAGCTATTTGGTGGTATATGACATGTTGTGTTACCATGTTTCTACTTTGCATAATTTATGCTGGACCAGGTGTGTATTGATGTCTTTTGTGTGAATGTGAAATGTGTTCAGACAAGAACTCTACCTATTAAATTTGGTTTGGTTAGATACTATCAGGCAGTTTTGGAGAGAAAATTGTTCTATGATAGTTCTTCTGCATATATTTGCAACAATAGCCAGAAGATAAATATCATTTGATGGTTTTCCACATGGTTGCTATATTAGTCACAACACTGCTAGGGAAGCCACTCTACAATTCCAACAGAGCATATCATAAGGAATATTCGTACTAACTTTAATCCAAATTGGCTCAGCGGTTCTGTAGAAGTTGAGAATAGGCTTTATGTATGGTTGCTACGGAAGCAACAATGTTGTCATGGGAGCCACCCCAGACACAATTTTGATTGAGCATATTCTATGAAACATTCCTACCAAGTTTGATCAAAATTAGTTTAGCTGTTCAAAAGAAGTCAAAAAAAAAAAGGTTTTCCTAAGGAAACCACACAAATATTATAGAACATTTATACCATATTTTATCAAAATCAGCAGTTTAAGAGAAGAAGCCAAAAATTAAGTTTTCCATTTGTCTGCTAAGAAAGACACCCCATTGCTAAGAGAACCATCTTGGACATGATTTTGACAGAACATACTTTAGGAAACATTCCTACCAAAAAGAGGGATACTGGTAACCAGAAGCTCAATTGACCTTATCACCAGGTGTGCTTAAAAAATGAGCACTAAACGTCTCGACTGTGAGAAATCCTGACAAAGTGACCATAATCTTTTAACCTTCAATCTTTTGGGATCTTCCATGTTCCCTTAGAACTGCAAAATACCTAGTCTGATAACAAATAAATGATGGAAACTGAGGATATGGCCATCTGACACCAGATGAACAACATATGAGAGAAAATACACTGTAAAGGTTTTGATAGTGCAATGCTTGCTCTGCTCTTCTGCAGTCCCCTGGAGTTCATTCTCCATTTCTGGAATGAGCTTGGATAAATGATGACCCATTTCAAGATGGTGGTTTCTTTTGTGTTTTCCAGTTTTCCCAATCTCAAAGAACCACAGTGCCAAATTTGAATATCATAAAAATTCTAATAATTGCCCAAACAATTGTTAGAATACATCACAAATTTGAAGAGGGCTATTATTGAATGTACCCATACTCAGGTAGAAAATGAAAATGGCATAATCAATATATAAACTGATCTATGGCAGTTCAATTGTTACCTTGTTGTATACTACAAATTGTGTTGCTGGATATTTGCAACCATTTTCAATCTGACATGGCATTTATTTCTATTATTTACAGAGAACTTGCATATTAAGATCAGTCATTTGCCATCTTGTTAAGCCACATGAAACAGGAAACTGTGACACAGTATACTAAAACCCAAATGGACCAAAATGGATAGAAAAGGACCAAAATGGTACATCTGTTATGAGAACACAATATTATGAAGATTACTGACATTGATTTTTCAGCTTTTTTATCATTAAACAAATTTCAATATATTTTTACTTTCACAACTTGTTGTTGGTTTAGTTGATAAGTAAATAAAGGACATCATATGTATAAAGTATCATATTCACTTGGGATGGAGTTAGCATGTTTTCTTCAACCAGAAAATGAACAGTGAAATAGCGGTAATAGTAAAATCTGGAGACATAACTGTGGAGCAGGTACCCGAAGGATTATGCCACACATTCTTTTGGATGTTGAAGGACAGGACAGTTCTGGAAACTGTATTGACAGTTCATGGTAAGCCACAATCGGCAGTCATAGGTACATTTGATAATGGTGATGGTCTCGAAATATGTGCACCTACAAAGTGTTTGGGATGAAAGAAGCCAAGTCAATTGTACAGAAGGATGTTAAAGAGGCAATACAAAAACTACAAGTTTAAGTACTTTTAAGTCCTCCCTTTTTCTGTCATCAGTTAACTAAAGAGGGGATGGGCCTTTTTAGGGGCTGTAGAAACTGCAACTTTAGACTAAATAATGAATGACTCTGAGGCAATTAGTGGGAGAATAAATTTATTACTGGATCTAGGTGAATATTAGAATTTTTACGATATGTTGTTAAATCTTTTCAAACGACTGATGTATGTACAATAAATAAACTGCAAACCTAAATGTCTTGAATTTATGATAGTCAATACAGAAATGGCAAAAGGGGATAAAATCTGGCTCCATATTCACCTATATCCTCAACTTGAGCACTCAAATACTTCTATTTGCAGACAGCTACTCTGTAGTTCTGTAAAGAGTTTTTATCTCCTTTTAGTACCAGAAGGTAGAGCAGAAGTAGGTCCATCCTATAAGTGTGATGAACAGTTACAGTATCATTTACCTTAATTTTGTTGCTGATATTGTACAATTCAGGCAAAGGATTGATCATAGAGGACATTTCTCGCAATTAAAGATCATGAGAATAGACGTTTTCATAAATTTTAACTGGAGATGGAAGCCATGACAAATATTCACACTTTCTTATTTTTGCCCCAACCCCTGCACAACCTACCCCATGTTCAGGATTCAAAACCTCCATTGTCATCTATTCATCCTTCCAAAGGATCAAACCAAATACAATCACACCCCCACCCACCCCACCCCTCCAACTGGTGTAAATAGAATTCAGGTTATAGGAAAGAGTCCATATTACCTATAAAAAAAGAAGCTCACCATGGCATGCATGTCATGCCCACCCCAGAGCTGTGTACCAAATCTGAAGAGGGTGGGATAAAATGATGCTGAAATAAATGGAAAGTAAACATCTTTGGCATTTAGGTTAATCTAGAGTGTGATGGATGCATGGATGGATGGACATTATAGATGGACATGCACACAGACATCAACATGATTGCTGTGTAAAGCTTCCTTCAAGGCAGGTTCAACAAAAAGTAGCCTTTGACACACACACATACATACACACACACACCTGGGTTGCATACAGGATCCTTTGTTGCCATTTATTCATCCTCCTGAAGCATCATACCACATATGATCCCGCTTCCTCAATCAGTGTAGATGGAGTTTGGGTTGCAAGGTTATGAAAATGTGATCCTGGATGCAAACTGTGGAGAGGAGCAGGCTGCATCCAGGATCTGAAACTTTTGTTGTCATCTACTCATCCTCCTATATTATCATACCAAATATGATCACTCTCACTCAGTCAGTATAGATAGAGTACAGGTTACAAGAAGAGTTCATTCAATGTAACCTCTGACCCCAACTCCCTCCACTCCCTGACAGGTGCATCCAGGATATGAAACCTTCACCGTCATCTATTCATCCTCATACAACACCATACAAAATATGATCTCTAACCCTCATACAACACCATATCAAATATGATCACTCACCCTCATATAAACACCATACCAAATATGATCACTCACTCATACAACACCATACCAAATATGATCACTCATCCTCATAAAACACCATACCAAATATAATCTCTCATCCTCATACAACATCATACCATATATGATCACTCATCTCCATACAACACCATACTAAATATGATCACTCATCCTCATACATCACCATACCAAATATGATCACTCTCCCTCAATAGATGTAGATGGAATTCAGGTTACAAGGTAAACAGTGATAAATTAACACATGCAGTAATGAACGGAAGGACAGGATTTATCAAAATATATCCACAAAAGTACAGATATAATGACACTTGTCAGTCTGCCCTACAAAATTCATCAGTCCATTTCTCCTGACAAGTGGTGTTTCGATTAACTTTACAATAAACGTTTTTTCAGAACAAAAACAGCAAAAATCAAAGTACAGTTGAACCCGCAAGGACAAAAAACCATAGTCTGGACACTTGTGGTAAAATTCATATTAGCAGGAAGAGAATATGACACAGGAAGGCATTGTTGTACTGCCCCATAGTAATGACAAAGTGATCCCTAAAAATTCAGACATTCTGCCCATACAATTAAAAAATGTTGATCCTACTGTGCCCACAAGTAATCTCGAAATATCTCACAAATGATGGTGTGACAGCAACTCACCCTGATATCAAGAAGCTATTATGAAGGTCTATGTTTTTCAAATGCTCACAAGGTGCTTAGGTACAGGTAAATTGTTCCCCAGTTTTACCTAAATTTAGAGTAAATACTTTCATACAAAACAAATCAAAAGAAAATACAATGACAATCAGCCACTATTTATGATGTGTCAGTCTGCTTCTTTAAATCTTTTGTCACTTAATAAATGAAAATCAGCAAAATGGCAGGCCAATTGTCAGTTAAAAACTCTGTATATTGACTATCCAATGCTGTACAGTCTTACTATAACAAGCTTTAAATATATTACCTTGTGAATAGAATAATTACCCAAATTAATTAAGGTATGTCATGTCTATTACTAAACTATTACCTAATAAACAACAACACAGAGGGAAAACACTGGCCATAGCTCATTATTATTCTACATACATATCAGTATCCATAGAAACAGTGGTAAATTCAGTTGAAAGCAAGTGAGATTTTAGAATTACATTAATATCAGTATCCATAGAAACAGTGGTAAATTCAGTTGAAAGCAAGTGAGATTTTAGAATTACATTAATATCAGTATCCATAGAAACAGTGGTAAATTCAGTTGAAAGCAAGTGAGATTTTAGAATTACATTAATATCAGTATTCATAGAAACAGTGGTAAATTCAGTTGAAAGCAAGTGAGATTTTAGAATTACATACATATCAGTATCCATAGAAACAGTGGTAAATTCAGTTGAAAGCAAGTGAGATTTTAGAATTACATACATATCAGTATCCATAGAAACAGTGGTAAATTCAGTTGAAAGCAAGTGAGATTTTAGAATTACATTAATATCAGTATTCATAGAAACAGTGGTAAATTCAGTTGAAAGCAAGTGAGATTTTAGAATTACATACATATCAGTATCCATAGAAACAGTGGTAAATTCAGTTGAAAGCAAGTGAGATTTTAGAATTACATACATATCAGTATCCATAGAAACAGTGGTAAATTCAGTTGAAAGCAAGTGAGATTTTAGAATTACATACATATCAGTATCCATAGAAACAGTGGTAAATTCAGTTGAAAGCAAGTGAGATTTTAGAATTACATACATATCAGTATCCATAGAAACAGTGGTAAATTCAGTTGAAAGAGATTTTAGAATTACATTAACCCTCTTAGGACATTTGAATGGGTTTTTTAATCCACCACGAGATAAAGGTCTCAAAACCATGTTCATTTATAAGTAAATCCACTCATAGTCATCATCATCATCATCATCACCAATTTCCAATTCATAATTATCATCTAAACCTGTAATACTTCTAGAGAATCAAAATGAGATTGGACAGAACATTCTGCAAAATTGAAATGAATACTGTAATATCTGATTTTTTTTACGAAGGTCATCCATCTGCATTCATCATTTAAGAGCGTATGTACTAGTTGCTGCATGGAACGAGTTATCATACTATTGTTACTTATTCTTGTTTATGTACAGTATTTTTGTCAGTTGTAGATACAAAATATTTTCTTTGCCAGTTTTTAATATACCACACAAAGTCAAGAATGAGTAAAGATCATGCAGTTCCTCCTCAGTAACCAAATGGCTAGACTGGGCTAGACTACTATTTTTTGCTTGTAAAAACATTTGTTTTACTCAGGTATCATCCCTCATCTTGAAATAAAATGCTCCAATAGCACTCCAAGCAACCTATCAAACTTCAGTAGCCATAAGGCAATCTACTTGAAAATGTTGGTGGTCATGTCAAAATTTAGGTTACCAAGCCTTTAAAAATTGTATCTCCATTGACATTCAAAGCAGAAATCAATTACCTGGGGAATCTGTGACAGAAACCAGTGACAATATGTGAGGCTTTAGTTAGGGCAAATTAAGGAGTAATTATAAAAGCACAAGGCTATTTTTAATAGTACAGCACTCCCTCACTATAAGGCCCTTCGTTACAACATGGTTTCTGTTATAAGGCAAGTATGGTCATGAATCCCACTCATTAAATGGGAGTAAATTATATGTATCATGTACTTCATTTTAAGATGGTTTCACTATACAAGGCAGTATACTATGTCTCCCATAGACAGCATTATAATGAGGGAATATTGTATATCAAGGCAAACTCTGACAGAACTATCAACTTTGGAATAAATGTTATCATGCTACCTACAAGAAATATTCAATTCTAATAGAAAATTGACAGTCAAGATGGATTTTATTCACATCAAAGTCATAGCCCTAAAGGGACAAAACAAAGTCAATCACCTTTTAGAATGAGCCAAATATCAGTTTCTGATATGATTTAATCAGAGTGATGGTGTAATAGTAAAATTATGGAATGATGCTTCGGGTTTTATTTTGACCATATGCAGATTATGTGGAATATGGACAGATTGTGAGGAACATGCAGACTGTGTGGAATATGGAAACAGACTATATGAAATTTGGATACATATTATGTGGAATATGGACACAGATTGTGTGGAATAAGCACATATGTGTGGAATATGGACACAGATTGTGTGGAATATGCACATAATCATGACAAAAATAATCCACATTTCATTCCATATCCAGATTTACATGCATCTTATGATGAAAACAACTGCCAACATGTTATCTTTTGATTGAATATATAGTGCGTGCAACAGTAACAGATAACATTTTGTATAAATGGTGTTACCATGCTTATTTATTAAACTTTTTGGACATACACCGCTCCCTTGATAACTCGCGCCCGGATAACTCGCGAACCCACTTATAATGCGGACCAGACTTGGATCCCATTTTTTTTAAACTAGAAAATTTAAAAAAAAAAAAAAAAAAAAAAAAATTGACCCTATTTGTTAAAGGTGAAAAAAATCGCGATCAAAAATTAGTAAATGAAACCTTAATATATCGCTCGTTTTATCGTCAAAACCAGTGGTTAGTACCCAGAAATTTGAATCATCATCATGAAATTTTCGACTTTTAATAAGAAGTCAAATATTTTGTTCAATTTTCTTTCCAAACAACATTCTCAGTACACTATAAATAACAATATTCGACGAAATTTCGATCAATGAAAACGTCACTAAAGCCTACTGGTGGCAACACTTTAAAAATAAATACCAATTAAAAAAGTTTTGTCAAGTGAAATATGTGTTTTAGTTCTATCTTTTAGTTTGGTTTCTGTGTAATCATCATAAATGCAATAAGCCCTCTTGTATTCAAACGTGAAAATTAAAATTCAACCGACCCAGCTATCGCCGCGAGCCTTTCCGTGAGAATCTAATTATGTACCGACCTTTTTTTGTTTTTATCTCCGACTTGCGGAAGTATATGTTGTGTTGTTACACTCAATTAATAGCAGACCTGCTTTGTATTATCACATTAATTACGTCTTTTGTATCAAATCAGACAAAGGGGGTGGAATAACAGAAAAGTTAAAAGGCGTGCAAATCCTGCCTGCGTAAGAGCTAGCGGTCACGGCCATGTGTCAGGTCAACTCATTTCAATTGATCAATCGAACACTGTTATAAATATTATTATGTAAGTAATATAATTAAACTACCTTAAATTAGCCTACTCATTCACAAATGTAATTAAAGATAGTAAGGCAACCAAGCCAAATGAGTACTTGGAGAATAAAAGCTTTTGTTTTACAGATGCGGTTCATTACGGAGAAGCGAGTTCCAGAGTTTGTATTGAACTTTCTAACATGCTACTCAGGGATTTCCTCAAGGATGAGACGAAGTTTCACTGTTACTTGATATGAAATCACGGCATCCATATTTTACTAATGGAACAATAAATAAATCGAGGTTCGATGTTGACGGTTGTTTCATGAAATAAATGTCAATAGTTTTTGAAAAAAGGAATCTTGTTTAGTTGTGAATCAACAACAACAAAAAGCAGTGATGTAATACACAATGTATCGTGTACACGTGTTGTTCAAACTGCTTGGACTAATATTGTTAACGATCTTTCAGAGGTTCGTTATCTTGAAAATAAAGGTAATTTATACAGAAAAGCAAACAACTACATTAGGAAAAGCTCTTTATTGACAATTATTCCCAATGTAATTATAAAACGAGTATTCCGCCATTAAACAGCCCCATTACCCACCCCCACTGCGGTTTCTCGATGTCCAGCGGGGATGGCATCCCTTTCTTAATTTTTTTGAGGTCCCTCGGTAACTTGCGCCCTCGCTTATAGTGCAGTCTATGTTTTTGGACCCCGTTGTGCACGAGTTATCGAGAGAGCGGTGTATTAATATCATACCTGCCATAACACGACTCTCAACCCCCCGACACAGTTGTGTTTAAAAAAACATGATTTTAAGTTATCTGAGGAAAAAATATTTAAAAAATGTATATGTCCCTAGCATGTAGTCTGTATAAACAGTAAACAGTTCTGCTTAGAGCCCATGTAAAACTATCCTCGGGGCAGTTTATCATAGAGGCGATTAAAATGTAAGATGGTAACACATAATCAACCACCATTTCACTGATTACTTAATTGGCTGAGTGAGAATACCTAGGTTGAAGCCATGTTAAATCCTTTGAAGACTGCTGTAGAAGAGCTCATTAGGCTAATTTGCATAAGTAAAGTGGGACAATGCAATTTGTTTGAAGTTATAGATAAATCAAAGATATGCATGTCAAAGAACTAGTTATTACACATCATTGCCTTGAATGAGAATGTTTAGGCCATCTTTATTAAAGATTATTGGCAAGTTCGTGTTGAGCAGCAACATTTCTTTTAACTCAGATTTTACTCCATATATAAAACTCAAAACATGATTATTTCGGTAGTCAGAATAGTGTACAAGTGTGATTAATTTTTTAAGGCAAAATGTTGAAATACAGCTGTGATTCAAGAAATAATGAGCCATCTGCAAAGTGAGCAGAGCCCAGCAAAACTAAATTTCAGAACTCTTGGACAGAGTTTGACTATGTAAAGTACTGCAGCAAGAGGGAGCATTTTATTTTTTGCACTCACTGCCAAGACCATACTGACGTCAGTCATTCTGGAGTGTACGATATCTGTTGACATAGAAACACCACCCAGCATATTTGACACTAATTCACATCAATGCAGATGCAGAAAGATCATTTTCTATGCTGAGAAAAATTCAACAAGATCTTCGGGGGAGTTTGAACAACAGTACCATCCAGTCTTCAACAAGTGCAAAGATGAACATAAATGACACTTGCATTACCCTCAACCCCACTGAACTATTGAGAACTGCAAAGACTGCATCTAATTAAGAAAATATTCCACCGTCAAATGGATTTTAAAGGCAGAAACTTGGTATATTTTTTGTTGGTTCTGATTATGTGAGTGTTGGCACATGTGTGTGGTCTTGGTATTGGACAATGCTAAATCTACCAACTATTGTTTGTTTGCAGGTGTATTAAATGCTCCAAAGAAAACTGATATGTTATTCTCTTTTTCTTTTTATCAAATTTTAATTTCCAGTAATTTTCTATAATCTTATATGAAAAGATAACTTATTCTCAAATGGCGTCACTCTTTTGGGCCATGCATACAGACCTCCCTTGGGACCTCAAAACACACTTTTTGAGTCTCCAAAACCCCCCAACACTATCTGGGAATATGATTGGAAAGAAAATGATCTCATCTTTCCTTCTGATGTAGAACTGTTCACTAAATAAAATCATTCAGAGAGCAATATTGATTTTAATCAGCAATGTTTTTAAGACATTACGGGATCGCACTTCACAGTACCAGATCATGCGAGTACATGTCAAGTTTCAAACTTTGGGGTCGTCTCAAAACAGCTCATTTTAGCTAAAGTGCGTGAGTGGGTTGACTTTTACAGCACACTGGCACGAAATTGGCAGTATGACACTAAACAGGATTGAAAATGTTAAGTTTCAGTCACATCTCATTTTCAACAAAGATTGGAAGTAAAGCAAAACAATGAAAAAGAAACACATTTTTTATTTAAAAATACAACCCAATAAATCATTTTCACAAATTGGCAGTGACTATAAATAGTTCTGATGTCATAAACCCCTAGGTTTATAAAACTTAACAGTAATATACATGTATGGCATGTGTATATAATTGCAAACCCAAGCAAGACCAATTTATTATTGTCATATTCACATGGGTGCATTCATATGTCAATTTATACACTATTATTGCAGCTTTATATATATATATATATATATATATATATATATATATATATATATATATATATATATATATATATATATAACGATGCATCTCATTCCCAAAAATACGGTTTTAAAAATAATATCTGATTTATATGGGCAATTGTTAAGATTTTTCAGCAATTCTTGGAAGTATGTTTCAAATTGAGGCTAAAATTCTGCTTCATTTGGACAAATGCACTTTCATTTTACAGACCTGGATTAGACTGGAAGCGCATCCTCGCCAATCGAACTTTTGTTATAATTTAGGTAATTGATTACGGTAAATGACTGCAACGTAATTATCCTAGTCAATTTGGTAATTGGCAAGAAAAGCAGTGACAAACGAAAAAATGATCCGTTACTGTTGCATGCACTGTATCACCAGGAAAATATCTTCAAGACATTTCTCATCAAAGTATGAAATATTCCAAAATTCTGTTTACATTTTTCCTCACTGTGAGATAACTAATATGCATGATCATCTTCTTTTGCTCACAATTCGATTGTAATGAACTTGATGTGCTAAAAAAAATCATGGAATAGAATAAAAAGGTGGGGGTGGGGGCATGGTTGAAGGCGTGAAGATAAAATGTAATTCTTTACTATCACTTTAGTTTGTCTATCTCTACACCGGTAGCCAAATTTATGAACCTTTCATATACTGTACTTTGTACACACATAGAGTGTTCGGCAATTTACCAATCTAAGAATTCTAAATCGGTTGAAAAAATTTACAAGTCTTCTAGCAGCAAGCCGCTCAATATGAACCAATCAAAATCAAGCAAATGTTGAGCTGCCTTTAATTATCTCGATAGATCTTGATCAAACATTTCCGGTTCCGTTTAATTTCTAGTGACAGCGGTAAAACAATGGGGAAGAAACAGCATCAGAAGGATAAATTGTAATTTTATATCTCTGATTTTACTAAAATAGGAAGTATATAATTACACATTTCTTTTATTTCTTTACTGATTTTAAATTTGTGCTGAAAGAAAATAATTTTCCTTCTGCAAGAAGGTTACAAATTTGGCACCTATTTAAAAGTAGTCACCAAATTTCGGTAAAAGGTTTTCTTTTTGTATTTTGCCCCCGTTTTATAACGAAGGTTAATGGTTTCCTCAGTGCTTTACCTTAAGTATCATGCAAGTCAATTACGTATGCATTTGAATGTACTATACTAATATGGGCTGCTATAATTAGTGTAATTTGAGCGAAATGTATCAATTGTATGTCAACGTGCTCATATAGGCGCATTTACTCATCTTAATTTAATTGTTAATTGTTGTTCTAGAATTAAATACTAATATAGTTTAACCAAAGCCTATTCAATTCTGAGTTTTGAACGATCTGCACCTTAAATGTTATCAAAAAACTTCCACACGAAAAATTATTGATCGTTATGGACTTTTACAAATCACAGTCATCTCGCACCCTGCTATCTCGCACCGCTAAGTCGCACACTAATAAAGTTATGTCTCACCCAAATATAAAGTTACGTCACACCCAAATATATAGTCAAGTCTCACCCATCTGTCATATATCATAAATGAAATTACTGTTACCATGTTATATGTTTTCCATTGCATTAGCCTTTATTAGTGTAGTTCATTAGCAGTCATGGTCAATACCACAAAGAACTGCTATGAGGCACTAAGAAGCACTAAGTAGTCATCAAAGCACTTATTAAAGAAAATACAATGAAAATGAATGTAATTCACTGTTAATTTCATGAATAACCATATTATTTTCAGCAAATTTCAAAAAAGAAAACCTTTTGCGGTATGGAAAAAGTGTAACCCATACTGGTACCAAAAATCCCCGTGCCCAAAACACATTATCATAGATAAATCTGGTAATTAATCATAAAACATATTATATTTGGCAGGAATACCGTTATATATATAATGTTCAAGAAAATATATATCTTTTTAATTTTTTCTCGTAGTTTACCTGGAATAATGTGTTTTCTGGGGACTAAAATTTGTAACCCAAACAAAACAAATTTATTACTGATGTCCCGGATCGCGATATTATGTAAGTTCACTTTATTTCTATAAACATATTAAAGCAGAAACAGTAATTTAACTATATGTATTTTTTATTGCAGAAGTTTTGTCTAGTTTATATTTTTGCAGTTCATTTTTTAAGTTCAGAATAATTTTTTAAGTCAAAATTAAATTTTAGATAATTGTTTATATTTTCATAAGACAGGGTTAGTAGTTAGTTTAATTGCCATTGTTTTTAGAATCATGGAACAGTCAGTGATGCTAGACGAAATTTCTTGGTCATGAACACATTGACAGAAAAAAATCTAACAGTTGATTGCATATCACTGACATATATGGAATCATGCCCCCCAAACACCCTCATTGACCATCAGCCATTAATGATGACAGGAGACGGTTACTGTCTTCAACGCTATATCAGAAATATGAGTATGGATGTGTATTGAGATGGTAAAAAAAAAAACCACTACCAGGGGTCACGCAACCAGGCGAAGTGGGCAACCAAGTCGCCGAAAAAATGTAAACTTCGCCTTTTTATATTAGGAAAGCGAAAACCACTTCGCCCTGTCATTTTTTTTTTTTTTTAAAGATCTGCCTGTAGTTTATGGCTTTTGAGATGCTCCCTCAAGCCAGCCAAATAATGTTTATTCCCAGACGAAATGGATTTCATGTCGCCTTAGCATGTGTTCATATCAATTGCGCCAACAAAACAAACTCTTGCACATTCACAGGCATGTGTTTTAATAGCTGATTGATCAATTAACTCTTTCCACCCGCAAGATATCGCTGCCCAATTTCCACAAGTTATCATTTGTTGATGTAAACTTAATAACTTGTGTTTTGAAACTGAATCATCTATATGTAAATAATAATTTATGTTTTAAGAATAGAATCAGTGAAAGCACTTTCTATATATATCTTATGAAGATTTTAACACCCATGCTTGCATTATTTGCTTCATAAAATCAGTTTGAAACCATAAGTGAACCTGCTATGGGGTTATAATGGCAGACATCGCTGTGTCTTGGAAGTACGTCTTCATTAGACTGTCTATTTTCATAATTCATTGGGCACATACATTGAGGAAATTATACAATATGTGGAAGGCAAACTGTAACTATTATGTGATTAAAGATTTAGCCTAAAAATTAAAATTTGTTGGTCAGAAACGTATGGGACAATTCTATGTTGTCGAATTGATAAGCGATGTAACTTAAGGTCAAGGTTGTTAGCTTACATGACACGTATTTGTCAAATATGAAAAAAAGTAGCAAAGAAAAAAATATCCAACCAATACATGACGTTATTACGAGCACGTAGACAAATATTAAAACCATAAATTTTCAATCCTATATTGGGATTGTTGCAACGAAGCTAGAAAGTGAGTGGTCATATGAAGAAAATCCCTGTTTCTAAAAATAGATGCATCCACTTTTAAAAACAATACAAAAAAATGTAAGTCAAAAGATTTACATTTAATTCAGAATCAACTCCCTCAAAATGCATTTGTAAAGATGAGATTGCTCATCAGTGATCACTGGTTTTAATGGATGAACACTATGATGTTGAAGACTTTTTTACATGTGCTCCCATGTGCGTGTAATAGCCTAATATAGGGTTTTTTTTCAAAATAATTTGGAAATGTTTTCAACTGACATTTTCTAGTGAAGAAACTAACAAAAAATGAAATTTGTTCTTTAGCTGGCAATTGCTTAAGTATTTGTACCTATTTGTAATTACAATACTGTAATCTAGGTACTCCTGTCAGTTAAAATTTTTTGCAATGTATAGTTTCTGCTATGCTTTCTTGAAGTCATATGGCCAAAATACATTGCATATTTCTCTCCATCTAAACATTCACATTTTTAAGTATGAATACACTGCATATGAGTATACTACATTCATACACTTACAAAATGTGTTTATAATACATACAACATGGAGAAGTTTCTACTTGAAGATGAAATATTGCTTAAAACTAATGTTAAATGCAAATATGCATAATGAGAAATACATGACACAATTCAAATAAGAGAACCATAGCGCACACACATACACACATATATATATATATATATTGCGTTTTTTGCATCGCTGCCGCTTCTCCCTGTTCTGCTCTCACTTCTCCCTATTCTGTCCAAAAGGAGAAGTCACTTCTCCCTAAATTTCAAGTCTAGCTTGACCCCTGCACTACTACCTTTCACAGAATTACGCAAATGAATTTTTGCTTTGTTCACCTGAATATGATGAAGCGTGCGTTACGTGCACGAGACTAAAATTAATTTTTAATTCAGAAGCCCGAGATGTAAGATACGTGATCATTTCTTTTAATTGATTCTAGAATGTATATTTACCAGTGATAATGAATAATTTACACTTTTGTTTCCTTTATATGATATACATTTCCAGTTTACAAGAATGAGATATATCACAGTACACATATGTTGAAATTGTGGTAATGTAGCTTACAAAACTGTTGCCCAATTTAATAATTTTGATTAAATTTTAACCAAAAATTTAGTTTTTCTGTACAATGTCAGTTTTGACATAAAACAAGATATTAGTCATTAGTAAATTGCCATACCATATACGAAGAGCGGTAACGTAGCTTACAAAGTAGGTAACATAAATTATATGTCAAGAATTTACATTTTTCTTTCACCCTTCTTTTCTTCCGTTGCTCATAGCTCCAATTCCAAAAACGCCTGAGTCCAAATATTTTGACTATATTCATGAAAGGATAATTCGCACACAAAACAAAAAAATATATGATATTTCTCACTTCGGTCTTTTTGCATCTTTTCTTTCAGTTGGAACTCAATTCTGAGAATAGGTGTATAAACAGCTTGCTTGATTGATGAAATGATTGATTAATTTATTAATTCATTAATTATATTTTGTTATATATTTTTCAGGTCAAAATAGATCACAGCGTCATGCATTTCACACTCCACTGATTATGTTACGTTTCTGCATTTTGCTCAGTTTCTCTGACATTGGTGTATGTACAGTCATGAAACTTGATGGATGTATTTATTTTGGATGGTTCCACTAGCTAAGAGCAAACATAGGTCACAGTGACCACTTTCTTCCTCGGTTTTTAATTTTTTAATTTTTTTAATGGTTTAATCAGCAGATGTGTTTATCTCGATGATTGAATTAATAATGTCCCATAGCTTCTTATCCAGCATTGTGGCTTTGTCAGTTTCATTCCAGTTTGATGAAGGGTGTATGCATTATTGAAGTGTGTTGTCTTCCCTAAGCTCCGAGTAGATGAAAGCGTGCAAACCAAACCAAAGCATGCTCAAATTGGTGTCTGTGTTAATGTCGCGGCAACATCAGAGTCATTAGAGAACAAAGCAGGGTACAGAACTGGCAACTTGTCTACATAAACTGTTAGAAAAGAAAGGATTTGTTCAAGTTGGGACCTAGGGCTGCTGTCGACATTTAAAATACATTTAAATTTGATTGTCTCTTTTCATGTTGGAATAGTAGAGAACACACCATGATTATACTAGGTATGTATGTATAAAATGATAAATTTTTACTCCACCTCAGTCATTGCTTTCCAAAATGGCTAGTAATAATATATGCTTACATTGTGAAGAAGAAGTTACACAGAGACAACATGCAATCCAATGTAATGGCTGCAACAAGTGGCAACATAGAACTTGTGCTACTGGGATCTCATTAGAAGACTACAGATTGGCTATAAGGGGACAACTCAATTTACAATGGATATGCCATAATTGTAATTATGTAGATGTCAACGCATCTGAAATTGGTGAACCCTTATTAGCAAGTAGCAGATTAAACACTGAGAACACTGATGATTTGGAAACTGACATGAGGCTATATGATGGATCTTCTACTGTAGCGATTACTACTGATCCACTTCTAGACACCATTGATCCTGTTGTTGATGTTGAACATGACCAACCAATGGAGTTAGAGGAGGATGAAGCCTCATATTTAGATGCAAGAATGTCCATAGGAGCCTCCGATTTGGATGCTGTTGGTGATGATGTAGTAACTTAGGAAATTGTAGCTCAGTCATCAGAAAGAATGAAAAATAAGTTAGTCGACAGCAACGGCTTTTCATACAATGTTAAGCGCAAAAATGCCTCTACTACATACTGGCAATGTGTAGTCAGAAACAAGCACACCAATTGTAAAGCTACAGTTTTAGAGAGAGGTGCTGGTAATTTTGAGCCAGGAATATACAGACATTGTCATCCCATAAAACCTTTTATGAAGACAGTTCATAAAATTAATGCTGAAGTGAAAAAACGTGCTATCAATGAAGTCTACATGTCAGCTATAACAATTTTAGAAAATGTGTTTTGGACCTACTACCTTTAAACAAGACCGTTCCTAAGGCTGATTATTTAGCTAGAGCAGCCAACAGATTGTGTCAAAAGAGCCGTCCTATTAATCCTACTGATCTAAAATTTGATCTAGAGCTTAAGCACATACCAGAGCTAGTTCTCAAAAAAGACATTAAGTGCACAGATTGATGCCATTTGCTTTTTGCTATACAGCAAATACTGGAAATTTTACCAATGGCAAAAACATGGTATATAGATGCCACTTTTCATGTGGCTAAACTACCCTTTACCCTCTTCATAAAAAAAGATAGAGAAATAAAACAAGTTCCCCTAGCTTTTGAATTGATGTCAGGGAAAAGGAAGAAAGATTATCAAAAAGTACTAAAAGCTATTAAAATATGATTCCCACTGAACCAAAGATGAAAAAGGTGGTAGCCGACTTTGAAGCTGCTATGTGGAAGGAAGTGTTGTCAGTTTTTCCAGAAGTTCAAATGCAAGGTTGTGTCTTTCATTGGACCCAAGTGATTTGGAGGCAATGTGTGGAGATCGGCCTTCAGAAACCTTATAAAGTAACAAGTCCATTCATGTTTTCCTCAGGAAATTAATGGCTATACCATTTTTACCTCAAGAATACATACAGCCAACCTTTGTCGCCCTGCAAGAGAAAACCACCAAAAACACCCTTAGCCAATCTATGTAGCTACATAGAAAGGCAATGGATAACAAATCCATTATTCACCCCTACTCGTTGGGCTGTATATATGCAGCCAATAAGGACTAATAAGGATGTTAATTGGTGGCATCACAGGCTCAGTTCAGTTAAATGCTTTAAAATTCTTTGTTCAAAGGGTTAAAATAAAACAAACACGCATAAAAGCTAATATTTTATTACCAGATTACAGTATTGACATTGATTTATCAAATACGAGTAGTTTTGTTAATCTTTAAGAATGAAACACAGTAAGAAAAGGGGGGGGGGGCATCATCATACATGGATAATTTTTTGTTGGGTATCTAAATTCGTGGTTTGGGGCAACAACAAAAACCATGAACATTTTTGACAGGCAAACTTGACAGTGGCATTCAAGGAGATAAATCTATGAGATGTACAGCATGGATACCCAGGCTGGAATATGGTGCTAGCATATAGTATTCTTACTATGCTAATGATATTTAACAACTGGAAATGGTACAGCACCAGTAAGTCAAATTCATAACTGGTGACTACAGATCACTCCAGGAGTGTTACATCACTAACATTCTGCAGAAACTTTAACTACTGTCTCAACAAAGATTCATTAGATTGGTCTTTTACAAAATGGTCAGGGAATTTTTCTACCAAGGAACGAGTAAGTAGCAAAGTTGTCCTTGGTACAGCCAATTTTTACCAGGTCAGGATGAGAGAACAAGTGGTTTTCCTGAGCCCTGTACATGCTAAGGAGAACTATCAATGACTCATTGCTAGGAAAAATAAAGTCTATTCCCTCACAGTTTCATTTTAAAGTACCTTCTCTGGTCACTGAATTTAATCTGGGCCACAATTATTTTGTCCTGGTAGCCTGCCAGTCTACCATCTGAATTTTAAATTTGTTGAACCCTGGTAAATGCATGAATGAAGTTCCAGCTGAGACATGAAAGTAATGATAATTTTTACAAAAGTATTCTTTTATTTTGTCACAGATATCTTACAACAACAGAGTGGAAAAATGAGTTTGGAGGTTTTAAGGGAAAACAAAAAACTGAGTTTCGGAGACTGCCATTTTATTGCTGCAGGTAATCATGAATCAGAATGTACAAGAGAGTTGCATCAGTGGTTTCCAAAATTGCCTTTGAAATAAAGAGTATTTAGGGGCGCAGCTAATTAGAGTACTAACAAGGTTTAGTTAAGATTCTGTTTGGAACATATTGCAAGTAACCAATAAATGAAATTGGATTCATTCCACAAATTTATATACACATCTATTGGATGTCATTGCATTTCAATTCAATTGGGTCTTCATTAGATTTAGTTTTTCTGTTATGGTGATGGTGTTCACATTTCTCTATGAAGAATCAATAAATATTTCTTAAAAAGTAATTATCAATAAAATAGGCTGGCATTAATCTAAATTTCTAGAACCTCTAGTTTTTCCAAAACCATATTTTTAGAATCTGTAATAATTATACGCACGATTTTCACATGTTCTTGTCATCTCAGTTTTATTCAGTAGCAGATTTCCACATGATAACCACATTTTGGATGTAGTTGCTACTGTCTTAATACCTATCATGCCATTACAAATAATGGTATTTTGTAATTAAATTCCTGAACCAGTCTAAGTGATTTGATTCATTTTAATGATTCATTTTCATAATTAGGGGAATCATTGCAATATTTGGAGTTGTAGTACTGAGATTTGTTCAGGAAATTTGAAAGAAAATATGTATTATCTTTCAGATTTTCAGAGGTGAGATAATATAAATAAAAAAGTACAAAATTTTAATTTCAGCAATAAATTTGATTGTCGCAGGCAATCTTTACATTATGAAACTATCTTAATATTAGAACTTGCTTCAATCAACAGTTGCTTACATTATTATAATCTTAATCATGATCATGTCTATAGATGTATTTCTAGCAATGATTGAGATTTGTTGAGTTTAATCAGTTGACTTTGTTAATACTTTATGTCCAAATAGATTCAGCAACATGATATCTGTTATGGTTCCTCAACTTGCCCAGAGTTTACAAAAATGAAAGTAATTATATCATTTAGGGTCAGTTACTGGGGATATTTGGATATTATGCACGCTTATCACCAATGGCAGTGTATGTACAGAAAGAGACTGACATCGTTTTAGAAACAACAGGAAAAACAAACACCAGAAATGCAACCTGAATATTTTATTTGTAAAAGAAAACACTGAAATGTTATCATGAAAGTGTTCTTTATTGGCAAGCAAGAATAGAATTCAACCTAGTATACCTAAACCACTTATGGCCAGCATTGAGCTTGCTGGGCATATTGATAAACAATACTGATAATAGAGATATTAATTTTCTGACAATATATTCATGAAAAATTATAATTTTCATTAGTACATAAATTATCCATCCAGAGGGAAAAGTAATTCTTTTTTAAAATCCAGGTATTTAACTTAATTATGGTACTATGTTTTTTCTTTCAGTCTTTCGATGCAGCCATTTGAAAATCCCCTATGTACAATGGAGGGCATTATATTTGACTTGATGTAGGTATATTTTTACAGTCTATACTTTTTCATCAGAAGGAAACTTTTACATAATCTATAGTATTTGCTAAATGGGTTTGACATTGATCATCAGTAGAATGATCCCATTATTGTGTGTCATAGAAATAATAATCATTTAATAGAGGTTGAATCAATGAAACCTGGTTGTTTGCTGCTATTGCCTTTAATTTCTTTTAAAAATATACATTTTGTTTGTATAGTGTTCGGATGATGTGTACCATATTTAATATCATCAGAATAAAAGAAAGTTTCAGCAAAAGAAATATATCCGGATCACAATGCTTTTTTTCTTCTTTTCTAAATGATATTGACATCATTTAGAATGGCTGCTAGCATGGAGATTCCAAAGTAGCAGAGTCAAGGTTAAAAGGGTGAATAGACCTTTCTGACACTTCGGTCAACCCTGCTTAGAATCTCCTTAATAGTTAGTGGGTTAATTTTGCAAGGATAGTGTTTATTTTTTATTTTGCCTTTTTCTGTGAAATGTGAGACATAGCAATGATGGTGTCATTGGTAGCAGCAGCATCAACTCAATGTTAAAGTTTTTTGAAAACCCATAGTTCTAAAACTACCAGCAAGAATTTGAAGAAACTTGCTACACTTAATGTTTACAGAGTGGGGATTGCTTTGTGTCATCAAATTGAATCCCACTCCACTGGAGGCGGAGGGATGGGGGGTATAAAGGCCACCCTTTATGTACGAATTTTGATAGAAATCAGTTCTCATTTTCTGTGATCCATGCATTTATCTTTTGTATATTGCATAAGTAAACAGGTAAACTTCGTTTTAAACCAACATTAACCCAGGGTCATTCCCCTATGTCTGTTCTTACCCTCTGGAGCCAAACCCTGGAAACCATTGAGGTCTCCACCATATAATAGTATATACACTTTCTCAGCATGAAAGGCAAAGTCATTTATGCAAACATCATTGGCCCTTGGGTCTTTTCCTGCCCCAGGGGACTTGCCCTTAAGTAATAACTTAGAAACTGTTCATAGAACGATGACTTAGAAACTGTTCATAGTTCCACCCCTGAAATATATATACACATACTTAGAATGATCAAAGGAATTTATTTATTCATTTAGCATAAATTACTGGGTTAGTCCTTACCCCTCTGGGGCCCTGCCCCTGAGGTAATAACTCGAATACCATTGAGAGCCATACCTACATATACAAGCCAAGTCATTTTTATAACCAGTATTGGCCCCTGGGTCTCTCATAGAACCATGTGGACTTGCCTCTGGATCATAGCATAGAAACTAACCATAGCCCAACCCTAAAAGTATATACCCACTTACTTGGCATGAGAATATTAAGTCACTAATAGTAACCTATAGAATAACATTAGGCTGAGGCCAGTAATTATCTTGACATAGTGTCCATGGAACCCTTGTGGCTATATTTGTGATCATTCAGTCTTCCACACACAAAAAACCCAAACAAAATCCATTAAAATTTATATAAAGTTTTATATGATATAATGGGTTATCTTAGCAATGTAATTTTTTTTAAATTTAGTGGTCTCAGATCGAAATCGTGAAAAAAAATTCCTTCAAAATTTATTTTGTGCTAAAATAAATTTGAACAAAAATTGGTATCATTTCATGAGCCCTTAAAATAATATTTCAGCAGCTCTGATTTGTTCAATGAGAATGTTTTGCTAGTCTTCTCTGTTCTCAGTTTGTGTGGAACAAATATAATTATAACTATAGATATTATCTGAAATAAATGTTTCTTTATTCCAGGGGGCAGCAAATATTTGCTACCGATATATAAATTGTAAAACAAAAAATTGATATTATTGATGCCATGAATAAGGTGGTAGAAAATATTGCTGGTCCCTGCTATAATAAAGACTTAACCTGTCTTGAAAGACCACCCCTTCTGCCAACAAAAAGTGGTCATTCAAGACAGGTGATTTCTCATAACAGATCTGTGCAGGAGGGACAGTTTTCAAGGTCCAAATTCAACTGGGTTGAAGAAGGAAAATTGTCCATAATTACTGTACATATATTTTGTTTTTTATTCATGGTTTTTTAAAAAGTATTTAGGACTAAAATACATTGATCGTAAACATTATTTTTATTTTACATTCACATGTAGACTATAGAAATTATGGCATATGAATTTCAAAGTTAACTATAAAGGTAACACGTACCCATCCTGTCCATAAATTATAAAGTTAGCTATAATACCACTTACTCAATAAATATATTTACAGCCAAAAGCCAAAACACAAGTCATCCATGACATAAGTAATAAATGGATCAGCTTAATAAACAAAAGGATTACCAGATGCACTAAGGTGAACAACAGATGATGAGAATTCTGACTGGGCACTTTTGGCTTCATCTGCGAGTTTCAGTAACTGTAACATCAATAAAGCAACAAATAATACAGACCTTTATAAGAACTATAGAATTAACTAAGCAAATAATTGAATAAGAGACAAAGACAAAGACTTCATTCACCAGAGTTATTACTTATTGTAATTCCACAGACAAACAATTGAGGGTATTATCTGTCACACTACAGTGAAAGCAGTATATATAAAAAAATTGAGTTTTGACATTGTTGTTTCTCTAAATGGATGTTGCCCTTTTTTAAATAAAGAATCTTGTTTTATTCTGAATCTACAGTATCACTAGAATGTATCCACATTCACTTGCAAAAAGCAGTGACATAATACACAATCTTTTCGCTGGTACACGTGATGTGTGTTGAAACCACTTGGAATAATGTTTTTAATAATCTTTCCGAGATCGGATATATTGAAAAAAAAGGTAATTTAAACAGAAAAGCAAAGAGCTTCTTCAGAAAAAGCTATTTATTGACAATTATTCCCAGCGTGATTATTAAACAAGTATTCAATCACTTAACCCGTCCCCCCCCCCTTGCCCCCTCCCCCTTTCACACTGTAGATGTCCATCCCTTTCTTAAATTTTCAGAGGTCCCTCATTAACTCATGCCTTCGCTTTTGCCACAGCTTTTGTTTTTGGACCCCATTGTGCGCGAGTTATCAAGGGAGAGGTGCACATACATACCATTTTGGGAATTGATCTAACAAGCTGGACTAAAATATAGGAAATACAGCACTCCCTCACTATAGTGTCGTTTATTATAAGACATTTCCTGTATTAAGACAGGTATGGTTATGGATCTCATTTTATTATGTAATATTATGTATAATGCAGTTCATTATACCATGGTCTCACTATAAGGCAGTATAAAACCATGATTCCCATAATCAGCGTTGTGATGAGGTAATTCTGTATTAACTTTGAGTTGAAATAACTCATGAAATATTGCTTTGATTCTGTTTAAATATGAAATGTTTCATTCTTTTAATTAAAAATGAAGAGCTTTTTATTTTATTTTAAGGAATATTGTGCCATTCCTGAAAAAGTATGGCATCAATCCAGCCACAGGAGAGGTAAGTGATGTCATAAATCAGACATGGTGTGATATTGTTATTTATGACATAATGTTTACATGTATATATCAGAAATTAATGTAATAAATATAGTATAGTGTTGTATTGTATAGTATACCATATTGGTGCATAAAATATCTGGTCTGAGATGGCTATAACTGTTAAACACAATCATTGATCTGCATGGACTAATGCATAGTCCATGCAGTTATTTGTGATATAATCTCCAGTTTATATTTATTAAACATGAAATTTATACAACTTAAAAAAAATTGTAGCTACATTTTTTATGTTTTATTTTACTACCGTTATACTCGCTTATAAGTCGACGTTTTTTACTTAAAATTTGATTCATGCAGAGTAGGGGTCGTCATATAAGCGTGACATTAAAAAAAATTATAAATCTTGGGGTAATGTTGGAAACTCTAGATGTTTGCAGTACATAAAAATACTGTCAGTTCATATATTTTTACATTTCCATGCCACTATTCCTATGCAGTAACGCATATATGGTATGCACTGTGTTTATCTGTTTCATGATGGTATTCATTACACAATACATGTATCTACAGTTATTTGGATTTTAATAATTTGAAAATATTACCAGTTAATTAAATATTACCTACCGCAAAATGGAAGTGTTCGTCAATGTTTACCGTGGGTGTTTACTAGTAAGTATATTGCTTCCATTTTTGTGCCAGTCCGAACAACCTGTATTTGTATTAATATTTGTGTTTTGCTGTATAAAGACTGTGCTTGATGCAATACAAGTTTTGATATTATTTGTATTTTCCTTTTCCACAAGTCAGATTTAATTTGCAAGTGTTATTTTCCAAGTTATCTGCCAGTGCACATGGGCCGATAAGCCTTTGGCTTGTAAAGGCACTCACTTTGTTTTCAAGTTGACAATCCTTTTGATCGAGCCGCAAATCTAATACTTGTTCAGTGCCAAATAGAGTTCTACAACTTCCTGTGCATATACTTTGACCTAAATCCCTTAGCTTGTAAAGGCAACACACTCTTTGTTTTCCCATGTGACAACCCTTTGATCAAGCCGCGAGTTTGATACTTGTTCAGTGCCAAGTAACAGAGGGTGGTTATTTTAACTCCTTGTGATCTTGCCGAACAATTGACACGTGTTTAGTTGCATCCTTTAATAGATTTCTGACTTTATGATCAAAGTGTTACTTACAGAGCCCAAGCTCAGTTTCTGCATAAGCACCCGCATGTGACAGTAAAGCCGGGGAATCGGAGTTGGACGAGATTTACGATGACTAGACGACGACGATTTACGATGTAGGATTTCAGAACTTTATCAGACAATGAGGATTAATTCTTGGACTTTGTACCAGATGACATTAGATAGTGACATTTATAGGATACCATGAATCACAAAAAAGTGGACTTAACTTTCATTGTTTATTTGTATGACATGTGGAATTAACCTATTACGGGATATTGTGAATCAGATCATTCTGAACTTCTATTTTTATACCGGTATGTGACCTATAATTGAATTCATGGATTTATCATATTAATGGATTTAAAATGTCAAGCATTATGGATTTCAATGGATTACACAAAGATGGACAAATTGTAAGTTGTCAATTTATTTGTGACATATTTCACTCAATAATATAATTGTATTTTACACTGGTTTTGTCTTTATTTTTCTTATTTATCTATCTATCCAGTTTGGCTTGTTTATATTTCCAAAGTGCATTTCTGACTCACTAAGAAGTCACCCCTTCGGACGGATCTGACTTGCAAAATACACCCTGACTTATAGGAGGATCAAAGAGAAATTCACCTTTTGCAGCCCTAAAAAGGGGTGGTCATTTTTATAGTCGAGTCGACTTATAATCAAGTATATACTGTAAATGAGAGCAGTTTTTGACAGTAATTATAGTCCAAATGGTCATAATTGTGATCTTCCTTCTACAACCATCCTTGAAATCTTTGGGGTTTTTTCCCACTTGCTGTTTTTGTTTAATAGTTTTTACATTAATTTATCAGTCACCTTAGAATGCATCCAAGATTTTTTCTACTTGAGAGAGGTTGCATTATTATATTGATTTATTTCATGAATATCTTGTCTTCAAAATAATACTAATGTTGAATCCTTCACATCTCTCTTACTGTGTGCAGGTTATGACATCAGTTTGAGTTAGTATGTTTGAATGTGATGTATTCTTTGTATTGATTTTGCACTTCTGAAAAGTGTTACAAATTACAATTTTTCTTATACTTCCACTAGGGTAAATGAGAATTAAGCACATGCAGTTAAAAATGTTTATATTCTCTCTCCTATTATTGCAAAGCAGCCATGGTGGCTCAGTTGTTAGGATGCTGGACTGGCAACCAGATCTTTAGAAGGGTGCAGGTTCGAATCGTATCTAGACCAGGCTGGATCACCTGCCATGGTGTGACCTTGGGCAAGCCACTTTACTCTGATTGTCTTAACACAAATTACCTTTGATGTGTTTATGTCTTTTCAAACACCAATCAATTAACCAACCAACGAACCTGTTACTGCATGTCCAACTTGACCTAAAAATGAATACATTTATTTTCCAGAAAATGACTGCAAAAGATCTTGTTCGACTAAACTTCCACAAAAATGCTGAAGGTAAATACTTGATTTCATTTATTTTTGTGGACATCAATTTGCATGGTTTTGCAAATTTTTGTAGACGGATTCAGTCATCACTCTTTCATACATTCAGCTACTTCATGTTTCAGTTATGAAATTTCATATAACCAAGCACATTTAAAACTGTCTGAATAACTTCTATCCATAATGTATTATGTAAGAAAGTGTCCTCTTAGTGAGTTCATTAAATAGGATGTATCATGTTTCTATATCAATTCCACTAGTGTATTTTCCAACTTAATAGAATTTCACTGTTTAATCAATTTTTTGTATCATTCTGTGATTAAAGATCTTATTCTCCATTACAGGGAAGTACCACTGCCCTGTGACATTCAAGGTCTTCAATGAGAATACACAAATTGTTGCAATCAAGCCCACAGGGAATGTATATGCCAATGAGGTAACTATTGAACCTATGCAATTCACTTATGCATGGTAAATACCAAAATTTTCATAAATTTTGCATAATAACTAAAAAAAATAAAAAATTTAGTTATTTTAATAGCAACTAAGTATTAGATTGAAACAAATTATGAAAATTTAATGTCAAAAATATTACTTTTAAACAAATTATGGAAATTTCATGTCAAAATTATTCTGAATATAGTAAATTGTCAAAATTAATTGGTGCAAAAAAATATTAAAATGTACTCACTGATTTGCTGTATGTTTGATGCACTGCATTTAAAAGTTGAAAATTCCCAAAAATTTGCACTCCATGCTCATGGACAAGTACCATAATTTGCATTGCATGCACGAATGGACAAGTAACGTAATTTGTATTGCATGTGTGAATGAACAAGTAACATAATTTGTATTTTAACCAGATTGAACTGTTACTTGCTACCAAAAAGATTTGCATGATATCTTTTTCTTGCAAGATATGCATTGACTAACACATTGTTTTCTCCAGCTTTCCAAGAAAATCGGCCCTTTAGATATAATCTATATGGTCTTTTTCACCTTCAAGGATTCCTGCCTATTATTTCATCATTTTACTTTGGACTTATTACTTGCTTATTGCCAAATTTTGTTTTATGGGGATCATCTGCAGTTTATTTCATTTTCTTGTGCATTGTTTATGTTTGATTGGCTGAATTATCAATCCTGATACTGGCATCACATGCACAGGCAATGGCCATATTGTCATCATCATTAATTTCAATTCAGTCATTACTTATGACTTTTAATTACATATTACTTGCATTTGTATCAGACTATCAATTGTTATCACTTTCACTGACTTAAGTATTTTGCATGAATGAGTCAGATATTATTTAATTCTTTTTAATTCTCTTGCTGAAAGCTTTATGACAGCAAAGGTAATCTTGATGAATAAGAACTTCGCTACATGGCCCAAGTGATAAAATCAAGCACCGTGATGACTTTGTGAACTTTCCTGTTAGTCAAAGCAGAACACAGGCTTGCAATAATATATATGTTTATTTTTTGTGTGCCCATTTATTAAGCACTGCTGATATTTACGTGAGCCTTTTCAAATTTTACTCTGCTAAAAGATGCATGGTCACAGTCTGGAGAAAACAGTGACTGACAATAAAGTTATGCTTTAAATATTTTTTAACACAGATTCAGGATAAATGTGATTGGAATTTAAAACCATTTTACTCAAATCTCTCATCATTTGGATACATATGATAATATGGTATATGTAGATAGAAGTTTATGCTAATTGTAATTGAATCCAGAATTATTTTGGTCTACTAATCAGTGAATTGGTAAATTTTAGATTGAAAATTTTAGACAAGAAGACCCTTGACATATGCACCAAATATTATCTGACCCAAAATAGCTGTTGTCTGGTCAGGTATGTGGTAAAAAGTCCATTCAACAGTTTGTCTGGTCAGGCATGTGGTAAAAAGTCCATTCAACAGTTTGTCTGGTCAGGCATGCAGTAAAAAGTCCATTCAACAGTTTGTCAGGTCAGGCATGTGGTAAAATGTCCATTCAACAGTTTGTCTGCTCAGGCATGTGGTAAAAAGTCCATTAAACAGTTTGTTTGCTCAGGCATGTGGTAAAAAGTCCGTTCAACAGTTTGCTCAGGCATGTGGTAAAAAGTCCATTCAACAGTTTGTCTTATCAGGCATGTGGTAAGAAGTCCACTCAGTAGTTTGTCTAGTCAGGCATGTGGTAAGAAGTCCACTCAACAGTTTGTCTGCTCAGGCATGTGGTAAGAAGTCCACTCAGTAGTTTGTCTAGTCAGGCATGTGGTAAGAAGTCCACTCAACAGTTTGTCTGCTTAGGCATGTGGTAAGAAGTCCACTCAGTAGTTTGTCTAGTCAGGCATGTGGTAAGAAGTCCACTCAGTAGTTTGTCTAGTCAGGCATGTGGTAAGAAGTCCACTCAGTAGTTTGTCTAGTCAGGCATGTGGTAAGAAGTCCACTCAGTAGTTTGTCTAGTCAGGCATGTGGTAAGAAGTCCACTCAGTAGTTTGTCTAGTCAGGCATGTGGTAAGAAGTCCACTCAGTAGTTTGTCCAGTCAGGCATGTGGTAAGAAGTCCACTCAGTAGTTTGTCTAGTCAGGCATGTGGTAAGAAGTCCACTCAGTAGTTTGTCTAGTCAGGCATGTGGTAAGAAGTCCACTCAGTAGTTTGTCTAGTCAGGCATGTGGTAAGAAGTCCACTCAAGTTTGTCTGGTTAGGCATGTGGTAGGAAGTCCACTTCACAGTTTGTAAAATATTCACTTCATTCCAACATCTTAGCCAAGGAGGTTTTCTTTTGTGTGAGTTGTTTTAACTTGTACTGAATCTGTTATGCCCCACTGCAACCATGGTAAGGCATATAGTGTTACCCTAGTCCATCCATCTGATTTGTGGGCACCGTGGTTCTCAGGCACCATGGTAAAGCATTTGTGTTCTATGAGTTTCATTATTACATTGTTCATTGTTATTTAATCTTGTAGGCAATAGAAAGACTGAACATCAAGCCAAGCTTTTGGAAGGATCTTCTCACTGATGAGCCATTCACAAGGAAGGACATTATTACAATACAGGTTCAATTCACCCTTAGCTATTACATTCAATCTTGAAACATTTCCAAGAACACAACATCTCTGGTTAAGGAGTCAAAATGTCCCTCAGAATTTTTTTTTAGAATGTGTGGTAATGAAAGGTTTAGAAAAAACTGAGTTATATCTTTTAACAATTCATCTAGTAGGTGCATGCCATCACACATTAGTTTACTCTTTTTGAGGTTGAGAACACAGTGTGTCAACCACTAAAAAGCAACATCCCATTGTTCAAAGATTTAATGAATTCATGTATTACAAAAGTAACTGATTGTTTTTCAGATTTGTTTGCAGCAACAGCATACAGAGACTCAATATAAATAGTAGAATGAGAAATAGTTTGAACATGAGGAAAGTTATGGCACACCTTCACAAAATACGCACTTTGTGGAACTAGTGTCTGTTCCAGATTTAAAGTGATTTTTTACTAGTGCAAGTTTGAAAGACTCACCATCACAAATCCTATCATCTACTCCCCTCATCGCTGACCCACAATTCCCTCCTCACCACCCCTTCTGGACAGTTACCCTGGGGTAAGAACACAACCATTACATATATGATGTGCCAGTTTCTCTTTTGACTCCTGTTTCAAAGTTAGATTAAAAAACAATACCTGAAAAAATGTAAATCTTCAAGCCATCTAAATATTTCATTATAAAAATTCTTTAAATCTGCCACGTCCCCCCACCTCCATTTTCACCCTTTGTAAGTTTATGCTGCATCCCTCCTCCCACTTCACCCCTTTGTAAGTTTATGCTGCATCCCCCCTCCCATGTTTACCCTTTGTAAGTTTCTGCCACATCCCACCTCCCATTTACACCCTTTGCAAGGTTACAAAGATTAAAATTAATTCCATGTTAAAGTACTATCTTTAATTTGACACCCATGATGACATTCCTTGGTGATGTCCTTTTTGTTAATCTCCATCTCATGGCCCCAGGGCCAAAAAAAAAGACATTACATGCATGATATGTCTTGAGAACTGTTAAAAGAAATGGAAAAAAAAACAGAGATATGTTTTTGTTTATATATTCCTGCTGTAAGGCTGCAAGGAGGTTGGGGGATGCTTGGCCTTGCACTGAAACTTGGAGAGACTTACTGCCAACCTTCATTTCATAAGGAAGTCACTCTGTATCATTTACAGTAAAAAGTTTTTGTTTACAGAATCTCAAAGCCTTTTCAGTTGAATACCCACAACAATACGGTTTAGTGACATCCTGCTAATTGACCTTTGGACTCATGTCCTGGGTTTCCAGGGTCAGCAAGAGGATTAAATCCATTTCCATCCTAAAGTACTCTCAAAAACCTTGATTTAGCACACATGATGACATGTCTTGGTGATGTCCTATTCACTGACCCATTTGACCCATTCTCCCTGCCCCATGGTCCTTGGGGATAATCATAAACAATATGTTGCATGTCTCATAAATTTTTAGTAATTTAAGGACTGTTCTAAAATGAAAAGACATTCATTAGTAACAGAGAAGAATGGGTATTTTATGCATTTTTTACCTTTAACTCTGTCTGATGGCCTCAGGGGTCACACAAAAATTTGAAAACCTTACTACAAATCGACACCAATAATAAAGTCAGCTGCCAAGTTTAACTGATGTGTCATGAACAATAAAAACGTTTTTGTGTTTACATGGAATGTGATGCACATATGTACACATCTACAGACAAAGATAAAACTAATATACCTGCTTTTTGCCTAAAAGTGGGTTTAACAAATAAAATGATTCATCAAGTATAAAAATACATTGCAGAAAGTTTATATGATCTATCTTTAGTTTGGATAAAATGGCAACACTTTATGAAATCCATAATTTTAACATACGAACTACACAGGCTAGACCACCGTTTCTGGTAGGTAAAAACAATCGGTTTATTCAAATCTTTCCCTTCCTTTTGCCTTAAAATTCTCAAATCAGTTATCATAGAATTTCATAAATTTAATATTGGACAATTTTGGGAATAAATTTCAACATGTTATTAGTGATGAATATTTAGTTCTAAAACAAAAAATGGCAGGCTAAGCAAGATTTTTTTTCGCTATCAAAGTCAAAGGCCTAAATGGATAAAAATCCAAGTCAGTCACCTACTCGAATGAGTCAGATGGCAGTTTTTGATTGGTTGAATGCCAGTGATGACATCATAGCAAATTGCCTCAAGCTTTTCTTAAAAACAAAACCTTGAAGTCATTAATTTAGTTTTAGATTTTACTCCAGACTAATTTTTTTATGATTTTATACTTTCTCCGTCAAATACATGACCTGATCACATTCCATTAGGGATAACTTTCTCTGCTACCATCTGAATCCCTCCCTCCTGAAAAGACGGAAAAATGTTTCTGTCTATATATTATATAGACAAAGGGAAGCAACTCTTACATGTTAACTCCTGTTTCTACCTGCTAGGTGATTACTGTTATACCCAGATATACATGTTTTGACTTTCGCTGTCATGCTGTAAAGATGTCCTCCATAGAATCCATTTAATCTTATACTTAAATTTCATTAGTCAAAAAATGTTTTGTATGGTGCATACAACATTTTTGTGAATTCTGGTGAATTTGTTCATATATTGGCAATTATCGTACCATTCATTGTTGTCATATGTGATTTCGATCGATAACATTCAATTTTACCGGATACATTTTCGGGTGCTGTAGTTGTCAACTATTATACTTTTAAGTCGGTTTGATAATGGTGTACATTTATTTCAGCTTATGTATATTTGTTGTATGCATTTATTTGTTCCTCTTCTTCATTAGAGAGAAGTGCAAGAAGTGTAAACGATTTAAGGTCGTGGGAGGATGGACACGAGATGTGTCTATGCATACACTTGCTTATTGGCACCACATGTAATGTGTGTGCACTTTGGTCGGGAATACGGGGTCTAATGTTTTGAAAAAGCAGCTCAAGTGCTGGAAAAACGAGCACACTCCAATACATCAGAGCAAGACGTTAAACATACACCTCACGTCCGAATTATTGATTAATCTCATGGGGGATGTCGAGATGCCCTCTCCACCCCCCATGCAGATGCAGAAACAGCACCAGAAAATATTGTATCTGTGAATACAGTAGAATTGTTGATTAGTCTCATGGATGATGTCGATATGACCTCTCCACCCCCAATGAAAACACAGAACAGCTCCAGAATATACTGTATCCGCGAATACAGTAGAATCATTGATTAGTCTGATGAGTGATGTCGAGATGTCCTCTCCACACCCCATCCAGATGCAGAAAGAGTGCCAGAACATACTGTATTCATGAATACAGCAGAAAACACAGGCGATTTCAATCAAACATTGGAATCGCATTTGATCAATATGACTCAGAAGGCTTTGTTGTCGATATGTCAATGAGTAGAAATGGTGTTTATATATTGTAATCCACTGGAGATAAGCCTATCACCCCACCTATGAGGCATGGGGTTTTACAGTCAGACTTGTCCCCCAATTGTGAGGCATTGGCATTACAAGTATCATTTACCCCATCCATGCATGAAAATATTAAGAAAACAAGCCAGATGTGAAGGTTGCAATTTGACCAATACGGTATGGCCAGTTATCCGAACATACCGCAATAGCCAGACGGACCACAAGGCGTATATAATCTTTGGTATGACGTTCCGACTGCCAACCACCCAAACCAGCTGTATGAACGAGCTATGTACGATTACAATGGTCATGAGTCTTATCTGTGGCTGCCAAGCCATTCATACCACACCACCCGGCCAGACCGCAGGGCATATACCGTCTTTGGTATTCCATTCCGACTGCTAACCAACCGGTCCAGCCATACGAATGAGCTAGGTATGTTTACAGTGGTCATGAGTTTGTTATCTCTGACTGGTGAGCCGGCCACCCAGACACACTGCATAGTTAGTCAGCTGGCCAACTGATTGACCGGACTGACCATTCCTATGAAATTCATAGCAAACCGGCATTACTTATGAAGCCGTCCAACTGAGCCAAACCGGCTGCACCAGACAGGCATTCCATAATGCAATCACTACTGATGGCATATCCAATGAGCAAAATGATGATGCATGCTGATAATACTTCATCATCATTTCCATATGGAAATCTGTATCCCTGGACTCGGGGTGTACAGGAGGAGGACAGTCCCCATGTTGTTGAAGGGATGAAATGGAAATGGTGGAACATGCTGATCCAACAATGGAACAGACAGAATTTAGTTCATGGCAGCGATAGAGGAAATCTTTAGGATTTTATTTCAGTCAGGATCCCCTCCTCCACCTTCAATCAATACCAGGTTAGTGCCTTGGTGGATATAGATCATGATGACGACAGTTCGTCATTCATAATCTTGCCACAATTGTCAAAGATTGCTAACGTTACCAGGCATCTCATGGAGCATTTGCGATCCCAGTAACACAAGAGCTTCTTTATGGTGAGTCATTTCCCTGCAACTTTCTCGCCCCACTGGTAAAAAGTCACATACAGAGATATTTTATCTGCATGTACCTTGCCTTCATGTTGATAAAGTGCACAGACAAGTCTTTAATGCCACATCAAAGCTAGTCAGGACCATTGCATCAGCTTCTTCCCTACTTGACTTCACGCATCTGACAATACTTTCATCTATCTGAAAAGGCCACTAACAATCATTTCTGTTTTTCAATACTCTGCTTTTCAGTTCTGTTAGGGCATTTAATTGAGGAGGTGAGAAAGCAAGGGGCACGAGAGTTGTCCTTTAATGTTCAGCGCAATCTCCTATCTCAGCACGACCCTGTTAGGGATTGTATGAGAGAAGGGACGATTGTTGCCAGAGAATTCGCAGTGGCGGTTCTCAACAACAGCAGGTTTTTCTTTTTTCTCCTGTCCAAGTGAATTATAGGCAGTCATATGCCCCTATTATCACAGGCAGGCAAGGAGGGGAGAGAGAGGAACACAGTTTCTCCTTCCCCAGGCCTTCCGTCAATTGTCAGTGATACACCACCACCCATGCCCACTGGTGACCCATCTGAGGTGCGAGACTACTCCCTTTTCATTAGGTTTGGACCAACCATTCTCAAAAAAAAGATGGGTGATCCAAACCGTGTCAAAATGTCTCAGGATTTCGTTACCCAAACCCCTCCACTTTCATCGTTCTACCTTCATGAAGGAACTTACAAGCAATCCCAAGAAGGGGGATGTTTTTAAACAAGAAAATATAGTTTTCTGCTTGTGAAAGGAGGTGTAGATAGTACGAAAACTGCATACACAGGGCTTCTACTCCAGAACATTTCTGGTTATGAAGCCTAACAGCAATTGAGACCTGCAATAGAACACAAAGAGTACGATATCAGTCTTGACATGTCCAACGTGTACTTCCATATACCAATTCATACGGCCCCAATCTTAGCCCTTGGGCTTTCACTAATAGTTCAAGACGTCCTCCACAGAGACAGCGATGTTCCTGCATGACACACCACAAAAACATTCGGTCGGTTTAGCTTTTGGTTCACGACATGAACAACCTTACTTCCCTCATTGTGTGGTGGATAATCAGTGAAGAGAAGTCGGACCTTGTCCCTTCTCAACATTTTGGTCCATCTAGGTATGGAACCTTTAACACATATCAACTTGGCATCTTCCTCCCAAATGCATAGAAAGAATCATACATGTGTCGGAGAAGGCATCAACCAAGATGTTAAAGTTGGCCCTTCTATAAGACGTTGGACCACGTTGTATCCCAGTTCAGGATATCCTCCATGGAGAAGGTGGTGTTCCTGGATGACATACTACAAAAACATTTGGGAAGTATGGTTTTTGGTTCATGACATGAACACCTTACTTCCCTCATTCACGGTTCAGGGTGGATAATCATTGTAGAGAAGTCGGACCTTATCCCTTTTCAACATTTTGTCCATCTAGATATGAACTCTTAACACATATTAACTTGGCATCTTTCTCCCAAACACATCGAAAGTATAACTCATGCATTGTAGAAAGCATCAAACAAGACGTTTAGGCGAGGAAGTTTCTTACAGCTCCTCTGCCTACTCAGTGCAGGGGTGGACCTGTTACAATGCCAGTTTATCGGGTTGGGGAGCACACTTACTACTGGATTTGCGATGGTCAGTGGCATGTGGAAACTTCAAGTGAAGGCTCTTCATATCAACCTCTTGGAAATGAAAGCTATTCTCAACGTGGGGGGAACATATCCATGGAAATGCGGTCCTGATAATGTCAGACAATTCAGTTGTGGTGACATACCCTCTGCAAGGGGGTGAACAATCACCATACCTTTGCCTCACGGTAGGGGAGTACCGTCATGGGTACTCCAAATATCAGGTAATATTCAAGTCTGACACATTCTTGGCTGGCACAATGTCCTGGCCTACTCATTATCAAGGGAGGACAGCTGCTTCATACAGAGTTGTCCCTCCAGGAACCTTCCATCGGGTCTGTGCCCTTTGGGGCCGTCCGATGCTTAACCTTTTCCTTTTTTCTGCCTGACCCCAGAAGCATGGGCCGTCAATGCACTTTCAGTCAGCTGGGAGGTAATGTGGGCATACACTTTACCTCCATCAGTTTTGATTATGAAGATAATTAAGAAATGAGGGGCACAGACTGCAGTAGCTCTGATCAACGATCTACTCGATTTAGTGACAGACATACCCAGACAAGTCATAGCAACCTCCACTCTGCTCAAGCAGTCGAGATCGCCACTATTCCATCCATGTCCAGAGAAACTCCTCCTTCACTCCTGGCTCCTTTCAGGGATGTCCAGATCGAAAAAGAGCTTGGAGCTTCATTCGTGGAGAGGATTGCAACAGCTGGAGATCCTCCACTTTGAGGACATACAAGGGGAAATTGTGTGTTGTCAATGACTGGTGTCACATCAGTGATGTCATACCACTTTCAGCACCCATTCCACAACGGTGAACTTCTTTCTCTTTCTCTTTGAAGACAAGAAGTTAGCCCTTATCACAATCAAGGGATACTGTTCCATGATCTCAGACATGTTCAGACTTCATGGAAGAGATGATTTTGGCCGCAACAAGGTAATCTCCAACTTGCGGTCCAATTTTGACATATCCAGACCATGCTCACTCACATTACTCCCAAATGGAATCTCTCCTGGGTTTTGACATGGCCAAACTCATCTAAGTTTGAGCCACTGTCTTCCCCCCTCACTGAAGCAACTATTATTCATGACTTTCAATTTATGATAACACTAACTTCAACATGCAGAGTGAGTGAGCTACATACGATATCCGTAGATCCAAACTACATGCAGTTTCGTTCTGACGCTTCAGGCGTTCTAATGACACAACCAGATTTCCTTCCTAAGAACAGGTTGCCGTCACTAGTCAACCAACAATAACTATTCTCTCCCTCTCCTTGATCAATCTGTTGAGAGAAGCAAAGCTGCAATACCCCTGTATGTACCCTCAGATGTTACCTGCATGGACAATATCCGCATTAACTGTAAAGGACTGTTCCTACAGCTGAAGACAGGAATGCAAGATATAACTCCACAAGCACTGTCCACTTGGCTAAAGGTAGTCATTAAATTAGTGTACTCTAATCACTCACAAAATAGCACATCTCAAACCAGTAAGAATTAGGTACACTAATGAAGTTTTCAGCTCACAAAAATACAAGCGACTTCCATAAGCGTGGCCTTGAATGTAATGTCTCAATTCGGGACATAGCGGAGTCAGCTGACTGGCACGCCCAGTCTGCCTTCTCGAGCTTTAATTTGCATGAGAACCGATTTTTTGGGGTTAGTGGTAGCTGCATGGACAGTGACCACTCTCGATTCATGAAAGTACAACCTTAGACCCAGACATGAATTTGTCATTTTCACTGGACCTGGGAAACTTTTGATGGTGAGACAATAATCAAGTGCGGAATCTCACAGGGATCTCCTGCACACGTTTATAAACAAATTGTCTCTTGTTGTGCTCAGCTAACATTAGGAGAACTTCATCCTTTTAGTAGAGCAGTCATGCTCCTACTGGGTGACACAGGTAGAGGTAGGATGCTCAGCATTTCCTCCTCCTTTTACCTATTCTCCTAATGTAATGTGATCAGGTAATATATTTGACAGAGAAAGCACCTTTTTTAGTAAAATATGTTTCTCCGATACTACTTACCTGATCACATTACAAATATTCCCTCCCACTCCTCCCTGCAATGCGAGCATCCTTTAATGTTTCACTCAAGTAAAAACTGGTACATCCGGGTATAATGATAACCACCTAGCGGGTAGAAAGGGGAATTAACCTGTAAGAGTTGCTTCCATTTGTCTGTATAATGAATAGACAGAAAGACGTCTTTTTGTCTTTCCAGGAGGGCTAGATTCGGAGGTAGCAGAGAAAGGTATCCCTAATTTAATGTGATCAGGTAAGTATTATCGAAGAAACATAATTTACTAAAAAATTTGCTTTTCACTTTTGATAACTATGTTACATACAATAATTCAAATAGTTATAGCTTGGTCATTTTCTTCATGATTTGGGCATAATTTTCAGTGTATATAATGCCAGTGTAACAATATATTGATATTGGTTTTAATTTTTACAAGAAAGTAAATAAGGAAGTTGATATCCTTTGTAATAAGTAAGAGAAGCATATTTGTTTGGCCAATTTATATTTTTTACATTTTTTTTTTCAGGATCCCACAAATCTTGAGAAGTTCAATATTAGCACTTTTTATCATTTAAAGAAAAATCTCAAACTCCTAGATGATGGTAAGATATGTCAACTGTTATTGTGTATTCTTACAGCTGTACTCAAACATCTCATATCCAGTTTTGTATGGTTTGAAGTGTGCTATTGTGTGATGTCAGCTCTACTCAAACACCACATGTTCAGTTCTTGGTGGTTTCAGGCATGCTATTTTGTGATGACAGCTGTACTCAGACATGACATGGCTAGTTCATACTGGTTTAAGGTGTGCAATTTTGTAATGTTACCCATACATCACATGGTCAGTTCTTGCTGGTTTAAGGCAAGCTGTCCTGTGATGTCAGCTGTACTTAACCCTCTCGTGGCAGTTCTTACAAGTTTAAGGCATGCTGTTTTGTGATATCAGCTGTACTCAAACATCACATAGCCAGATCTTGCTGATTTGAGGCCTGCTATTTTGTGATGTCAGCTGTACTTGGATATCACATGGCCAATTCTTACTGGTTTGAGATGTGCTATTTTGTGATCTGTCAGCTATACTTGAACATCACATTTCCAGTTCTTACTGGTTTGAGATGTGCTATTTTTAAGATGTCAGCTGTACTCAGACATCACATGGCCAGTTCTTACTGGCTTGAGGCATTCTATTTTGTGATGTCAGCTGTACTCCAACATCACATGGTCAGTTCTTGCTGGTTTGAGACATGGTTTTTTATACCAGACCCATGTATTTAAAAGATCTCACAGTTACACAAGAGTCTGGATAATCGAGTCTAGATGTTTGCACACAGCAAACCATGTATGATCTATATATTTGAATGTGTTTTTTGTTCTAAGGTATTTGTGTGTGTTGTTTTGTGCATGTCCGTGTCTGAGCGAGAGAGACAATAATTAAATATTGTTAAAATTTTGCAACAGTGAAAATGGTATCATTTTGGACTATGTAAAACTGAATAATTGTAGCACAGTCTTGCCATAAAATCTTTCATACATTTTTATGACAAAAATTAATACAATTTTTAAAACTTATCTGACCTGTTTTAAGGAAGCTGTTAACAATTTTTAAAAAACAAAGACATTTCATCTAGTATGTGCTTTTACAATATCTTCTGTAAAGTGATATTTTGTTTAACATATATTATGATGGAAGACAGATGATAGCATTGATTAAAGAGCTTTTTGATTATGTAGCTTAGCAAAATGTAAAATATTTTCATGCCCTGCCAGGAATGTGATAGGGGGATATAGTGATACTCTTGTCTGTCCATCCATAGTATCTAGGTCAGTCTTCAGGTATTATGGTGTGGCTTTCATATACATTAATTCCTTTCTAGTTTTACAAAATTGTGTCAGTGGAAAATTAATAACCATGTCTCCTTAATTTTATTTTTAGCTAATGGTCCAGTTTCAGTTCTCCTTTACATTAAATGTCTTCATTTGTTCACTTTGTTTGATCTATAGATGATGCCAAGAAAGATCCAAAATATAACCTGAAGATGATTAATGCTGAAACCAGAGATATTTTGAAGACACTTGAGAAAGAATATAAAGCACCTGTAGGTATTTTTTCAGGAATTACGTCTTCATTTTCCCCCCTTCTTGACTGCATTTTATTTATTAAAGAATACTGTTTTTGATAAAACAACAACAATTAAAAAAAAAGAGAAAAATCAAGAGAAGGGATAATGTATTTTATTTAAAAAAATGTGCAAAACATTTTTGGGGTTAAAAAAAGTAGGAACTTTCTATTATGAAGGGAACAGCTCAATAAAATGTTCTACATATAATACAAAGCCTTTGCATTTTGTCATAGGAATGGGTAATTTTGTTATCCAGCTATTTTTACCTTGCCCATTTATTTTCTCAAAAATACATTGTTCTCATTTCAGATGAAAAATTGTTTTCTGAGTGCCATTTATGGAAGAAAAGATATGCATTATCACTTTATATGTCCACAGATAACTTAATATTCAAAAAGGATTGTAATCCTGTTGAGTATAAGAGAATTAAAAGTCAGTTTATTATTCATGTGGTGCCAATATACTAGAAGATTTCTCTTTTATTTCTTATAATTGCATTCACTGAATTACTGAAAATGATTCACTGGTGAATTTATTGGTCACATGATGACTATTATAACAGTAGACTATACATGCTCAGTTAACTACAGATACACATGTGTTAAGCAGTCAGGTTTGGGGGTTGGAAAGTGGCCTCTTTAGTCATGTGACTTTTAAATATAGGTTCATTTCTTATCAGTTTGGTTTTAGGAATATTCAAAACATAGCTGTTTAAAATTGGCAATTACTTAATAAAGGTGATCCTTTAGGCAGAATTAAGTGCACTTAAAATGTGGGTGCGGCTTATATATGCATGTTGTCTGCATCAATTGTGAAACTTTATGGTTTGACTTCATAATGGGTACTTTGGCATTTCATCCATTATGACTTAATGTTTTATTTATAATTTTTACTGTTACGGTTGGAGCAGTATATCTATTCACTCAGCCTAGAAGGAATCGACGTGACTTTTTCGTATTTTCAGTTTATGAAAGAGAGAGAGAGACAAGTACAAATGTAAAACATTTAATAAAATCTGCAATAAATAAAATTATACATGTTGGCACTTTGATAATATTGAATAATTCAGTCTTGTCTAAGAGCTGAAGCTAGTTCTGTGAATTTAGGTATTAGTGCATCATTAAACATAACCACTATGCTAACATGTATTATTCTATATTTATTTTGTCTTCTGACCACATATTTGGCATTAAAATGAATGAACAGGCCACTAGATTATTTTTTTTTAACAACAGTTATTCTCTATTTACCAGTATGAGAAATTATCTTGTTACCATCTTTACTTGCTTATAAGTTAGGTCCAACTGCAAACACGAACACTCTGATCTGCCATTGCATACCAGCAGATCAGGGTCTGTATTGTTTGTTCTATTGATTACTCCTAACAAATTGCATAAACCCAGATCTGCCAGTGCATTATATGATGGCAGATCTGGGTCTGTGCAGTTTGCAGTTGGATCTGACTTTTAAGCGAGTATATACTGTAACAATATACAGTGAAACTTCTCTAAAATGGCACCTCTGTGACCTGGCATCCTCTGCACACTGGTCTGATATTTTCTTAACAGTAAGCTTGTAGTAATCAAATCTTTGTATCTAAATGGACATACATTTTATTTAAAGTTTAATGCATTGTATTGTCATTTTGCATATAGTTTCTTTCAAGGATGTAAATGTTATGGGTGTATTAATGTATGAACTTCAGTTTTATTTGAGTCAAACTTGTAATATACAATATTAAAACAATTGAGTGTTCACAAGTAAATGTACTAATAACCAAGTTTTTTCAAAATTTTGTTTATAAGCATGTTTATTTGTTTACCTGTAATTTATGTATCTTCTTCACATATGAACTTTACTTAACCTAAGGTCAAGAAAAGATTTCTTTTACATGATCATATACCATGGTCAAGAAAGGATGCAACATGACCATTTATTTTATTTTCCCTAGGAGAAGAAAGAAGAAGAAAAGAAACCAAAATTGGATATATTCAATGCAGTAAGTTCTATCTTTTCTTTGTATAATAGTAAAGGAGTCACATTAGCTCAGATGGTAGAGCATGAGACTCGTAATTCAAGTGTTGTGGGTTCAATACCCGCCCAGCCAGCCCGTGTCGGCTGCCTCAGTGTGTCCTTGGGAAAGGCACTTAGCTTCCATTTCCTCTGCATGATATAGCCAATAATGTGTTAAAGTGCTGTTAAAACCAACCCAAAAAATAGTATAATAGTGTCATTTCTGATTTGATGGTACAGCCTGTACAAATTTGAACATTGTCAAACTTTGAACACAGAAAGAACGAATGTTCCTGCAAAAGTTCAAACTTTATTATAACATTATCATTCATAATTTGAATTTTTACAAATTCAAACATTTATTTAATTGCTCTGGATTTTTATTTTGTTAGGTGAAAAATCAGCAATATTATATCATAAATATTTAATTAAATAGGATCTCATATATTGAATGCCAGGCAAGAGTCAATGAGAATAGGGTGTATCACACAATCTGCAATTCAGCAGTTTGATGGTGCTGATGAAACTAATAGATATTTGTTTTTAAACTTCATTATTTACCTTTTAAAACATTATATCAACATCATTATTAGATGAGTAACATTTTATTCAGAAGAAAACTTTTTTTATGTAAGCTGCCATATATTGGTATCTACTCGTCATTGTAGATCCTAGCAGACAACTGCATTAACTGTGATGAGTTACGAGATGTTCGAAGGCAAATTAAACTGGTTCACTGACAATGATAATTTCATTTCTTAAATTTACAAACCATGAAATAGACACTGTTTGCCTATATATTTCATATTAGCTTAAGATTAAAGGAATTGAAATATTGGTATCTACTCGTCATTGTAGATCCTAGCAGACAACTGCATTAACTGTGATGAGTTACGAGATGTTCGAAGACAAATGAAACTGGTTCACTGACAATGATAATTTCATTTCTTAAATTTACAAACCATGAAATAGACACTGTTTGCCTATATATTTCATATTAGCTTAAGATTAAAGGAATTGAAATATTGGTATCTACTCGTCATTGTAGATCCTAGCAGACAACTGCATTAACTGTGATGAGTTACGATATGTTCGAAGACAAATGAAACTGGTTCACTGACAATGATAATTTCATTTCTTAAATTTACAAACCATGAAATAGACACTGTTTGCCTATATATTTCATATTAGCTTAAGATTAAAGAAATTGAAATATTGGTATCTACTCGTCATTGTAGATCCTGCAGACAACTGCATTAACTGTGATGAGTTACGAGATGTTCGAAGACAAATGAAACTGGTTCACTGACAATGATAATTTCATTTCTTAAATTTACAAACCATGAAATAGACACTGTTTGCCTATATATTTCATATTAGCTTAAGATTAAAGGAATTGAAATACTACTATAAGAGTGATTTAATTGATATTTTGATGATAACATATACAAATGCCATGAACAAGATTCATTTTGTTATTAACCTGACCAGAAAATGTAGTACACATGTGCTGACTTTTATTCAGAAAGTAAACACCATAAAAGACTTGACACTTCAGTAAAGAGCAAAAGGATCGTATCTAGCCTTCAAATAAAGCTTGAACAATATGTTGCGTGTGTTACACTACAATTATTGAAATAGGTGTGCCTGAGAACATAACAATGAGTAGTAATTAAGCCACTGGATAAATGAAAGTCACAAATGTCACTGTTAATAACTCATTACTCATGACTTTTGGAACATATAATTTTGTGGGAAATCACCAGGTGCATATAAAATCTCCCAGTTTTCTATGCTTGAATTTTCAAGCAATGCTGTAATCTTTATGCAGTAATTTCTGGTAAATTAAAAAAATGTGAACACCAAAATTATTTAAAAAAGGTCAATTTATACAAATCTGAACAATGAAAAAAATGTGTGTTTAAATTTGTACAAGTTTTACCAGAATGTTTTCCAGGTTGATATGGTATGGTGCATGGACTATGCTTTGATCTTGATAGCCCAGTTTCCACTATACTTTAACTCCTTCTACCCCTAAATCACTAGGTTGCAATGCCTTTATTGATGCCTAGTGATTATTTCCTGTGAACCGATAAATCTCAGATTGATTAATTAAATACACCTCTCCCTCGATAACTCATGCACAACGGGGTCCAAAAACACAGACTGCACTATAAGCGAGGGCGCAAGTTACTGAGGGACTTAAAAAAAATTAAGAAGGGGATGCCATTTCTGCTGGACATCAAGAAAACCGCATGGGGGGGGGGGTTTACGGGGGTTGTTTAATGGCTGAATACTCGTTTTATAATTACATTGGGAATAATTACTTTTTTCTAATGTAGTTGTTTGCTTTTCTGTATAAATTACCTTTATTTTCAAGATACCAAACCTCTGAAAGCTTGTTAACAACATTAGTCCAAGCGGTTTCAAAAACATGTGTACGCGAAAACATTGTGTATTACGTCACTGCTTTTTGTTGTTGTCGATTCGCAACTAAAGATTCCTTTTTTCAAAAACTAGGGACATTTATTTCATGAAACAACCGTCAACGTTGAAACTCAATTTATTTATTGTTCTATTAATAAAATATGGATGCCGTGATTTCATGTCAAGTAACAGTGAAACTTCTCATCCTTGAGGAAATCCCTGAGTAGCAAGTTAGAAATTTTAAGTTCAATACAAACTCTGAAACTCGCTTTTCAGTAATGAACCATATCTGTAAAACAAAGCTTTTAATTCACCAAGTGCTCATTTGGCTTGGTTGCCTTACTATCTTTGATCACATTTGTGAATGAGTAGGATAATTTAAGGTAGTTTAATTATATTACTTACATAATAATATTTATAACAGTGTTCGATTGATCAATTGTAATAAATTGACCAGACACACGGCCGTGACCGCTAGCTCTTACGCAGGCAGGATTTGCATGCCTTTTAACTTTTCTGTTATTCCACCTCCTTTGTTTGATTTGATACAAAAGACGTAATTAGCGTGATAATACAAAGCAGGTCTGCTATTAATTGAGTGTAACAACACAACAAATACTTGCCGAAGTTGGAGATAAAAAAACAGTCAGCACTTAGATTCTCACGGAAACGCTCACGGCAATAGCTGGGTCGGTTGAATTATATTTTTCATGTTTGAACACAAGGATGATTACACTGAAACTGAATTAAAAGATAACACTAAAACACAAATTTCACTACACAAAACTTATTTAATTGACATTTATTTTTAGCGTGTTGCCACCAGTAGGTATTAGTGACGTTTTCATTGATCAAAATTTCATCGAATATTGTTATTTATAGTGTACTGAGAATGTTGTTTGGAAAGAAAATTGAACAAAATATATGACTTCTTATTAAAAGTTGAAAATTTCATGATGTTAATTCAAATTTCCGGGTACTAACCACTGTTTTTGACAATAAAACGAGCGATATATCAAGGTTTCATTTACTAATTTTGATCGCGATTTGTTTCACCTTCAACAAATTTTTTATTTTTTTTTTTATTTTATTTTATTTTTTTTTATTTCTGGTTTTAAAAAATGGGATCCATGCCTGACCCCGCATTATAAGCGGGTTCGCGAGTTATCAGTGCGCAAATTATCGAGGGAGCGGTGTAATATGCTCCATTTCACTGCTTATCAAAACATTTTCAGTTCTGATTGACTATCACCAGATAAGAAGACAATTTGTGTGTCAAATCCCCAGCAGCACACTAGCACATGAATACCTGCAATAACATGACCTGTCATGCGAAAAACACAATTTTGACTATTTAGAAAATAACGATTTTCAGTAATCTTGAAAAGAAAAAGAAAGCAGAGACCTTTCTTGACCACCACAATATATGCCTGTAACCAGTAACCAGTATAAACAGTAAACAATCCTGCTTGGTTCTTATTTAAACTATTCTCAGGAAAGTTTATTCAGTTGTTTGTCATAAAAGCAGTTAAAAGGTAAGGCAGCTAGAGATCAACAACCACTATTTCACAGATTACTTACTTTGCTTACAGTAGCTAGTGTGATGTCAAGTTAAATCCTTTCGAGCACTGCTGTGGGAGAGCACATTAGGCTAATTTGCATAGGAAAAGTAAACTAAGTGGAACAACCCATTTCATTTGAGCTAGGTAAATGTGAGAGATGTGTGTTGAAGAACAAAAGTTATTACACAACATTGCCTTGAATGAGAATGTTGAAGCCATCTTTATTAAATATTATTGGTAAGTTCATTATCAGTGGCAACATTTCTTTGAAGTAGGATTTAACTCCATGTATAAAACACAAAACAATATTATTTCAGTAGTCAGAATATTGTCATTTTGTTTGGCAAAATGTCAAAATGTAGCTGTGATTCATGCAAGGATGAGCAATTGGCGAAAAGAGCAAATACCAGCAAAACTAAATTTTAGAACACCTGGTTTATGGAGTTTGATTTTATGAAGTGTGGCAGCAAGGGGAAGCATTTTGTTGTTTGCACATACTGCAAACACCATATTAAGATTAGTCATTCTGAAATGTATGACATCTGTCGACATAGTAACACCACCCAGCATTAGGACAATGTATGAATACAGAGCTCAATCCCAAAAGTAACTAACATGTTTAGACATTCTAACTAGTGTGGCCATTGCATGTTTGACACTCCCTCACAGCAATGCGAATGCAAAAAGATCATCTTCTATGCTGAGAAAAATTCAACAAGATCTTCAAGCAGGTTCAAACAACAGTACCATCCAGTCGCTGGTGAGTGCAAAGATGAACTCTAATGATACTTGCATCACCTTCAAACCCCCCACCGAAACATTGAGAGCAGTAAAAACTGCATCTAGTTAAGACTGTATTTCACTGTCAAGTAGATTTTTAAGACATAAACTTGGTATATGTATTTTTTAATTTAATGTTTGTGTGGTTGTGATCATGTGAGTGTGTGTTTGTGTGGTGGTGATACTTTTCAATGCTAAGGGATCAACCATTTGATTTTCTGGGGGGTGGGGATACTGGGCTTTTTTTATATAACATTTTCCAGACCCTAAATAACTTTAAGAAAAAAATATTCTTGCTTTGATTTGTAGAAAAAGAACTAATTAGATCCATTATATTAGTTGAAAAAAATTATCTTGAGGTAAAAGAAAAATATCCTGATTTAAAAGAAAATCCCAGCCCCCCCCCCCCCTCCAATAAATGGTCAGTCCCTAAGTCTTCAGATATTTTTTCATTGATTCAAACTTGGGTCTGTATTGCACAGGTGGGTCTGCATGGTGTACACAGTGCAGCAATGCATACTGTTGCACACAGTGCTGCAATGCATACTGTAGCACAGATGGGTCTGCATGGTATGCACAGTGCTGCAATCTATACTGTATCACAGATGGGTCTGTATTGCACAGATGGGTCTGCATGGTGTACACAGTGCTGCAGTGCATACCATAGCCCAGATGGGTCTGCATAATGTACCCAGTGCTGCAGTGCATACCATAGCACAGGTGGGTCTGCATGGTGTACACAGTGCTGCAGTGCAAATGTAACAAAGATGGGTCTGCATGGTGTACACAGTGCTGCAGTGCATATGTAACAAAGATGGGTCTGCATAGTGTACACAGTGCTGCAATGCATACTGTAGCAAAGATACTAAGCTCCAAGAATGGAATTCATGAAATATAAGTGCTAAAATGCTTCTTCCTGGATTCAGCTATTGTTGCGTTTCCTTACATAAGCATTAATGTATTTTCTTTATATTTGAAACTTTAATAAATATTGAAAAGTGTGACATAAATTGTCTGAATTTCACTGGTACTTATAACAAGCAAACAATACTGTACAATAATTACTTATCAATAACAGATGATCTGCAGCTAAATCAGTCAAATAATACTGTACAATAATTACATATCAATAACAGATAATCTGCAGCTAAATCAGGCAAACAATACTGTACAATAATTACATATCAACAATAGATGATCTGCAGCTAAATCAGGCAAACAATACTGTACAATAATTGCATATCAATAACAGATGATCTGCAGCTATATCAGGCAAACGGTACTGTACAATAAATATATATCAATAACATGACCTACAGCTAAATCAGGCAAACAATACTGTACAATAATTACATATCAGTAACAGATGATCTGCAGCTAAATTGGGTAAACAGTACTGTACAGTAATTACATATCAATAACAGATAATCGGCAGCTAAATATGCTTTGTTAAATCAATATTTAAACCTGTGGAATTCGTTATATTTTTGTATAAAATTGTTTATTTATTCATGTTTAGGACCATTAAATCATTTCAGTGCTTATTTTCAATCCCATAAACTCAGTGTTCGCTGGGATCAACCACCACACCTTCATAAAAATATGGGGAGAGCCTATTTACTGTATATGTATGTGTCTCCTTTACATTAATAAATAATGAAGTCATTAGATCATTATTCTGCTTTGGGTAATAAGATTTTTGCAAATGACAAGACATACTGTTGTGGTTACACTATTTTCCATCTGTTCATTACCTTTTGTATAGTAGTTTTTTTATTAAAATTTAAACTTTAAAATGTATTCATTGTCCATCAGTTGAACAATCAATTCTTACAGCATTTATTATGAAATAGGTAAAACCAAGGTCAATGAATGTAGCTTATTGTAACTGATGTACTGAATGACATCTTACAACATGCTGCAGACATGCTACATTGCAGCTTGTGTGCTTTAACTCATTAACCCCTAGTGCCACGTTTATGCATGAAAAGGTTGCACCCTACTTTCGAGCTCTGTAACGGCAACGTCATTTAAGATACACTAAAGTGGTTGGTATTGCAGGAAAGTAGACAGATGTAGCTCTACAATGATACTAAATAATGTAGACTTTCTACTTGCATTAAAAAATACAGCGAAAAAAAAGAAATTTTTGAGACCCAATTTTTTGGGGTCGAAAATTGACATTTCATAACCAGAGTTTGTGTCAGGATTTTATACTTTTTGACCTTAGATCTAAAGCAGACCGGTCCGAACTGCACACGGACAGATCAGCCTTTGCAGAAAGTAGGATAAGTTTGAGATTTGGAGTAAAAAGGGGCCAGGACACAAAATCAGGGGTCCAATATGAAGAAAAAAAAACTCCAACTTTTACCCTTCTGCACATGCATGAGCCTAATAGCAAATCAAAAACAATGTTTCTGATTCACCTAAGCATCCGGATAAACGAAAAACTTTCTTAAGCAGATATGTTTTGCTGCATTCAGAAGTAACCCAAAAAATGCGTTTCCTACCCCCATGTCAGACGAAAATGAAAAGAATTTCCCGGGGTTAATGAGTTAATAACCAGTGTAAGGTGAACGTTTTTATGTAGCTTGAAATATTGTTCATATTGTTGATGAACATGAAATATATTTACCCCCATGCTTTAGAAGGAGATATTGTGATACCCGTTGTCAGTTTATCCTTTTATTAGTCCTCCATTACCACATGTCCTCGTAAACCATGGGGTGGAAATTTATGAAACTATATTGCCATTGGGCTAACTACCTGCAAGAGTGGGAGTGGGAGGTGGGCTGTCATCCTTGAGTCCCCTGGAGAGCGGTCAAATGTCAGATGTACAGAAAATTGAATCACAATTACATTTTAAAATATTGTCTAACCAATCTTCAAGTATGCAGTTATTACAGAAAGACACATCATATATGTGAAAAATTTTGCATTATAATTCAAGGGTTACTGTCATGGGGTGGGAGTGAGTACTAGGGAGGTGGGGTGTTGGAATATTGAATAAAAAGCATGGAGATTTGCAATGTCAAGCCATTGCAGTTTCTCTTGTTTTAAGTTATGGCAAAGTATAAGAACAAATTTATCTTAGTCTTATTTAATATTTTTGAGCAAACATTTCCATTTGCTTCAAAAGTTATTATCGGCAGTAAAGTTTGACAAACTGGAAAATACCAAAAATCCATAAAGAGTGTTTTTTTTGGGAGGGTCCACTTTATAAATGCTATGCATTACAATACAGTCTCACCTTTACACTGCCCCAAACTGCTATCAAGTTGGCATCCAGAAGCAACCACCAATCTTAGGTGGACAACCACAAACTCTTGCTCATGCTGGCTTTGGAATTGAACGTGGAACCTAACATGTGGCAAATGAATGTGTTTCCACTGCACTGTTCAGGCCTCTTTGAGTGAATATTTTATTTCTGCAACAGTTCTCATTTTTTTGTTGTTGCAGAAGTGAGTTTTAGGTTTTATTTATCATATTAATGTTATGACTGTATGAAATTGCTACATAACAATTCTAACTGTAATAAATCTATTTATTTTAGGCCCATTATTCTACTGGAATGGTAGCTGCATCATTCACCTCTACTGCCATGGATGTCATGACAGAACATGAAGCTGGTTAGTCTTCATGAACTCACTTGTATAGGTTTATGATTATTCTTTGCCTGATACCGATATTCTATGCTTTTTCACATTTTCTACTAATTAGTTTAATAAATCCCATGTAATATTTATCTTGATTCTTCAAATGATGTCATGACCTAATATTCTCAGGCATAATGTATGGTGACCTCCCAATGTGTGTAAAAGTCATGCATTGCACTACTTGACAATTGTTTTGAATTAAATCAGAATTTTTATCCTGTTACAAAATAGAATCTTATAGTTTGGCTCATTTTAAATGAAATGTATGAAACTTCTGGGATAATTCAATTTTTGCTCTCCAGGCTAGGGTTGCAAAAGATTGAAATAATTAATTCATTTGATATATATTTCTTTTGAACTTAGCACCAGTGTAAGATCTTCTATAGATTAAGCAAGTGTCATAGATTTCAAATTGAGACAACTTTTATGAAGAAATTATACTCCATGCTTTCAATCATTATATTGTAGCATATTAAATCATATTAACTTCAATTTCCAAAACTTTGGCACATCAAATTGTGCCAATTTACTTGTGATCAAATTGTCACTTTGATCCATTTTTATCTGTATCACTATTGTTGAAGCTGCAGCTTCATTTGTTTTCTTTTTAATATCAATAATGTAAAACTATTATGATTGTTAATATTTCTTATTACATAAAGATTATAAGCTGTGGTTTGTGTGATAAAGTTGAAAAGTTCACTGAGAGTTTCCAAAAATGCACATTATTAGAGTTACAACTACAAATATAGTTAGACTTTTTTATTATGATTAAATAAGTTTCTGCTACAGCCTTGCTTTCTATTTCTTTTTGCAAGCAATCTTGTTTTTGTTTGCTCTAATGGTTGTAGACCAGAAGAGCTTATGGGATGGTCTGTTGTCCGTCGTCTGTTGTCTGTCATCCGTCTGTCCGATAGCACAAGTTTGTTATCGCTACTTCTCCTAAACTGCTTGGAGGATTGCCATGAAACATTACTCACACACATTTATCCCTTGGTCTAGTTGGTCCTAAATGAAAATAGTGCCGATCACACATCCAATATAGCCACCACAGTGGCCTATCGCTACTTCTCCTGAATGGATATTCATATCAACACGGGGTTTTCACTAAAAGACTTCTTTATGATGTCTAGTTGTTCCTAAATGAAAATGATGCTGATCTGATGTCCAATATGGCCACCACAGTGGCCATCTTGAAAATCTTGTTATCACTACTCCTCCTAAATGAAAAGTCATTGACATGGGGTTTTCACCAGAAGACTTCTTATGATGTCTAGTTGGGGCCAATCTGATATCCAGTATGGCCACCAGAGGGGCCATCTTGAAAATCTTGTTATCACTACTTCTCCTGAATGGATGGTCACATCAACATGGAGTTTTGACTACAAGACATCTTATGATGTCTAGTTGGTCCTAAATGACAATGGGGCCAATCTGATGTCCAATATGGCTGCCACATGGGCCAGCTTGAAAATCTTGCTATCGCTACTTCTCCTGAATGGAATGTCATATTGACATGGGGTTTCACCAGAAGACTTCTTATGATGTCTAATTGGTCCTAAATGAAAATGGTGCTAATCTGATGGCTAATATGGCCATCAAAGGGGCCATTTTTAAAATCTTGTTATTGCTACTCCTGAAAGGATGGTCATATCAACATGTGGTTTTCACTAAAAGACTTATTACAATGTCTCATTGGTCCTAATTGAAAATGGTGCTGATCTGATGTCAAATATGGCTGCCACAGTGGCTATCTTGAAAATCTTGTTATTGCTACTTCTCCTGAATGAAATGTAATATTGTCATAGGGTTTTCACCATGATGTATAGTTGGTCCTAAAAGAAAATGGTGCTGATCTGATATCCAAAATGGCTGCCACAGTGACCATCTTGAATATATTGTTATTGCTAATCCTCCTGAATGAAAAGTAATAATGCTATGGGGTTTTTACCAGAAGACTTCTTATGATGTATAGTTGGTCCAAAATGAAAATGGTGTTAATCTGATGTCCAATATGGCCTCTGAATTTTAAATTATATGTGTTGAACTTTACCCCTAAAACATTTGTCTCACGACTCAAGGGGAATGACTTAAATTTTGTTGAGTCAAAAACATATTTTTGTTTTATTTTTGCCATCAGATTTTAAGAAGTTCAGTGCCCCCCAGAATGGTACAATTATTCACAGTACAAATTTTGTAGAATTTATTATTTTTGTTTTGGCAGCTGTTATTGATGAGGACATCATAAGATATGCTAGAGTGAAGAAAAAGGGTTATGTCAGAATTATCACAAATTTTGGACCTCTGAATGTGGAGCTCCATTGTGAAATGGTAAGATAATTTTTGTCTTTTCTTGGATAAACATGGTGAGACACATCACTTTTCCAGTGGCAACAGCATTGTCATTGTTGTCAGCAAATGGGTAATGATTCATTGATGCACATCAGTATTGTGATATATCTTTTCACCAGTATCAGCATAGTAATTTCTGATTCATCACAGTGCAATACATCTGAATTGAGATGATGTAACGGTACAACATATAAAATATCGCACATCATCAAAACTATTAGAAATAAATAAATAATAACAACTTTTCTCTTTTACTATGAACCGAAAGTTGTTGTAATCAGAGCAAAGATAAACAGAAAACATGTGCAAATAATGTTAAATGAGGTACAATAATACATCATTTTGAAAGATTGTGTACCAGTGTAGCATCTGGAAATTTCCACTAGTCTTGGTCACCAAGGTGTTTGCCATGCTTGCAGAATCTAAAATTTGATGCATCGTGATGTTATTGAATTACAAATTCAATATCGCAGTGTGCATCATACGAAAGTCTCCAAACCAATACATATTGTGATACATATCATTTCAAGTACTGTGTATTGTGATGTATATCATGCCTTTGATTTTTAGAGTTTTGTGTTCAAATATTTGCAACTTTGACTCATTTGGGTGCCTCAGAGCATGGGTTACAGTATAAAAACTGCATTCTTCAGTTCCTTGTTTCATTAGTACATCAGTAATTCCAGATGTACCTACCATATTTGCAAACATGTCCATTCTATTTTAGACTGTGAATACACATTTGTTATGTATTGTAGTTGATAAAAATGAAGTCTCCTCTCATAAACAATGACATTCAAAATTATAACTGATAAAATCATGTTATTGTTTTTTCTTCATAGATTGTTCTTGTATTGTATCTAATGTCATAATGCAAAATATATGCATAATAACATTGGGAAAATTAAAATATAAATTGTTAGTTACTGAAATTTGTGTCTACTTGCTAATTGAAAGGTTTCATATTTAATTAATGAATGTGGTATAAATTACACATTTTTAAGGGTCTTTATTGAACATCATTCATTTACATGAAAACCTTGTGGTTATAATCTGCGACTTCAAATGCTCCGCAGAGAGTGAACTTGAAAGTTTTAAAATTATGTCATAGATATGATGGTGCTCAAACCCATCCCATACACAATAAAACCTTTCTTAGCACACACATCCATATTAAGGACACCTGATTGTGAGCAACCAAGCTTTTAGACTGCTTTTCTAAAGTATACATTTCACTTTTATATATTGTAAGTACAAATGACAAAATTTGTGTTCTCATGAGTGTCCTTAATAGATAGGTTTCAGTTTGTTAAATCTTGTAAATATTGTCATAATTTAATACTGTATTCCTCCTGTCATTTGTAATGTAATCCTTTTCACACCACTGAATTTTCTAGCTGTTTCTTCAACAAAACATCAGTATTATCATATAACTCTGAAAGCATGTTACCATCTATACTCGCATGTAAGTCAGGTCTCACTTCAAACAACATAGACCCTGATCTGCCATCGCATAATGTATCAGCAGATCAGGGTGTACTTTGTTTGTTCCACTGATTAGACCTAACGAACTTCATAGTCCCAGATCTGTTGGCATATTATGTGATGGCAGGTCTGGGTCCATGCATTTTGCACTTGGATCTGACTTATACATGAGTATATCCAGTAAATCATTCCTTGATATGCTCACCAAGGCCAACATAACATGAATTTTATTAAAAAATAAACACCCATGTAATTCTAAATTTCCACAGTAAACTGAATCTTAGGGAAGTAATAAATGGTTGATTTAGACAGTTGACTGTAGTATGGTCAACTATTTCACAATACATTATGTAACTGTATACCATTGTCTTAATATAGTTTGTATCATGACACATACTTTGTGTTATTTTTCATACTAATAACGGATTATAAGCCAGACTTTGTCATCTCTAGCACTTGCTCCCCAATCACTGGAATAAACAGTGTATTTCATCATCATAACTGGCAATAATATGACAACATTCAAAAAAAGAAATGGAAATGATATGGAGATGTTAAACCAGATTGCTAATTCATATACCTATGGTCAGCTTGCAACCCTGGTCAATTATTTTATAAAACTATTACTTTATATTGTGTTCTTATGTTGTATTATGCATATAATGATACAAGGGAGTTAATATGATATACTGTATGGCCATAAATCTTGATATTCTCAATACATATCACATCATTGTTATGGACCTTGTTAATTAACTAAAACAGATATGGTCTGATGTAAGTCTGAATAATGGTGGTATTTGTTACTTTTGTCAGGTTCCAAAGACATGTGAAAACTTCATCAAGCACTGTGTAAATGGCTACTACAGAGGCACAATATTTCACAGATTGATCAGAAATTTTGTGGTGAGTTACTTAAAACTTTTCATTTCTAAGCTTTTTTTAAGTTAAGAAATTTAAATTTTGTTGCAATTTATCAGATTTTCATCTTTACCTCAAAAGTAGGTCTTTTTCACATGCATTTTATGCTTGGGAAATTAAGTCTTCCCAATGTACACAGCAAAATTAAACAATTCTTTGTTATAAAGATTTTGGTAGGAGTATGATTTGTTATGAAGATGTGAACATTAGAATGATTTTTTTCAAAATCAGGTTCATTTTTGTAAGGAAAAAAAAACACAACAGCACATTCCTATTATCACTTTCAGACTTTAGGAATTGATTTTAAGTCTAAGACAAACATAACATACAGAAACATAAATTGTTACATCATTTTAATTCTATGTTTTGTTACATATTAAAAGGTTTTTAAATTCAGCTGCTTTTCATGTAGCATTTGCTGTATACTATCACAGACCACATGCCCAGTCATGGTGGTTGTCAAGAAACTAATGTATATATGTAACAGACATTCCAAGAGCTCGCAGACCAGTCTAATCACTCAAGTATAAATGTTTACCTAATTGCATCTTGACTTCTGGTGCTTGCATTGGTCAGTGGGTCAGATAAGAGCCCTGTTAGACAGCTATGAGGCTTTTGCCATGTAATATAGACAATTTCAACTTAAGCAGCTTTTTTCCATTAAATTTTCATAACATACAATCATTATGGTCTTTTTCAAACTGAAAATTGCAGATCTTAAAAAATGGTTATGCTAACTAGCAGATAGAGCATTCTCTATTTTTCCAAAAGGTCAGTTGACAATCTTATCTGTTTCAGCTTCAAGGGGGAGACCCAGCAGGTACAGGAACAGGTATGTTATATTTTGCTTATTATTATGCATGTATGTTGTCTTTGTGGTGCATTCTTATAATTTTACATGTGGACAGATTTTAGGTTGATACAATGTAAGATTTATGCAAATTCGTAGAATGCATCTTATATATATGAAATGGTGAATACTAAACAACAACAAATTATTCTATAACAACATTTTTCTTGGTGGATAGTTTTGCTTAAGGTTGGAATCGTTTTATCATGTACTTTTTCTCATTATACTTTAATTTGACTTTGAGGAATGCTGTTCTTATGCACAAATGTTTTACAAGTTCCCCTATCAATAAAAAAATTTGATTTTCTTTAGAAAATGAAATTGATATTTTTAAAATTGCATTTAAAAATGTGTGAATATGTAAATGTATTCTGATAACATGATGAGAGTGGAAATTTTTGTTAGGGATTAAATTTTCCAAAATAAAAGAAGGAGTAAGTTTTAATCCACAAAATGACATCCTCTTAAAATTAATTTGAAGTTGCAATCTAGAAAATGTTAGACCATTTTTTACAAAAATTATTTGCAGTCAACCAATCAATCAATCAAAACTGTTGTGATTGATTTATTCCTACTCTGATTATAGTGAACTTTTTGGTGCATAACTTTCAGAGTTAAATATTCATAATTGTTGAAACTCAAGTTGCAGAAAAAAAGAAAAAGCAACCAGAAGAAAAAAAAAAAGCAACCAATACCTGTCTTTGCTTAACTTCAAGGTTGGAGACAGAAAATCAAGAATTTGCTATGAATCACTTGAAACCTACAGCAATTTATGAGTCAAAGTTTTTACATAATCTTTAATCTATCATCATGTGTTTTAATAAACGCCTTTCTTGGGTTTTTTTTGCTGTATTTGTCCCCCTTTTTTACTTCAGTTTCTGTTGAGTTTTATACGAGGTGAAATTCGTGATAGAGGCATATCAGCTAATACATGTTTCAGCCATTTTTATCTTTTGTTTACTAGGTGGGGAATCCATCTGGGGTGGTAGCTTCAAGGATGAACTTAAGCCAAACCTCATTCACACTGGAAGAGGAATTCTCAGTATGGCAAATTCTGGACCCAACACAAACAAGTCCCAGTTGTAAGACATCCCACATACACTGGAACCTGTGTTAAGAGACCACCTTTGGGAACCCCAAAAGTAGTCTCTGAAGACAGGTGGTCTATTAAATCAGGTTTTTAGCATTAGTTAGCAAATATTGCATGCTGCTAGGGCCTTGTGGCAGTTTATGGACTGGTCAGACACCCCAAACTAGGTATATGGACCAAAGCAAAGCTGAGGACCATATACCATTTTTGGGGTGACTGACCAGTCCATAAACTGCCACAAGGCCCTCAGCATCATGCAATATTTTTGTTATATTGCACTGAATGAGTATCAAGTCAGTAAGGGGCAACAATTTAGCAATGTATAAGTCTTTGCACATAGCACGTGTCTTGTATACAGAAACAGACCAGACACAGCATGCAAGATATATATGGAAACAGACTAGGTGGTCCATATCACATTTTATGGACTGGTTGAATTGCAAGGAATAAAGAAGGAACTTAAATGTATGAGGTGTAATATACATTGAAACCAAAACTTTTTCTGGTCCCAAATTTTAACTTCTTTTGTTTCAGTAACAATTATTTGATAAAATGATTTCATTTTTACACTGAACTGAAGCCCATAAAACTGAAACTTACACAAAACATGGCCAGGAAGCTGCCAGATCCCAGTTTTGAGGTGGCCTAGGGCCATGAATGAAAAATAACAAAACATTGCATACGCACTGGTACAGAATATGGCCCATGTAAACAGTAGGATAATCACTAGCCTTTACACCAGGCTGAAGTGACACATTTCAAGGTTAATTATTTCTAATATAGTGCCAATGTTGTGCAAATCAAAGGAGATAATGTTTGTTTAATGATCATCTATGTACAATACTTTACACCTAAAAAATCCTCAATCAACTGGCTTTTGAACTTGTTTTCTCCTATTTACCAGTTTAGTAACATTTTGTCGAATCATGTAAATTTATATGAAGTACAAATGAAACAGAATTAGTATAAAAATACTTACAGTATAGATATCAATAAGATCATTATATTAATAAAACATAAAGCAGACACTAATCATTATACACATTGTATTATAACTAAAGGGACATAATTTATTGAATCTCATTTTAGGTTAAATTTGAGTAACTCAGTAAACCTAAACCTCTCAAAACCGGAACTTATACTTGGTCCCATGGGATTTTGGTCTTGAGAGGTTCCACTGTAGTATCAAATGTAGAATCAAATTTAGTGGTCACTTAAAAGAAGTAATCTCTTAAAAGCAGTGATATTTAATACAGGTTTGACTGTACTTAAATGGTGTTTTAAGTATATTTTACTCACATCTTGCATACAGAGATATTTGCAAAAGCAAAACCTAGTAATTATACCATCATGTGTCTTTTTGTCTTTCATTAAAGATTTCTTAGGTTTTTATTGATTTGCTAATGTACACGAAATCTCAACAGGTTTTGCATATAAAACTGTAAAGACAGGGATTTTTCTATGATGATTGTGAATTGGAAATGGAAATTTATCTTAGACCAGTTGGGAATAGAATTTTCAGGAGTAAATTGCTAACATTGGATAATTCTGTGTGATTTTGAGATATTTATAATTGTGACAGAGGCCTATTTTTGGTCCCTAAGGACCCCCTTACAAAGTGTCTGAAGCATGTACAGTGTTTCACATCAATGGTTTATCAAGTTTTTAAAAACATATGTAACACTGTCAGTGATTCAGAGTTATGAAGGGATCTTTGATTTGGAGGGAACCAGAGGACACAACGAAACCATATAGGACTATTCTTTTGGTGAGTAACAATATGCAAAGACCAGGGATTGAACCCTATACTGTTGAGATGTAAAGGGACCATTAGGAAACAACCTTTCATTAGGTTGTACTATAATTCATAGGTTTATATTATGATTCGAATGAGACAACATTGACTGACATATGGCTACCCCCCCCCCCCCCCTTTCCTTTTATATCTGCAGGATCATATGAGTTGAACAGTTACATTGAAAGATTTTCAGATTGCCATTTCACATTAGATTTACTTTGAATATTTGTTTTTAGATAATTAAGGAAACATGGTCATTCATAGCATCTTTTGTAACAAGATCAACCTTTTGTATCTCTGGCAAAGACCCAGATCTAAACACAATACATCATAGCCATCTTTTCACAAGTGGCCATAACCCACTTCATTATTCAGGCCTTTATACATGTTCAGCAGGGGACTTGGAAATGAAAGATCCCAATAACTTTGAGTAAAAAAGGTCAAAGGTCAAGACCAGAATGGCACATTTTCATGTGCAAGAGTATAAAATAAGAATTTCATGAAGCTAGCAAAAATATTGCCTAATGAATCACAAATATGCCTGCTTTTCATTTCCTATAAGTATTCATCAATCCATATTGTCATACCCGCTTTTGAGGTCCTCATTGTATTTCTTAATCCATATTGTCTTTCCTGTATGTATTCATCAATCCATATTGTCTTTCCTGTTTGTATTCATCAATCCATATTGTCTTTCCTGTTTTTCAGTTCCTCTCTGTATTCATCAATGTATATTGTCTTTCCTGTTTTTCAGTTTCTCTATGTATTCATCAATCCGTATTGTCTTTTCTGTATGTATTCATCAAGCAATATTGTCTTGCCTGCTTTTCATTTGCTCTTTGTATTCATCAATCCATATTGCCTTTACTACACAGCATGGGTGAGATACAGGTATCACTTTACTGATGTTGTCGTTTTTGACTGTCTTCTGACAGCTCTTGTTGTGGGTATCAATTTTTATGACCCAGAGGAAAATTACATTTTCATTGCTACTTAAATTTGAGGAATGGAAAAGGGGTCATATTGTTTCCACAGAAGGATTATAATCTCATTCAACCAGACTTTTATGTGGCTTCATGAGATCTACACAAAATGCAGGTATGGTACAATGTTTTATTGATCTCTGTTTATGATAGAAGGCACATTGGTTAAACTTTGTACAGGCGAAACGACAAAAACATTTCTTGCTATCTCAGAACTTATCTAGACATACCTTCTGGGATAATTCTAGCCTAAATTATGTTCTACGTTTTAAAAGGATGTCATTTAACATTATTTTTAGCTCTACGAAGTAGAGGTAAGCTACTGTACTACCCCTGACATTAACATCGGCGTCTGCACAGATTAAAGTATATAGATATGTACACCTTCACTGAGTGTCAACCATTTTTTCTTCCTAGGTCCTAGGCAACAATTTTGAGTGGGTTTCATAGTACCTAATGCAGGGGAGGGGGGGAGGGTCCTAAATTGTTTACCAACATGTACATTAGTTGTACATTCTTTGTTGAGTTTTTGCATTTAGCTCAGGTTTTTTGCAATCTGTATAAATACAGCTGTACCTGGAATCATGAAACTTTGTGATTGGATGCATTTTGATGAGTACTATACCCTCATCACAAATGTAGTTCCATGTGACATATTTCACGCTTCACTGACTGATGAAATTTTTTAGTTTATTTTTATTTTTCAAGTGCTGTTTATGATAGAATTATCAAACTAAATGATTGTATGTATCTCTATTAGTACCATACTCTCACCACAAAGGAAGGTCACTGTGGCCTACATTTCACATATTACTGGCTTAGGTTAAGTTTTTGTGTTTAGCTCATGACCAGCTAAGTTTTTAGTACCTTGTATATTTACTGTTACACCTAGATTCATGAAAGTTGGTGAAGGGATACATCTTGATGAGGACTACACCCTCATCACAAATGTAGGTCACTGTGGCATCTATTTCATGCTTCACTGACTTTGGTTAAATTTTGTGTTTTAAGTCTACTTCTCAAGCTCATGCTAGAATCATCAAATTAGATAATTGTATGCATCAATATTAGTAGCATACCCTTACCACTGAAGAATGCTGCTGTGACCTACATTTCATATTTTACTGACTTAGGTTAAGTTTTTGCATTTAGCTCGTGACCAAATAGGTTTTACCACCCTGTATATATATACTGTTATACCTAGATTCATGAAACTTGGTGAGAGAATGCATCTTGTTGAGTACTGCACTCATCACAAAAGTAGGCCACTAAAATATATTTCATGCTCACAGACTTTGTTAAATTGTGGGTTTTTGTAAAAGTTTATTTCTAAAGCTCTGTTCATGCTGGAATCATCAAAGTAGATGATTGTATACATAACTGTTAGTACCACACCCTTACCACAGAAGAATGTCACACTGACCTGCATTTCACATTTTACTGGCTTAGGTTATTTGTTTCCATTTAGCTTATGAACAAATAGGTTTTATACCTAGGTTCATGAAAGTTGGGGATGCATCTTGATGAGCACTGCACCCTCATCACAGAAGTAGGTCACTGTAACCTATATTTCATGCTTTTCTGACTTTGGTTAAAATGTGTGTTTTAAGTTTATTTCTCAAGTTCTGTTTATGCTAGAATCATAAAACTGGATGATTATATGCATTTTAATAGTACCACACCCATACGACAAAAGAATGTCACTGACCTATGGGTCATATTGTACTGGCTTGGGTTAAGTGTTTGGGGTTGAGCTCAAAACCAAATAGTTTTTTTAGCATCCTGTGTACATACTGTATTCATCTTCAATCTTATCTTAATGACAGAACCCAGCAAGTGCAACTAAATAGTACTCTATCAAGTCCTGGTCGCATAAAATATGGTGTGCCTCAGGGCTCAATCCTAGGACCTATCTTATTTCTCTTATACATTAATGACCTGCCATTGTACACAGAAAACACTGAAACTGAAATGTATGCAGATGATGCAACATTCCACACATCCGGTCAAATCAGCAACACAATCCAAGAACAGCTGCAGCACAGTCTTAATAATATCAGTAAATGGTGTCAAGACAATGGAATGTATATAAATACCAAAAAGACCACTGCAATGCTAGTAGGAATATCAGTAAATTGTGTCAAGACAATGGAATGTATATAAATACCCAAAAAACCACTGCAATGCTAGTAGGAACATCAGTAAATTGTGTCAAGACAATGGAATGTATATAAATACCCAAAAAACCACTGCAATGCTAGTAGGAACATCAGTAAATTGTGTCAAGTCAATGAAATGTATATAAATACCAAAAAGACCAACTGCAATGCTAGTAGGAACATCAGTAAATAGTGTCAGGACAATGGAATGTATATAAATACCAAAAACACCACTGCAATGCTAGTAGGAACATCAAACAGATTATCCATGCAAAACCCCATTTGATTGTCTGTATATGATGAATATATATCTAATGTACAATGCCATAAGCTCCTAGGAGTATATGTCGATGATAAACTAACATGGACTCATCACATAGATCATGTCTGTAACATAATAGCCTCCAAACTAACACTACTGCAAAGACTGAAGAAATATCTACTAATGCATGCAAGGAAACTATTTTATTCAACTTACATATTACCTATTATGGACTACTGTTGCACAGTATGGGGCTCATGCACACAAACTAATATTAATCATATAATCAAACTTTAAAAGCATGCAGCTAGAATTATACTAGATGTTGATTCAATGACACCATCTGCTGACATGTTTAAGTCTTTAAACTGGCTCAAATTTGACAACAGAATTTAATATAATAGATGTATTATGGTTTATAAAACCCTTCATAGTTTAACACCTCTTTACTTGAATGATTTGCTTGTCAAACCCAGCAATACTGCCTCTATGTACTCTTTAAGATCAGTGTCAAACATGTGTTTAAAACTACCAAGACCAAGAACAAATGCATTGATAAAGACTTTTACATATACAGGATCTTCAGAATGGAATCAGCTACCACTTGAACTAAAGCAGGCTGACAGTGTTGCTGTGTTCAAATCAGGCTATTTCAGCTACCTAAACATATAATGTCTCTCACCAAATAGTCCAACAGTTCCTTCTTTGTTCTTATGAGTATGCATAAATCAGCTACAAACATGTTACACTGATATAGATGTATAAACATTGCAAGTCTTAAGTGAAGTATTTGTGTGACATTAACCTGTAATTAATACATTCATTCTTTCTTTCTCTTACAAATATTATGTACATGTATTGAATGTTGTATGCCCCTGAGGGCCTCATGTAAGATTAGCTAACAATTTGGCCAAATGAGTTGTACCCTCTGAAAATAAAGTATTATTATTATCCTGTTATACGACGATTCATGAAATTTGGTGAGGGGATATATCTTCATGAGTACTACTTCCTCATCACAGACTTAGGTCACTGTGACCCATATTTCATGCTTCACTGCCTTGGTTTCAGTCTCAAATACTGTTTATGCCTTATTAATACCACACTCTTACAACTAAAGAAGGTCATTCTGACCCACATTTATCATTTTCTTGGCTTATGTTTTTGCATTTAGCTATGACCACATTGGTGTTTTATCTACTTATAATACTGCTATACCTGAAATCATGAAACATGGCAAAAGGGTGCATCTTGATAAGTAATACACTCTCATCTTAAAAGTAGGTCACTGTAAACCATATTTCACATTTCACTGACTTTGGATCAATTTGACATTTTTTGTGTTATTGCATTGCTCCTTGAACTAGGTACCACACTCTTACAACTAAAGAAGGTCATTCTGACCCACATTTATCATTTTCTTGGCTTATGTTTTTGCATTTAGCTATGACCACATTGGTGTTTTATCTACTTATAATACTGCTATACCTGAAATCATGAAACATGGCAAAAGGGTGCATCTTGATAAGTAATACACTCTCATCTTAAAAGTAGGTCACTGTAAACCATATTTCACATTTCACTGACTTTGGTTCAATTTGACATTTTTTGTGTTATTGCATTGCTCCTTGAACTAGGTAATTTTATACATCTCTCATAATACCAGACCCATACCAGATAGGCTACTGTGACCTATATTTCACATTTTACTGGCTTAGGTTAAGTTATTGCATTTGGCTCATAAACATATAGATTTTTGGCACTCTCAGTACATACTATCATATATAAAATCATGAAACTTGGGGATGCATGTTATGAGCACTACTCCTTCATTTCAGTAGTAGGTCAATATCGACCATATTTTATGTTTCACTGACTTTTTGATTAAATTTTTTTGTTTGATGTTCATTTCTCAGGATTGTTAATGCTGTAATCATGAAATTGATGATGATATGCATCTCTGTTACTCTCACACTCTTACAACAAAATAGGTTCATTGTGACTTGTGTTTCATCTTTTACTGACCTCAGTATTTAGCTCATGACCACATGACTTTTTTGGGTAAGCCTTTTTCTGGCATTACAGGGAAAACTTAGTTTTTTTTTTATACCCTCATTTGGTGGAGATCTCATGAAACCATGCAAGATGTCTGGTTGAATGAGACTAAGAAGGCTTATTGTTCATTGGTTCATAAATTCTTGGGTTTTTTAGCAACAATGAAATCCCCAAAATTGGTACTCCACAAAAATAGTTAATTTACAGTATTTTATGTAAACTAGGAACATCCCCTAACTATAGATAACCTCCCTGAATATTAGATAATCACCCTTAGTCACAGATAACCTCCCTTAATAATAAATAAACTCCCTTAACCATAGAGAACTTCCTTTAACCATAGATAACATCCCTTAACTGTTAATATTTGTCCAAGTCAGCATTAACCAACTGCTTGTTTATTTGGGCTAATTTGAAACCCTTCAACCACATTAAGTAATGTTTTCCATTTAGAAAGGAACTTGTGTTTACTTAACTGTTGTCATATTTTTTTGTATAATTTCAGTTTCTTTACATTGAGATCAGCAAATCATTTAAATGGCAAGCACACAGTGTTTGGAAGGTAAGTTTTAGGTGCAGTTATGTGCCTGTGTATGGAGATGCATTGATACCTACACACAAGTGAACAAACATTCACATAATTTGCATATTTTATGAATTGGAAATATTCGTCATCAAATTATGTCACACAAAAACTGGATGGCCAGACATCTGTCACCCCAAAATGTTAAAATGTCTTGGCTTGTTATATTTCATTTCTTTTGCGACATACAATTATCCACTTTCTTGCACAGTGAAAATACATTATCTGTAATGATTACATCTGGGTACCAAAAATTGGTAAAGGTAATTTTCATTAAAGGAGTCAAATTATTTTTGTATTATGTCATATGAGAGTAATACATGAAAAATCAATGAAAGTTTTCTATTGAATGCTGTGAATTAACTTTTTTTGGTTGGGTACCAATTTTAATTTATTTTGTGGTTGCTACAAACCACTAATTTTAAGATCCAACAGATCTCTTCTTACAATAATTAGATGCCCAGTCCCCAATCAAGAAATTGTATGTACTGATGAAAATTTCATTTTTGCCAGACAATGAAAATTGTTGCATACCTACAAAAATAAAAGAATTCACAATATATTGCTGTTTGACTATCCATAAATTCACTTCTATTTATTAATGTATTTAATAAGATTTTTTTCCCCCGTGATAATAAAGATGTTTCTGTTCAGGACTGTTCCAATAAAACTTACTTGGGACCCAGGGAAGGCATTTTCAGCACGGAGTACTCACCCATGGATGCTATTAATAATTAATATCAGAGTAAGAGTACCCTGGCATATATTTTTAAAAACCTGCCTTGCCTGAGTACCATGTATGTTGAAACAACCCTCACATATTATCCATATTGTTGATCAATTACCTCAATATTTACAGAATTGTTGGCGGAGTGGACACATTAGACAAGATTGAAAAAGTAGAGACGGACAAAAATGACAGGCCTTTGGTATGTTCATAAATTTGAAAGTATGTTGTTGCCATCAGAAAATCTTGAAATAAATGTGGGAGACTTTGAATATTGAGCATAGCTTTCAAAATGGATTATTTATAGCGTAAATTGACTAATACACAAAACTACATACAATGAAACCCCACCATAGCACAGTGGTCCAGGTCCATATAGTGCTGTCATGCTATGTAACGTCTCATGCAGTAGTGTGACAAGTCAGTTAACTACAGAAAATGATGCATACACATCATTATGCTCTACAACAGCAGGAGGGGGGTTAAGCATAAGTGCAAAGCTCATGCTCCTTGGTACAGTTACCATCTTAAATCAATGTATATTAAATGAGAAATAGTCAAAATATAGTGATTGCATATTTAATATTTACATGCATGTAAAAGATGAATAGTTAAAGTATTAATACATGTACTCAGCATCTAATGTCATTGCATCCATAACTGTGAGTCCATAATAATTCCATCAAAAATAAGCACAAAGAAGCATACATTTTAGTCATTTCAGCATAGGTCACAATGTGTCTAAATTTAATGAAAAAAACATTAATCCAAATGTAACATAAGGAAAGCTGATGAACATTTATGGTTCAGCGTGTATGAACATCTGTGTGCCGAGGTCGTTAAGCGGTGTCTGTATAAATTTAAAACCACTAAAATTGTCACTGCTAGATTCCATATGAATCTGAATACTGTACGTAATTCTTTTGTCTACAGTATGAATCATTGTTAATGAACAAATAGTCTTATTTTGGGGGGGAATGAATGATATGATACACTGGTTGATTGATTGCATGATGATTATCTGTCAACATGGTTAAGCCATGTGCTTATGATGATGACTTCGATTTTTATGTTTTTATAAAACATTGCCTGATAATTTCAACAACCATAAGCTATTAGATTGATATTCATGATTAGCAATTAATTAGGTAGGTAAGTTCATTCATTTATAAATTTGGGTGAGAAACCTTTCTTTCCACCACCACTTTGTTTGGTGCATGGTTGTGTATGTAGGTTGACTGAGCAAACAGCTGTTAGCTTTTGTTTACCCTTGACTAAGCAATGATTATACACAAGATGCATCAAAGACAAACACAAAGAAGACTTAATGCTATATTGTTGATCGTTCAATAATAATTAAATTAAATATTATCAGCTTTTTAAAGAGCTGATGTCTTTCACAAATAAGCTAAGATCAAAGTGCAGTTGAAATGAACATTCACAAATAGAAACTTTTAACATCTTTATTCATATAAAAAAAGATGCAGTGATGAAACATTCTCTTCTACAGGAATTGAACACATCTTGCTAAATTATTAAATCAAACTCTTGTTTATTTGGCACTAAAACTTTGTAGTACCTCAGTAAATTGGTGAAATTATTATAAAATTTCAGGAGCCACGTTACGATCATGTTATATCTGAATTCATGTTATAATGAAGCTTGCTATAGCAGAGTTTCACTGTACATGTTTTATTCTAAATAAGTTTGATATGATGTAGGAATACATTGAGGCGACCAGGCCAAAACGTATTAATGTGCCAAATCAAACAAGTTGTTTCCCCGACTTGGAGCAAAATACGGATGTGGTTTTGTATATATTACATACCCTGCTGTCTTTTACGCTTTCCAAATATTTTTCATTATACAGTGTGAATGTAATTCAAAGCGGATTGGAATTTATACAGATTTGATTCAGTGCAGCTAAGAATATCAACAAGTGGATGTCAGTGAAAACACAGAAAATAGTTCCGATGTGCATGTGTGATACAAAAATACAGATTGAACATTCATATCAAACACTATATCAATAATGTAATATTAAATAGGTATGTAATGTCCAAGAGCACATTATATTATGTTAAATATTCACAAGTATAAGCAGAATTAACTTGGATTTTGTGTGAAAACTGAAATTTTAAAATAATTTAACTATAAATACCATCTATATGTTAGGTATTCTTAACATTAATGCTACCTTGATACAAATTTACTGTACAGTGTATGTATGTAGACATATATATATATATATATATATATATATATATATATATATATATATATATATATATATATATACACATCTTTGTATATGCATACATCTTTCATGCTAGCTTGTAACTTCTACTGACCCAGCTCAGACATGGGTAAATGTACATATATATGTCTAAATGGACAGCTTTTTTTTTTTTGCAGGAAGAGATCAAGATAGAAGAGAGTACTGTGTTTGTCAATCCCTATGATGAGGTTGATGAAGAGGTGAGGAAAAGTGAAAATAATTATTGCCGTGCCCTCATAGGAAAATGTCATGGATATAATATTCTCTCATTCTTCGCTGTGTGACACAGTTTGCCCATGCGACACAGTTTGCCCATGTGTAATATTTATGTTAGATTAATACAATCCATCATATGTATCGGTGTAGGATAGGAAAATCTCACCCTAGAATCAGAATTTTGAATCAGACATGACACTTTGCTTAGTTTTTGATCCAAAATTATGATGTTGAGGGTGGAATTTTCCTATTCAACACTGATGCATAATGAACGATAATTTTTCTCACATTCCTGAATGTTAAATGAGGGTCAAAGCCAAAATGGTGTACTGTGAATACTGCTGCAACTTTTAAACAAAAACAATCATTTAAATTGTATTTTACCTTAAGAAAGAGCAATTCAAATTAGGTTTACTTTATATAATTCAGTTTAAACTTTAAATGATGTTTAACCATATCAGTGTTAAAAAAAAACAACTGTCAAGACTGTCGTGGTAATGGCAATACACAGCATTCAAATTGTGTATTGATACAGGTCAAAATTAAAGTCCACGCTTGTGCTGTGCATAAAACGAGACAGACACAAAATGATATAGTCCTTGATTCAGCTATGATCTAGAATTTATTTTGCTTTCATAAATAATAATAAGATTAATTTTTAGCTCACCTGGTCGTAAAACCAAGTGAGCTTATTTTGTCCACCATGCATTGTCATCAACACTTTCATCTTCTTCTCCAAAACTGCTAAAGAGAATTGAACCATATTTCCCGGTGTGAGTCTCTCTCAGATTTGTACAAATGATGCCGATCTGCCATCTGATTTAGCTGTCATTACTAAATATAGGGAAAAAAAACTATAAATTACTTGATCAGAAATTTATAAACACAGTTTCATGGAAAAATCCTGGAAAAAAATTTTCTTATGAAAAGTAATGGAAAAGTCATGGATAAATAATGTCATGGAAAGTAATCGTAAAATCATGCAAATTGGTCAAAAATTGAAAATCCCCCTTTAATTGCTTGTCAGTCAGTAGTGTTAAAGTGGGTGGATTCGATGACTGTATGTTGGGGGTGGAGGCCATCTTGACAAAAAGCTGATTATGTGGTTATCTTTCCAATCATGTATATTAATATAATCGTTATTTCCTGCGTACAGATCCAACTTTTCCACCTTTTCGTTGTAAAGATTAAAGAATTTAGTCATGGAAAATCAGAAATTTGTCATGGAAAAGTCATGAGGAAAAAATCAGATTTGTGTAGGAACCCTGCCGAAAGCATCCTGGCATGAAGATCTTTCAGTTTGTTACAAATGATGCCAGCTTGCAATCAAATATGGATGCATTACTAACAATAGGAAAACATTTACATGACTTCTCAAAACCACTGGGCAGAATTTGACCAAATTTGACAGCATCCCAGCATAAAGACTTTTAAAGTTTGTACAAATGATGTCAATCCACCAAAAAATATGGGCACCATTCCAAACAATAGAAAAACTGTTAAATCACTTCTTCCAAAAAACAGTAGAACAGAATTCAACCAAATTAGACAGAAAACATCTTGGCATGAAAACCTTCAAGTTTTTTTTTTTAAGCATCACTGATTTGTCATCAAATATGGCCACTGTTAAAAAAAATAGAAAAACCTTTAAATATTTAAACTTTTCAAAAATAAAATTTGACAGAAAGTGTTCTGGCATAAATCTTTTTTAGTTTTGTACAACTGATGCCAATTGTTCATCAAATATGGCCATTGCTACAAAAACTAAAAAAAATCAAAATAACTTCATCTCAAAAACCGCTGGACAAAATTTGACCAGATTTGACAGAAAGCATCCTGGCAGATTTTATAAATTTTTCAAATGATGTGGATGCAACCAAATATGGCCATCATTGCAGAAACAAGAAAAACTTTAAATGGCTTCTAAAAATTGCTGAACAGAGTTTGACCAAATTTGGAAGAAAGTATCCTGGCATGAAGACCTTTTAGGTTTGTACAAATGATGCCAATCTGCCATCAAATATGGCTGCCATTCCTACAAATAGAAATACCTTTAATGACTTCTCAAGAGCCATGTAACAGAGTTTTATCAAAGTTGACAGAAAGTATTCTGGCAAAAAGACCTTTAATGTATTGTTACAGATGATGCTCATCTGCCATCAGATATGGCAGTCACTACTAAAAATAGATACCGTATTTTGGTGTGTATAACGCACACTGATGTATTAAGCGCACCCCAATTTTCAACCCACAATGAGGTAAAAAAAACTTAGTTCTGCCATATAACGTGCATGTGATATAGTGCATTTTAAAATCTTGATAATTTGGCTGTTTTCGTAGTGCGACAATAGTAAGCTATTCTGGATAGTGCATTGATCATCATTTGTCACACAACATTGGAATTGTTTGCAATAACCCAGTGCTTGACTGTTTCTCGTCTTTCCTGTTAGTATGCAGCATCCTATCATGACCAATCATTTTTTAAGATCACAAACAAAGAATGAAAAAAGTGGTCTTATTGAAAGTATATCTTTCAGATTTATGGTTGGTCCTTAAATGGGCCATTTTAAGGTTCGCCTTGTTGATGGAGTTTAGTCTGTTTCATTAAATTCCTCAAATTCCTCTTTGTCATCACCCTCAATAGTTGCTGTACATCCTCATCTGTCATTCTTCTCCACTCCCTAACAGAAGATTCTCCTACATTTAACTCCCTCCCAGTGGCTCTGTTACCATGTGCTTCTGCATAGGCAATAATGGTTAGCTTTTCTTTTGCAGTAAACAAGTTTCTTACATGGCCACAATCAATTTATCATTCATAGCTAATAATGAGATGATGAATTTTTAAAAAATAACTATTACAACAGCTATATCAGTGCAAAATGTCCTTGCGGGACATGAACTTCAACCATTATATGTTTTAGGATGTAAATGTGTTCCAATTAATGTTTATGACTATTATTGTGAATGAATGCTCATGTGATGATGAAAATAAGGGAGTTTTTGCCAGTTTGTATGTTAAAGGTCAATTGCAGAGTTTGTATGTTGAAGGTCAATTGAAGAAGGGGGCCCCGGGTGGCCGAGTGGTCTAAGGCGCTCACCTTTACAGATCACTCACATCTCACCTCAGTCTGCATGGGTTTGAGTCTCAGCTGGGCCAGTGTGGGTATGTGAGAAAGCTTGCCAGTAGCTTCCTGTGGGTTGGTGGTTCTTCCTGAGGTTTTCCATGGTTCTTTCTCCACCAAATATACTGGCCGCCATGTATAGCATATTATGTGCTGTAAAATGGCGTTAGCCCACAAAACCAAATCATCATGTGATGAAAGAAAACAGTCACATGATGAAAGATAGAGATATTCTCATTCATTGTTCTATACTAGTAAACACGATCATACACACATAAGAATGTGAAAAAGAGATATTTCCCATTTTTGTTCTTAGCATAAAAACTCAATCATAAACATGTACAAATGTGAGAATATTAGAATCTATCATATGCATTGGTGTGGGATAGGGAAATCACACCCGAGGGTTAAAATTTTAAGGTAGAAGCCTCTTTCCTTCCCACAAAAAGTCTGACCATGCCAACTGGATTTCCCTACCCTTACTAGTACATATCAATGTTCCACCTTGAATGCAGAATCACGGGTTTCCTGCAAATTTGTGTCCTATGTCCCCCCATATCATGATCCTGTGCACCCCCCTGGGCGCTTTTCATCAGGAAAAAAATAAAAAAATATGCCTACAGCTTCTTTAGTGGATGTCCATCCATGTCTCTGTTGGTGCTGGCAATGGCCAAAGTCACTCAAGGTGATAAAAACTGTAAGATGGCAATGAATATCCATTTTAAACAATGTATCAGGCAATGAAAACATTCAAGGTTTGTGGTCGAGTTGCAATGTAAAGTCTTTGTGTAATGTATTTTCAAGATTCAAGTCATACCTACATACATGTGACAGACCTAGGATTTCAAACAAGTAGATTTGCAAATTTTGATCAGTAGATTGGCCTCTAAACCAGTAGATTTTTATTGGCATAAATTTTACGTTTCAAGGGGATGGAAAACAAAACCAGTGCTTTTTTGTGCCATAATATGTATTCTCTTCATACTATAATAAAATAGCAAGTTTGAACATGAATCAGATGGAAAATGTTACAAAAATAATTACTTATTATGAGTTAATATACGGTCGAATCATAAAAAAGGAAGAGTTGTTTATCTGATAGTTCACTGCAAAGATTTTTCTTTTATAAAATCCACTAGCATTTTCAGTTTCCTTCACAAGATCACTGTCTAGTGACCACTGATGACATTCATTGTGATTATTAAGCTTCAAACTTAACAGGCTTTCAATAGTTCTCTGGTCCAGATTTCCCCTTGAATCTCTTTGTATTTTGTGAAAAAGGAAGAATGTCCTCTCTTTATCAGCATTAGAATGTTGTAATGACAGAACAAACACGCTCACCCTGCAAAGAAGTTCTAACTTCAGTTTTCCTGTTGCTGGGTTTGTAAGGTTGCTGATTACTCTCCAATATTCATCCAAGCTATCTTCATCGTGAGGAGAAAGTTCCTAACTTGGACTTGAGATGTATTCCTGAGCCTCATTCTCAAGGGTTTCTTTTTCTTCATGGCTCAGATCCTAAAATCTGTTGGCAAGTTTCACCACTGTAAATAAAAAAGTAAAGACTGATTTAGACTTGAAATAAAAATGAAAAAAAATACATGAGGAATTTATGCTTTTATGAATAATTTTCCAAACTTTAAAATTAATTATCTTGTAATATATTGTATCTAGGGCTTGATCTAAATTTATGTGCATGAAAACTTCAAATAGTTTATGAAATACAAAAGATGCATACCCTGAAACACACAATGCAAACTCTGGACCTATGCTGCTCATCTGCACAAACTTAAACTCTGATATCCAAGCACTGTTGAACTTATAATATTTATAAGCATTGGGAGAAAGCACACATTTAGAATTGAACGAAAAATGTAAGAGCTGTCCTCTTAAAACAACTGGAACAATACAATACCAATTAAACAGGACAAAAATCAAAATACTTACTCTAGTGTGTCTGCCGAAATAATTTTTTATGGTCAGTGTCTTCATTTTATCTCCCCTCCGCCAAGGGTCGGACGATATTTATCAAAGGCTAAGAAGACATCATGGACCACCTTTGATCCCTTTATTACTTATAACACCTCAAAAAACATCCCGCATTTGGCCTAAACTCCTCAAATTGCAACAATAAGGTAAATCAGTTAGCAGCTTGCTGTGTACACATGTCAGCTGTTCTTTAACAATTCTAATCCTATTACTCTGCAACGTATCATTGCACCGGTCGTGGTACTGGTATAACATTTCCGGTCCCCAGTAGACTGGTTCTGGCTGGTTTCTCTAATGTGTTGACAGAACATGTAAAAATACCATGTTTCGGTATTTTTATTTGAAAATTGTTTAAAAATTCTTTTAATTTTCAAAAGCAGTAGATTTTAACTACTAAACGGTATGTGCAGTAGACGGCCTTTAAAACGGTAGGGCGAGGAAGATTTAATTTATTTTAAGGTTGAATTGATTGAATGCTGACAGCAAAGTTAAGGTGGCAGAACTGTCAAAGAAGTAAGATTATCTCATTTCTTAGCACTGCTAGTGCATTATGTACTACCATTTTCCTTTGTCCCTTAAAATGTTGTGTGTCCCCCAAATTTGGAGAATTGAAGATGCAGTGTCCCCCGCCTTCGGGATCCTAGGTGTAACACTGCATACGATTGATTATTTTTCTCTCATTCCTCTATTTAAAAAATCTGGTCAAATTTATACAATGTACTGACAATGAAATTGATATTCACTTGGTTATTGGGACAAAAATGTCAATTTTAGGTCATCAGGTGCACTCATGTGGGATAGAGGTATTCCTCATGGTTGTATCACATGGGTAAACTATATCAATAATATATAGGAATGAGAAAAAAAATGATTGCACATAAGTGTACTCAATGACACTAAATGTCTTTGCCATGCTTATGGCATCATTAAGGTTTGCAATATTTCTGGCAATTTAAATATCAAAAATTCAAGTTTTAGTTTTTAAATTCATGGTTATAAACTAAACTTTGTAATATACTTTATTATAAAGTAAACAAAAATTTGAAGCAAAAAATCTGTTTGTAAAGATACATTTGTATTGATGATCTACTATCTTGTTTTGACTACTGTTTCCACTCAGCAATTAGAGAAAAATAACTGGTTATTTTGGATGTGTGGGATAGGAAAATTCCACCCTTGGCATCCAAATTTTCATGTGCAAGAACCCAGAAAAATTTTGTTCCTGCATACAAATTCTGATATGATAGATTATATTATTCTTTTATAATCAGGCTGTTTTAGCTATTTTGATGCATGCAATTTTATGAACCAGTCTAAAAAGCAAAATTTCAGTTGTCAATAGTACACAGTTGATGTTTTTATGCAATATATGGATACTTGTTGTGCCAATAGTACACTTGATGTTTTTATGCAATATATGGATATTTGTTGTGCCAATAGTACACAGTTGATGTTTTTATGCAATATATGGATACTTGTTGTGCCAATAGTACACAGTTGATGTTTTTACACAATATATGGATACTTCTTGTGCCAATAGTACACAGTTGATGTTTTTATGCAATATATGGATACTTCTTGTGCCAATAGTACACAGTTTATGTTTTTACGCAATATATGGATACTTGTGCCAATAGTACACAGTTGATGTTTTTATGCAATATATGGATACTTGTTATGCCAATAGTACACAGTCGATGTTTTTACGCAATATATGGATACTTGTTGTGCCAAAAGTACACAGTTGATGTTTTTACGCAATATATATATATACTTGTTGTGCCAGTAATACACAGTTGATGTTTTTACTCAATATATAGATATTTGTAGTACCGGTACACAGTTGATGTTTTTACTCAGTATATGTATACTTGTTGGGAATCACATCACATAAGTGATCAGTGTTGTCTTGCTTTCAGCAGAATTACTATGATGCTATTAGTTTTTCCATGGATGTACAAAAGCTATGGGCCAGGGTAAATTCTGTCATTAACCCTTCAACTCTTGACAAAACAATTCTTTTAAATGCATTGACAAGTATTTTAAATATGCAATCTGAGAAGGAGTCAGCTTTGTGGTGTTTTTGTTGATCCATTTATTTTTGAGGTTTTGCAAAATATAACATTTTAATTGGCACTGAATGCCTGGACTGAGAAAGGAGGTCCCATTTTCTTCATAATGGAACATTGTGTGTTGGTCTTAAAAAAAAATTTGAGGTTTGTAACCGCTATAAAATCTATGAAAATGCATAATATGTGTGTGTATTAGAGATTTTGAAACATATTTTGTATGATTTCTAGTAAATCTATTGGCTTTGATATTGAAAATTATTTATTTTCAGTTACGGAAAGAAAGAGAGGAAGAATTGAGTAGGCAAGCAAAAGAGGCAGCGGATAAAAAGAAAGCTGGCAAGAAGAAAGATGTTGATGACAAACTTAAAACTTTTAAACAAGGAGTTGGGAAGTATATTAACCCATCAACAATGTAAGTTTTGTAGAATTACTTTATTAACAAGTGAAAATAAATACTAGGATTTCACTACTTTTTGTGGGGTACCAACTTTTGTGGATTTCGTGGTTGCTTCAAACCACAAATTTAGAAACCAAACAGTGTTCCTGCTATTGAAGCAATAGGACCATTTCCCCAATCAGTGAATTTAAGTACCCCCAAAATGTCATTTTTTGCAAAGCCATGAAAATTGAGACCCAGAAAAATAGATGAATTCACAATAGATTATTTGAGTATGGAAGGATGGAAGAAAGAAAGAAAGAAATAGGTCTGATAGCTCTGATAAACACATACAAAGCATTTAACAAGAGACCCCATTTTTTTAAATCCTGCTTTTTTTAAGCTTCAAGTAAAATACTTTTTAACATTGAGCTTACTTTTTTAAAAAAACTTAAAAATTTACCTTAATCAAGGGAGTGAACAGATATATGGACACCAAAATGATTACTATGCCAATCTTTTGTCAAGGCATGCTGAACAATAGTTACATTTACAAGAACCTGTTCTGTAGTACAGTCATTAAGTTTAAAAGACACTCTAAAGTTATACGATTATTTATTTGAATAAACTAGTCAATCAGTGTGAATTCTGGTATTTGGTTCTTGATATTTGATAGTTGTTAGGTACCAGTTATATTTGGTGGTTTAGAGTTCTCAAAATTTTATTCAGTTATTATTTGTTAGTGATCAGAAAATACCATGATAATCAACATTTTGTGATATGCTTGTTGACTAATTTGTTCTGTCATTCTAATACATATGGGCTACAAGACCTAAAGTCAATACACACTGAGAGTCTTGGGGTGAACCAGTGCATAACAGGAGAATTTCTTCTCTCTAACATCAAGAACATTTTTTGTGAACATGTTCTTGGGTTAAGAACTTACTCCACCTCTGAAGCAGGAGTGGACATTAACAAGATGGCAGAACATGCAAAGTGTTGATGTGCAATGTATTTTGTTCCAAGATAAACTCTAGTTATTCCGGCAAGTACACTCAGGAACATCCAAGAATGTGTACTTGGCATTTGAATGAGAATCCCAAAACAGGTTGCCCAAAGACCGCCAATAACTTCACAAACTGTCATGCCAAAAGATATATAGAGGATCTTTGGTGAGTGTTTATTGATATGAAATTGATTTAGCAAGTTGAATAATATTATATGACAAAAGTTGCTTCTGCGAGTGGCATATAGTATTTATTCAACAATTTTCATGAATTTCATATTAAATGAATACAAGTTTAAGGTTGTCTATATCACATTAAGGACTTTGTATTACTCCGTGATGTTGATATATGATGTTGTTAAGTGTTACACTACAGTCTAGTGAAACATTTTTATAATGTGATGTCATGACACTAATAAAGATGACCATTATGTCATAAATTATTTCATGTTTGATGTTTAATATTGAAAAATAAAATGTTACTGCACCTGGCCAAAAATTCAGTATTATAACAGTCATAACAGATTATGTTAAATTTTATCACAAGACATGGAAACTGAAATTCTTATGCATTTATTCTCAGTTTGTTTACAATTGAACGATTTTTAGGAATCATTATTGTACACTTAAACCTCTTGCAGTCGAAACCTCAATAAAATATAATCCCCTTAAAACTGGAAAATTTGTTTGATCTCTAATTTTTCCATTTTAAATTGCAATTAAAATGACTTAATTAACCAAAACCCCAACAATGAAAAACTTATAGAAGTTTTGGTCTCAAGTGTCAATTTTTGTAGTAAAATGTAACCCATAAAGTTGAAAGTTGCTAAGGTATGTGGCCAGCCAGTGGTCCAGAATAGCCATGGGCAATGCTCAGTAAAAATGAAAAACCTGACAGTCACTTGAGTTGATTATGCATGTCAAACTCCAAACTAAAAGTTAATTGGTTTAAGCATTGTCAAGGTGTAAAGCTGTTGCATGTCCTTCAGTGATGGCAACTTCTTAAGCTTCGTTCAACCCAATTGTAAAGGGTATATATATTTTGCAAAGGGAGTGGGGATAGAGGCTGTAACTTTTGATGAACTAGCACATCATTTACAGTGAGCCATTTGTTCTCCATTTCTTCACACCAGTGAAAATGGGGTCAACTTTAATGATATAAGCAAGTAGTTAACTAAAAAAAAGACCTTAACACAGATACACTCTTCACATCTTTTGATTTTTTCCTGTCCATGGTTATCTTTACGATTTCAGGAAAAGAAATGCTGAGAGTAGTGCAGACCACCCATCGGAGATTGCTAAGAAGAAAAGCAAAACTACAACAAGCACTTTTGGAGATTTCAGCTCTTGGTGACACTAATGGACATCAGACTAACATAGTAAAGTCTTTGTTGAAGGATACAGTATATATTGACTACCCACACTCAGTGGCAGACCTACCTGTATTTAGTGAAAAGATCTGTCAGTTATTTATTATTTTATTACTTGTATGGTTTTGCAAACTATTCATTCAAGGATAAGCAGATACATCTCAGTCATTTGTGTTATTCTTAGCTAGGATCAAAGGTCAAAATAATGATGTACCATAACTGTTGATTTTTTTTTAAAATTGTATTTTCTCTCACACAAGTGGCAACTAGGCACAAAACAAACTTTAGCCTACATCTGACAAGTTGCTTTCATTTATATTGGTAGCCATGGTAGCTAACTTGGTTGAGTTTTGGACTTGTAATCCAAAGGTAGTGGGTTTGATACCCACCCAGGCCAGCCTGGGTCAGCTGTTAAAATGTGTCCTTGAGAAAGGCAATTAGCTCCCATTTTCTCTGCATGATGCAGCCTTTCATTGGTTAAAATCTGTCCTAAGGAGTCCAGGTATGAGGCTATACCCAGACAGTGGGAAAAATACCAGGTCAGTATGATGTGATGTCATGATTGATATATTATAATACAGTTGCTCAATATTTTTTGGCCTTACCTACCCATGAGAATGATATAAAATGATGTGAATATGGGTAGTTTAAGCAATTGTGTGGTAAATCCATCACATGGTATGGTAGTAATCAAGTATGGAATGATAAAGAGTAGGTGGACAACTATCAGGGTTATAAAATATTCACTTGCTTAGACTTAGCTCGAAGTTTTGATGTCTGATTGGTTAATGTAAAACACTTGATCAATCAGATGTCATAATTTTTAGTTGAGTCTGCATTTGAGCACAAAAACATTTTTCACAACCTTGAAGCCTGGGCTTGGTGCAAGCACCTCACCCAGTAAGTTTCCTGCCAACTTAGCATCATTCCGTACTCAGTCACTAACAAACCATGCAACTAATGCCTGTTTAATTCTACCTAGTAAGAGATCATGATTTAGAAACGGCTCGAGTTGTATGATAACATTGCATGTGAGATGTAGGTGCATATTATTTTTGTGATTAAAGTGTAAAGAATGCATATTTTAAAAAAAATTGCACTGGATGTTGTGACTGGTACTATGGCAATTGTACACAATAAAGACAATGAAAATACTACTATTGTGCTCATTTGCTAGATTGGATAAAAGTTTCTTTATTCATATATATATATATATATATATATATATATATATATATATATATATATATATATATATATATATATATATATATATATATATATATATATATATATATATCAGGTTATAATGTTATAATATATCTTGACTTTACAAGCTGTGGAATAAACCATCCGAGTTTTAATGTTGGAGGAAAAGAACAATGTGTGTATATTTTTCTCCATAAGTAATTGTTTAGTCCAAGATCATTTTAATTATAAAGATTAAACTGGATGCATATTTTTAGGGATTTTACACTGGAGTGATGATAAACAGTCATTCAGTTACATATTTTCTTTGTGTGTGTGTGTGAGAGAGAGAGAGAATATGTGTGTTAGAGTGGTAACAATGTTGAGATTTCTTATTAAAGGATGGATGAAAAACATTTTGTATTGGTTTTTGTCTTTACAAGTCACAATGTGCAAGAAATGAAATGTCACAAAAAAGGTACATGCTAAGCATTGAAACATATTACTAAGGTAATCTTGATTATAAGCTATACCTAAAAGATGTCAATACTGGATACTAAACCAATCGAACCTTGGTTCAGTGCTGGCTTGGAATTGTAATCCAGGGGTTGCAGTTTAATACCCAACCAGACCAGCTCGGATCAGCTGCCTCAGTGTGCCTTTGGGAAAGCACTTAGCTCCCATTTCCTCAGCATTATATAGCCAATAGCTTCAAAGTGCCACTAAAAACCAACCAATCAACCATTCAAAGCTGGGGAAAAAAATGACTGTGGTTGCTGTAATGATTTTCATGGTCTTCTGCATGGTTTAGATCATGTGGAATATCAGGAATCGAAACTACAGGCATATCATTTCTTGTGAGACAGATTTAGTTTTATGCAAATTATATTAAAAAGTTTTTGGATGATGTACCACCAGAGAAAACCTTTGACGTTTTAAATGAATTATGTTTATATATTTACAAACTTTGACCCTATATTTAAGGATGTTTTGTTTTCATTTTTATTGTGTATTTTATATACCTTTATAGAATTTGAACATATTGACCTTTTATCTTTTATCTTGTAGGCCTACATGTTTACTTTTATTTGGAAGATTTATCTTCCTAAAGTTTTTCCAGTTTTTTACCTTTACATTTTTTGTTGCATCTTTTAAAGGCACTATATAGCCTGGCTTGGTCTGATCTGCCATTAAATCCTATACATACATACATACCTGCATCAAATAAAATTAAATAAATCAATTTAATAAAATTTAAAACTCCTTATGATGCATGTACGTTTCCTTGAGGGTGAAATAAAAACCAACCTTTGAATTAATTGGTATTAACATAAGGCATTTGATATAAATCGTCTTAGAAAAAAACAACCATAAATTTTAAAATGAAGAAATTGAGGTTTATTACAAATATAATATTACAAATATAAGGATACAACACAACTTGTGATATGTAGTAACAATTCTGCACATTCTCTATGAAATCATGCTGTCTGTCTCTGTTAAAGATTACTTGTCCCAACATTCCATATGTATTTAAAACATTTTTAGAAATGGCAGATTTCTTAACAATACTGGTACATAGTTCTTGAGCTAGTTACTATCTTTTTCAAAGCTATCTCCATCATGGTACTTTTTAATGACTAATACATACAGTAAAACACCCTTGTAACAACCTCTCAGAACTAATACATACAGTAAAACACTTATAATGAATGTCTCAGGACTAATACATACAGTACAACGCCTTATAGCGATCATCTCAGGGCTAATATATACAGTAAAACACCCTTGTAACAAACTTCTCAGGGCTAATACATACAGTACAACGCCCTTATAGCGATCATCTCAGGGCTAATATATACAGTACAATGCCCTTATAGCGATCATCTCAGGGCTAATATATACAGTAAAACAGTTATAATGAACCTCTCATGACTAATACATACAGTAAAACACCCTTGTAACAACCTCTCAGAACTAATACATACAGTAAAACACTTATAATGAATGTCTCAGGACTAATACATACAGTACAACGCCTTATAGCGATCATCTCAGGGTTAATATATACAGTAAAACACCCTTGTAACAAACTTCTCAGGGCTAATACATACAGTAAAACACCCTTGTAACAAACTTCTCAGGGCTAATACATACAGTACAATGCCCTTATAGCGATCATCTCAGGGCTAATATATACAGTAAAACAGTTATAATGAACCTCTCATGACTAATACATACAGTAAAACACCCTTATAATGAACATCTCAGGACAAATATATACAGTAAAACATCCTTATAATGAACCTCTCAGGAATAATACATACAATAAAACACCTTTAAAACGATTGTCGCAGGGCTAATATAGTAAACGACCCTTATAACGAACCTCTCAGGAATCATTTATTTTTATGGGTATCAATTTTCATGGCCGTGCAAAAAAAAAATCACATTTTCATAGGTACTTAAATTCATAGATTGAGAAAGGAGTTTTCTTGTTTTGGTACAAGGATAATTTTTCATTGGGTCTTTAAATTCATGGTTTTTAGCAACCTGGAAATCCATGAAAATTGGTACCCTATGAAAAATATTGAATTTACAGTACTCTGTCCTGTCAGCAATTCCTTGTATCCTTTTTTTACTGTTTATATTACACTTCGATGGGTATGTAAACTATGTAGCAACTAAAATTCAAAGGTATCCAGATGCTATGTAGTAACTAAAATTCAAAGGTATCCAGATGCTATGTAGTAACTAAAATTCAAAGGTATCCAGATGCTATGTAGTAACTAAAATTCAAAGGTATCCAGATGCTATGTAGTAACTAAAATTCAAAGGTATCCAGATGCTATGTAGCAACTAAAATTCAAAGGTATCCAGATGCTATGTAGCAACTAAAATTCAAAGGTATCCAGATGCTATGTAGCAACTAAAATTCAAAGGTATCCAGATGCTATGTAGTAACTAAAATTCAAAGGTATCCAGATGCTATGTAGCAACTAAAATTCAAAGGTATCCAGATGCTATGTAGTAACTAAAATTCAAAGGTATCCAGATGCTATGTAGTAACTAAAATTCAAAGGTATCCAGATGCTATGTAGCAACTTAAATTCAAAGGTATCCAGATGCTATGTAGTAACTAATATTCAAAGGTATCCAGATGCTATGTAGTAACTAAAATTCAAAGGTATCCAGATGCTATGTAGTAACTATAATTCAATGGTATCCAGATGCATACTAGCAGGGTTTTAATGTATGTACTGTTCTCATTCTCATGCAAAATCAATTACATATGCAATTAACATGTACCTTTCTTCAAATGCCTTGAATTTACAAAAAAAAGCCATTTCTGACAAGTAAAAGCAAAATAAAAAGGCAAAAATTGTCACTATAGTAACAAGACTAACTATGAAAGGTGTGCCTTTTTTCTGTTAGAGCTGGGGCAAAAATAGAAAAAAAGAACAATTATTTTGTCTGACAAGAGGTTCATGTAAATTCCATACAATTTATATCCCCTTTTCATAGAAAGCTGTGGTTTTGCCAAAGAATATGTATCACTTATTATTGTTAAATGTTATTTAATTTTTTAAATAAAAACAACTTAAATACAAAATGAATATTTGTGAAGCCCAGCAGCTGACACCTATTACTGGTCTAACATAGACAAGACAAAAAACATTCTTCTTAAACAGTGGTCCCTCACTATAAAGCACCTCAATATCACACAGTCACTGATATAATATAGTACACTTTCATGGCTCCCCAAACAGTGTTATATTGAGGGAGAACTGTACATGATTTTCAAGCTTCCTGATAATTTTATAAATTCATATTGTAAAAGGTGCTTTTAGTAAATTCAGAGGATAGTAGACAGTAAAACTTGTAAACTTGCAAAGCCAATTTATAAGATGGGACAAAAGAAAATAAAAGGTAAAGAAACATGAAGGCCAAAGCCTGCATGTCAAGACCACGATTAAAGCATTGCTGTAAAATGTGTGACCTTGACCCCAATATAAAAAGGGTGAGCATGCATGTTGCAGAATAACTTAGCTTCATAATTATTTATTCAATATATGAACAAAATCCAACAAGGGGTTTAGGAAATATAAAGAAATAAAGCTACTTTATCTCAAACCTAATGCCAATTTTCTATGACTGTGATCTTGACCTCAAGGTCAAAGGGGCAAGCATGCATGTCACCAAATGAATTCTTAGCTACACAACGATTCATCCCAAGTATGAAGAAAATCCATCAAGGGTTTGGGGAACATAAGCAAATGGAAAAATGTAACCAGAACCTTAATGCAAATTTTCTATGCCTAGGACCTTGACCCTAAGGTTAAAGGGGCAAACAAGCATGTTGTAGAATGAATCGTCTTAGCTTCATAATGATTCATACCAAGTATGGTGAAAATCTAGGAAATAAATGCAAATGAAAAACTTTAAACAAACCTTAACAATATGTTGTTGACAGCTGCCGATGCTGCCAGAAAAGTTACATCTGTATCTTGCTTCCCACTAACGTGGGCTTGGCAACAAATGTCACACTCCATAAATATTTATTCAGAAACTGTGCATGCGGGATCCTTAACATTACCAATTAATGAAAGGGTTCCACAAAATGTGTCTTGCCAGCAATCAGAGTTTGTTCAGTGTTGTCCCAAGATCTCTAGTCAGGGCAAGGTGTTGGTTGCCTGTCAGGCAGTTTAAGTGCAGTAAAGTCTCTTCCTCGGGCAGTCTCTCTGTTTCAAAAGGCATTTTTTATGCACTCCACTGATGCATTTAAGATAATAATAATAGAGGTCAGTAATGCCAAGTTGATGCCCGAAATGCACATGATGAATGTTAACATACGCCATATAAACCTCTGGAGATTTAAGACAGGACAGCCACCAAGGAGGGAACAGTGCACCCAAGAGACATCGGGGCACCACCTAGAGAGGGCAGGGTGCAGCGCCCTCCTAAAACCAAATAGAGACACGCTGCTTGTTGTATGCTGAATTTTGTATGGTAATTATTCCAAATCTTTACATTGTTGATGAGCACAACAATAGTCAATGAAACCAGAAAAGCAATGCATAATACATGTATCTTTCCACCTATACATGCACGTAGAACATTAAGGAAGCATTTTAATTTTCCTTTACAATGTTCCAATCATAAATCTGCACTAGAAATGATTTGCAACTGATAAATGGATAGACATTATGAAAGCAATATGCCCCTTCCAGCTGTCCGAGTGAGGTATTACAGGTATATTGCAACATAAAACTATTGTAAATGTTTATAAACAAGACTAGAACAATTTCAATGGCTTTGCCATTGCAAGTCCACATGCTTGCTGTATCATATCTCCAACCCCCATGATCCAGGGGTCAAAACTCAAAATATGTTCCATATATTTTGTCTTTCTGCTATTACTGTATACAATAAAATTTGGCAAAAATATTTTGGAAAGTCATCATAATTGAATTTTTTATACATATGATCTTTGACCCCCTCCAAGATACACCAGGGGAGGGAACCAAGAATCATAACCTTATGCATATGGTTATCATATGAACAGCTAATGTCCCATGTTTGGTGAAGGTACATTTAGTGCTGAAGGAGGAGATAGAGTAATGGAGAGAAAGTGGATTAGATGGATGGAGATAAAGATGCAAGCAAATGAAGGGGATCACAATATGCCTGCCTGATGTACTAAGTTTGGCTAATTTCCAACCAGGGTTTAGGAGGAGATAGAATAACCAACAGGTTGACAAATTTATGCATGGAGAGATGAAGGGTATCACAATATTGTAATGGATAAAAAAAAATTCCTTAAAGCCGAACATAACTGGGTACTCATTTCACCCTTCTTTGAAAAATAACCATCATAGTGTCCAACAAAATATTTTTCTACTGAATACTAGTTCTGGGCTACATAAGCTGAATTCAGATATAATGATATAATGACTTGTTTTACATTATCCAAAAGACAGCTATCAAAATATTTCACATAAAAGAATAATTATTTATTACATATTACAAGGAAAAAGAAAAGCCTTAAATCTATTACCACCATATTCAAGTGCCTTCTTTGGGCTACTGAATTCAAGCTGGGCTACCAGATTCTTTTTCTGACTTTAAAATTAGTTGGATCATGATTAATATTGTCAAAAATCAAATTATTTTGATCTACTGTGAAAAAATTCACACTCTGGAATACTGATGGTATCATTTGTACAATTTGAAAGAATTTTCAATCACAACAATAAACTTTTTCATTACCAAATTTTTTCACTTATCTACCCCACCCCCTTCCTTACCACACTTCCTTTAATAAAGAGTCCATTATATACAGCCAAATTTACTAGTAAAAATATTTAAACAAATATAAATGCACCACCATCAATTTCCATCCTTTATATCTGCTTGCTCATCTAACTTGGATGATGATGATGTTATTGAATCCTGGACTAGTCCTTTAATATTAGGGGCTTCAGAGTCTGTAATTGCTTTCTGTGCATTAAGGATTTTGTTTACTAAACCAAGCTCATCATTTTTTTCTTCAATCTTGTCCATCGGAGTCCATGACATGTCATGTTCAAGTCTGAATGCTCCAATAAATTCATGCGGACATGCTGAACCCCATTCCTGAAATAATGATACAATGATATTAAAAATATAAACAAATCGCAGCTACATCACAACGGCACGTTGTTGAGACAAGTTTTCATGATATAACTATAACAATTTCCCTTCTATACATCCATCCATATATCGACATTAATCTCTCTCTACAGTTCAAGAGTTCAAATATTTTTTACATTGCTGGTCATCCCATTGCACAGGAGGTCATATTTTTTCTTCCATTAAATATATATATGGAGTAAAATTACTCTCCTCACACATCCATTACTCATCTAGAAAAGTGCACAAGTAGCAATTTGGAGCCCTTTTCTCTCTCCCCCCTTCTCTACTCATCCATTCAACTTTCCCTCCCTATTACTATTTATCTACCTTACCACAGAAATATAGTTTTTATTATCAATATATTATATACTTCCTACAGGAACCTCTTTGCTCAAAATTACCGTATTTTTCCGATGATAGGCCAGTGTTTAAAGATAAGCCCATCCAAACCTTCAAGAAAACAAAGCAACATTTTGATAATTTGATGCTATATCATGATAAACCCACCCAAAACATTTCAAAGTTTACTATGTGGGACCATTGGGTTAGCTTTACATATGAGATATATGGCAGTTCTGGTAATTTATACAAAGGCTGTTTGTTTTTCATAGAACTATGATATTGTAATGGAAATATTTTGCATCGGATTAATAAAATAAGACTACCGACATAGCATGCCACAACAATCAACCATCTCACTATTTAATATTTATCATCTCATTGTTCACCATTTATCTTGTCAAGAGTTCTGTGTTTTTCATTTACATTCATTCAAGAATGGTTTTGAAATGCATTTGCAAAAGTTTCAAACATTCGTAAGACAACACGACGGAAGTAATTCTGAAAGAATCATAATTTTTCATTTAATAACTCATTTGTACCTAGTAGAGGTGTTAGATCACTTTTAAATCATGGTTTAAATATTTTTCTGGCAGAGATTATCAATGTTTTTGATGAAGGAAAAACAATTTACTTCAATATTTTAAATAGATTTCTGCATTTTGTTTTATTGAAAGTTGTACTAAAACAAATAACTGGTGACACAATTTAAAGACAATAAGGCACAGCACTCACCAATCTCTAAAATCCTATTTTGTTCATCATTTCCAGTTTATTGTTCATCGTTTATGGTATATGATTTGTTGCTGACTTCAGCTTTAATTGCTTAAGCTAGGCATTTTCATTCATTCTGCATGCACTGAATGTTCATGTCGTGTTTGTTTTCCATTTGCACATCATTCTTTTCCATTGCAAAGGGGTGCATGCATGTTTCTGAGTCTGTAGTTTGGTAACAAAATATATCCAAAAATATTACTGTAATCAAGTAATTAACATTTATGTTCATCTGACCCTTGACGTCTCATAGAGACTCAGATAGGGGAAGACAAAATTATACCCTTAACAGCCAGTGCTATAAGAGATGTGGTAATAGACAAGCATAGAGTATCACAATAACTTAATCTTAATGCTAAAGCATTGTGATTTTTTTTAAAGTGTAATTTTTTTTTAGCCCCGCAGTAGCTCAACATAGTGATAACTTTGGTGTCTATGTGTATGTGTCCATATATCCCTCCATTCCTGTCCATCCAGACCATAGACGAAGGTCAATGTTATAAGTTTTTTTTTCAATAAATCTCAATGTCAAAGTTTTTCTTTCTAGCTATGTAATAGGCATGATAGACAAAAAGTGAGTCTCTTGTTTACACTAACAGACATCTGACATCAGGAATATCAAAATATATTTGAAACAATGAAAATTATTTTTTTTAAATCTGAGATAAGATTGGATAAAATGACTCAGAAATGCCACTTGCTTTGTTTTATAAAAAAAATAGTAAAAAGAAATATACCACAAAAACTCAAATTTAATAATTACTCATTGCTATTAAAGAAAGTACCAGCAAGCCTGTGTGACACTTAATAGTTCATGATTATGTTTATTTAAACCTGATTTTAATAACATGCTGACATTCTGGTAAAAGTTCCAAAAATTAGCAAAATGGTTGATGCATTATAAATAGCCTTGCACCATAAGCCTAAAAAAGTCTGGAGACCTATCACAAGGTTTGCCAAGTCTGGAGACATAACTATCACTAGGTTTGCCAAGTCTGGGGACCTAACTATCACTAAGTTTGCCAAGTCTGGGGACCTAACTATCACTAAGTTTGCCAAGTCTGGGGATATAACTATTACTAGGTTTGCTATAATGGAGTTGAGTTATTTGGAGAATGACAATGAACAGCATATCATGATGTATATTTACTATATTCTGTTTGACTTTTAACTAAAATATATTCTGAAATATTGTATAATAACTAATAAAATAGTACAAGTGACTCCATTTCTGTCAAGCTAACCTTTTATTTCAGCAGAAAAGACAAAAACCTCTTGACATTAATCTTGTGTGTGGATAGATGTATGGATGAATGACCACATACAGATGCTATGGATGAATGACCACATACAGATGCCAAAGTGATCACTTTGTCTAGCTTCAGTAATGGCAGGGCTTGACAATAACATTTTTCTGATGGTGGAAAAAAATTTCAGCAAGTAGCAGAAGCATATCTGTATAAATATTTGCTTGTACCACTATCTATCGTACCAGGCCCTTGGAAAGATAATAATAAAAAGCAGCTGGCCATGGCTCCCATGTTGAGCCCACTCCAGAGCTTTGGTGGAAAGGTGTTGTACCCACCATGACACATTGACATATTACTTTACATTACTCTGTGGCCAATGGTACTCAAGAAATTGACCAAAACACAAACAATGAGTGACTGTTGCATGAAATCTAGATCAAACTGACATTCTTTAGATTTTGGTATTTTACTCAACAAGATCTATCCACCAACTATGTTGCATGACTCACTAACCAACAGCACATAAAAAACTGGTAAATGAAAAACTTAAAGTCAGCAAAGCATGAAATGTAGGCCATACTGACCTACTTTTGGTCAATTTGTGTTGTACATATTAAGATGTATCCATATACCAAGAAATATGACTCTATTGCCAACTGTACTTGAGAAACTGACCACATTACTGACCATAAGCAAAGTAAAAAAATTTAACATCGAGGTTAATCTCTAGCTCTAATATGTGCTATCACTAAAAAAAAGTCCAAATCCTCACCCCAAGGGATGACTCATTAACCAGGATGGTACAAGATAAAAGTAAGTGCATAATTAAGTTGTATTCCAACTTCATAATTAAGTCATATTCCAACTTCAAAGAGGATGAGACAAAATGGTACTGAAATAAAAGGAAAATGCTTTAACATTCAAGTTAATCTAGAGTGTGAATGGACACAGATGTATGGAAGGACAGACATGCATGCCAATGTGATCACTATGCTGAACTTCTATCAAGTTGGGCTCAACAATAATAGTAGTAATAAACTCTTTTAAATATAAACTGGCATATATTTTAATAATAGCAGCACACAAAATGAATAAACCCATGAAAATATTAGTAAATTCAGACATACAAATAATATTCAACATTTTAAATGGGGAAAATATAACATATCAATAAAATATAATATATCAATAAAATGTGATATTTTCCAGCCAATATATTGATAACAAAAGTTCCAATCAGTTACAGATGCTACAGTGGCTCAGTGGTTGGTTCGAGTGCCAAATTCGCAATCTGTTAGTTGTAGGCTCAAATCCTGCCCAGACCAGCTCTATTTGGCCACCATGATGTCTTTGGGCATACCCCTTTACTCCCACTGCCTCACCACTAAATAGTCTTTAATGTACTGATGTGTAGTTAAACACCAATAATAAATCAAGCTTGTGAATTTTAGATATAAATTTCAATGGCTTTTCAGCATAACTGTCAATTTGTATACAGACATACCTGAGGAGAAAGTATGGAGAAGTAATGTTGTCCCGAATCTCTCTTGTAAAGATAGTAAATCTGACCAGGTTTCTTTACCAGGTTGCATGCAGCATGATGCAGCATGTTGTCCTGCTTGGCTTCTTCTAACACCTAGACAGTTTCCAAAACATAAAATATACATTCAGGTTCTACTGCTGTACTTAGTGTTACATAACATGACGACCTGGAATAAAGTGAGATCTTAAGTAAATTGTTCATATTCAGACAAATCAATGTCACAGAACTTTTCCATCTTTAGAATAAAATGAAGAACCTGTCCCAATATTCTACAAGAGCCTGTCCCAATATTCTACAAGAACCGGTCCCAATATTCTACAAGAACCTGTCCCAATATTCTACAAGAAACTCATGCTCAGACTCAAATTTCACAGAAATTAAAATTTGTATCCTTAATTAGCATAACACTAGAAAAGTAGAAAGTTTAGGACATCAACTTTAAATCCACGAATGTAATCTATTAATTAAATCTGATTTGTGGGTTTTAACTTAAAGCTGGAGTTTTGTGCAAAAATATGTTTCATTAATACCTAAGAGAAAGGAATTCAATAGTTCTTGGTTACACTAGAATTCTCAAAATTTCTCATCACACTGAAATTTTATATTATCTTACATATGATTCTTTGCACAATATAAACATTTGTGTTGGAGGTAGAGATAGTGGAATGGATGCACAATTACTTTTAGTTTTAAAATTTAACAAATGGAAACCTTATTATTCTTGAAAAAGAGTTTAGGAATTACTCATATTTGATGAAATTCTACAAATTTCCCCAGCAATAAGCCAAGACTACTTTAAGGAAAATTCATGATTTTATTACTATAATAATTTTAATCCTTTTGAATGTTGGGACGAAAAAACATTCTTAAGCTGTACATTTGAGGTCAATTACATAGTGCACAATTTGTTTCAGTGCTACTTCATCATATACTCGTAATTCATTTAAAAATACATAATTATCTTGCATGAACTTTAATTTGTTGGGGTATTTCCATTATAATCTCAGAGGGAAGTGGTGTAAAAGACAACATAATAATGTTGATAAGGATGTGCAGCTCAGGGTATAAAAAGGTATCCAATTGTGTACCACAGCCAATTCACATACCTTTTCATGGACTAGTCAGAAAACTAGATACGAAATACCTTACTTGCAATGACCATATAGTGTTAATTATTATGCAAACATATCCATGTCAAATAGATGCGCAATGTCACTAATCTTGCCCCCAGGATTTAATTGTACATGTAGCTAGAATCCCACTTTTAACAAAACCCCAAGATTCATAATTATAGACTTATTCATACACTTAAAGATAAGAACCCAATCTTTTACCTGGGATTTATTGAAAAGACACATACTGATGAACTGCCAAGCTTATAAAAATGCACCCATGTGGGAAGGACAACCCCTGATACCAGTAGGGTGAAAGTTTTGCAATTGGGATTAAAATAGTCCTTGTCCAAGATGTACGTCTCAATGTATATACATATAGTATATTCCTTTTCTCAAATGAGATAATGAGAGTTCTACCAAAGAGAAGAGTGAGAGAGAATCTTTCTTTTTCTTTCTGGGGAACACATGGCTAGGGAAGGGGTTTCTAGCTATCTGTTCTTAAATAGTTAACTCTCTACAGCAGTCACTTCTTTATAAAGGCTTGGTAATAAAATGTATGCACAAGTCAATGTATTAATGTATTAATACAAAGGCCATATCTTGGAGGTCATTCCAGACAGGCTTAAAAAAAACAGTATTGCTAATTTCTAAACCATTAAAAGAAACAAACTGCATTAAGCAAGCTTCAGTGGATTCACTTTTATTTGTGGGGTACCAATTTTCTGGATATCATTGTTGCTACAAACCACAAATTTGAATACCCAAAATATAATGTCTTTGTCATAAATATGTTATGCCAATTTTGTCAGATCCATATGATCCAATCGAAGTAACAAGAAAAATTTGAATTTTGGACAAGCCACAAAAATTGATGCCAATGAAAACAAAAGATATTTTGCCACTTTTGGCCATGAGCAGATAATAAGATCAACCAACCTTTCTTGCTTGTTCCTGTAGATAGCGGATTTGATCAGCTATCACAACCAGCTTACTTCCAGCCGTTGCCTTCACAAATCCATCTGCCTGGAAATACAAATCAATTTAATGTAATAAGAAATATACAGGAAAACCTGTCCATAATTAAGGGGATTTCACAGTGGCCAAGTTGTTAAGGCGTTAGACTCCTGATCTTAAGGGAGTCGGTTTGATACCAACCATCGGAGCAGCCCTGATCGACAAGGCACTTTAATCTACTTGCCTCGGCACAATATAACCTTAGAAGTATTGATGTGCCACAACATGCCAAAACAAGTGTCATTCAAAGGGACTAATGCTCTACTGTCCCCACAGTATACCACTGCCCCTCTCGTCATGCAGATATTAGAACTCTCTGTAAGCACTTGCTTCATATTGTGGACCTTTAAATGCTAGCCTTGGACCCTATGTGTTTTAAGACTGCACATCCCTTGAACGCTCAATATCTAGCTTTAGACCCTCAGTTTTCTGAAGCTGAATCCTGCTGACATATGTTAATAGGTTGTAAGAATAAAAATCCCCAATTTTTAAAAAAAATGATCCTTACATGAACAGAAATAATGAATTCTTACATTCAAAAAGTGAAGAAGATACACGTAAAGTGAAAATTCAAATGAAGTAAATAGAAGGTAATAAATTTAGATAATAAGATTTACTAATTACTATGATAATAATAATTTTTAAATTTTTTTTATTGATTTTCCTTGGATGTAATGATTTTACACTGCTACTGGAGGATAAGGGTCCTGGACTCTAAGTGTTAAAGGCTTACAGAGAACACTGGGTATTGATCATGGATCCCATTGGTTAATTTTGTTTTATCATTGCTGCTCGAATTATTTCACTTAAGTTTACAGCTAATGAGAACCATCTATAATGTTATTTGACTCAACACTCTTTATGTGTTTTTATGCACTGTTATGAAACAATCTTGTTGGAACACCCCTCAGTATATTACTCTCTCACATCGAAAACAGGTCACTTTTATCATTCCCATGAATAACGTTATAGTCAGGAAGCAATAATGTATTTTATTTATAAAACATATTATAAGCCCATGCTTGAATAGCCCACCCAACTCTTTTACAAAATTTGTGGCAAATTTTTTAGTTCAAAGTCTTGTCCTATACAAAGAATACTGACTAATATTCATTTCTAACTAAAATTGGCATCTCTGAAAAATAGTAAGTGTTCTTTGTATAAAACTGACCCAGAAAACATCACACATCTACTTTAGTAGTATGTGGTCTAAGGCGCTCACCTTTACAGACCACTCACACATCTCACCTCTGTCTGCACGAGTTCGAGTTTCGGTTCAACCAAACTGGGTATGTGAGAAAGCTTGCCAGTAGCTTCCCATGGGTTGGTGGTTCTTCCCAGGTTCTTCTTCCACAAAATATACTGGCCACCATGCGCTGATAAATTGCATTAAACCCAAAAAAACATTGGAATATTAGATTCAAGTCAAGAGTCCCTCAACGGGACTGATGCTCTACTTTCCAAAAAGAATTTCCAGGAATTCGAGATAATACCATTTCCTCCTTTTAACTTCTGTGTGTTGAAATCATCTCTGATATTCTCGAGTGACAAGATTTTCAAATTAGCTGCTTCTGCAGCCATACTGGATCTAAGATCAGCACCATATTTATTTAGGACAAATTAGACATCATTAGAAGACTTTTGGTGAAAACTCCATGCCAGTGTGACCATCAATTCAGGAGGAGTTGCAATAAGATTTTCAAGATGGCCATCATGAAAGTTATATTTGATAAAAGATTGGCACCATTTGCATTTGCTGTTTTGTTTTAATGGCACTTTTACCACGTTATTGGCTATATCATGCCAAGGAAATGGTGCTAAGAGTCTTTCCCAAGGACACACCGAGGTAGCTGACCTAGGCTGGCCTGGGTGGGTATCAAACCCATGACCCTCTGATAATGAGTCAGATGCTCTACCAACTGAGCTACTGTCGCTTCCCCATTTACATTTACAAACTGGATATCATAAGAAGTCTTGTGGTAACAACTCTTAGTTGATAAGATCATTATGATCACTATTTTCAATATGGCTGCCATGGTGTCCTCACCGGATGTCAGATCAGCACCATTTTCATTAAGGATCAACTAAACATCATACAAAGTCTTCTGGTGAAAACCCAATGTTGATCTGACTTTCTATCTAGGAAGAGTAGTGAAAAGATTTTCAAGATGGCCACTCTGGTGGCCATAATAATTGTCAGATTGGAAAAATTGTCATTTAAGACCAACCAGATACCATAAGAAGTTTTCTTGTCAAAACTCTATATTGATACGACTTTCCTTTCATGAGGTCTAATGATAACAAGATTTTCAAGATGGCTAACATGGTGGCCATACTGGAGGAAAGATCAGCACCATTTTCATTTAGGACCAACTAGAAATCATAAGAAGTTTTCAGTGAAAACCCTATGCTGATAACACCATTGATTCTGGAGGAGTTGCAATAACAAGATTTTCAAGATGGCCACTGTGGCAGCCATGCTGGATGTCCGAGCAGCACCATTTTCATTTAGGACCAATTAGATATCATAATAAGTCTTTGGGTGAAAATCCATCTTGATATGGCTTTCCATTCAGGAGGAGTAGCTATAACAAGATTTTCAAGATGGTTGCCATGGTGGATATATTGTACGTCAGATCAGCACCATTTTCATTCAGGACCAACTAGACATAATAAGAAGTCTTTAAGTGAAAACCCCATGTTGATATAATCATTAATTCAGGAGGAGTAGCAATAACAAAAATTTTCAAGATGGCCACTGTTAACAACCATAGTGGATATCCAAGCAGCACCATTTTCATTTAGGACTTTGGATGAAACTGTGTATAAAGTTTTATGGCAATCCTCCAAATAGTTTAGGAGAAAGCCCTATAACTTGTGCACATGGATGAATGACAGACAACAGGCCATCTCATTAGATCTTCTGGTCTATAACCAGTAGAGCTAAAAAGCAGATTTGACTTTGAATTGTAAACATTGGATATGTTCAATTTACACAGCAAAAGAATTTATTTTCAACAATTTTAAGTGGGATAAAATCACTTGAAAACTGAGCTTGAACCTAAACTTGTTAAAATATTTTAATATTTTGTAGTTTGACTAAGTTCACTATAGTAATATGCTTCTTCTACACAGTATCAACTTACACATTTTCATCTATTAATGTGGTGCCAACTGGGGTCATGATATATTTTTTTGCATTTACTATCCATAAAATTAGTGATAATTATCCCCCCCTCCTTTCTCTCTCAGTTCCTATATTCTTATAGAAAAACTACAGTGCGTTCTTTTATTTCTTCCAGTATTTTCATTTAAAAAATTCAGTAAAAACAACAAATCAGATTTTTTAAACAATATTATTCATTTCTTTCTTTCTTTATCCTTTATAAATTGCAATGGGCATGCAATTTTTTGGAGAGGCGCTAGCGGGAAATTTGGAAATGAAAGTAAACAGAGACTGAGCGGAGTGAACATTAACCTTACTTGTTTACGTTGCCAATTTTTTACAAAAAGCATGGCATAACTAATAGTAAGGTAAGTATATTTCCATTATATCTTTCAAATAATAAAAGAGAATATCATTGTTATGTTCATTTCTATTACGATACTTAACCTGTCAACTAAATGATATGCGTCATGTACACAGTACAGTAGGCAAGTATATTTCCATCATTACTAAATGATATGCGTCATGTACACAGTACAGTAGGTAAGTATATTGCCATTATTTTTTTTTTACATGCATCATGTACACAGTTCAGTAGGTAAGTATATTTCAATTATTTTTTTTTAATAATAAAAGAGAATATCGTTGTTATGTTCATTTCTAGTATGATACTTAACCTGTCAACTAAATGATATGCGTCATGTACACAGTACAGTATTGTAGTGCATTTCCATAAACACATAGCCTAATCCATAAATGAAGCATTCAATTTTCTGATAGAAAGGCTTCAACCAGCGTATACTTAAACACATATTATTAACTCGGTCATTCTTCATATTGTAACAAAATTAACTTGTGAAAAATTGGTCATGAAGTGAGTAAACAACATAGGATCGTCTGCACCCAACTAGAGGCAATTGAAAATGAACAGTCGATGTCAAGCACATCTACATAACAGAGCTATTGTTTGCAGTTTGTGTTCAGAGCTCAAATGGCAAAACATTTACATGCGTAGCCGATGTACCGGATTCGAATTCCACCATAGATGTTTATTTTCTTTTTCACGACCTTCTTCCTAATTATGTATTTCATGCAACTAACACCTCTAATAGCAATAATTTTCCATTTAAAGGTTAGGAACTAAGCTTTATTGACTGATAACTCAATTTTCAAAACCCACAGAAAATACCAACAAATAATACCAAAACAACTGCCCAACACTGAATTCATTTATATGAGCATCAATATTTTCAAAATATGTAATATTTATTTTTTAGGGAATGTAAATTTTTTGTTGGGTATTGTATTCATCTAAAAGTAAACTATAGTGGATGGGAATAATATCCTTGCATCAGACTTCTGGAGAAATTCATATTGAAAATAATAATAATATTTGGCAATCCATATGAAGTATAAAAAAAAATTTGAAAATGATGGTAGTGTAAGCAGTGTGGTGTAGACATTATTATTCAATAATTATACAGTATAATTTGTATACGTTTATTTATATGAAAGTTTTTAAGACTCAATTTTTATCACATTTTGATGAGCAATCATCAAAAATATTTTTAAAAAGTGTACCAGACAAATGTAAATTTTTACTTACTTACTAAATCAATGATTTTTCCTAACATTTACTGAAAATTAAATATTACATCATGGCAGACATATGCACACAACCATTCAATATTATTACTTCTGAAACTTATTTTACATTTTTCACAAGTTAATTAAAGTTTTGAATCAATATATTTTTATTATTATTCATGTCCATATTCTTTCTTTAAGGAAGAATAAAGTTGCCAATTCTGTCAAGAGTACATTTCTTAAAAAAATATTATTGTATATAAATGTAGCAGAAAATCTGGGTTACGGTATGTAAAATAGATTCTTGAAACCATTACTTACTGTAGTTTAAATCAATGCACTAGAACGGGTACATTGATTTTTAATTGTATGTTTTTTGCCCTAATTTTAGGCATCACACACTAAATGCATTATTCCTCTGAAATCAATATGAATCACAAGTGGAATTAATTCCATAATGAATACATATCATTTTAGGTGTTACGAGTATATTTGTCACTTGTTGCTTCCATGTTGTTATAGGTAACAGCATGGTGCATGCACACTTGTGTGTTTGTGTGTCTGTGTACTCGTGAGAGAGAGACAAAGATGCATAATACATTTTTATAAATATGGTTTAACAAAAATCCTACATTTTTCTGCATGTGTCACCAAATGGAAATTTATTTCCTTAACTTTTTTTACAATCAGAGCCATGCATCAATTCAATATGATTTACCACCAAACATACCACTGATAACATATGAAATAGTTTAGTGAATGTGGAGAGATCACACATGACAAAGTATTATTTGAAGAAAAAGAAAGCAAAGAAAATAAAAACAGTTCAGCAGGCTGACACAAGCTTGAAACATGTCACCACACACACACATATACCCTATTAATATAAAATCATGTCATGAACATAACTTAACATATGAATAAGATTGAGAGAGAGAAAAAAAAAACAACATCCGCTATAGAGATATGGACTAGGTGGAGCAAGTATGAAAGCAGACTATTATCATGTGATAAAGCGTCTAGATATTGAAACTGACTTTTGCAGTGTATTAGCGTTTGAATGAAGAAGTGAGCATGCACCACTATTGTTTTCGGTGTTGTCTTAAGACAAGCAATCAAAGTTATGAATTGGAAGATTCAGTTTGCATTTTTCCATTCCTATTTTACGAAATTGAACCAAAAATAATAATGTGTTGTTGTAACAGATATTAAATATGGCTTAGTTAACATTAATGTGCGGACAAATGATTTTAAACAGAATATATTTTGACGAGAGGCTACCCCATGGTGTATGGAAAGCAAGCTATTGATAATTTTTTTTTTTTATTCTAAAGATTGAGAAGACACAATAGTGATGAAGATTTTGTGTTTGTGTGTGTGTGTGTGTGTGTGTGTGTGGTATATTGCCATGAAAGTATAAGGATAAAATTACATAAAGAACATCTTCATTTACAGTGGACAAGGAACCAACCCCATGTAATCAGTGAAGAGAACTTAGAAGGCCCTGTTAACGCCTCATTTACAATGATATCATCACACAATATTTAAAAATATTTCATTATGAACAGTTTTTGATATTATCATTAAGTGCCTTTTTTGACAATGGAACATAACACAGTTTTCAGTTGATTTACAAGTTAGATGTATTATTTTTTGGCTACGAGGGCTCCAATTTGGACTAGTTTTAAAAATTAAACCTTATTTAAACAGCTTTATACACCCAAAAATAATACAAGTACATACTGCGATTTTTAATTTAGTGAATAGTCCATAGATAAGCAGTGTCAATGAGAAGTACATGGAAAATTTGACACTTTTCATGATTTTTTAAAATGATTTTTCTACACTCTGTTACCATGGCAACTGGCATGTGAGCACGAAAATGATGTGAAAAATAAACATTAACCATCTCATACAGGCAGTATACATCATATAAAGACAATTGGAAAGGGGGCAGAAAATGGCCCTTATTCAATATAGTCCTTTTGTGTGTGGAAAATATGAGAAAAAGTAGCAAAGAAAAAAAATATCCAACCAATACACGATGTTATTACGAGTACGTAGTCAAATATTAAAACCATAAATTTTCAATCTTTTCAAGGGATTGTTGTAACAAAGCTAGAAAGTGAGTGGTCATATGAAGAAAATCCCTATTTCTAAAAATAGATGCATCTACTTTTAAAAACTTCACCAAAAAACGAGTCAAAAGATTCACATTTAATTTAGAATCAACTCCCTCAAAATGCAGTTGTAAAGTTGAGATTACTCATCAGTGACCACTGTGGTTTGAATGGATGAACACGATAATGTTGAAGACACATGTACATGCGCTCTCATGTACCTGTTATAGCCTAATATAGGAGTTGTTTCAAACAAGTTTAGAAATGTTTTCGACTGCAATTTTCTAGTGAAGAAACTATAAAAAAAATGTTTTCTCTAAGTGGCAGTTGCTTAAGTATTTTTATCTATTTGTAATTACAATACTGTAATCTAGGTACTCCTGTCAGTTAAAATTAATTAAAATGTATAGTTTCTGCTATGCTATTTTTAAGTCATATAGCCAAAATACATTGCATATTTCTCTCCATCTAACATACACACTTTCAAGTATGAATACACTGCATAAGAGTATGATACATTCATACACTTACAAAATGTGTTTATAATATACATACAACATAGAAAATTTTCTACTTGAAGATAAAGTATTGCTTAAAACGCAAATATGCATAATGAGAAATACAGGACACAGTTCAAATAAGAGAACCAGAGCACACACACACAGAGACACACACACACACATATATGTATATATGTATATGTATTGCATTTCTTGCTATGCTGCCACTTCTCCCTGTTCTGCTCTCACTTCTCCCTATTCTGTCCAAAAGAAGAAGTCACTTCTCCCTAAAATTCAAGTCTGGCTTGACCCCTGCTTACTGAAAGATATACTAATTAAAACACCTGAATTTTTAAATGTTTCACCAACTGAAGCAAATTAATCACCAATAAAATAATTAAAGCCTGTCCACTATTACAACTGACTTTGTGAGCCGCCATATTTTCCAGTTTTGTCCAATTTATTATAATTTGAAGGACAATTAAACAAAAGCCAATATTTGATCAAAAGTTAATCCAATCAAATCATAATTGATCAACCTCTTTCTCTAACTATCATAAACATCAAAGATAATCTCAAAACAATCTAACCTTGATTCAGTTATGCACACCTAAGCGTGACAACAGTGACCTGTTAGCTCAGCCCAGTTGGTATTGATTTTACATAGTTGTGATATTATTGGCTGATAAGGTGTAAACAGTTGCTTAGCTGCTAATGTTGATCACTGGTGCATACAGTAAATTTGTTAGGGACAGTGCATGCTAGTAGGAAATTTTGCCAGAGGCTAATCAAGGGTAATTAAAACTGATGTTCCAGCCCAAATCAATGTGCATCATAAAAACGCACAGGTTGGAATTTCCATGCATCAGAAATGGGTCACATTTAAATTCCGTGCATCAAGACCCAAGGGTACATGCCTGTTGAGAACCCTGTATAACCCCCTACCTATGGCATGGTGGGGCATAGAAATATTTGAAACTGTCACAGTACTTGTAACTGAAATTTATGTACATTTGAACTCTGACCCTTATCAAAGATAAATATGAAGCTTTACGAATTTTTACCTTCTAAATGGGAGGAGACAGTTACCGGCAGATGGCAGGTATCAATCCCTGCCTATAAATTGTAGGGATAATGAAATGTATTTATCACATACACTCTGACTGTGGGGAGTGGTTCTTGTGATAGAAATGTCACACAAAACCCATTAAAAAAATCGAACAACTATGAATGGCCAACAACTATGAATGGCCAACAACTGCCAATAATCCTTCACACAAGTTATTTGCTCCAGGGATTCAAACCCAGACCAAACTGGTGTGAAAAAAAGTATATTAACAAGTTCATTATCCAAGTCTAAAACCTTTTGTATTTGTTGTGCCAGTTGGACAAGGTCCATAGGGTCAGCATTTCTGTTGGTCATGTAGGTGTTGACCAGTTGGTAGCCATCTGGACGACTATTGCTCTCCACAAGACATACTTAAAAGAAGATAAAAAAAGATGATGAATACTTGATGAAAATTATGAAGATGCTGCTGATAACATACATTGCTATCATTTTGTCACTTTCATCACTATCACAGAAATAATATTTAAAACTTACTTTTTTATGTTTTTTTCTTCATAAATACAATGTCTTTCAAATGTGATAATTTTTCCTCACAAGAGCTGACCTGATGGATACAAAAAATTTTAAATAATGTGTATAATCTTTATTTAACATGGATTTTCATTTTCAAATAGTAGCACTACCATCTGTGTTATTAATATTCCATTGTTTTGTCAGATTGTATGGGTTATATGGGAAATTATACCATAATTCTAAAAATACCGCATATCCATGACCCATCCCACACAACACGAGTGGGTTGCTGTGGGGTATTTTTAGAATTATGGTTCAATTGTCCAGAAAACCCCTAATATCTATGTACTCAATAATATTGGAATATCTGTGTTAACCAATAATTTGTTGTAATAATAATACTTTGATAAAAAACGTAAAGAAAAGAAGACTCTCCAGTCTCAGGGATCAAATCAAATGTTGTCAATTAACCATGAGATACCACATTAATTTTGGGTACTCCATTATACGTAACTAATCAAGTCAAGTGACATGTAGGAAGGTCACGTGTCCTCAACTCTGAATGGATGTGTCATCTGTGATGGTCTTCTGTGCAAAATATTTCTTGCCAGGTTCAGTTCAATGATTTATGCCAAGAATAAAGGATGTGCTGTATTCAGATTTGCCCCCAACAGCAAATGAAGATATTTCAATGAGTCAGATAATGACTGATTCCAGAGTGATTATTTTAATTATAAATTTCAAGAGCCTCACAGTGATGGGATTTTATTCCCACAAATTGTACCAAGAGGGACAAGGTATAATTTTAACTAGGGATATATTTTAGAAATTTTAAACATGGACTTTAGCCAGCAAGATTTTTCTGGATTGCAGAATGCTGCAAATCTCCTATCTACTCAGCTAAATTAATTTCACTTTAGAAATGACTATTTTTTCACTTGAATTAAAAAAAAATCTAAACTAAATGGTAAGTTATCTTGGGGTATTTTACTAACTATTGGTATTTTTTGACAAGCTCATTGAACTTATACCATCATCACCATCACATCCACCCTTTATCAAGATCAAGTGCATATATACACAACCTCACCCCAACCCATTTTATCTAAAATAAGGTATTACAAATCTTCCTCTCAAAATGATGTCTTTATTTTTTAATCAACAAAACAACATTCTCAGGTTTCTTATTTTTCAAATCATGACTTAGCAGGGGTTTTTTTTCTGGGTTATATGTGACAGTGGAGTTTCTGCTTTGAATTTTCAAAATTTCAAAGATGGCAGATTCATCTATTCTGCCTACTTTTCGATGCAAAAATTAAACGACTTATTTGACATGGATATGGACTATAATCGTAACAAAGAATTTACTTCAATTTTTTTATTTTATTTTAAAATTAAATGTCTATTCTTACTGCCTATCTATGTTCTGCATCATATTGACCTTAGTTTTCCTGACCTCACATGGTGCCTGGGAAATCATACCATACTTTACTAGGGTATAACTTCCAAGTTACTGGCTGATAAACTTTATGAGATATCTCAGAAGCATAGTTATTATCACAACAAAATTGCTGGTTAATAGTTATTTTTGACACAAAAACAACAGACCAACAAAATGAGCCAATGAAGATGAACAGTAAAATTCCAATACAAAATAACCCCAAGTCGAAATCCGAAAGGATTAAAGAATTAAAGTACAACACAGTGTCATGCTAACTCTCTCAGCACACATCAAGTCACAAGAGGTCAGCTGCATGTCACTCAAGACAGGCTTAGTTTATATCATATTAATCTACATCTTTGGTCCAGCTGTACAACATTATAAGACAATAATGCTTTTGGAGTCCTTAATCCTGCATTTTTTTTTTTTTATTGTTTCTAGTCTTATGTTCTTATGTGGCTAATATCTTTACATACTGGAGCTTGATGTTAGTGTTTAATTTTTTTCCAGGATGGTACTCTCTATATAAAAAAGACTTGCATAGGAGCTCTATGTTCAATAGTATTTTTTTCCTAGATCGTACCCACAGGCACTTGATTCTGTCAGTCGAAACTAATGATAACACCCTCCCCTACTCCCAATTAACACTGTTAATTGGGAGTAGGGGAGGGTGTTATCATTAGTTTCCCCCTTTCGACTGATAGAATCATGTGATTGTGATTGTACCTTGTATATTATAAAGGCTTTTATAAAATCTGTTATATTGAGGTAAACAATATAGGAAATAAGTAAAGACTACCTAACGTGAAACTCTTTTGGATAAGGGACCAACCATTAAATTGTGTGTTGGTGGGGGGGGGGGGGGATTTTTTGGAAAAATATTTCCGGCCCCTGTACACCTTCAAATAAATTATCTGCTGGTAAAACACACACACACACACACCAACATCCTAGTTCAAAAGAAAATCCAAACCAGCCAACCCAACCCCGCCCTAAAATTAAATGATCGGTCCTCAAGTCATAAAGTCGAACGGATTTCTACGTATTTCTTAACCGTTTCTCTCACGTTGGTTTACGTATTCTAGAGTCTGAAATTGACTGTTTCTCATTCGTGTCATCTGACTTTCATCTTAAGACCGTGATTCTATCTATAACTATAATGCGAAAATTTAAGAAGTGTAGTACCCGTTGTTTGGTAGCTGTTTTCCATTGCTGTGCAGATCTCCGCACTATAGACAAGATTGAGATTTCGATTTAGTCGTTTGCAGCTAGATACCGACCTCAGTACGACGATTTTTTTTCGATTGATCGACACCTGACTAGTATAGGTCTAATAAAAATTTGTTGTATCCCGAATGTTTAATACATAACAAGTCAATCGGAACATCCTCGGCATTTTCCATCACATGCTAGACAAAAGCGCGGATATAAATAAAGGCAGTTTCAACTGCCCTCAAGCCCGTGGTTGTCATACATGTGAGAGAGAGAGAGAGAGAGAGAGAGAGAGAGAGAGAGAGAGAGAGAGAGAGAGAGAGAGAGAGAGAGAGAGACTCTGTGTGTTTGGAAGAGAAATATGAGTTTGTTTACCCTCTAAATGAAATGTCGTAGAGGAGTCCTGTGTTAAATAGGGACGAACGGGAAATATACATGAGGCCACCATGTTGAAAGGTATTTTTTTTTTTTAACAGTGTATTAAAGTTGTGTATCTTAACAGAGGTCCTGAACGATGACGGGCGCCTGTATGGATGACATAAGCTCAAAAGTCTTGAGATTTATCATGTGTATGGTTCTTTTTTAGTTGTTGTCTCTAACGAGAACAGGGTAGGATGTAAAAGACGGGGTATAAAATATAATTTAAATCCCTGCAAAATAAAACTAACAACCCTAACCCCAACCCTAATTTCTATATAAAGCTAAACTATCTACTCCATTCTATAATATGTCTATCCTCTCCTATCCTTTTTAAATAAAAAAAAACTACCATTCTCATAATATATACATATCAATACTTAATTATCTACTATGCACCAGCTAGTTGTCTACTATCCTACTATCCAGAGCACCAAGTTATATACTATCCACTAACCAATTATCTACCATCACACGCAGTGATCTACTATCCAGAGCACCCCGTTATATACTATCCACTAACCAATTATCTACCATCACACGCAGTGATCTACTATCCAACAACCAGTTATCAACTATCCACCAACCAAATATCTACTATCAATGCAAAGTTATCTGCTATTAAGTACACAGTGACCTACTATCCACAAATCAATTATCTACAATCCAACACCCAGTTACCTACTATCCACAAACCAATTATCTACTATCCAACAAACAGGGACCTACTATTCAACCAGGGACCAACTATCCACCAAACAAGGATCTACTATCCACCACCCCGTTATCTATACCTTCTAAATAAAACTAACGTCACTAACCCCCATAACACTCATGATCGCTGTTATAAATTAAGTAAAAAACATCTATCCCCTTCTATAAGACACATAGTTACCTACTTTTATAATACTCTACCCTCCTTCAGTATCTCCATTACAACCCTATAGAGTAAACCGTACTCAACAGACTACAGACCATATAAACCCCTTCTAAATAAAACTAACGACCTTTAAAAGAAGAGGGTATAAGTTAAGAAAAAAATAACCCTCAATCCCCACCCTCAGTCCCTACAAGCCCTCTTATAAATTAAGTATATAAAAAAATCTAGCTTCTTTTATAATGACCCTTAGTTACCACTCTTTATAATATTCTTAACGACTCAAATGTTCAATTTTAAACAAAACGCGTCTGTGTATTTGTTATTTTTGGTTGCATAAAATCTGAGTTTATCTAGACTACATTCTAAACTATATTATTACGAGCTGGCTTGTGTCAAAGAAAGATTCTTAAATATTCAAGCAAATTCTCTATGTTTGTGTTCTAGATCTTAAATATGTTACAATTCTGTTAGCGTTCTGGGAGGCCAAAGTTTCATTCATCAAGATTAATACAAAGTTACAACTGGACGTCTTCACTAGCCATGGTAGACTGATAAATGCACGGACCAACTTTTGTTTTTGCCCCCAAGGGTTCTATACTTGTGATAGTTGGACAAAAACTTTTGTTTTTACCCCCAATTCAACAAATTCATATACTTGTGACAGTTGCAAAAAAAAAAAACCCAAAGCATACAATTTCACATTTTGCCTAAAAGCGTGTTTTGGGTCTAGAATGAGAGGGCAGAATATAGGATGGCCCATACTTAAGTTATTCTTACACTGTAATATTTTTATGGATGGTCGTTTTTTGGAAAAAACGGTAGATCCAATGTTAGAAATGTTCTCTTGACACATTTCAGTGTCCAAATAGGACTTATCCGGCACAAAACTAAGATATCTGACATACAAAAGGTCAACAAACCTCTGGATTGTATACAATAAATAAAATTTACCCTATGATTAAAAACTGTTTTGGGTGCAGGTTTTTTAAAAGTACAAAACTAAAGTCACAGAGCCTTCTATTTCACGTAATCAATTTGAATAAGGAAATTTTTTTGAGAGGTACCTTAAAACAGGAACAGATAAATCATGATTTAAATCTAAATCATTCTGAAGGAAAATCAAACGTGTCTGTATGTCTGTCTGTATGTCCATATTACAAAACATACCCTACATTCTGTCAATCAAGGGTATTGTACTTTTTTTATTTACATCAAACGCGGCGTTAAAAAAGATAGAGACATAAAAGTACATTGAAGCGGGTTCATGATTTATGAGAGAGAGAGGAGTCAATAATATTATTATTATTCATTTTTTCATGATGAATGTGAGGGGAGTGAACGATCATACTACCGACATGGGTGGGTGTCAAAGAGACTGAGAGATAGAGAGAGGGAAAGAGTCATTATTATTAGAAGTAGTAGTATTAAGACCATAACAGCAGCACTATTTTTCAAACTAACACATTCGGAAGGGTTCATGATTTGCGAGAGAAAGAAAGCGAGTCATTATTATTATTATTATTATTCATGATATGCGACAGATACTTGGGTAATCAAAAGTCAGACAGTATCTTAAAGCGCAACAATGGAACAAACATGTGGCTGTGTGTGCGCGTGTGTGTGTGTTTGTATGTATGAGAGAGAGAGAGAGAGAGAGAAAGTGAGAAAATATATATTTATTCTACCTGAAACACATGAAAACACATATAAACTTACTTTTTATGGTATATTTTACTTATCAAATATTAAGATTACATCCCCCCAAATTCTCATCTATAGGAAAAATCCACATTGTTTAGGGTATAAGCGCTTAAGAGTTAATACAATCCAAGCGTAGATGAAAGGATATCCCAAAGTCCGGTACTATACTGACAGTTGGGCGACTGCAGGTCATGCTTTTTCATTCATCCAACAAAAGTCCATTTTTTCTTTCATAATTATGTCTCAGACTAAATAATAAAATGGTTGTTTACATTTCACTTGAATCTGTACAAAGTAATTGTAAATGCGCTCACGCAATTCCCAGGGTATATGCTGAATAAGGCTCTTATAAACAGTCCATTCACAGGAATGTCTTTCTTTTTTGATGGAATAGTGAGACGTTTGTCAAACGGAATAATCATATCATTGAAAATCAGTCACTAACTCACCTCACACGACACGTCGTGAAGAAGTTTCTTCTTGAGACGATACTTCTTTTAAAAGTTTTGTTGTATTCCTGGAAGTCATAAACATTTTTCCTGGACTTCGTCCCATGGAATTCTGTGTAACGCATCAACCTTGTAGCTAGATGTCGCGGCATCCAAAGTCTTCGTTATGGATATGGGCCAGGAGGTAAACTACGAATCCTCTCCACTTCTAAAGTATCCGACATGAGGATACTATTTTGGACCGACCAAAGGTAGGGGGACAAATCACATTCAAAGACTCCGTGGTGTTTTTTCAAATAAAGTTAGCATAAATGTAATTGATCACAAACTCAATCCTGTCAATAGCTTTTATAAATGGGCGGGGGGGGGGGGTCTCTAGAAGCAGTGTGAAATCACGACTGTATCGACGGGATGTCCTAAAGACTCTGAGATAGATTCGGGTGTGATAGCGTTGAAGATGGGGTTAGCCAATCAAATTAAGTATAATGAGTGACGAAGTGTTTTGTTTTTGGTTTTGAGAAAACAGGGTGGCAATATAATGTCAGTGCAGACAGACCATAATGAATTTCCAATCATGCGAAGAACTCGTGTACTGAAACATTTTTCTCGCCACGCTAAATACTGAACTGTAAAATTACCGGTTTGCGTTTTGAAACTGAAAAAAAAATATTATCACTTAGTCATTTTGACACACGCACACACACACACTCACACACATAGGTAGAGAGAAGGGTTACAATATTTAGTGGCCGTTTTTCAAACTAGTGAATTTTGGGGCTTGTATCAAAAGGGCTCGTATTGTTGCTTAAAATTTACCCATCAGTCATACATTTCTATATAGTACATGTACAACTGATAGGTAAATTGTAAGCAACAATATGAGCCCTTGTGGCTTGTATGAAGTTAAAATTTCTGGCAAAGTTGCAAGGGTATGTGCTTTCGAAAACGGTAATCATCGGATATAAATTTTTCTTGTGGCACCTGTAAAGTTGATAGTCTGTGCAAGTTTCAAAACTAAAGACACAAAGCTTTCTATTGTACGTAGACATTTCGACTTCGACAAAGGGTGCCTGACCAAGGGGGCGGTACTCTAATTTGGCCCAGAGTGTTTTGAGAGAGAGAGAGCAAGTTAAAAATGCAACAAACTAGGCCTTACTATTTTTTCTTCAAAATCAATATTTTTAATAAATCACATTCACTTAAACATCAATAAGTATATATGTTTGATTTTTTCTTTCATGGTGTAACCAGGGTACGTTTTTAAAAAATACAGTTCGTGGTACCAACGTATTGACCTGTCATAAAACAGTTTGAGAACTCGACCTTGATTTCGACAGCAGCGCATCCCAAGTCACTCCTGGCGATGAAAAGTAATGCGTATGTTCGTGCTTGTACACACGCATGGCGGTATCACGAAAAGCTTCAAAGACATCCACAAATACAGATCGTGGTAGTCACGGAGTTTTCGACATCCAAACGCGGAACCGACGTTGTTCGTATGCGCGAAGTCGTCCGCCGAATTGCCTTCGCTGGACAGCGACGAATAGAAGGCCTCAATCGGTGGCAACTGAGTTTGAGAAAACTTTTCCCAATTGCTTATGTATTCAAAGAGATAGATTCCTTTGCTTGTAAGCAACTTAAACGTTCCAGGTTCAGCGCCACCGTATCGACGACGGATCGTAAAGCGGTCGTCGCTTCCTGTCGCAAGGTTGTTAACGAGTTTGTCGAGGCTGCAATTGAGAAACTGTAGCGAGTCAATGAACTACATCTGGACCAGCCGAAACGTCGTGTATTTTTCCATGTTGTTGGGAATGACACTTATTTCTGCGTTCGATGCTGTTGCAATTCCTCGTATGATTAAGTGACCATTATACCCGCGCAGGTTATGAAACACAACCGGAATTCTTATTTAACCGGGGTAAATTCGCAGCTGCAGGTTGCATGCGCTGTGTGCGGCTCTCCTGTACGCGCCAGTGATGTGACAGTGATCACGAACTCGAGAAGCTTCGCTTTCAGTTTCATCGGTGCACGGCAAAGTTCCGTCACAGATCCAACAATGAGTCGCCGCAGAAAACTCGAGAATGTCATCGCGGTCATAATCATGTCTGCAGGCGAGGTGAGTTATTGTCGGATCCATTTCGCTGTAACTTTAATAAATGCCCTCAACAGAGGCCTTGCCGCGATATAACATTGGCGGCTCAGTCGCTCCGTCACATCTGACAACAGTGTAGTAAAACCCGCATGGGACTTGCTCAGCAACTTGCGTCGTATTTGATTGAACCACAGGTGGCGGCTGAAATGTTATTTATTATTTAAGAATAAGTCCAGTAGGCGATCTATACTATTTATTAATTACAAGACATCAGAACAGTTGTGAAGGGGAGACAAGACTGCCTTAAACGTATTTTTCTCATAGAACTTAAACCCTAGTGAAGGCATAACATAAACCAACTGTTGGTGTATATCAGTTCTTATCCAGTGTGGAATGTATGTTTACTTTTACTGCCAGGAACAGATGAGTGATACTTAAAGCTAATTAGATTATGGATAACACTACAGCGGCGAAGCTTCCTTTGACGACCTCTTTCACGGGAATGTTTAAGGATTCAAAATCCACGTAAATGATATATGGGACTTTCGTCTTCCGTTGCACTGCAGTAATACATGCAGCGTCAACGTGGAAACTTTTTCGTCTTGTGCTTGCTGTGGCGGTAAATCACTCGGGAAGCTCTTTTATCCACACGTAATGGTACCGCGCCGTTGGGGCATCAGAGCCGTCCACGTTTCCCATGTTGCTCAAAAACAACAGATCAACCTTGGTCCGCTCGCGTGTATGTTTGGATAGTCATTTCGGGTAAAGATCATTGTTCCAAATATATACACTAACAGCGTTGCCAGGGCTGAGTTCTTCAAACCTTTTTAGTATAATCTCAGAAACCTGTACAGGAAATTAATGTTACCAAACGTGAGTTCACCCATGTATTGTTTGTATTTTCGAGACTGATCTGTATTGTCGCGCACAGGATGCAAATCGGATACGATCGCCCATTCGAAACACCGGTTGTCGTCGTTTTTCACATTTATTACTGGAACCGGTGGAATATACTTTGGTGTTGGAATATAACTCGACCCGTGGAAAGTCTAGTACTGGAAATATGAAGATGAACTTCCAAGCATCTGGAAAGCATCCATCCTGAACCTCTTCTAGAGTATTTTTTCAAACTTCTCTCGGATCTATGCATAACTTTGTCGATTTTATCATTGATGGTATCGGTGACTCTGTAGTTTAAGATTACACGGGCACCACTGTGAAACAATGGTGTGAGGTTGTAGAACGTACGTAGACTCCTTTGGTTAAATAAGTGGGCATGGTAAATTCCACATGGAGAATAATGTCCGCCTTGAATCCGGACGGCAGCGCCGTTTCGCCCTACGTGCTGCAATGTTGATATGATTCCCATACGCATATTTGAGAGAAGCTTCTCAGCGTCTCTGCTTGGCTTGTATATGCCTGGGATGATTGCCTGCTAATCTCGAAGATCACGAGAGCGCTTGTACAACTTGAACTCTGGAACTTCGATTATTTGACGGCCATGCACGACAGCCTCAGCGGCAAGAGTAGCTACGATACGGCGGCGGTTTTCCTCCTTAGCGACCACACGTGCGACTTCAGCCCGCCTGGGCCGTGAAGGAATCTTAATATGTAACTGCGCTGCCGTTGCACGAAGCTGCCTCACAGTCAACCGTGGCTTATCTGGAGGAAGTCCTAATAGTGCAAGTATTCATACCTTTGCTGCACCTCTTGGTATCCTTATTCCACGTTCTCTCACGGATTGCTTAAGTTGATTCACAGTTGGCACTGCAGTTGTATGAAGTTGCCTCACAACAAGCCGTGGCTCATCTGGAGGGAGTCCTAATAATTCAAGTATACCTGCCTTTCTTGTACCTCTCGATATACCTATTCCACGGTCTAGCGCTGATTGATTAAGTTTTACAGTAGGCATACCTTATATAATTAAAAACAAAGATTGTATAGTTGCTTACTGTAATATCATATATTTAGTTGGGATCGGGAAGATGAGCCTGCTTATTTAGCAGAGCCTGATGTAACGTTATACATCACCATCAGTAAAAAGCACCGTACAATTCATGGCCGTAAAATCATATACTCTCATCTCGATTATACTGTGTTCTCTCATATACCAAAGCAGATAGAGCAGAACATAATTGAGAGGCGATACAGACAGAAAGACTGAAGCAACCAGGATTTCAATTAGAGACTAAAAGTTTCCGCGTGTATATATAGAGACTTCGATAGCATTGGGACGCAATAGATGCATAGGCGTATTCGTTGGAAAACGTGAACTTTGCAACAGAACATGTCATTACGAATACTATAAATCCCACCTGCTCGCGTCACGTGTTGGCCCTGGTGCTCGACCATGCCTTAAATGTGGTATCGGAGTCAAGTCGTGTAATCAGCTTTGCTGATCTGTCGCCAAGCATTATCGCGAGCGGCGGCGAAGACTTGCCAACACGCCCGTCTAAGAAATAGCCGACGATTTGGCTTCAGGAGGATTTAAATTGTGTACATTGAGACTTGACTGACACAATGTTGATACAGTGGCTTTGTCCGAAAATCAGTGAAGTGTGAGCTTTAATACTCTGCTGTAATTAATGTATATACGTAGTGTTTCATTAATAATAGTGCTTCAAGCAATAGTTCTGGTATTTTACAGGCTTGTTGATCTTTTGAATTAAAAATGCATGGATAAAATAAAATGTGGTTTCAGAAGGATTTAAATTATTCAACAACAGTTGTACTCGAGTGAAGGATCGATTTGAACAAGTATTTAAGTTAATTTTCATATACTATTATTTTTTATTATTCATTCTTTCATTTTCAACATTACTAGTGTTTGAATACCTTATGCTTTTTCTCGTTTCTCTCTATCCTTACTTATCTCGCATATCGAGTTAAGGCAGTGAGTGGAAATTACAGCTATCGGACATCTTATCGACACGTGTGCATTGAAACAATATAAAATGATTTATAATTCTTTTTTCAAAGGTTTAAAATAAAACAAACGTGTAAAAGCTAATATTTGATTTCCAAATTACAGTATTGACGTTGATTTATGAAATACTAGTAGGTTCCTTAATATCTAGGAACGACACACAGTAAGATAATGAGCGGGGGGAGGGCAGTCAGCATCATACGTGGCTAATTTTTTCGTTGGGTATTTAAATTCGTGGTTCGGGGCAACAACGAAAACCACGAAAATTGGTCCCCCACGAAAATTGATGATATTACAGTATGCACTATGTGTTTTTGTCCAGTTGTATCTATGTATTATGTTTGTATGTCTTGCAAATCTTTGTGTTAATGTCATTATTATTTTATTATGTCACGTAGGTAAAAAGCTCATTAGAGCTTATGTTGAACTGTTGTTTTAAATCAAGCCGACAATAAATCTTATCTTATCTGCATTGTTTATATACTTTGCTCTGTTCATTAAATATCCCTTCCACCATCATATATATATATATATATATATATATATATATATATATATATATATATATATATATATATATATATATATATATATATATATATATATATATATATATCAATCATAGAATTTTACGTAAGTTTTAATAATAGAACAAAGTGAACTGGTGTTCACCAAACAGGAAGCGGAGGATTTTACTAAAAAACAACAACAACGACATTGGATTATTATCTTGGGGCGAGATATGGATACGAAAGTGTGTGCTTGGAAATGCAGAAAGTTGCTTTAAAAATTCTAAATATTTGTAAGAAAAGAATAATTTTCATACACATTTTAGTATTAGTGTGTTTTATTTACTCGGATATATCGTCCTGTCCCCTGTTTTTACGCCACTTTGTTTTGACGCAATGTCATTAACTCCTTCTCGAGAGAACGCATCTCAATAACGTCATGACTGTATCATTTGGTTACACTGGTCAACGCTAATTCCTATGGACAGAAAAATGTGTCGAAAATCCTATCATTATCAGTTGTAAATTGAAACAAAGATACATGCCATAAAAAAACTCCATTTCAATAATTCTCTTTTCTTCAATCAGTCCGCATAAAATTCCTTACTAACTACTCTGACAGGGTAAATCAACTTATGGCCATAATAGACATCCAGTCGGCGAATTAGGAAACTTTTCGCCCCATGGACTTTAATGAACGTTTCGGACTATGACATTGTATGTTCTGACATCTTTTAATAAATATAAATGTTTAAATTCAGTTTTAAAAAAAAATTTTTTTTTATTAAAAACATATCACACATGCTATTTGGTTGTAATTAACCCCAAAGAACACTTGCTAGATAATCATTTTTGTTTAAAACGGTGTTCTTTTGAAATTATAATTATTTTGAAACAAGTCTTTGAGAAAATTCCTTTTTTTCCCATGTATTGTCACGCTCTAGTGTATGGACCTAATGCCTGCAAGTGGTTGATGAAGAGCATAGAAAAGAAAAGAGATAGTAAGAAAAGTTATCCTCTTATCAGAAGGAGATAGTAATTATAATAATAAGAAGAAAAGAAGAAGAATAGGCTTATACTTAGACTATTAGATTTACTTCTGATTCTCTTAATAGATGGTTGCAGTTGACTGATTTATATGTATAAAACATATATTGCAATTTTATAAAATGAATGAAGAAAAACAATTTCTTTAATGCCCTACCAGTAGTGTATATCTTACTAGAGGAGCTGCTTCGGTAATTTAGTGTATCTAGTGTCCCTAGAAATGTCCAGGTACCAGGTGGGGTGAAATATCTTGGGCTGAAATGTCCATTGAAGTGGGGCGAAATGTCTTGGGCCAAAACGTCCATGGGGCGAAAGTCCAGGTACCCCAGTCGGCTACTCAACATGTGAAGACAACATGACTTACAGTGGATAACTGCACGAGTAACACTGTTTAGCATGATTTTCTGCCTTATAAAGTTTCATATGGAGCTGTCGTTACCGATGTTTAGAGGTGGTTCGTTTTTGTTATAATTTATGCATACTTACAAAGAAAACATATTTTTACCATATATTTGATACTTAAATCAGCAGTCTCTACCATTTTTCTTATTAATATCAAAGTATTAGGCTTTTTTGTCTGATGGAAAATAGTAATTTTACTTTAATAATAAATTGTTTCCATTACATTTAACTGAATATGGATATTTATCTTATTTTGATGAATTTCATTTTCTTAATTTGTAGATAGTGGTACGAATGATAATAAATTGAAAATAAAACCTTTTTCCTGTAGCTTCATGTCTGTGTCCCTGATTTTTTTCACTTCTAGAGAAATGTTATGAAGTATACAAGACAGTTTTGAAGTTCCAAAACAGTACATTCGAGAGATTGATGCTCTGCAAAAAATAGCTTTAGGAATGGTAAATTAAGTTTCTTTATGTAACTTGTCCTGTAAACTAACAGTAGACTCACGTTTTCTATGTGCTATTGAGTTTACTCTGCAGTATCTTTATGTTGCGGATCATATGTACAACATTGTAACAGGCAGAAGTAGATTCATTTGAAGCACATCAAAGCAAGTGATGCAATACATGAAATTTATGATAAGGGGTCATCTGGTTTTAAGCATGCCAAGAAGAGCATCAGGGAATATATCGTTGATATTTGATATGCATGCTTTTCTGAAATAACTACTGTTTCAAATGATATAACAGGTATCACTATGAATGGAGGATATTTCTGAAAAGGTGAAAGTAAGTGATTTAGTGCATCAGGATTTCAGGATATACATGTGTAGGGGTATAATACAGGCACTTGTTTCTGTCAGTAGAAAAGGAAAACTATTGATGACACCCACTCCACTTCCACAAATTAACACAAGGTGACGAACTCACACAGTTCAAAAAAGACTGCCCCCTCACCAATTCTGTTCTAATTTTTGTGTATCCCATCAGCATGACTCAGCCACTTGTAACATATAACAACGTAAAGGAGACATTCCAAACTTGTTCCCCAAGTATGGTTTAAGTACTTGATTGATCATCAGATTTCAGACCGCATGAGTTAGTCACATTTTGTTAATTTGTAGAAGGAGAGTGAGATGTTTTTAAGTCTTTTCCTTTTCTACTTTCAGAAATGAGTGCCTGTGGCAGAGGGTTCCGAAGAAAATTAGCCACCCAGAACCATATACCGAACAGTACCAAATACAAAATGCTTTGCCTTTAGTAGCTTTGGTGTTGTTTATTTCTAATTCCACGCGAGTATATGTATATTTATAGGATATCAAAGATGCACATGAGTTTTTGGGGCAACTCACCAGCTCTTTAGCTCACAATATTTTATTGCAGATGACAGAAATTTACCCAAGAAAAAATACCATGATATCCAGTATCACTACTTTCCTTGCTCAAACATTTCATTTTCATGGTAAGATTAACTCTTGTTATGAAATGTGCTACTGCAAAAATGACACAGACACAGTTTTCAAGCATTCATCATTCATTTTAAACAATGATGACTTTTTTCTTATAACACCAAACAACTTCTAAACATGGAATACTTATAAAATCATACCATTCCATAACTTTATCCTTACCCCATGCATGTTTACTTCTCAACCATTTCAGTCATGTATCCAAATGGCAAATGATGAAAACTGAATGAACATTTATATTTATTTACTTTAAAATTTCAAAAGAAGCACACAAACAACTACTTTTTGTATTACTCATATTTTTTATATCCCTTAATGAATAACAAGAAACCATCAAATAATCTTCAATGCATCATGTTCTTTCTCAAGCACAGAAACCATAATGAGAATGATCAATATTGATAACTGAAACAGGACTGGTTGTGTGCACTGCGCGCATATCATACACCAGTGTCATAAAATCTTATTTGGGCTAAATTTACCAAAACACCACTAGACATAGACTGCCGTAGACCCCAACATGTGTGTGCTATATTCAGATTTTGATCACATGCATTTTTAGCATCATTTTGGATGATATCAGGTATTGCCAAGTATCATATAGATTTAGTTCTTATTCGAGAAATGTAAAAATAAATGATTTCTCATGGAATGCTGGAGAAATATTATTTGAGTGTCATTCAGCAACTTGTTCCATGGGTGTTGGCTATGGTGTTCTAACATCGACCTACCCTCTGCTCACAATAATGAAAATTTTACATTCAATGCCATTATCGGAATTAAATAATTTTGTTCGGTAACTGGTACCATGAGGCTGTAGATCTATTCAGCCTGGTCCTGACGATGGCATCTGACATCATTCATCAATATCGCACTTGGTAACACCCATCTGTGGAACACCAGTTAAACTTAGAGCACAGCCTGGCCGTAAGTCACCTGAAATTAGAACACTGGAAACATTAGATGAGAAACCCACTGCCATACAATAAAGTATTGGTTCAAAATGGTCATTAGTTACATCCAAGGTTTTTTCTAACATGCAATGGAAAAGGCCGAAGACGTTACGATTTCAGTAAACAAAGCAACATGCTGTAAGTAACAAATTTCACTTCTGGGACAGTATCAGTGCCTGATTACTCACTGTGCACTGTTGCCAGAATACACACAGACAACCACACCATAATTCCCATGTTCTGAAGAATAAACAATTTCCTTTAAATTAGTACCAAGAATGCTTACATACAGGCCAAGGAAACCAGCAAATAAAGAGAGGAAAAAGTTATCTGAAAACAGATACTGATTAGTTACAGACCCAAAAGTAATAATTGTGTCTTGAGTCCAGAAATATAAAAAGACCATAAAATACACGTATCTTGTACCTCAACTCATCCCCTTAGGACCCTTGTTCAAAGAGATCAAAAACAAAATGCACAGATAGTAATTAGGGAATATTTTGCAGCTGGGTACTACTTTTACTTATGTGTGCTTGTCCTGCCAATTATATATTTTGTGACCCTATTATATGCTGTTCTTTCACTTTGTTTGTCCACAGATCTTGACTCACTATGGTTGGGTAGGCACAGTATTAGAGTATCAGCAGGGACCTTGATTTTTCAGAATAACCCTACCTATCAGGGTTCTCAACAGATGTGTACCCTTGAGTTTTGATGCTTGAATCTTAAATTTGACCCATTTTTGATGCATGGAAATTGCAACCTGTGTGTTTTTATGACGCACTTTGATTTGGGCTGGAGCATCAGTCCTAATTACCCTTGATTTGCCTCCGGCATAATTTCATATCAGGGGCATGCTGTCCATAACAAATTTACTGTACGCGCCAGTGATCGACATTTACTACTGTTTACACCTTATTGGCCAATAATATCACAGCTATGTAAAATCAATATGAACTGGGCAGCTAACAGGTCACTGATGTCATGCTTAGGTGTAGATAATTTAATCCAGATTAGATTGCTTTGAGATTATCTTTGACATTTATGATAGTTAGAGGAAGAGGGAATCAATTATGACTTGACTGGATTAACTTTTGATCAGATATCAGCATTTGTTTGATTGCCCATCAGTTTATAATGAATTAGACAAGACTGTATAAAATATGGCAGCTCGCAAAGCCAGTTGTGAAAGATAAGTGTTTTTTTGGCAATTAATTTGCATCAATTGGCAAAACGTTTAAAAATTTGGGTGTTTTAATTAATGTATCATTCAGTAAAAATTTACCAGACATTACGCTTAGTAATTTATTTTGTGCATTGGAATTACTTGAGATTGAATAACAAGATGAAATAATTTTGTTATATTATATGTATTTGCGAACTGTTAAATGATAATGTCTCAAAGAAGTATATTTTCTTTTCTGTTTCAGTCTCGGAAATGACCAGGCAGTGACGATCATTCTGACCCTTAGACTCCAAAGAAACAGAAAGTTAGTAACAGTTCTGAGGAGGAAAAGAATAAATCTCCTTAAGTTGTAAGAGAATGTAAGGTAGAGTGGAAAAGTAAATTTCCGTTGGTTAAAAATGTTGTGAAAGAGGGAAATACAGTGATGATATGTGACTGTCAAAAACTAATGATTATTGAGATTTCAGTTTTGACTCTTGAGATTTTCATTTGACTCTTGAGATTTTGGGGTCAGGGGTCAAGTAACTCTTCAGTTTTGAAATCAGTGGCCCATGGTCTAACAAAACAAAACTGGTACGATATTGTAGCCAGTGTCTGATGATTATGAAAAGTGATGTTAAAGTTGGTCAGATCTGAACTTTTCAGCTGTTTCTGTGGTAACCATAAATGAATAAGAAGCAATTGCTGTTACATATGTAGCTTTACATAGCTCTTATGATTTTAACTTTATGTACAAAAGTACATCTTCTTTAACCTTGTATATCTACTAAGGAAATGAGTCATGAGAGTACAATCTTTTTTTAAAAAGCCTAAAAAGTACATTCTTTTCACCATCAATTTCATTGCACTTTTCATGATTCAATGAATATATAGTAATAAGATAATATCAACAGAACCTTTTTTGTTTTAACATACAGTCAAACCTGTCACTAGCAGCCACCCATGGGAAATGGCAAAACTGGCCTTTGTACACAGGTGACCTCTGTATGCAGGTTCACCTTTTAAAATTGGTTTTTGAACAAATACCGTGCTCCGAATATTAATATCGTTATTATTATTATTATTATTATTACGTTATCAAGATTGTTTTATGTGCACTATACAACAAAATCATAAATTATGCATATATGTTATCTCCCAAATTTATGTTCCACACAAGATTACTGTATCCTGCTACTTTAATCCATCCTAAGAATTAAGTCATCACTGACTTAAAATATGCACCAATCTTAGTTTGTTTGTGCTTTAAAAACAATATCTGGATTAGTCAGTTGCTCAACTCACCCAGATCAAAAGACAGTTGGCTTATGTGAAAAGCCCGTAATGAATAGGAAATCAAAAGAAGACGTATATGGTTATTCTTTGTGGCCCATGAACTGAAACTTCGCCTGTCTTTACATTCAAGTTTTAAATATGGAATGACACTTGATGCTTATGAAAAGGGATGTAACTCGTATCTCAAAGACAGACCTTTTTCTTCAGAGATAGCTTTACTTCACAGGCAAATTGATGAAGATATTGAACTATACCTGTCATATTGTCAAAAAAATGACTTCCATTTCTGCTGCGATAACACAACTACTTTTCCCACCATCCAGCAAGTGAATTGAATCGACCCTCTACCCTAATGATAAAAAATGCCTTGCTTTCAAATTTGACATATTGATACCTTTGAGTTACACTATCAACGTGACTGGAGTACAGTGATTACAAGTGAGATAAGAAATGTTTGCATGTCAATTCACATGATATTCCTTTATCTAAATAATGCCTTCCTCATGAAGCAAAAGACCGAGCGGTCAATGTAGATACACACAAGTGACCACTAAATGCAGGAATAAACCATTTTTTGGTTAGGAAACATCTGGCTGCTGACCTCAGAAGGTAGGTGACAGTACATACAGGACATTTATATAGGAAATTTGCGGGGATCAAAATTACAATGGCCATTGTGAACAGGTGGCCGCTGAGTAAAGGTGACTGTTAGGACAGGTTTGACTGTATTTGAAGGAGGAATATGTTGAAACTTTTGCTCACTCCGATGAAGTTGATTTGAAGAGAATCTATTGTTTTTAAGTTATCCCAGGGCAATGTTTCAACCTCCTTCTGACCAATTGTTTAAGACCTATGAAAATTTTGTATGAAATGTGATCTGGTTTTGTTCACTAGCTGCTGTGGGGTGAATCCTGAGACTATTCTTTGTGATGCATATAGTAGTCTTGATTCTATCATATCAGCACAGATTTACAAATTTGATAAAAGTCAGCTTGCCCAGGGCAAGCTGACTGAAAAATTGAACTTGCCCTTTGGAAATATGAGCTTGCTCCAAACATAATATCCCAACATGAGTAAAGAAACAAAGATAAGATAAAATAAAATATGTGATATTTTAAGGAAATCACATATTTATTTTAATTTTTGTTTTCTTTTTATCTTTTTGGGGACCTTAAAACTATATGCCGACAATTAAAGTTATAAAAAATATATATCTAAATAATACATGTACATAAATATGTAGATGAGAAAGGGTTAGAATGCAGATATAGTAAGAAGAGCAAAAACAGACATGTACATGTTTATAGACAGATAAATGGATAAGTAGAAAAGGGTTTGGAAATAGCTAGATTTTTAAGTAAGAGAGAGAGAGAGAGATTTAGGTAAAAGACCTTGAACTGAAAAATGAAACAACCAATAACAGAACTGCGTTAATTTAATTATAATCTTGTTTTAATATATAACATTTTTCTGTATCTATTTTTCCACATAAGTTCAAATGATCATGTAGATTTAAGTGTCCATCCAGTAAACAAAACAAGGTAAAATGATTCCATCGCTAAAGTATTCCATAAATATAAATAATTTCACTCTGTGCTTTCTTTCTGGGATGTGTTGTGTCCACTCATATCTGCTTCCACTTCCACAATAACAATTATCATCTAGTCATCTTGAAATTGACATGCATCAAAATATAAAACAAACAGACTTTTGAGAATGATTTGAGAACACTTATTTTTATCCATTTAATTATTTGCCAAGCAGTATGTATTGATCTCCTGTAATTATCACGTAAATAACATATCATAAACACCGCCTGTGGGTGCTTCCTTTTCATAATATCAATCACATTTTGAATGAAATTCTCCTGGTGGATAATCGATAGAGACGAGTGCCTTTTATTTTCAAACCTGTCAAAGAATTTTCACGAGTTAGATTATTAACAATTAACACCTCATCACATTAACATCAGCGACATGCATCAAAACAATCTTTAACAAACTGATTGTTTAGAATCGGTAAGCTGATAACTGCCTGAAGCTATAACTTTGTGTCTAAGGACATGAAAGTCGGTGAATCCCAGATCCGTACAAATATTACGATTAAAATGTAACTGCAAAGTTAAAATATAAATATATATTCCTTATTTGTCAAAACTTGCTTTAAATAGTAAATATTCACATTATCACATCTGCGTGAGAAAATGCATGCCTGACCTTGACATTGACTACAAGATACTATAGATCATAGATGAAAGAAACTGTGGCCAGTTATGTAGAAGAATGCAGTACATATAAACACTAAATAAAGGTGCTGATATACCTTTTATACGTACTTTGCAAGATCGCAGGGTATAAAACTTGCTGAACATAAAGCATTATGAACTGAACACGACCCCTTGTCGGTAAAATAGCTCGCAGAGCTAGTGTTTTATGTATTTTACCCAGACCACAGATGTTAAATAAAATTCCTTGGATCTCACTCTCCCTCAACATTTTGGATTTGCCCGTGGGCAAGTGCCTTGCAAACTTGAGCTTGCCTGAAGTGAATTTGAGCTTGTCCCGGGAGTCGGGCAAGTGGATTTGTAAATTCCTGGTCAGCATACTGTTTCAGGATATATAGATAATGCACAAAATATGTAACATTAGATTTAGTGGGTTTTTTCAGTACAGAAGGCTACATAGCAATTAAGAAAAAGTGGCTGTGGCTAACTTATAGAATCTATGGCAAACTGCACGCAAAACATTATATACATTATTGTTGTGAAGAACTATCTTTAGTACATACCCAAACAATTTTCATTGATGATTTTTACAATTTGACAGAGACTTTGTAAATGTATTGTATTGAAATACTAATTTTGTGAGTGGAAAATTTCATTTAACCTGAATCATGTGATATATCTTGTCCAGACCAGTGACACATTATACATTTCTACCAACCTTGGTTGATTGAAGCAGTATGCTGCACTCTGTCATTACCAGGATGAGTATAGTGCAACAGTCACAAACTATTACAGAATTTGCAATTACCTACTGGTTTTAGTAGTATTGCTGCATTGGATGGTAGGCTTGTACTAGTCTTGACTTTTTCCCCCAAGTCCAACTTGTTTTGAATTGAGAGATTGTAACCATCCATATAGTAATGATGCATAGTTCTCTGTTCAACAATGGCATCAGTTCTTTTTTGACTGGACTCAAGAGCTTTGAGGTTTTTTAGTGTAACACTGAATGTAGCAACGCCACTTGCCAGCATAACTGGTGATAATGACACAGAAGATAAAGAAGCACTGTGTTACACATCAGGTATTGTTCATGAAGTATAAAAATATAGTCATTATTGTATAAGATATCCTATGTCTATTGATGCAAGATTTGAACTAATTGTTTTTTTTTTTTTTTTTTTACATTACCGGTACTTTCTATAATTATTGTTCTGTACTTAGTTCAGTCATACAAAAAAGAGATTTATTTCTATTTTTATTTTTTCGTCTAGAAACATCTTTTGTCAGCAGCCAATTCATTGCAGTAGGAATACAAGGTTACTGATGAATACAGCATATCCTGTAAATGGTATCATTATGACATTTTTCTGCTTACCCATACATGGCAGGCCCATGTTGCATAGTAAGGTAGCAACTTTTACTCAAGTTTTGGTGTAATACATCAGCTGATGAAACATCAGCAGACATAAACAATACATGACTTAAATAAACTTTGACACAGTACCTTAGCATTGTAGACATTAATGCCACCAGCTTCCTGCTCATGCAGGCAATACAGGAACTCTTTCCATATCGGGGCACAAACTATATATATATACAGTAATAACCTGAAATTCCACATGAATACAGCAATTGATTTAGAACAGGGGTGTCAAACTCATTTGCTATGACGGGCCAGATTTGATATAAATAATAATAAATAATAAATAATAATGATAACAAATAATGAATCTGGCGGGCCATATCCAGCCAGCGGGGCACATGTTTGACACCCCTGATTTAGAAGATACATGTATGTAACTTTCGAAAACCTTCAGACATCACCTTAACATTGTTGATAATGATGTCACTGGTTTTCAGTCTATTACTAAATAGAAAGTCATATTGACATCAGGCTTCATCAGAAGACTGATTATGATACCTAGTTGCTCCCGAATGAAATGAACATGGTGCTGATCTGACCTCAAATATGGCTGCTGCTATGAATATATTTAAAATCTTGTCACTAATTCTTCTGAATGGATGGTCATATCAACAAGTTGTTTTTACCAAAAGTCTTCTAATGGTGTCTAGTTCGTCCTAAATGAAAATGATGCCAATCTTACATTCAATATGGCTGCCAAAGTGGCTAATCTGAAAATCTTATGGTTTCAACATGCATTATTTAAAAAGAAGAAATTGTCTTATCTTGAATTCCTTGAAATTCTTATCGGACGGCAGAGCATCAGTCCCTTCAAGGATATCTTTTTATTCAGTAACATAGAGAAAGTCGCAATCACATGTCTCGTAGAGTTTTCAGCCTTGCTTCAAGCAGACTCTCACATGGCTCAGTGGGATCTTCGCCATAGGAGTTATTTCACTGGCTGACAAGACGATGATAAGACAAATGGCCAATTGGACATTTCATTAAATGATTGAGATACACCTCCAGCATCGGTAGTGATGTTAACTTATATCCATTTAAGTTTTCAATATTATTTTGGTTTGAAAGTTTGCATAACATATATCTAGACAAATTCTGAGATAGTAAGAGATATCTTTGTATTTTCACTTCTACACCATTTTACTGAAGCACGTTCTGTCGGTAACAAAGATCAATGAAGCATTTTATCTGATCTTTTTAAGGCGCAGCTTTCATAATAGAGCCACTCACAAGTCTGGTTGAATGAGACAATTGTTCATAGTACTAGGATAGGCTCAGGTACCATATATACTCACTTATAAGTTGAATTCAACTGCAAACTGCACATACCCAGATCTGCCATTGGATAAAACACCCCCAGATCTGGGTCTATGCAGTTTGCTAGGAGTAATCAGTAGAACAAACAACATAGACCCTTATCTGCTGGCACATTATGCAATGGCAGATCAGGGTCTATGTTGTTTGCAGCTGGACTCATATCATTGGCATAATAATGTAATGATCATGTCATTTCAAGCAGCAAAGTACATGTTGATTTTACAAAAGTGGGCATCCTTAAACCTATGTTTTGAAACAAGCCAGCCATTTTTAATTTAGCATTTAGATACTGACCTTAAATTTTACATTATACAAAAATTTTAAAAAGAGGGGCATAATTTTGAATTGAGGATGTACTAAGTAAAGAAAGTTTTACGCAAGCCAGACTAGGGTACAAATGTTAGATGTCGTAATATTATCCTGAAGATTTCAGTTTGAGTACAGCAACTGATGTAGGAGATATGTGACTTTCAAAAGCATATTCACGGCATCCTAATATTGCTGGCAATGATGCCACCAACTATCTACTCATGCAGGTGAGACAGGAACTCCTTGCTTATCAAGGTACCAATCTTACACACAATAATGTTATCCAAAAGTTTCACTTGAATACAGCAACTGTTATAACCTTTAAAATGATATCGTGGGACCTTAACATAAATGTCATTGTTGGCAACATCGCTGCTGCTGCTGGAAAAGTTATGCATATGTCTCGCGATTAATAGGCAAGACAAAAACTATTTAGATACTCGTTGCCTGATTGTAAATTATATTCTGATTCAGTCTGACAAATATATTGTCGGTTAAAGTTAAGTACAGCTCCCACATTATTGTGTTAGGCTTTTGATATGATTACCCAGAAAACCAGTTGCAAAAAAACCACATCGGTCGGTCGGAATTGGCAACTGCAACATCACTTTTCAAATCAGCATACACCTAATTACAGTGCCATATCATACTCAATTTTTTGTACCATAGGTAGGGGTATCTCGATATTTAGAGCCCATTTGGAATGTCGGGTGCTACTCTAATTTCAAATGAATTGTTACACTTCAAATGAATGGGAAAATATGTATAAAAAATGACCTATGCACTGTGGGTCAGGTCAATTAAGCCTCTGACTCAAGCACCGGAACAGTTACTGCTTTGTGGACCATATGGCATATTGATCATAAAGTACTGTGTATTCTTATGCGGCACCTTTTTTCTGTGAGGTATTTAATAATAATATCATATATTCAATTAGGATATCATGAATACTGTTGACTGACATAATAATAACTTTGTTCCAATTAAGACATGGAATTCTCACTTGCATTAGTGACACAGTGAAGGGGAAAAAGTCTGAATTCAATCAAATGTTGTTGGTATATTCAAAGGTTTATTAAATAAAAAAACAATAGAACTGTGTGCAAAGAAAGTTCTTGTAATGGTAACTTAATTTAAGACTTCTCGAATATTTTGATATTTGAATGAAAGCTTTTTTGGCCTGTCCACTATGTACTTAAAATTCCATGGGGCACGGGGCAAGGGCAAAGACCTATTGGATGCCATTTTAATATTTATTAATTATTGTTTTAGATCAGAAATCCATTTTATGATGTCATAAATTAGATTATTATATACTCCTTTTTTTCTCCATTAACTTTGCATTGTCAGAATCGTGCAGTATTTCTCCATACTGCACGGCTTCATACTGCATGACATGTGTGTCTAAAAATAGTATCACGTGTTAGGAACTACTTTTATTGTAAATAAACAATGGACGCAAATGTAGCAGACACCGGAGCTTTTGCTTTGTTAGATTTGTCTCTGGATGAACTAAGCAAGCTGTTTGAGAGTAGAGATGATAAAGCTGACAATGTGGATGAATTCATTGAGTCACAAAAGAAACTTGCAACCAAGCAAGTGACGGAACGTGATATTCACAATGTCCAACGGTGGCTTTATGACAACAAACGTGAGACATGCACTATCGAAAATATCATTCTGATAATGTAAACACTTATTTAGCCTATGGTTCAGACTATGAATCGTGTTCTCTAGAGTCAGAAAAAAAATAGCATAAAAAGACATCTTAAGAACAAATGATATTCTATTTCTCTCAGAGACCGCCCATTTTACAAGTCCAAGCACTAAATTCGAAAAAAATACAACTAAAGAAGGCGGATTTTGGTATAAAAGCAAGTGCCTCAGAGCCAATAAGCCACGATAACGAAGAAGCCTTATTTTCTGCTGACGAAATGGGCTCTCACACCCCAGGTGCTTTGCAATTTCGCCTGTTTTAATTTTTTGAGAAAATGTTTGGATTTATAGGAAAAGTCATATAGGTCATGTAGCTGGGGTCCATCCAACAAAGATCATGCAAGTGACAGTACATATAAATATGTCATCTATAGCTGCAAATAAGAATGACAATAAATGTACTTACTTTTCAACATCTTGAATTTATCAAAATGTACTTTCTGATCCACGACGCGAAATTGCAATGCAATCTAGACTACATTTCCAACAGAAATCACATTCCAAAGGAGAATTTACTGCACTCCAAAACGAAATGAATTTGATATTCCCTTACAAAAATATTGAATCCTGCATCTTCTTGAGAATTTCAATTAAAAGAATTTCATATTTTGTCCACCTTATGATTCCAAACTATCAGTGGCAGAACAGTAACACATGTGTAGCTTGCTGTCGAGGCCAGTCCCTCTAGCTACATGTACATCGTACGTAATCAACCCAGCTTATAACGCAAATCCACCACAACTATAAGAGCAGAATTTAGTTGGATCAACAGAAAAACAAAAAAAACAAAATCCCTCCATTCCAGATCAACTGGGAAAGTTGTTCCAAGGTGCAGTCATTCACAATATGACTCAAAATTTCAATTTTAAGTAGACCAAAATGAGATTTCTTTTTTAAACGAATGACTGAGTGCGTGGTACTCTACCAAGTTCAAATGTCACTGGGCAGTGCCATGTGTGCATGAATATTGTTACTGTGTATTTGTTTAACGACGGTTGTGTATTTACTTTAGAATATAGCAGAAATTCAGTTACTTTGTTTCTTGTAGTTTGTTCTTTTTATTATTCAGCCTTAGGTAGGAAAGCAAAATGAGTATATAATAAAAAGGTTACTACATTTGTATATGAAAATATGAACTCATTTTTTCTGAGCTATACTGCACTTCTGACGTCGTGCAGTATAGTTCAGAAAAACTCGTTCATATTTTCCCATACAAATGCAGTAACCTAGAAATATAGGATATCATATATTCATTTTGGGACATGGTACATTTGACTTAACAATATCATAAATAGAGTAACAAGTTTAAAGCTGAAATATTTATACGTGTCCAAGATGGTGGAGTTATCAAAGTTAAAAGCCCTCTAAAAAATAATACAGATAATTTATGATATAATATATTCAAATTTATGATATCATAAACTCAATTAAAATTGTTATCTGATCAGCGATGCAAGTTTATATTCCAATTAGATGGAACCTTTCTGAGAAGTTGGCAGTAGTCACCCTGAAGAAACTGACACATTTCTATCAGATTACAAAGTTTATAAAAATTATCTCCAAAAAATGCGCAACAACTTTTTTTGTCAGAGTTTAATAGATCTCTGACAAATCTTTAGACATGTTATGTGTGAAACACATAATTATGCAATTCTGACTCCTCCATTGTTTGCACTAATGTGCAAATTCCAGTTGTTTAAAAAAAAAAATCGATTTTTGAATACTTTCCACAATAGAGGAGAGCTATTGTATTATCCATGGTGTCAGAATTGGCATAAGCGTCCTCACAGATAAAAGCATATACATGTGTACACCATTACTGAATCTAAACCATTCATTCTTCAAAGGTCTTAGAGAACTGTTTGAAGTGGGTTTCATAGCAAAAAGTGTAAAATGTCTATACTTTTCTATAGCAAGTCATGTATTGCTTTGTACATGGAAAAGTGAATTTGTTACATTGGTTATTGTGCACTGATCATTATGTAATGTGCATTGTGTAAAATAAGGTTTTTGTTGGTAAATACATCATAGCAAGCTCTCTCATATTGCACTGTTGAAAGCTAGTTGGATAACAATCCTTATTAACATAAGGAATGTTATGATTTATAAGAGAAAGGATGTTGTAGTTGATGTAGACAAAATGTATGTGATACACTCCAACATTTAATTCAATTCTTGGGAATATTTATGAGCTACGAGCATATTTTCTAATTTCGTAGAGAAGGAGTTTAACAAAATTTGTATCTTACATATTGATTATTCGAACACACATGTAATTATATACAGTGGATGGCTTTTGTGTCCTGTAATGTTTGTATTTCCTCTTTCTGAACTTATGGTCATAAGTAAAGCCTGAGAAATAGAAAACCAGTCTAGACATCATATAAGGGTGATGGGTCTGTTCCATCGGTAACAATACTCCAGTTGACTGTTTTGCATTGCGCATGCCTGATGCCATCTTGAGTTGCAAGCAAATAAACCACTACATTGCTTTGTTGATTTACAAGTTGACACTACATCATTTCTAATTGACCTAGATCATTGTTTCGAGCATGCGTAGTATGAGAATGTTATCTGTGTACAAAGTGAATTATCCATAAATCGTACTAATGTATACTTTGAAACTATGTCTAAGACCTGAATGATACATTTAATATTTGCAGATTCCTTTGGACTGCTGTACTAAACTGTTACTTTCCCTAGAAAACCACGGCCATGTGGGAAAAAAACCTGGTTCATATGCACAAGTTTATGAGCAGAATTGCTGGAAGTATGAAAATTCTAGGATTATAATATGGGACACTGTTATATAATTCTCCTGAATCCCAGGAGAGCAAGTAATCTACACAGACTATTTGACATTGTGTCATTTTCCTTGACATGTAAATGAAAAAGAGATGCATAACATGTAGTTTATATATTAAACATTTGTATTTGAGACATAGTTGTATAAAATGGCAGCAACGTCTCAAATGTTAACATCAATTACATTATTAGAACAGTTAAATAAGATGGAAAATGCAGATGTGAACCAATTGATTTCAATAGATCTTTCAAATTTCATCCAGATCTGTAAGCCTGGAGATAAATATCATGCGTGTGTGATTGGCGGTCTTTCTGAAGGAACCTCTACGTTTCCTAAGGATGATATTGATACAATGGTTATCCCCAGTGACACTCTTGTGATAGAATCAACACAGGAAGTCAGTTTTCATGCAAATCAACTGGTGTTCAGAATGGAGTATATAGGCGATATGCCTGGATTTGTATATCTGAAGCTGATTTCAGACTATCCCTCATTTGAACTATGTGTTCCTGAAATAAAATCATCATTTGTTGATGTTGCTAACAAAGGTAGATATTTATCGAGTTCAGTGATAAAAGATAAATTACTTCATTTGACTTTTGATAATGTTGAGGCACAGTGCCATGCTACTGGACCAGCTATAAACATCTACTCAAGAATTCCTGGTGACCAGCATAACATTAAGTATCCCTTCTGCGATGTAAATGGTGACCATCCTACACCTCAAATTGATGGTGTAATTTCTTTCTTCTGCCGTGAGTGGCCGAAAGCTGCATCCGCATGGGCAACCAGAGTTCACAACTGCAGCTGGCCTTCTCAAGAAATGGTCATGGCCATAATAAATTCAGGATGTTACGTTGTGCCTAAAGGTTCTCATGGAGGCGAGCTTAATTGTCTGGAGTGGTGCATTTCTTTTGCTCCACATGAAAAGTGCCTTGTGAGGAGCTTTAATTCAGTGCAGCGACAGCACTACATCCTTCTAAAGAAAATCCTGAAGAATAAATTTCATGACAAGTACACAAATGTAATGACATCTTACTTGGCCAAGACGATTTGCCTTTGGCAGGTGGAGATGAACAGAGAGGCAGAGTGGAAAGCAGGGTTCTATGTGGACAGGATGATTCAGTCCTTGAGGTTCTTGAGAGATTGCATCAACCAGAGATGCCTACAACACTATTTCATTCCTGAGAATAACATTTTATTTGGAAAGTTGACAATGCAGATGAGAGATACTCTATTAGAAGAACTTGCCACCTTCATGAACGGCATTGTCTCCCTGAATGCTAATCCGAGGAAACTGATAGAGTTTCTTTCTGGAAGAGCAGAACCTGTTGACTTTGGTATTAGACTAAGGTGTGCCGTATATTACAAATTCTCACCACAAGTGGTGAATGCTTGCGAAATTTCTTCATCCCCCATGAGCCTTTCAAGAACATTTAGTGGAGCAGAGATAATGCATGAAAGCATATTGACCACCTTTGAAATTCGGAGGAAACAAAAAATGTTCAAAGATGTCCACATGATGTTACTCAAAAGTATCACTGATGCCCACTCACATAAGGGAAATAGACAGCAGTACTCACTTAGACACTGCCTTATGCGGCTGCTTCCCCGTTTTTCTAACACGAGCGGATTTTCATCACAAGTGAGAACAGCAGAAATATATTTGATGATTGGACAGTCTCATAACACAATTAATATTATCAAAGAGGCGTTTGGTCATGATATATCACTTGCCTTAAAAGGGGAGAAGGACATTATGGCAATGGACATCAGGGATCTTTCTGAGGTAATGAGCAAGAGATCTAAAATCCCATTATGTGAATTTCTTAGACATTACATAATAGCACCTATCACCCTGTCAGAAGAGGTTCTCAGCTTGTGGCGCTGTTTTTTACAGCAAGATATATTCAGGATTGTAACGGACAGACCAGTCAAGGTAGATGCACTTGCATATGCTTATTTCTTGCTTGTACAGGCTTATAGAGATCTTTTTCTGATGGAGAAAGCGGAGAAAGCTGTTAGTAGCTTGATAGAGTTAATATCAGAAGAGACAAGCAAGCTTGACCACAAGGATACTGCAGTGTGTCTCCTAGACTACAGCATCAACATTTCATCAAAACCAAGATGCTGAAATGGAAAATTTGAAAGAGTCTATAATGGCATTTGATTAGATATATGATGCCATTATGTTATTGCCATCATTAAAATCCATTTAGATTTAGATGAAGGAGACTTTCTTTCAGGTAATCATGTCCTTTCCAGTCCAGTTCCTAGGTCTGGATCGGGGCCTGTTGAGAAAATAAAATAAAGAGTCCAGTGGCATATTTCATATAGGTTTGTACTGGAAAAAACTGGGCTGTCGATTGAATCCTGGAAGGTTGTCTGCAACTAGCTCAGTGAGATTGCTGAGGACAATCACTGCTTGACACTTTTATATTCACGTTTAGTTTATTACAGAGTGTACAGAGAATACTGTAGAAAATAGTGCTCAGGTTAATGTATGATTCAAAGTTTTTATTTATCTAATGTGAAAGCTGACACAAAATGCAAACCATGACTTGTCCATAATAAAACTCGAGAAATGTTATCATTGACTTCGTTCTTGTTGTCACTCTATATGTTATAGTCATTTGGAATAGTTTTTTTTATATCAGATACACATTCGAGAGTGATTGTTTTCTGGCTGCTCATCATGTCATCTGTTTGTCACATACATCACTTTTCAAATGCTGGTAACAGTAATTCATGATGCAATCTTAACTTTTCTTTTTTCTTTCTTTCTTTTCCTTTCTTTCTTTCACTCTTTCTGTCTCATTCAGCTGTCAAATCTTTCAGGCTCTTTAGTTCCTTCTCAAATGACTTTTTAGGTCAGTTGATATCTAAAGTATCTGCCCATGCTGGTCTGCAGCATGTTTTAGCACTTTAATGAAAGTAACAGAAGGTAAAAAGACAGAAATGTTACCAGTTTTTTTCCCTCAGCTTTGTATTTAGTTTGTTTGAGTTGGTTTTGTGGGTATAACACCATTTTTCAGCATATGAGAGACTATACATGGCAGCCGGTATATTTGGTGGAGGAAGAGCCCAGGAAGAAGCACCAACCCACAGGAAGCTACTGGCAAGCTTTCTCACATACCGACATTGGTTGAGCCAAGCCTCAAACCCATGCAGTCAGAGGTGAGTTTTGAGTGATCTTGGAAGGCAAGAGCCTTAGACCACTTGGCCACTCCCGGGCATTGCTTTGTATTCAGAATTAGGTGCTGCGAACTTTTCTCAGCAGATGGACATTAATGTTTTCACAAGAAGTTTTTGGTGTTGAACAGCAAGGAAGTTAAGCTGAAGGTTCGCACTGGTCTAAGGTTGTCATTATAATATATGGTTCAGTGTCTATAATATCCATAAACCAGACTTTATTTCAGCCATTTCTGTGTCGAGTTATTACTAAAACATCATTTAAAAATCTAAGTCCATCTAGAACGGTAATTTAAAAGACCTTGTATTTAATACCCAGCAGTTATGAAGGGATAATTAGATCTCAAAGGTTGGTCATATTTATATTTTTAGTATATTGCCAAATATTTGCTACAAGCCTGAAATACACTGCAGATTCAATACAGGCAGAAACTATAAATGATGTTTGTAATTTTGTCATCTGTCTTGTTTTATTTGTGTGTCCAGAGAAAATTGTCAGCAAGATTGACAAGAAAAGTAAAGGTAGACGAATGAAATTTAATATCAGTAATACCTCACCTGTCACTATTATTAAGCTTTACCTTTTCACAATGGAAATACCTCATCCATGCTAGATGCACCAACTCCCTGTTCTAGGAATTTCTTAGAATACATGCATCGACCTGGTCCGACCTATGTCATCGGCCCATGCGCTGTAGCGCGTCCTCATTCTTTTCTGGACAACATTGAGTCAACGTGGAGAACGCTAATGAAGAGAAAAATATCTTCAAGTGATGATTTCACTAAATACCAGGGTTTGAGATTCATAATTCTTTTTAGCAAATTATCCTCCGTCCATATATATAAATAAGTATTGTTTGATAAGATAACAGTGATAATTTTTAACTAGTGCTTTTTGCATGACGAGCCATGTACCCTCCTTACTCCTATGTAAGAGTGTGGGACATTGCGGTAGGAATATGTAATAATTATCAAGGATCATGAAAAAAATTATACATTCATTCATAGTTTACACAAGTGTTTACAATTTGATGGGGGTTCCGATATTATTGTGATTATTAATGCAATAGTTTGGTCACAACACAAAATCTCCTAATAGTTTGTTTTAGTAGAGGTTCCAGGTGTACCAAATGGTTCAGTAATATTTCATAACATTACTATAACTCAAACAATGATGTTTTGTGTTTATAATTCGTTAACGGTATAAAATGAATAAACTCAGACATTTTAGTTTCTCAATGCAAATCAGTAGTAAAGAGTAACAACATGGCTGATGCAACCCTTGTTGTTATTACATTTCATCTGTTATTTGTATATCATACTAAAGTTTCTTGTTTCGGAACTTTTATTTACAAATGTCTCAAACATCTGCTAATTGTTGGCATAAGAAAGGCCCATGGGACACTCACTTGACTTGTATATCATGCACAAAATGTACACGAATGGACGGATGTCCCATTTTGTTGGCTGTGGTCAGACAACATTTGGAACCTTGCTGAAAAGTCGGCACACGTATATGAATAGGAAGGAATCATGTTGATCTCCTTCTGGATTAAATAGATCTCAAATTGGGCAAAACTTAGGTGGAACTGACTGCATCTCCCCAAATAAAAGAGGGAGAGACAGCATCTTCCAAGAGAGAAATACTATTACTTCCTGTGAGGAAGTAACAGATATTTCTCAGAGGATTGTGCACTCCCCTGAATAAACAAGGGAAGAGTAGCGCCCCTCAGACAAGATAGTGTCTCTTCAAACAAAAGGCAGCTTGTTTCGTAAAGGGCAGTAAGCTTGCTGGGTCCAAGTGCACCCACACCCAAACTATAGGAGGGTGGGGAAGCACTGTTTCAAGAACAAGCACGCTAATACCCCCAGTGGGTGTCGAGCTGAGCCCAAAAAAATAGACTGCTTGCGCTGCTCCTTTGGGGGGGGGGGGGGGGAAGGGAAAGTACCCGAGGTACGGTGATGAGCAGATCATGCAACCCCAAGAAGGTTAGACATCACTCTAGCTCTTCTAGTTCTGAGTAAAGTTCCCTCAAATGTAGATCCCCATTGACTGTAAGTGACCAGTCACTTATCACTAGGTACAGATCACTAGGCACTGACCAACGGTCGACTGGTTTCATTCACCAGTCACTGACCACGGGTCGCCGAGCACCAGACAACCTGGTATTCCACTTGAAAACATGCAGAATCTAGGTATATCATTAGGGATAGGTTCGAATACCTCCTGCTGCTACATTACCTATTTATTGAACCACAGGGATGGAGCCTGCTTTTATGCACCATCCCGGAATAGGAAATTGAATCAATGTCCCTTCATTCCCCATGTACTGTTCTAACCCTGTTAGTATGTGGAACTTCCCCATATAAGGGAGAGAACAGTCTATACCACCATGGATGTTGTCCCTTGCATGTACGAGTTATAAGGTTTGATGACTACATGAAGTTACATAGGAAAGGTCATCAAGGAAGGAGAGGGTTAGTCTCTCTTCCCCTAAGAGGCCCAGGAGAGATAAAAAGAATTTCGCTATCCAACAAGACACCCATTAAGGACAGTTTTGCTGCCCCCGTGCTGAGTCACAATATCTGTGTCCCTACTTCCCGGCCTTCCCTGCAGTCGGATCATCCCACCGAAGTTTGGAACAGGAAGATGATCATGCTTTGTCAATTATCGATTCCCATGAATTTACTGAAGATCTGGAGGATAGGGTACACCCTCTCCTCTGAGGACCCCCAAACCCTTCTCATCAAGCGTCACAAGTGGTCAAAGAGGAGCAAACATGGTCATTCAATATGGCAGTCAATGAAGTCTACCGCCTTCTTCCACCAGATATGTGTCCTAAGCTCATGTGTTCAAGTGACACTAAGATCGTTTCTTGCATAGAAAAACTGTCGGGGGCAATGCCCAGGCCGAATTTGATGATTCTCCCTCACTCTCCGATGAGCAGAGTTGTTGTGCACTGGCTGAGCAATGGTCAAAAATCGGCGAGACAAAATAAAGGGTGGTCAGTCCTTGTGAAAGGAGAGTTCTGTGAAGCGTATACGTAAACGCTCATTCACTATAGAAATGACCCACGATCTTCTTGATATTCTAACAGGCCTCTAAAGTGAGGGCCAATCAAGCACCTACGTTTATTAAATGAAGAGGTATGTACTGCAGGAGAGGTGAGGTGTCCCTAGGGATCTAAGGCCTACAGTGCAAAGTGGAAAATCTGTGATTGGTGCACTAGGAAATGCGTTAATCCTAGCCGACCATCTCTTGCTGCAGTAGCAGATTTTCTTCTCTTCCTCTTTGAGGAGAAATCTTGTTAAACCTCTACAATCAAAGGTTATAGGGCTGCCCTTTCGAACTCGCTTACATTATCCAAAGGTCAGTCCATTGGTTCAGATCGTCACTTAGCAGATCTTATGAAGACTTCGCTCGTTGACACCAAGATGGAACCTTTCAAGTGTTTTGTGGGCACTGGCAAAAACACCTTATAAACCTTTGAGTGAGGCTTCTTTTGAAAATCTTGCGCTTAAAACCATCTTTCTTCTGGCCGTTGCGTCAGCTAGGAGAATAAGCGAACTACATGCTTTATCAATTGAGGAGGGATGTTTACGCTTCAATGGGAATTTATAATTTCCTTTTACATTTCTACGTTCTTTCATGAAAGAAAGTAAGACTTCGTCATCTCTTTCATCAATTTCTAAAACCTTACCAAAGTATTCTTTACCTTCACACAAAGCCGCAATAAAATCACCGGGGTTAGGTTTCACAGGCTGATGTGGACTATGGGATGCCACATTATGGTCACAAGATGCAGGAACCAGTACATCAACTGTTTGCTCTATGCGAGAACAGCAGACCAACTTCTAATGGTTGCAGTTGCCATCCACATGGGGATGCAAGATTAAAACACTTTTCACCGTTAAAACAGCTGTCACAAACGCAAGAGATAGATCAAGTAATTACTTGCCCATTTTCAACACTTTACACTGCGTGCACTTGCATCGTTCTTTTAACCGCTTGGACTGTCTTAGATCGTGCTTCCACAACATCTCTGCTGGCGTCGAATTCCTCCCGAGAAACATACTGATACTTGATCTGGCTTTCTTCAGTTCCTTCTGCCCAATCATTCTAACAATAATTAATACTAGTGCTTACTACTTTAATGTTCGTGATTACTGGGCGTAAAACATCGACAACATTTCTCAACATAGTAGAACTTAAATTTACGAAGAAAACTAATATTGAACTATGGAAAAAAAATGTGGATTTAACTTGTGTAAATTAGCATTTAAGGTATGTTTTCATATAAGATACTTAACAAATGCCCACATAAGAAAGAAGAACATGATATATACAATTGTTTAAGGTATGCTTTGATTTAAGGTACTTAACAAATGCCCACATTGCAAACAAGAACATGATATATACAATTGTTTAAGGTATGCTTTGATTTAAGGTACTTAACAAATGCCCACATTGCAAACAAGAACATGATATATACAATTGTTTAAGGTATGCTTTGATTTAAGGTACTTAACAAATGCCCACATTGCAAACAAGTACATGATATATACAATTGTTTAAGGTATGCTTTGATTTAAGGTACTTAACAAATGCCCACATTGCAAACAAGAACATGATATATACAATTGTTTAAGGTATGCTTTGATTTAAGGTACTTAACAAATGCCCACATTGCAAACAAGTACATGATATATACAATTGTTTAAGGTATGCTTTGATTTAAGGTACTTAACAAATGCCCACATTGCAAACAAGTACATGATATATACAATTGTTTAAGGTATGCTTTGATTTAAGGTACTTAACAAATGCCCACATTGCAAACAAGTACATGATATATACAATTGTTTAAGGTATGCTTTGATTTAAGGTACTTAACAAATGCCCACATTGCAAACAAGTACATGATATATACAATTGTTTAAGGTATGCTTTGACTTAAGGTACTTAACAAATGCCCACATTGCAAACAAGTACATGATATATACAATTGTTTAAGGTATGCTTTGATTTAAGGTACTTAACAAATGCCCACATTGCAAACAAGTACATGATATATACAATTCAGTTTACATTTACATTCACGGGACAAAACCACGTGAACTACAAGATACATGAACATTGCTATGTAAGCGTGTTTATATGAATCGTGGACAACTCGACACAGGGCATGTAACACTGTAAAAATAGATCCCTATCTTACAACCCCCCCCCCCCCTTCCCGAAAAAAAACAAAACAACGCATCAATTATTTTTATATATTTAGAAGTGGAATCAATATGATTACGTATCTTAAAATCTCTGGTTGCAAAAACGGACCATCGAAACGTTCTTCAAAACAGACCAGCAAAACGTTTTTCAAAACTGACCAGCAAAACATTTTTCAAAACTCAAAATGGATGCAAACGACCGGAAATACATCACAGACCTTACAAATAAAGTCTGCAAGCCTTAGTTTTGCATTTTTTGGTAGACATTCTGAGAATATTGACTCGTAGATTACGTCCCGTAAATTTATTCATTGAAATTTAAATTCTCTAATAATATGTGACTCAAGCTGAGATACCAATTATACATTAAAGTTGTTATATATTTGGTCTACTTTACACCCAATACCAATTTAGCTATTGAAATGTCAAACGGGACGTACGATGGATGTGTCGTAGATAATAGTGTTAAAATTTTGTTTCTGTTTTGAAAGAAATCCCTTACAGTGTGAGGTGTAGTGATCATTTCATAAATATATATATATATATATATATATATATATATATATATATATATATATATATATATATATATATATATTTCTTTCAGAGTGTACATCTCGCACATACTTATGTTTATTATTTAAAGTGATGTTGTCAGAATTACGACTCTGTCATTATAGAGAATAGGTATTGATTCGTAGATTACACGTGGATGTCTTTGAGGTTTTTTGGTCTGCGGTAGGCTACTACTGGTTTGTTCGTGTTTATTAACTTTAATCCTCCCGAACAAACCAGTAGTAGCCTACCGCAGACCAAACAACCTCAAAGACATCCTAGTCAGAGCGAAGCTAACGCCAATCACAATCCAAGACTAACCTAGCAAAATCTGGTCCCTGTGGTGATAAAAGGTGCAAAACCTGTCAACATATGATAGAAAACAACACATTCTCTAGCACAGCGACGAGCGAAAAATTGAACATACATGGTCCAAACAGAACATGCAAAACAGAGAATGTAATTTATCTCATCACATGTAAGATCTGCGGCCTTCAGTATGTCGGAGAAACTGAAAAGATACACAAAAGGATCAATCTTCATAGATCTGATTGGATGATAAAGAAGCTTGACAGAAGTCCAGTTGCAGAACACTTCTCTTCCCCTGGCCACACTTTCAGTGAGGTAACACTGACCGCAATTGCTCAAAACCCCAACTGGAGTTCCGAAACAAGGGAAGAAAAAGAATCTTACAGGCTACGCCGCCTTAGAACACTGAAACCAAGCGGCTTAAACTATCAAGACTAGAAAAAATGACAACCACACGCAAATAAAATCATCATCTGTTTACAGTCACCACAATTTTAATTAAATAATTCATCAATTTTGCTCATTAGTCACTCACTCACCCATAATTACTAATAACTAATTACTATTGTTACTTTTTTTTGTGGTTCTTTCTGGTTTTATTAATGCTATGGTCATTACTCGCCTTACGGAAACAATGAAATATCCGGGATATATTCTGCGGTTACACCAAGTTACATTAAAAAAAAAAAAAAAAAAAAAAAAAACAGACGGCGATGTAGCTCATCCCTTTGTAGGTAAAAACCAACTAATTTACAGCATGAGCAGTCGAGTTTAAGCAAACTAGACGACACATCAAACATTTTCAAGCTGTCATTCCCGTAGAAATAGTTATGTAAACTTTTGTAATTTCATCGCTTTTGTGTTTATTGTTTGTTTTGTCCCTGATTTGTGTTTGCCTTTGAAAAAGACTCAATGAGATTCGAAAGCGCTTAGGCTAGTTGAAAAGTAGTTTTGCACTGTTCGTTGTTAGTTTATTGCATTTATATATATATATATATATATATATATATATATATATATATATATATATATATATATATATATATATATAAATGTGAGGTATTTTAATTGTTTAAGTACCTATACTAACGCGAATTAAACGTAAGCTAATATGAAAAATAAAAGAAGATATGCAGAACTTGTCTATTAAGTAATGATCTTTGACTGATGGTGATATTCTTCTTCTTCGGGTACAATTTAGTTCACTCTGTGTGTGTGTGTGTATATATATATATATATATATATATATATATATATATATATATATATATATATATATATATATATGAATGCAATACATATTTGGATTCATCACTAAATTTACGTCACTTTCAAAATCGATAGATACTTTGCTTTCCACATAATTTGCAGGCTCGAAGCGCTTTGGAACTATCCAGCATATATGTTAATGACTGGATTTGGAAAAACGCAAAGTCATCAGCATAATTTGCAATATTTTTTTTTTTTTAATATAATTTGTTGCAAGGTAAGAACCAAATTGTTGCAACACATAACTTATACAGCAAATATATCAATGTATTATATGGTTATCTCAGTAGATGTGCGTAAGAAGAAAAGTATATTTCCTCCTTACAATATGTGCTACTTCAAAATACATTTATCCCCATGATCTCAATATAAAATCCAACGAATATGTTGTGTGCAAAAAGCATTGTTCATGCCAAGCACACGCTTGAAAAAAAAAAAACTAAATTTCTGAGAGAAAAAACAAAACAAAACAAGCAAACGTACAACGCTCTCTCTGTCTCTCCCTCTCTCCGTTCTAAATTTGCTCAGTTAGTTGCGGTAAATCTAAAGTGACTTTTTTGAACATATGTGGTACTTAGTTGCGAAATATGTAGTACTACAATGCCGGGTTCATTATTAACAACTAAGCAGAGTAAGCATGTGACATGTACACGGTGTTGATCTAAAAATAAACGAATTCCACTGGTTGCCTTTATCTAGCCGTGGACAACTTGACTGGGAGTTTTATAGTTAGGGGTAAATAAAGTATTTAATCGTACATCTGATAAAATAGGAAATACAAGATATTTTTTTTACCATGTATGTATATTTTAAACAAGTCTTCGAAGCGACAACCTTTATAGGTCTACATTCATTTGATGTTTTCCTAAGTCAGGTCGTGCAATAAAGGCAAAATTAGTTTCACACACTTTCTTTTTATCTGTCTAGATGACCAAATATTTGTACGATCTAAGATTAATAATCTCCGAAAATCTGATATTTAAATATTTTCGCATGTTACTCCACGTGAATTATGACTAAGCATTAGGAGTAACTCTTAATATTAGATGTCATCCAAATGTTGGTATGTAAACATGGAGTACTCTTTCTAATGTTGGTATGTAAACATGGAGTTTTCTTTCTAATGTTGGTATGTAAACATGGAGTTTTCTTTCTAATGTTGTTATGTAAACATGGAGTTTTCTTTCTAATGTTGGTACGTATACATGGGGTTTTCCTCCTAATGTAGGTAATGACACACACACACTACTTTTCTGAAAAGGCTGTGCCCACCCTATGTACTCAGAAGTTACGTCAAACCAAACCCTTGATACTGAGCGGAACGACAGAACTCTACTTTCAGTTTTGATTCTTGCTAAAAACTGTTCTTATTTACAAGTACAGTGAAGCTCTGGGAGAAACATTATAGAGATGAGACGGCATAGAGGTAAAGGATTAGCTGGACACTTTGAGATTCAATTTCAGTAAGTATATATAAAGAAGCGCATACATTCAGTTAAGCTTGTAAATTTGGTACAATCTGTACTCGCTCCCTCACTCAGCTATTGTGTATCCAAACGTTTCCAATGCCCCTCTCTGTCCGGAACTGTACAGTAACATAACATATTCATTTGCAAAGAAATGTACGAATACTCCCGCCTCTGTAAATATTTAGTGACGACCTTCAAAAGAAATTCTGTTTTAAACCCATGAATATGTTTTCTTCATTTGGAGGTGGCCTTTTTATCGTATGCTTTTTTCACTTCCTATTCCCGCTGTTTTTCATACGAACGACGTCCGACATCTTTGTAATCAAGATTTCTGTTAAAATGTAAACTTCAAAAGAACACACGCTCTTTAAATCTAAGACAAGCATTATAAAAATGCCATTTACAGATAAGTATAGTGCAGAATGGCTTTATTTTGTTGGACGGAAACCCCAAGAAAATGGCACAGGTTATGAAAACGACGAAGGAGCATGGGTAGGTCTCAGATCTAGTTGGATAAGCAAGGAAGAATTCGTCAATAATGTAGGTAAGGACCGCTATGTTGAGTTTGTAGTGAAAAATCCGCTGAATTGATTGGTTGAAAGTTTCAAAGATTTGAACACAACTAGACTAGTCTACATGATAGCATAATCAAAATAGAATCTCTTGCGCCGTGTGAAACCGAGGAAATTATACGAAGTACTATTCCAGTACTATATGCATAATTAGACCGGCATCCACTACACATCACTTGAAATATGAGTATAAGTAGCTTTTTGTTCTTATTCATCGATGGAAAGGAAAATAAATTGTCAGGTATAATATATATAGTGATGTCATTAGATGTTGATTCTGGCCTTTTAACTATAAATGGATAGTGCATTTAAAGAATATTCTTCCAAAAGTAGGAAGATTTATGGTTATATAACGTAAATTATGATATTAGTGCCATAAGGAATTAAATAAAAAACCGTCCTTTTAAATGAGTATAAAACACGACTGGTTATCTGTTTTAGAAAAATTGTCGAAAGGAATAAAATTATAAAGCAGTTATCCAATTGGAAGATTATTTGATCAAATTACCTAAATTCCCTGTCGAAACTGATCGATGGGATACAATTCCATATGAAGATAGATAATGTACCAACTGTCAAAATAATGTTTTGGGTGGCAATTTCCATTACCTCTTTGAGTGTACATTTTTTAGGTAGGCTAGGCTAAATTTGATTAAGAAGTATTATTGCATACAGCGGAATATTTTGAAATATCAACATTTAATGACAAACAGGAAAAAAAAAATAATAGTAACAAACTTAAGCACAATTATGAGCAAAATTATTAGCGGAATAGGAAACTGAATATTGGTTAATAAGTCTAATATGAATTTTTAAAATAAAGTGTTGTTTTCTTGTTTTTATTACAAAGCAGACATATTTAAAGCGCGTTCTGAGCAATAGGGACAGGCAACAAGGGAGCATAGATATTGCACGGAAAGATAAAGAAAATAGTTAAAGTCCAGAACATTATCCTGGAAAGGTAGACAATACCAAAAAATGAGTTCCTGATATGGTCAATTATAACTTTAGGAAATTTATTATAATTCACTGAGGGTGCATGATTTTGTTCTAGCTCAAACCCATTAATCCTGAGCCCAGGCCTTTCGTGATCATAGGGTTGGAGCTTGGATACGTAAATTTTAAACACACATATAAACAAAATAAAATATCGTACTTAGATATTAAGCAGTAAAGAATGACTTATTATGTGCAATGGGCTGGGACACAACAACCCACCAGCAAAGAAATATGGCATAGAGTAAGGGCACAACTGTTTTTAGGCTCAAAATGTTGAAGGCAAAAGTGTCTAATGATTTCAAAGATTGTCAAAATTGTATTTTAAGACAATCTATCAATAAGTGCTTGGGGATTTTTTTTTTATAAAGTTCACCTATTAGGGACAATAAAACAAATGAGTGGAGTGTACTGTGGGTGTCACAGTATCGGGGTGGAACTTGGATCGTCACATAACTGAGCTATAGGGATGATGGGGGAAGGGTGATGTTTATGAGTATGGTGATGTTAATGGGAGAATATATGGAGAGCATTTAGCAAGCATTCACCACTGAATACTAAAACCCTGAGTAATCTCTCTATCCCTGAGACTCTGAAACATGGAGGTCACATGTTTATCAAGAAATTATGCTGCGATACTCCCATGGGCACAACAATAAAGTTGTGTGAATTTAGTAACAAGAACCTCGTCCTTTAGTAATGAGTTTAATGTGTTTAATTTAGCATTGACAGCATGGTGTGCCTTGAATCTGTGTAGGAGTTCAAATATAATATCTACACGCACCCCGTTAGAAATGCATATATTAGCAAAATCTAAAACTTTTGACTTGGCTGAAACAGGCTGTCCACGCTCTGACAACACAGGCAGCGTTGTGATGTTGCGGGGACCTCTCTAATGAGGCACATACTATGATCCCTAATGTGCAGGAGGGGTAGTGGGTGGGGGCTGGGAGTATCTTTCGAGCCGGGATTTTTTTCTTTCTTTATCAGAAAATAATTAATTATTTCAACTAATACAATGGATGTTGTTTTGTTTTTGTTGTTGTTGTTGTTATAAATCAGAGCAAAAGTATTTTTTGCAAGCTAGTTGAGAACCGGAGATTTTATTTCTTCACAAAAATACTTCCCCTCCCCCTCCCTCCCCCCCCCCCCCCGCCCAAAAAAGAAAAAATGATTCAATGCTCAAAAATGTTTGATTTTATAGTGCCTGCGCAGAAGCACAGGGCACTTTATGGGTTTGACTGGACATGGAGTTTCGACTCAAACTCTGATTTGTGGGAATGATCATTATGAATGTTGGCGTCTTTAATTAGGGGCGATACGTGTGCAAAAGAGTATTCAAAAATACTGTAGTTAGATTTATCAAGTAGTTATAATTGAATAATCAAAGAAGGCTAGAAACTCTAAAATATACAGATACATTGAACTGCATGGTATCGTATAATTAACTACATTGCTAACCTAAGCCATCACATACACTTGATGGGTATGTTCACATTTGAAATCATTACAGGCAGATGGTACATGTGGCAAGAAGTGTCATGCATGGACTTTTCATGCTCGATTGACGCACTGTATAACTGGGTCCAAGTGCACATCGGCTCAATCCTGGCTATATTGTGCTGATTAAAAGTTAAGTTTCAGAAATGTTAAGATAAAAACTTTCCGCCCCCCCCTCCCCTCCCCCCCCCCACTTTTAAGAAGATAACTCCTCAAAAAATTGAAACATAGAGTCCCACAAGATGAAAGATGCGATGTTAAAATTCTTTAAAAAGTGTATTAAATAACATAAAGCCAAAGGTCAAAATATTAAATCCTCAAAATAGAGGGTCACATTTTGTACATGAATATTCTTCTTTTTTTAAAAAAAAAAATTCCTAAATTCAAGCTCAATTTAGTTTTTTTGTATTTCCTGAACACTTTTTCATGTCTGGTCATTAAACTTGATTTGTGCATTCACCTTTATCACTTATGTTCGCATGCATAAAATGTTAATTGTGGTTTTAATTAACTCACTTTTCTTGCTCAAGCATTTTTGTCAATATCCCAGTAAGTTCATTCTTTGCACAGACCTTCAGATTGTATCATTATAAGCGTGAAAGAAGAGAAAAATCTTTAATTTCAATTCATTTAATGGATAAAAACACGGTAACAACACTGTTTCACTCAATTTCACTCGCGTCCTCTCTTGATACTTTTCTAACGTACCAGTGTTATTCTTATTATAAGTTTGCAAGGGCCTCGACCATTTTTTGTGCAGATTTATCTATCTTGGCCGATTAGAGCATCCCTAATACCAGACGTTCTTTTTTTAGACATTTCATTTTGTTACCCACTTAAAATCAGTTTTAGGCGTCGCATTTTCCTTAATTATACAAATGTTAGGGAGTTACATAAATGTTTGAGAAGGAAGGAAGGAAGAAAATTATAGATTGAAATACAGAATAGAAAAAAAAAAAAGAAAAGAAAAAAAAAAAGAAACTGTCCAATAGCCAAGCATTTCAAACAGTGTTGATTTGGCAATCTGTTAATATCCCAAGTCTTACAGAAACACTATTTACTCATGAAAACAGTAAAAACCATTCTGTATTATTGGCTGCCTCATCATATTGGTATTATGATAATGAGAGAGCATATAAAGCAACCAAATTTGCAACGCAGTCAGCAGTTTCTGAATGGAAGATTCCATATAGTGAATTTAGATATTATATTGATTGACATATTCTATCTACTTGGCAAGGTGTGTGGAATAAAAACTCCACAAGCAAGTTTCGGAACATCTAATCCCTCACTGGAGATTGTCACCCTCATATGGAACACATCCCAAAAATGAGATGATATCGTGTCGCTCACGTATAAGACACATATCAGACGCATTCATACTTCCTGAAGGGTGATGCTGATCAGACTTCATACTTTGCCAGTGTCCAATGTCAGTAAAACATATTTTTTTTCAACTCGTACCATAAGCTGTTTTTGTTGATGATGCACGAGCAGAGACAATTTTTTACTTTCCAAACGAATGGAATTTATACAAATATTTTGTATTAATATTTTAAGAATATTTTTTTACCTTTATCTTTTATTTTTCCATACCTTTAAAAGAATGTCAAAATTTTTAATACCTTTTATCTGTTATGTTGTAGGGGTATACTTTGCTTTTATTAGGAAAGTTTATCTTCCTAAGATTTTAGAATCATTTACCTTTACTTTTTTGCAACCAAACTTTAACTCGGTAGTATATAGTCATGATTTTGCTGATATGCGTTTAAACCAAATACAACACAGTGTTGAAAGCAATTTTAAATGTACACGTTACTTTGCACACATGCAAACACTTTTGTCAACAATAGAAGTTTTTTTCGACAAGTAAATGTCTGGGTACTTGGTTGTGGTTATCCCTCGAATTTCTCTGTCTGAATGTCTGTCTTTCTGTCACTGTCTCTCTCATAAACACTCCTACAAACACATACACATTTATATTAACTTTGTCTACATTAAGCGTAAGATTTAAACGTATCTAAATATGAGCATTAACTCTACAGACTCTTGGATTTGTTGGGTGCGAACATTAAATACCGTAATAAAGATGGCGCTATTTACCAATTGACTTTAAAAAGAGCAGTCGACATTTTTACACTCAAACTGCTCCCAAGCTGGCTTTTCTGGAAACGCCACTGTCACCATAATTTCATTTTGTGCAATTTTCTTGCCAGAAGGACTTCTTGTTTAAATCTAATTCATTTCTCATGGAAAATAGTTACGAAAAACATATAAATTGTAAGGCTCAAACAAGCACATTCACTATTCTTATTGTTAATTTATCGTCTATTTTTTTCCTCGAAATTCAAGGCAAAATTGACATAAATTACATTTCAAAACGAGGTGACCCCGGCGTCGAACGGTCTGTGCGGCACTGACGTTGTTTACGACGTCATCTGCGGATATTTTCATATTTATTTAGACATTTGACACCAACCTCCATTCATAGCACCTCCAGCTTTTATTCTAAACAGAAAAAGACACTTCGATGTGTGTTACTACCACAGTAGAAAGCCAAAGTTTTTAAGTGTATCAACCCTCTGATGAAACTACTTTCAAGCCACTCGCAACGTCTTGGACCTTTCCGTCCCCCCCCCCCCCTAAAAAAAACAAAAACAAAAAAAAAACAAAACAGTCACCTTGAAATACAGATGTTGCCATATTGGAACTACTTCAATCGTATGACTTAACATGGCCGCGTCCAAAGCAGGGACATAATATTGTTCACATTGGTTGGTGGGAAAGACCCGAAATTTTATTATTGTGGTTACGTCAGTGATTGGACTGTCTTTTGGGAAGGTACAAAATCTGTACATATTGATTTACCATATTACATTTCAAGTGTTGCTTTCAATGATGTTGATATATTGGGAATGCTCTCCAGTTTCACAGAATTTTGTATAGCACCATACGCTGCAAGAAATGCACAACTGTAATTTTTCTTCTCATATTTGTTCACAGGTTAACCAGCCTAACAGCAGAGCACAATCAGATTAGCGATAAAAAATAGAAGTATAAGAAAAACATGAGAGGCAGAAAAACTTCATCTCGAGGTAGAAGAAAAGAACGATGGTCGAAAATAGTTGACCTAAGGACAGTGATCAATCGTAACAGACAAATTTCTCTTTGGGCAAACGAACAAGCTGAAAACAAAACAATTCTGAGATCATCTGTGAAGAAACAAGATGGCAAGGAAATAAATAAAATTGATTCCCTGCGTGAAACAATTGACTATTCCGATATTGTGATCACCGATGATGGCATGAACGAAGCAACAGAGAATAAAAATTCCAGAGAAAGTGCAAAATTCTGGAAAAGAGACAGTCAGAGTCTAATTGTGGAGGACATGGTATTGCAGCCTAATGCTGAAAAGCAGGAATCAGACTCAGATGTTTCTAATTGCGATGGAGATGGAGAGATATCAAAGAGAGAATTCCACAACAGTGACTGTCACAGATCCAGACATCGTCATGATAACATGATCTGTGAATCACATGCTTATTTTCGAGAGCTGTTTTTGGCTGATGGATCATGTGGAGAACGGAAAATATATTGGAACAAGATTCCTGAAAATTTACATGGACCATGTAATTTGAATTTAATTTCATTGAATAGAGATGTTGACTCAACCAAAGGCGTGGATGAAGATTCAAAGGTGTCTAGAGAGACAAACTCCGACTACGAAATAAAAGAGGAAGGAGAGATCGAGGAAGATGTATCAATTCAACCAAAGGAATTTTCAATGACATCACGAAAGTATGCCTTTGGTGCGAAACATGGGAAAAAGGCGACGAGAAGCATCCATCTAGTAAGCAATGTGAAGTACATCTCATCAGACATAGATTGCGACTCACCCGAAGACGATGACGAAGATTCTAAGACTAGGCGAGAGAGAAGCAGCAACGGTGAAACGAAAGAGGAAGGAGAGATCGATGAAGATGTATCAGATCACCCAAAGATACTTTCAACCACCTCAGGAAGCTATAAATCTGACACAAAAAGTGCCATATCCAGGAAAAGAAGGCGAACTGAAGCTAAAGAAGAACATGAAAGTAAACGACGGAGAGTAAACCAAACGCAAAATATGAACAAGAGCCGACTTTTCTGTTCCTCTCCTGACACTTTGCCAGAAAAGGATCAGAATAAATGCAAAATCTCCAGCTACATATCCTCTGATGACTTAAGTAATCATACAAAAGATGAAGTAGAAAGATCGCCTCAAAGGAAAAGGCATCGTGATACATCTGACAAACAATCCCTAGGGCCATCGCACGGTAATAGTAGGGCAATAGGAAACAAAGATGAGCCCATGCAACACTTTTCGTATAAGGAAAGATGCCATCAGAGCTTAGATCGAAAGCAAATACACGTCGAAAGGTCTTTATCTTCACATGCTAAAAGAAAAAGTGAATGCATGAGTATTTGTACACCAATTCGTGGACGTAATCGAACATGTGATTCTCCCGACGCAGTAGGTTCAAAATTCATTCAAGGCAGAGGGAAGTACACTTGCAGAGGGAAGTACACTTATCAAGGAAATAAAGAACGATCTCCTTTAGAGAGTCCACATAGGCAGAGGAACAACAGGAGTTCAGGATGTTACAAATCACAGGAGAACGATAGAATTTTAAGACGTGCATCTGATAATAGGTCTAGAACGTGTATAGAAGGAGATCCCTATTGTAGAGATAAAGACAGTCGCGAAGAATATAGGATATATGGTTGTCACGCAGCATTTGAAAGACGTGACCTGTCAACTCGTCAAAGTGGAGGAATGGAAATAGGAGCTGAATATGTAAGTCAGGAAATGTTGAGCTTGACAGATGGGGTTATTAGTGACAAGTGGAATACTAGAAACAAGGACTGTCACAAAGCAAGAAATGAAATCACAGACAGAAAGTTTAAATGTAAGCAAAATGGACAAAGTATCGAGCACAAGTTCTTAGGAACACTTTCATACCTGTTACGACGCGGCCAGACCGTTGATGAAATAGCGAATACCTTGGCCACGAGATCTGATGAACTCGACCAGTATCTTCAAAAGGAAGAAACATGCCCAAGACTTTTGTCTTTAATTGATATCTTAGTCCAATGTACTCAATCTAATGTTTGTACGACAAGCAAACAGAAGGTGATGTACATCTTGAGAAAAAGGAAGTTCTTCGACAGAAAGGATATCATCAATAGTCTGAAAAGCATCAGAACAAGCCCAGCAAAGGATGATTCAGAATACAAGTTTCTCTTAGGACTTCTTTCAGTTATGAAAACAATGATAGACTCAGTGAGTTTGGAGGAGGATGACACAATGATTGCAAGGTCATTAATTGAAAGTATCACGCAACATCACAATGAAAACGGAGGGCTTGAAAGCCATGTCACTTTACTAAAAGCTATGTCGGATAGCTTTGAATGTAAATTAAAGGACAAAAGACAAAATGAACAATTACGGGAAGAGTTCTTTGCAGAAACACTTCCAATTTTGCCAGCTATCGAGACCATCAGACATGGTGAAGGAAGCGACATACCCAAGCACGAAATTGGGCAGAAGTTTGACAGTGATCGACACTATATCTCACATATGTTTGTCCTGTTCAGAGAGGATTTCATTCGACCGCTGTGCAAGGGGATACGTGACTATATCAACCACAGCGAAAGAGAATCAACGGTAAGATTCCGAAGTTCAGACGTGAGATTATTTGAACGAGTGCAGTTGCTTTCAACAGATTCACATATTGACAACGGCATTGTATGGAAATTACAATTTGAATTTAACTTCGAGGGACGCCTTTATATTCCCTCTATCTTGCAGTTTGGCTCTCTCGTATGCCTTTCACATGACGACTTTAAGACTATGTACTATGCAACTGTGGTCAATAGAGATTGTTTGAGAGATGGAAATATATATGTCAAGTTTCTTGAAAATAGTAACATTGCTGATAATGTTGACAAAACTTACGTTCTTCTTGAAAGTCGTGCATTTTATGAAGCTTACTCGCACACACTCTTCCTGCTAAAAGAATTAGTCATAGGGCTTGAGAAGGGGAAATGCACGTTTCCTTTTGGCAAATATCTCTCAGGGCAAACGTTTGACGTAATGCATCCAAAATACCTTGACGAGTGTGAAGAAATGTCATTCACTTGTCTGGCAAGGTACAGAGACTGCACAATCGTACCGAGCAAAAACATCGAGGCAGTTAAGCTTCGAGATTCAACAACATGGCCATCATCTGCTGAGTTAGGTCTGGACATTTCTCAGCACAAAGCAATGAAGCTGGCCCTGACAAAGGAAATCGCATTGATCCAGGGTCCACCAGGGACCGGCAAGACTACAATGGGAATAAGAATAGCGGAGCTGCTTCTTTACAACTCATATGCTTGGCGAGGATATAAACGAGCCCCTATGTTGTTAGTAAGCTATACCAATCACGCTCTCGATCAATTTCTGCAGCTGCTACTGAAGACGCCCGTCATGGCAGATGGTTTACAAAACGATGTTGTCAGAGTTGGATCCAGATGCGAAGTTGATGATCTTAACAAATTTACACTAAAAGCACATAGAAGGCTACAGAGGTTCAATAACAGAACGTGCAGAGCAAACTATGCTGAATTGAAATCTATAGAAAGAAATGTTCAAGATCTAAAGGACTCTATTAATTTCTACAAAGAATATCTTGTACATGAAAAGACCTTCAGGGAGTTAGATCTCATTCCAGGGTGGATGTACTATCAGTTGGTGGGACGACTTTATAAAGAAAGATACCAGCCAATGAATGGAACCATTTTATGGTTTTGGCTTGATTTACCTTCGCTTCTCAGTGGAAAGGTAGTAAGGAACCAAACTACACAAAAGTCGCATTCAGATTTCATGACAGAGAAGGACATTGTGAACGAAGATTTTGAAAGAGTACTAGATGATGAGGAGGATGAATGGGACATTACCCTCAAACTTCAAAATTACACTGCAAGGAGACCAGTAGTTGCAATCAGTGAGGAGATCATACTTAAGGATCCATATTACCGATACATTCAGCAAAATGAGATCAGAAATTTGTTAACCGGTATGCCACAAGAACTCTCTGTTAGAGACCGCATGACGAAAGAAGAAACGGTGAAGTTAAGGGATATTTGGCTATTGCCTCCGGCTGACAGATGGAGATTGTACAGATACTGGGTATATGAAGCGACACTTCCTCTGTGTCAGCGACTCCATCGATATGAGAGGGAATACGACTTTGCCTCCAGGAGATATCGTGAGGCAAGGAGTCTCCTGGATTGTAAAATCATGAAACACGCTCGCATTGTGGCTATGACAACTACTGCAGCGGCCCGTCACACGCGTACCCTACAGGAGGTCGCACCACCAATTGTCATAGTCGAGGAAGCTGCCCAGGTGTTCGAACAACACGTTTTAGGTGCTCTGACCTCTGCATGTCAACACCTTATTATGATCGGCGATCACCAACAGCTCAGGCCAGGCTATAATGACTACAGTTTAGCTCGGACACACCACACCGATGTTTCATTGTTTGAGCGTCTCATCCGGAGCGGGATATGTTATCAGCGGCTGGAGAATCAGCATCGGATGCGTCCCGAGATCGCGTCGTTGCTTGTGCCACATATCTACAAGTCCCTGAACAACCACGAATCTGTTTTCAAATATCCAAATATCAAGGGTGTTGCCACAAACCTCTATTTCATAGAACACGAAGAAGAAGAAGATGATGACGACGAGTCTTTAAGTCACAGCAATACGTACGAGGCTGAGTTTATTTTAAAGCTTTACCGGCACCTTCGCCTCCAAGGATATTATCAACAGGAGATAACCGTTTTGTCTATGTATAAAGATCAGGTACAGTTACTAAGGAGAAAACTTAGAGAACTTGAGCAGACTGATGAAGTGCTTATGAAAATTAGTTCAGTTACCGAGCAGTGCGATGATGCTACTATGTTGCCAGAAGACGACAATTTTGCAAGTAAACTTCAAAAGAAACCGGAGGTTAAGGTTACAGCAGTGGACAACTTTCAAGGAGAAGAAAATCGGATTATTCTGTTGTCACTGGTCCGGAGCAACAAGTGTGGACGGATTGGATATCTCCAGGCTGCCAACCGTGTATGTGTCGCCTTGTCAAGGGCTCGAGAGGGTCTTTATGTAATTGGGAATATGACATGTCTAAGGAAAGCCTCTGATATTTGGGAAAAAGTTATTTCACAGGCAGAAGCACAAGGGCTTTGTGGAAAACAACTTGAACTTAAGTGTTCTAATCATAAGGAGAACAGGATGATCGTTAAGACGCCACAAGATTTTGAGAAATATGCGGATGGAGGTTGTAGTCAGCCTTGTGAATTTCGCATGGACTGTGGTCATGCATGCAGTAGAAAATGCCATAACGATGACCTGGATCATAAAATACCCTGCAAAAAGGCCTGTGAGAAATATTGTAAGAACGGACACTGTCATAAAATGCTTTGCTATGAACCAATTGGAGAATGCAGAGAAAAGCATGAAGTACTACTCCCAAGATGCGGACACACAAAAGTTAAGAAGTGCTGTGAGGATATCAATGAAGTGAAATGTGATGTCAGGTGCAACAGTGAGTTGACATGTGGCCATAAATGCCAAAAAAGATGCGGTGAGGTATGCAACAATGAGCAAGATTGCATGGAGTTGGTCAAGGTAACAGGCAAATGTGGCCACGAGTGCCAGATAGCATGCTCACATCAAAAACGCTTCCTGTGCAAGATTCCTTGCACGGAAGTCCTTGACTGTGGACACCCTTGTTCGGGTAAATGTGGTGAATGTTATCAGGGTCGACTACACAGACCATGCAGGGAGAAATGCGAACGAGAATTGATTTGTGGACATCTTTGCCGCGCAGACTGCTCAGTGGTTTGTCCTCCTTGTACGAATAAATGCATGAATGCATGTGAACACCGTCCGTGTAACAAAAACTGCGCAGAGTCGTGCATTATTTGCTGTAAACCTTGTCAGTGGAAATGTCGAAGACTGTGTCCGAGTGGCTTCAAGTGTACACGAATGTGTTACGAAAATTGCAACAGAGACAGATGCAATGTACCCTGTAGAAGAGTAATACCCTATTGCGGACACAGGTGCATTGCACTTAACTGCGAGAAATGCTTTTGTAGAGAATGTGAGGATAGCGCCCGTTTCGAAATTTGTTTTAGTATGGAAGATGATCCAAATGCCCTGTTTTATAAACTTGAGGGCTGCAGTCATATCTTTGCTATTTCTTCTCTGGATGAGTATATGGATAAAAAGGATTCAGAGAAACACTTTGGCCTGAAAGTGTGTCCAAAATGCACGAAGCCTATTCTTTACTCGAAACGATATGGAAATGTTATCAAAGAATGTATTCGGGAAATTGCAACTGTAAAGCGGAAGCTCGTCTCCGATGAAATTGAGAACACTAAGATGATAAAAGCGACGTACAGAGTAGAAAACGATGATGATCGTAAACTCCTTCTATCATACATTAATAGAACGAAAAACAAAAATCAGGTTACTGCAGTACACAACCAAATCAACTTTTATTTGAGCGTTGCTAAAAGCATTGCAGATCTTAGTTCTAAGTATCAGAACATCATCCTGGAAGAAAGGCGACACGATCTACTGAAAGAACTTCAAGAGCTTCGAATGTGGACTCTACGTAAAAGGTTCAGATTTAGTGACCAGGAGCTGTCAGAGTTCAAAATGGAGTTGACCAGAGTAAGACTGAGCCTTAGAGTTGAAGTCCTTATATACAATATTCGAAAAAGTGACAATGCATTTCAATGTGACACCGATTGGACACAGAAGACGAAGAAGCAGTTGAGTAACGGGGAAAAGCTGAATGAGAAGACTGGTGAAGAGATAGAAAAAGAACTGAAGCACCTTGAAGACAAATATCCTCAATCTGGACTTGGCATCTATGAGGATGAAAGACTAATGATACTCAGGGCCAGCGACTTTTCCCAAAAAGGACAATGGTACAAGGACAAAAACGGTGAGTATACATATCCACTTATATCTACACGCACAACCATCTGCGAACGGGACCTGCTGATTTGAGTTAATGCTGTTCGCTTGGGATCAAACGTAGATCGAGCAGTTTAGACCCTGATCTGCTGGTGTGCTGTGTGATGGCAGATCTGGTTCTACTCTCCTCGCAGTTGAATTACGGTAATGTATTTTCAATATAACAGTCGATACTTTTCAGTGATTTGTACCAATATATATATATATATATATATATATATATATATATATATATATATATATATATTGTACAGTAAAATATTACTTCAGAAATACGAAGGTTTAACTGTACCGTATTTGCCGGCCTATAAGTCGATACTTTTTGACCTGGAAGTCTGGACTTCGTCTTATACTCCGAATCGACTTATATATGGATTATGTCATTGAAATTGCTTTACCGTAAAAAAAGAGGGGTTCATATCATTGTGTACAATGTACCAATAAATAATACATATAAATAATATGTGTACAGACCATCTTAATCATTTTCCTAATTAATCTGGAATAGCATAGTGATACCATTAATATTCATGAAACCGGAAGTTACTAGCGAAAGTGATGAAGCCAAGGTGTTGATCTGGCTTCGTCTTATACTCCGCATCGACTTTTATGTGGATGAAGGATTGAAAATTGACGAAATTAGCGAATTCGACTTATACTCCGCAACGACTTATAGCCGGCAAATACGGTAATTGTAATTTTCAAACAATAAACAGGAAATATATATATATATATATATTTGTATTATAAATAAGCAAGTGCAAGGAAGTTTAAATTCAGTGACTACAGACTCTCCTTAAACATTTTCTCGTAGGAAACAAGGCTTTGAGTTACCTTATTCTAGCGTAAGTCGGTTTGCTTAATGTGTGCTCAATAAATGTACCTAATTTTCATGATGCTGCCAGAGTGAACGATCCAAAACTGAGTCAGCTAACATTCTCAAGCACCGAGCAACTGGTAAGTTGCTTATTGCTGGGCATTGTATTGTAGTTACGCGGATCAGTAGTCTATACAAACGAAAGAAAGCAACGAAAACAAACAACTTGGATAACCTATCACCACACTGGTAAAATGGAGTCATGGGTAAAATGCAATTTCCGTGTACAGTGTACAGTAATTTCACTGTTACGCGGGGAACATATGGGCTTTCGTGATAAGTTTTATTCTTTTTCCAGGCAATTGTGAGTCAAAATGTAAACATTTGTTGCTACGAAAATTGTCAGTAACTCTTATCACCTCTGCGACGTTTGATCTGGAAAACTCCGCCTCATTTGCGGTGAAAAATGATCACGATTACAAATTTCATACAAAATTTATGTTCGTGATTTCTAACGAACACTTATGTTCTAACTGGAAATAAAATGAACACTGCGACATTTAATTCCAACACCCCTGTCTTTGTCACAAAAACCATATTGCAAATGAAAGGCTCAAGGCTTCACTGTGCCTCATTTAGAAAGACTCGTACGATATATTGGTATACTGTTATTTTATGTTTACGGATTGTTGCAGTGAGCGTGATTTCCTGTTGTGGGATTTTATGAATTTATGATGCCATTCAAATGTTTCTTTTAAAAATATGCATTTGTGTCCACGTTTAGGGAAGTTACATTAAGTCGGGTCAGTCTTTAATATCACCTCTTCCATATCTCAACCAACATCCAATATCACACACGTATTTCTCTCTCTCTCTCTCCCTCTCTCTCTCTCTCTCTCTCTCTCTCTCTCTCTCTCTCTCTCTCTCTCTCTCTCTCTCTCTCTCTCTCTCTCCACACACACACAGACACAGACACAGAGCTGGATTCCTTTTCGTGGATTATTCATATTTGTTTCGTTTTTTTATTTAATAACAGTAAGGTGTCGCCACTACATGCAATAAGGTATTGGCTGGCACTTACTGGTAGCTCAGTTAAGGCTAGGCCGTTACAATGTTCGTATTAAGGGAGCAATACGCTCTCTTGCCATAAATGCATCTAATTCATTTAGAGTGATGTAAATAACGATACACGCAAAGGAGATCCTTCAACTCGTCTGCTCCACAGTAACCGTTGTTTATTCTCACTTGCGTATACATCACAAAAAGGTTAAGAAGCGGAGTGCTTGCACGTAATTACCTGACAAATATCAGGTAGTTGCTTTAGTCATCAACAATGACAAATATTATACTGAACGATTCTCAGTAGATCTTTAAAAATGGCTCTCTTGCGACACGCTCATTCTTTTTACATCAGCGAATTAAGTAAAGACTACGTACCGGATCGGCGCCTTCACTTGGGTAGCTTTAAGTTGCTTTTGAAAATTTAAAATTTGTTTTCTTTTTTATGTAAAAATAACGATCATAAATGTTTTTTTTTTTCCTCTCTTTTTTTTCTTCTTCTTTTTACATTATTAGTGTTAGCAGAATCTCTCAACCAGCCCCTATATTTAAACAACTGCATATATGTACCACCCCTAGTGAATGTCTTGATATTTTAATGTTTTCTGCTATTTCTTTACAGTGATTTGGTTTTCACTTTAATAAAATAGCATTTTAATATACTGAATATTCGTTTTAATTTGACAATCCATTCCTTTCGGATCGAAAGTCACGTCTGTGTGCGCATATTCCATTTTTTTTTTTTTTTTTTTTTTTTTTTTTAAAATTCTCCTGACTAAAATCTGACTTTTTAAGAATAAATACTACTAGAATATATACTGCTTTGGATATCCAAGTTGACAACTTTCTTCAAAGTCGATTTGCAGACATTTCGTACCCAAACAGTTTCATGTCTAAGACAATTTTATACCAATTTTTTCGTACCTAGAACATTTCGTAACTAACACTTTACGCACCCAAGACACTTCGTAACCGAGATATTCGTACCCAATACATTTCGTAATAATGTACTCAGGACATTTTGTATCCACTTCCATTTAATACCCTTGTCAATTTGTGCCCAATACATTTCATACTCAAGACATTTCGTACCCAGGGTAATTTGCACCCGAAAAACCGTAACATTTCGCACCTAAGATGTTTGCACCTAACACGTTGTTTGGTAAAATCGTAGATAGAATGAGGGAGGTCTGGATTACTTGTAAATTTATATACAAAAAAGTACTATATTTTTGTCGTAGACTGTCGTCCACGCATGATAAATAAATATACATAATGATCCACTGATAAATTAAAATTCGAGTACTCTCACATTCTGACCACTTTCTGTACCCCTTCTCCATCCCAACCCTACCCCAATGTTCATAACAGCTCTGCACCGCTCAACCGGATTAAACTAAATTAAACCAGAGTGATTTTGGAATTTTAAATCTTATGTCTGTACGACAGTTGTGGCTCTCTTGTAAATTTCGAATTAGTCCGACCTTCTACCACGAAGTTGTATTAACACAAAACAAGATAATTTGCATCGTTAATATCATCGTAAATCTGAACTGTGTCCCAAGGAACTTGCCTTAAATCTTCTTTTAACTTTTGTTCATCTAAGTTTTCGAAATGGCGATCTTTAATATCGATAAGAGTGTTTTGCTTAATTTTGTTGCTTTTCCTAACTTAATATACCTTATGATGATTACTATTCCCAAGGGAAATAATTCCAGAATCAACATACATATGCATGTCTGACACATATATATGATCAATTATTGTGATTGTGTCCTTCGTTTCACGAGTTGGCTTTGTAATTAGTTCATATATCCCATGAGTATTCATCATGTCTTTAAATTTAGAAATTTTAAATACATCAATACTGAAATCCCCCATCACAGTAAAAAGTAAATAAACGTGACATTATTCTGAAAACATACCACTTTGAATTTCATATGCATAATGTTCCTAATGGAATAATCACTCGCCTTCTCGTCTTCCGTGTTGATCTACTTCTGCCATACCACTGGCTCAAAATATTGCAGAAGGAAATTGGGTGACAGTTTCTTCTATAGCACATGGTTTTCACTACTGTCTGGCTTACATTCCTTCTTAAAAGTTTTTACTTTTCTGCTTTTTGATTTAAACGTATGTAGGTCTCTAATTTATACGATTTTGCAGAATATACGTACCATATCGAAAATTAAATAATCAAACTATTGAGAGAGAGAGAGAGAGAGAGAGAGAGAGAGAGAAGCAAAATGTTATGCATTTGTCACAATTCTGGATTTTTATATCCGACGTATATTTTTTCTCTCATCAAGTTTATTTAAATCAATGCATGCACATCATCTAAATGTCACATCAGGTGATATATGCATTGCATGTACAAAGAAATCTACCCGTACCACTATTGCATATAATACTCTCTCTCTCTCTCTCTCTCTCTCTCTCTCTCTCTCTCTCTCTCTCTCTCTCTCTCTCTCTCTCTCTCTCTCCCACACACACACACTATATATATATATATATATATATATATATATATATATATATATATATATATATATATATATATATATATATATAGATATAGATATATATAGATGCAATTCCAGCAACAATACTTTGACATTGTAGCATAAATAGGTACAGTGACCACTGATACATAATGGCATATGTTGTCAATAAGTATAAAACAGGGAAATTAGGTACATAAAAGCATATTGAGTACAGTATTTACATGTAATTTTAAAGTTCTGATTAGTTTATGTCTATGTAAGCCAGCTAAGAGGTATTAGCGAGCTGCTATTTCTCTACTGCAGAACATATGCGGTACGAATTTACCCATTTAAGGAACAAAAGAATATAATCTCTTTTGATAATCGTAATATTTTATTTATTTTTTATTTATTTATCACCTCCTTTTTGACCTTTGGAACAGCGCTTTATTCCTCTAACCAATAATATAGTGGATTTGTTTTAATATAATTGTTCTTTGTGTTTATATTTTCTATGCACTCACGTATTGTTACTTTATTTTTTCACTTTCTTTGGACCTTTTTTCTTTCTCACACTTCTACCAAAACGCTCTAATTGTTCTTGTATATTTGGCATCAACAAAAGCGTGGTCTCATATGTATTTTGTAAGCTTATTTGAACTGTATTTAACATAGCAGATCGTGTTGGTTGAACTCTGCACTTTACAAGTATCGTGGTATAACAGTGTTCTTGTAAATGGATAGTGATATTAACACGGTTTCTATGAATTTACAGGAATTGGGGGATCCTAATAAAAGAAGAGATATATTGAACCACTTGAAAAGTAAAAACAATGTTCAACGTATATGCACGGAGTGGAATATCAGAGTAGATTAACTGATAATTGTGGGTTTTTAAAAAAAATATATTGGAAGCATATCCGCTGAGCATTATTACACCGACGCTTTTCGGAGAAATGTCGGGGATTTGCGTGCGTGCGTTTGTAATACCATGCAACTGCTCCTACGGGGTTCAAGATAGAGACTTAAGACCTTGGGATGTGATTAGGGGTGGCATGTGTATATGCACTACGGTTTAAGAATTTAAATAAAGTCCCTGGAGGTGCGGCCAGAGGGTGGGATTGTTTTGCATGAATTTAAATAACTGCCACATTTTGAGACCAACATGTCTGTAAACTGGTATATTTGATCACCAATCCAAGTGTCAACATATGTCGGACAGAGGGTTAGGATGGGATCCCTGGGTCATGCCCTGTGAGTATACAGCTGTAGTCCATTGGTCACAAATTAGGAACCATTGAGATTCCTCCGCTATAACTTAGTATTAGACGTAAAAGGACAAATTCAGATATGCAACTAAATTCGGCCACTGGGTCAATTCCTACCCCCATTGGGTCATAACTTGGAAACTATTGAGATCCCCACCCTGTGTTCATATATACATTTACCGATCCTGAAAAGACCAATTCAGATATGCGGCTAAAGTATGCCCTGGAGCTATTTTACCTCTTGTGACTTTACTCTAGGTGCACAGTTGTCTTAATTCATTGCTTAAATTTGTCAAAATCTCCCGATTATATTTTTTAAATCGCAAAAAAGCGCGGCTTCAACGCTATAAAACAGTTTTATTAGAAAACACGCTAGCAAGTACATATTTTTTTATTTTCCTTGAAAAATCTTGCAAAATAGTATGAAAACTTATCTCTATTATTTCTTCATTACAGCTGATATATATGAACCTGTCGGTCTGACATATACGACAGTAGTCAGCTCATCATATATACCAAAAAGTCCAGCATATTCTCCAGTCAGTCCGTCATATTCACCGACAAGTCCATCGTATTCACCGACAAGTCCGATATATTTCCCGACGAGTCCGTCGTATTTACCAACAAGTCCATAGTATTTACCGACAAGTCCATCGTATTCACCGACAAGTCCATCGTATTCACCGACAAGTCCAATATATTTCCCGACGAGTCCGTCGTATTCACCAACAAGTCCTACACATTCTTTTGTGAGTCCGTCTTAGTCACGGACAAGTCCAAAATATTCTCCGAATCTGTCGTATTCCACAGACAGTCCATACTATTCTCAAATAAGTGCCACATATTATTCAGTCAGTTCCACATATTCAGCATTCAGTCAACACTATTCTTCAAAAGGCTCCTTCTATTCGCCGTCATATTCCCCAAGCAGTCCATCGTATTGATGAATTTGATAATGGACATTTGTTTTATTTGAAAAAAAAGTCAATATGCCACGAAACATGCACTTTTCAGTAAATGGCAGAAATACAACCTGCATTATATTGTACACGATATACATATAGAAAAAGTTTAAATGCCGGAAACAACGACTGTATTACAGAAAGTATCCATGCAATGATTGCAGACATGAATTTTTTCGCACAGTGTTGTTATTGTATTTATGTAGCGTACTCTTTGGTGAGTCGGTATGCATACTACGTACATATAATGCACGCACCTCTAATTGATGTAAATTTTTAAAAGTGTCTTTCTTGTAAATTGCCTGTCTCCGCTTGCATATTTTAATTGTGTCAGGCATTGTTCGTACGAGGCATCTGAACTTTGTATATTGAGGTTAATTTTAACATGCATATATTGTACATACAAGTTTTTAATTCGTATGTTTTATCCTTATACCAAAGACTATATATGATTCATATGTTATGCTTAGAAAATTGTTCCAAGAAACTATATTTTTACAACCATGAAATAGTCCACAAATCTCGAATTTTATTTTAATTTTTTTTCTCTCACAGATATAAGATATATTTGTTGAATTATATTGTTTTTCATCTTCCATTGTGAACATTATAGAGCTTGGTTTCTTTTGACCCCATATACTGGTTTTGAAATCTTACTCAACATATCATAAAATACTTGAATGCAACTTGTACCTTTGGAAGTCATTGGTTTATATCTCTTGTGGATTGTTTGAGGCACAATCAAAACCTGGATTTTAATTTTTAGCCGTTTTGATTGTCCAATGTATGTCAGATTATTGATTACTCGTTCGTGCCTGTGGTACTATGGAACTGTGAAAATCTGAACAAATGACATACGGAACTTTTAATTGGTGTTGACACTTTTGTAAATTTTACGATGGAATTTTTTTTTCAGGCATTATATTTATCCATTTATTTACATTTTTAAATGGTGTTTTCTGTTCTGATAACTTTTGTGCGGTAAACAACAATATTTTATGTTTGTTTATCTATTATGGCACCAATTTTGAAAAATCTTATAATATAACTCAATGGTCCTTTCTATCTTTGTTGTAAGTAGGTCACCGAGATTGAAATGTAATTAACATGTCAAAATACATTTCTCAATTTCAGTTACTCTAACAGATTAATATAGTTTTGCACAGTTTACTCTGGCACAGTTTTGCTGTTTCAACCTTCCAATATTTCATACAAATTTACATATATATCAAATTCATTTTCAATTTTCCTAATGTTCTCTGTTTTTTTACCTGACATCTATCAAGCCAATGACTATATCTCTCCAAATTGTATCTTGATGACCTTTTAGAAATCTTGATGGTAATTTTTAAAATTAATTCCATCATGAAAGAAGCATTTGTAATTTTTAATTTTCAGTTAGAGAGAGAGAGAGAGAGGCACATAGAGAGACACATAAAGGCAGAGAGAGAGAGAGAGACTTTTTGTTCTATGATAAAATGATTAAAAAAACCAATTAAAAAATTACTCAACTTCTTCAGTTCTTCAGTGAGTCGTTTCATATCATCCATCTTGAAAATTGTTTCAGAATCTAGACTGATTCTCTGTATTTCTTTTGCACAGTTTAAACCAGTCTAGCAACTAATTGGGGACTTTTAAGATGTTAAAAAAATTCAAATTATTATTTTGTGTTTGCTGTGATAATGCGCTAGAATTTGAGAATATTTATTTTAGTGGTGTCGTTTGCATTATACTGCACGTGTGCACTTGTCATTGTATTTATTTTGTATTGTAGTGTTGTCGTGGGTTGATGCATGTACGGCACACGAGTGAATTTTTTTGCAACAAAAAATATACTCCATTCCTGCATTAGAATTTTCTTTTTAATGTTGTCGTATCCCTACTCGAGTGGATTGGTGCAAGAAAAAACTCTGCAACTCTTTTCGCGCATATCTGCTACTGCTACAATTATAGCAAATTGCCAGAGACCCAATGCCATTCATGGCTCAATGTTCCCCTAGAAACGGGCTGTTTCCTCTTTTACAAATGCTTATAAGTGTTAAACCTACAGGTTTACTGTTAAGGCTACTACACCAAGTGTGCACTGTTTCTGGCAACATTATTGTTTCAGAATTGAAATGTATGAGTTTTATATGTCTTATTTTTATATTTCCTTTTCTTTCTTCTTCCTCTCTTAAGTAGTGTTCTTTTACAACTTTACGAGATGTACTTTAGAAACGGAGAGAAAACAGTTTGCACATTTTTTTTTACCTTGGAATGGAAATTGTGCTATCTGCCATAACTAGCGAGGAAAAGTCAAGTTAATAACGGGACAGATGGATTACCATTGATTCTTCAATGTGCTGCGGCGAGATGTTTTTCATTTACAGGATTTAAGGCCTTTGATGAACACTATACAAGACTAGCGTTATTGATGAGTGCTTCCTAGAAAATGTAACACTAGGTTTGCTAAAGGTAGCAAAATGAACACTGTTTTCTTACTTGTGTGCATCACTTTGATTCCAGTGCACAGTCTTGTTCATTAAATTATTTACCAAAAATACATATCACCATTTTACCATACCATACATTTTCTTTAGTACAAACTGAAATGTTGTTCGATCATATAAATTACTTTCGAGTAGTGAACAAGAAAGAAAAGTAGAAGATATTTTATTCAAGAACAAACTTCCAGAGGAAAAGTTACTATCACACTCGTTGAAGAATCTGTGGCAACATAGATTTCAACCTCTCGAAATTGTATCCATGATAAACTGTTCTGAGATACCGATGTATACGTACCATTTTACATTGATACAATTTTTCTTCTTGATGTCCACCTTTTACCCAATCCGTGTGGATGCTGGTTATCGTAACTTACGTTTCAAAACAACTATTACGGTCTTAATTTCACTGCAATGCCAATAATTGTTTGTTCATTAATGATAATATAGCCGTCAGTTCCATACTCTAATTCCTGTATTGTTCCTTGGCTAGAAGTTGTTGTCAAAAGTGCTAATCGTAAAACATTTCATTAAATATCATCATTTTTTGAATTCCATTTTTTTTCCTGAATGATACGTCTTTCGACAAAATATGCAACTGTAAAAATTAGTCAAGACATTTAAATGCAAAATATATGACAATATTTTCCTTAATAATCTAATAAATCTTGTGTAAGTTTAAAAAAAAACAAAACAAAAAAACAACACCAAATTGAGCAACTCTGAATGACTATCCAGTACAGTTGCATCCTCTCTCCCTCTCTCTCTCTCTCCCTCTCTCTCTCTCTCTCTCTCTCTCTCTCTCTCTCTCTCTCTCTCTCTCTCTCTCTCTCTCTCTCTCTCTCTCTCTCAGAATTATTGCTTTCTTTACTTTCCCCTTCTTCTAATCTAAATGTCTACTGATTAAAGTGGTTCAGTTTGGAACGGTTTTTAAATTGTAAATATCTCAATTCTTCTATCCTCTTTTTCAACGATACGTCATTTTATCTTCAGAAAATATTCTACCTTGTTAATATTTAAAAAATAGTTGCTACAAGAGGCCTGTTAGTGTCATACAAAATTTTATTGAGATCCTTCTCCTTAATAATAAAAAATATGGCCTGCATGTTCTGAGTACTTGTGCCCTGAGTTTAACGAATATTTAATTCCTGGTAGAGCAGCGCAAGGGCGAGACAAAGATGACACTTTTCCGGGTTCGAAATCATCGTCGTCATCAACAATGTTAAAATATGGGTTTATTTTGGTCACACTCCTTCTAGTGGTCGCATCTCTTGGGTTGGGTTCCACAGGCAGCACATCTCGTGCTCCATCTGTCTCCATCCCAAGGATTAATGGACACGGAGAGTTTGGCAAGACTGACGACGGCACCGCTTTACCTGTTTTAAGCGCGGACGTTAAGGAAAATATCTCTGAAAGTTGAGATGCGGGCGTGAAGGTAAACATTCCTAGGTGTAGTACACAGTGAGAACAGAATACGAGTCAGGAGGAATCATGCGGACCGTAAAGAAACTATTCTCCTTAGAAGTCAAAGAAAACGATCCACAGACAGAGAAAGTGAAAAAGGATGTAAACATATTTTTTTAAGAAAAGAAAAAATAAAAATTAAATATTCCCATTATTTATTTCTATATCAAAATTGTTTTGAAAAAAGTCCTGCTCACTTAAAAATCAATCAAGAAATGAAGTGTGTGTGTGTGTGTGTGTGTGTGTGTGTGTGTGTGTGAAATTTTAATGTACAACTGACAAATACTAAAAAAATATAAATGAACGTATTTACAGGTTGACAACGTTGAGAAGTAAGATTAGGCTTCCAATGACCTAGTACACTGTCTTTTTGCCATCGATGGACACTACGTTTATTACCTAAAGAAAACAGATAGCGATAATGATCACTAAATCACATTTCTATTTTAGTATCGTTCCTAGAGAAGTCACGTTGAAAACAAGTCAATAAATGTTCTAATGGGAATCCAAGACTGCGTTGATGAAGAAAATACACACAGTATTGTCCACACACTTTAGAATCCGATCCTTGTATTTTCACATTTTTGAAGTGAGTGGAAACAGCATTTCTTCTTATAAAGTCCATTTTACAGTTTTCGAAAGAAGGTAATCCGTAGGAATCAAAATATTCCACACTCTGGTCATTGGGAAAGCAAACGGATACCCAGTGGGTTCCTGGTCATTGGGAAAGCAGACGGATACCCAGTGGGTTCCTGGTCATTGGGAAAGCAGACGGCTACCTAGTGGGTTCCTGGTCATTGGGAAAGCAGACGGCTACCCAGTGGGTTCCTGGTCATTGGGAAAGCAGACGGCTACCCAGTGGGTTCCTGGACGATGACTGCCGTACGTGCTGATGACATAAGCTCGAACGTCTTTGGGTTTTCCATGAGGAAGTTCATCTTTAATACACACCACCGAATTACAGGGAGCTGTGGGCGATCTGTTAGTCATGAGGTAATAAAGTTTCTAGGTATTCATCGTCGCAGGTAATGATAAGCATTTGACATTTTCTTTCAAAAAATATGTTCATTAAGTCGAAGAACGGGAAGTCTTCGTACTCTGTTGCAAGACAGCTTCGATGCGTTTCGTCTCCAAGGAAGTCAAAATGGAGGTGGAGAATGCTCACTCAAGGGTTTATACCACTTTTTCAAGATCATTGCTTCTGGGATGAGTGTCCGTGCTTCTTCCTGATAATCTTCCAAAATTTCTTCTTGACTCGTGTTGCTTTTGACTAGGATGATCTATTTGACAACCATAACGATGTCCTCTGGTCATAAGTGTGATTCTTTTAGCTAAGTGACGAGCAAAACAAGACACTCAGTGTTGTTCTTGTTCTGGCCATTATGACATCATGTCTGTTTCTTTCCTTTATTCTTTTCCACTTGCATGTAGGGTCAATGATTGCTGTTCTGGATGGAAAACATCATCCTCGCCCATGTCCGTGGGTTCGTGTTTCATGTTCTTTTTTAATAATCTAGGATCACTTCTCTTAGACTGTTGACTTCCAGGGTGTTTTACAATTATGCATACAAGATCACGTTCACGGTGTTTACAAGACCCACTGTAAACTGAAGTTCAACACTGAGTTGACCTTATTTTATAGGGCGGAAATGTATGTTCCTCGTCGCTGCCTTGGTCTGGAGTGAAATCAAATCTCCACAAACCATAGTCTCCTGCATAATTGTCGCACGAAATGCCGTGGCTACTGCTCGTTCCTAATTGTCCCTTGGCTTCAAACAGAGTCAAGTAAAAACTCAAGTAATTCTTCAGGGCAAAGTTAGGTTCAAATGGTCTAGAAGACAAGGTCTGGCAGTCTCGGGTCACTTCTATCTTGGGCAGAGTGCTGGAACTCGAAAGGGTTTTAATTATTAGTTCCGCTGAGGGCAGCATTGCTGAAGTTGCCAGTGAACAAACATTTATGCAGTTGACCATGGAAGACATAATCTTCCATCTTGGATTGGAGTCCAGAGGCAAGGGTGAAGGTTTTCACCAAAACTCGTCTTGGAGGATACTTGGCTATAATTCTGGTCAGAGCTTGACTGATGCCGTTTCCGACTTTAGGCAAGACTTCCACAAGTCGCAAGTACAGTCTGGATGGTGCGATGTAAATTTTGTTCTCGTTAACATTTGGTATCAAATGGAACACGGTACCACTTCAATTCAGTCTCAGACGTGCATTCACATCATCAACAAATACTTGTAATGCAACCACATGTTCCAGTGTAAACGATCCATCATTTCTAAACTATGTTTTTGTTTGATTTTCTTTTGGCGATTGTTAAATCCAACATTGTTAGAATCGTCATCTGCTGTCAACTCTGTGACGTTGAAAGCGAATGTCAGATTTCCACACCACCGATGCATCGAGATGTGTGTTCTTGGCTTCTTTTCCGTACGCCAGTAGTTTCTCAAGGTAAGCTATTTACGGGTAAGTGTGCATGCTGCTGCAGACAAGTTTGTTTGTTCAAGTACAAATCCAATGAACAATGAATGCATGAAATCGTTGAAGGGAGTTACTCTGGTGTCGGGACCTGGATTGATGTTGTCCGTTGTGAGAACTTTGACTAACAGATACAAGTAACTGTTATTCAGATCGATGTAATCTTCCGTTTGTCCCATGATTTCAAACTCAGTAGGAGCTGAAGTAGTCAAAACCGACACAGGATGAAATCCTACCCACTGGGATTCTTGCATCGTCATGATCGTCGAACGCATGACAAGCAGATCGAATTCTGTCCTGGAACATTCGCAAGAATCTAGGTGCATCATTCTTTTTCTCATCATAATCAAAAACATGCACAACTCTGACAGTTCTTCTTTTTTAATTTTTTCTGGTATTGTATATAATGTCTAAATGGTTTTCGACGTATTTTTCTGACTTGTCCTTACTGTGGCGTAGAAGATGAATCAATGTCTTCGCCAGGTGTGTGAAGTGAATTTATAGAAGTGTCTCGGCGACCAAGGAGTTCTTTTCCTGTCTGAATCAACACATTTTTCCTGCCTTTATTAAGCCTTGTTTGGGACTTTGGTGGTCGTTGAGCACGTTTTGGAGAAATTATTTTCCTTGCGTCAAGGCAGCATCTTTTAAAGCACGCAATCTTTAAAACACCAAGGATTTTAAGATGGTTGTCACCGTACGAAATGCTGATTTTTACAAATCTTCCAAACCATGTCGTCGTTTTCGAGCTACCCCTCGAATGACAGGATACATGTGTTACAATTCAGTCGAGAATTGTTTTCGAAAATGTAGTTTCGCTGTGACTTTTCCTTTAGAGAATATAGTATTTTGTCCAAGATCGACTTTTATGCTGATATTAACACTGTCAATATACGATTTACTGACAGGAAGATGACGAGAATGTACAAATTATCGATGAACGTCATATGTGTTTCCTCCAGCACCGTAAGAAGCTATGGCAATATCCACTTTCAAATGAATGTCTCACAGCAACTAAGCGGCTGTGTGCTTTTTGGTAAGTACTGACAAGACATGCCAATGTTTAGCTAAACTAGGAGGATAGCCTATTTTCCTTTTTTGGAAGACATCTTTGGTCGCCGACGATGGTGTGAACATTGAGAGGAAGACATCTTGTTCAGTGGACATGAAGTGAATCCTGTCCAACACTTTTTATACTGGAATTCGTCTCCACTGATTCTCGGGACGTCGTACCAACGTGCCAGTTCTTACTTGGACAAATCCAGTAAACTTTGTAACATGTCTGTTTTGCAGTTTTTTCTTAACGGATGCCACATTTTGGCTACAGCACCAGCATCAGCTAGAGCAGAAGCAGAAGACGACGACGGAGAAGTAGAAGTCCCTTTAAAGATGGGTTTTCCTTTTTTCATCTGATGGGAAAGCAGTTGTCATAAATCAAGTTTGGCTGGCATCATCAATAACGGAGGAGGAGAAAATAACGCATCATCAATAACAGAGGAGGAGAAAAGGGGAAGGAGAAGTGGAAGGCGAGACGTGCACGTTCTAGCCGCAGTACCTCTCTTTCTTAAAGTGATGATTGTTTTCTTTTGTTTTTGTTTTTGTTTTCTTCTTAGGAGGTAATTTAGAATGTGAACTCACTGCACCACTCTTCTTTTTTGTCTGTCTTTTGGACTGTTTTAGTAGGTTTTGCTTTCTTAGCTACGATATTAGGGTCTCATTGTAAAAACGAACGAATAATTGCAAATACTAGAGATCCATTTCCTCCTGGTTAAAAAAAATTGTTTCTTCGTTTGAGTATCGATTCTTGGATCGGCCAATTGCGTCAAAGCTACTATATGTTTTTCAAAACAACGTTGTGTTTGATGAAGAATGTGAATAATTCCTTGAAGTAATTGTGGTGATGTCAAAGTAAACTATCGCAACACTTCTTTGAGACTGGCTTCTAACAAATGCGACATTTTTGGAAATTTAAGGAACAGACCGGTAAAGATGGATGCCTTTGCCTTCGCTTTTTTCATTTAGGTACCTGCGAATCATTCTTTGTCTACTTCAGGGAAAATGGAAGAAGCTATAAATAACCTGATTTATTTGATAGCGGAGTAACCTTCGAAACTTGACTACCAAGACGCTGATTTGTGTCTCCCGGACTACGCTTTGAATTTCTCGTCAAGATGTATAACTGTAATGTAGGAATCGTGGCTTCTTGGTGATTCTTTATTTTAAAGAATGTATTTGACTGTTTATTCAAGGAGGTCCAACCCTGCACATTTAAGTGTGACCGAAGGCTTGTCGTGTGGTACTTCACCTGTCATAAAAGTCTATAGTGTTGAAATTGACAATATTAGTCGTTCAAATATTCTGAAGACAAAGAATCAAGAATGAATTTCCAAATATATTTTTTTATTATTTATTCGATAATACTTAACTTGCATTTTTCTATTTAACCAAATGACCTTTCTTTTGCAATAAATTTCTGTCCTATCTTGAATTATGTATATCTCACTGGAAGCAAATAAAAGAGTATTTGAGTTCATTTGACTGATACCTGGAATGGGGGTAGGGGTGGGGGTGGGGGCGGGGAGTGTCACAGACAATCACTGTCGGTCTTTGGTATAGATTTTTGAGCAATTTTATACTGTTAGCACATAATTTCCTCAAGTATAAATATTTCGTACAATTATTGTATAAAATATAGTATTTTTTAAAGCACTCAATATCTTCACATAAAAGACATGTCTTAAATACCAAATGGAGACCAAACTACGAAATGTCTGCCATATTATATGGATCTGCATTCGTCTCTGAATCAGGACAATTGCGTACTCAAGAATGGCGTTGAATATTGAACATTATTCTTTAAAGAGACTGTTTACGTATTTTATTTAATTTTTCATAAAAGTAACAAGATAGAAAAGAACGTAACATTCCTGCCATCTTATAATGTTACGTGTTTTGTATTAAATCCACACTTATAAAGTGCACTGTAGCAAATATCTTGTGCTTATTTATTAGAATAATGTGAACTGCATTTGTCACAAATGTTAATTTTGGTGTGTATGTACTTGCCCCGGGTACAATCGGAAATACATTTTTAAAAAAGCAACACCTGTATATGTGATAAAATAAACCATATCGCGTTTAAGTGTATTAATCGGAAAAGTGTGGTTTCGATCATGGATATTGAACCATACTTGTAACAACACAATAGCATCGTGTACATTTTCCTTATAAATATACGTTACTTATTCAGTTCACATAATGTTTTCATCTTCTCAGTGCCAAATATTTGTCATGATGAGCTTTACAATTGCATAATTAACACAAAGATAATAATTGTATCGGTCCTATTTAAAACTTACATGTTTATATTGAAGTTCCTATATCAAATTTTTTTATACTTAAAAGTATGTATTATATTACCAATTACCATTCAAGATCTAAGCTTTGTTTATCAAATAAAAATAAAATAAATCAAACATGTTTACACGTGATATAAATTTGTAATGAAAACTCGAAGTTTTAAGATAAAAATATTTAATTTCTGTTTCTAAAACATAATTCTTATATCGAAATTTTAATTTTTATACTAAAAATGATGACTTTTTAAATATAAAAATTTTGATATAAAAAATATACCGAATAAAAAATAAAACAGCGATCCATGTATGTTGGACTCCATTAAGAAAGATCAGTTTAAATTACAACTGGTAATACATTTTTTAACACATAGCTACTCTTTGGTTACTGAAAAACGTAATTGTAGCCACTTTGAGGTGTTGTATAAAGGGGGTCACTGTTGACGCAAATATCATTTTTTTTAATTATTATTTCCACTTGCAAGTGATATACCACAGTTATATAGGCTGAGAAATGTCCGAGCCAAATGAAATTCGGTCGGTGTTTAAACCTAGCCACCTGGCATTCCGGGAAAGAGTGACATCCTCAGACAGAATACTGGATCTGTAAAGAGCAGTCGCAACTTTTCGTGTGTTTTGCGAGCGTGATTTTCGTTGGCGGGAGGGTCTAGGATGTTGCGAGAGCCTGGTTCACCGACCTACTTTCATTTTCATTGTTCGAAAATCAACAAAAAATTTCTATCAATCTACATTCTGTACAGGCTGAGATTTATGTTGCTAATGTTAAAGTGAGGCGTCAGTGAGTCAAGGCTGCAAATGATACAAACTATCATGAAATTTAATGTGATTCCTTGATGACTTGAGAGTTACAAATTATGATACTCTGTGGTTGGCTAATTAGAATCATGCCATAGATTTTGACTCTGCCTCATTAGAGATTATTATAAGTTACAAGTTGTTAATTCACTTAAAGGAGTACAGATAGAGTATCTATGCGTAAATGCTCAAATATGGAAGTATACCTAGATTTACTTGAAACAAATCGAGTCGCTTTTTTGTAAAAAAAAAATGTAAAAAAAATGTACTTGTACTAAATAAAGTAGCGAGAGAGTATTCTCGCAGTGTAACAGGTATAACCTTTTACCTCAGTTGTGGAAGAGTTAGAATCCAAAGTAAAATTATTTTTTAATGTCTTGTTGTAATATTGTAACATCTGTCATGGAAGTCAATCGTTTGTTGTACAAAGAAAAAAAAAAACCTACTGTGTGAAAGCTAGGTTTACCACGGAGTCGATCTTTTGTTTTATAAAAAAAATTAACTTTTTGTACTCAGAATGTAAGTTATGTTTCTGTACCTAACGATTTGCCTGATATCTTGTCAACTCACATATTTTTTATATTTAAATGGGTAAACTTGTTCATTTGTTATCTCTCTCTCTCTCTCTCTCTTATATGTGTGTGTGTGTGTGTGTGTGTGTGCATGCATGCATCCCATTTATTAAATTATTCAGACTATGTCAAAACAATGGAAACAGACTATTTGCTACAAAGACAATGGCATTTGCTAACCAAATTCAGTAGCAGCAAGTTCGAATCAGCTTTAAAATGAATTGGGCCTAAATGGAGTGAGTAGTATGGTTAAATTAGAAAATGCGTTACATTTTAAATCTATTAAATGATATAATATAAAAGACACAAAAACCGCGCAAACAAAAAGCTAAGTGACAAAGTATATAGCATGCAACACATCCATTATTAGAATGTTTACATAAGTCAAAATTAACACTGAGTATTTTAATGAGTTTTTGGCACCACTGAACAATAACGTTACTAAAGGCCATGCCACATGTAAAAAATACATGAGATCTCTTATGGCTCTTCATGTACCTCTTGTACCTGATTTGGTTGGTTGGTATGGGTTTAACGCCATTTTTCAGGACATGAGAGGCTATACATGGCGGCCAGAATATTTGGTGGAGGAAGAACCCGAGAAAACCCTGGGAAGAACCACAGACCCACGGGAAGCTACTGGCAAGCTTTCTCACATACTCATGTTGGCCGAACCCGAGACTCGATTCCACGCAGTCAGATGAGATGTCAGTGATCTACAAAAGCAAGCGCCTTGGACCACCCGGCCACCCGGGGCCCCTCTTGTAATTATATAAACATCATACATAACACGGGTTATATATTTATCAGAATGAATCAAGGCATAATTTGCAATCAAGCAATGTGCATCTAAATAATGTTTGTCTCCCCTATGAATGGCAAGACATGAATATCACTGTTCCTGGTGCGACAGCGGAGGAGTCGGCAATAATGACACTTGTGTCTTGTGTTAATGTTTTTGTAAATCACATATTTTCTACAGATGTCACTGTATTTAAACTGAAACTTTACGATAGTATTATAATATACATAAATGTATACTCTAATATGCTACAAGTTCTTGGCTTGCTAGCATGAGCGAATTGCTGCTGGCAGCATTGTCAACAATGATTGTGTTGTGTGAAAGGTTTTGAAAGTGAAATACCATTTAAATTAGTTGCTGTATTCAAATGACCCTTGGGATAATATTATTTTGAGATTATATTACGGTATGTCTTACGTTCGTATCCCAATTTACTAAATGCCCCCGCCTTGCGTGAGTAAGCAGTAAACTATATCATCATAAAAATAAAAACAAATATCATCAACCAGAAATTAAATGTTTATAATACTGATTGAAGGTAGTTTTTAACAATGATAATGTATGATTTAAAAAAGGTCTCCGATTACACACCGAATGGTAGCGCTAAGATAAAACCCGTTAAATTGCGAATTATGGGCAAAATATAGATATGACAGGGAGAAAACTTTTCTTTTCAAGAATTGGCGCAAATCGCTGTCGATTTTCAAACACTTGCTATGATGTTCAGAGTGCATGCACATGTATCACTCTACAGGTGGACACTGAAGCATAGTAGTAACTGTAACGGAAGGCGTCTAGCACATCGGACAGTAATTCTTGCATGAGATGCTGCTTCTCCAGTCCTATGTCAAAGGTAGTTTGAACGACTCAAACTGAGCACGGTAATTCATGCTCAGTTATCATCACCTTGTCAAATAGATTACACAGTACTGCTAATCTAAACATTTTTCTCCACCAGTTCTGTAACAAGATATCTCCACACATATGTGCAGGCATTCGAGTACAGGAGAGAGAGAGAGAGAGAGAGAGAGAGAGAGAGAGAGAGAGAGAGAGAGAGAGAGAGAGAGAGAGTTTAAATAATGATTAAAGTATTGTGGTCCTGATAATAATTATCGCAAAATGTAGTATCAGTGATTAAAAGATTCAATTACACAACAATCCTTGGTCAAGTGAGAATTTTACAGAGATTGCTAATTAGTCGTGGCTCATCTTGTCTGCATCTGCATCCATGTATGGAGAAAACTCATAGAGATAAGAAACAAGAGGCCCCCATTTTTTTGAGCCCATTCTTACTTTGACTAAAAAGTAAACAACGTTAGAATTAACTGTAATCTAGGGTGTGGATGAATAGACGGGTACGGGACACGCACACGAACACCAAAGTGATCAATAAGTCAAGCTTCTGCCAAGGAAGACTCGACAAAAATGAACTGTGAGGGGTACAAAAAAACCCTGGCCAAGATTATTTCATTTTCTTATCTCAGAGAATACTTAGAGATAGAAACAGAAGAATCGATAAACATAACCAATACTGTCTTATAATTGTAATGTATAAACAATTCATTATTAAGAGAACGGGTATACCATAAGAAATAAAACAAGCACTTTTACAATTCAGTCCATTTAATCATAATATGAAAATACAATGTATGAATGGTGATGTAACAAAACACATCTGGTGGATATACATACAAAAGAATGAACACACAATTAGCACACATATACAATGGATTAGGAGGTTTCTCACCCACTCTCACATATATAGAAAAAAAATGAATTTTTACTAACAGAGTATATTTTTTGCAAAACCTTGTCACATTTTCACAGTTAAATGTATATAGAGCACTTGAAATAGTTCAGATTTCCTGCCAATAATTAAAATCAGTCTTTGGTGCTGATGTGTTTTAGACTATTGGTTCATGCTTTCGTAGGGAAGAACTTTTCCTGAAAATATAAAAGACAATAGATTGACATTCTACTGTTCAGAAAATAAAATACTCATTTAGGTCAAATAATGCACAGACAGTCTGTCAGTATTTTCTGCCTCTAGTTTCATAGAGATCAAAGAAAATAACAAAACACGATGAGTCTCACTGCAAATACCATTTGTCATTCTCAAGCAGTGGCAAAAACAAACTTGTAACTATCCAGTGGTATTTAGAACCATCTAAACCTTTAAGTGATCATTTCTGTGATGTTCATCAGTCCTTCAGCCCGATCACTTTAAAAAAAGTGAATATTCATTGAAAGAAAATGTCGGCTTTTGAAGATAACTGCCATAGAGGCCATATTTGATTTTGCACAGACATGAGTTTAAATGTTGACTACAAATATTTTATTCAGTGTCCCATGTAAACCTGACATTTTGTTTGAAAAGAGGACGAACGGGCAAACAGAGGAAGAGATGAAAAGACAAACGGATGGACCAGGAAAGAGCGAATAGACAGATGGGCAATTGGCGAACGGATGGCTGAATTAACTTATGGAGAGACAAACTTATGGACGAATAAAAAATTGGAAGGACGTGCCAACTGATGGGTGAACATATAAACGAACTGGCCAATACACGGACAATCAGACTGTCAGATTGAGACGGAAAACGGAAACATAAATGTTGTCCAATGAATAATTGGATGGAAGAACAGACGGAATTTCCAATAATTGTATAGCATTCGTTCAGACAAGTGAGAGACCGATTAAAACGTCTATCAAACAACAAACACTCGAATAGATGGAATAGGGTGTGACTAATTCTTCGGCCATTCGTTCGTTTCGAAATAGGGGAAATCTGAGTGTTATAATTTATGTTTTAGCCCAATCCACATTTTCTTGATTGCTAAGTAGCCTTATGTACTAATAAACTAAACGAAATCCTGTAACTACATATTTTGATGCATTATCTGTGTATCTGGACACATTATGCATATATGTTAGAGTCGTGGCTGACATATCTATCTCAAACAATAGTGCCAGAATTAATCCCATGGCAGTCAGCGTTGAAACTCAAAATACTATACTTAGAAACTTTTCATAGGTCTTAAACAGTCGGTAATTGAAGCACGACCCTGGTGACTTTGAAATAAGCAATTCTCTCTAATTTAAATGTATTATTTAATAGATTTTGTTACTTGTCTAAGAACAATTTCTATTCCTTGGAGGAATCAGACGTCGTTGTACTATTATAACAAAGCAATAAAGGCGACGTATCTTGCAAACTCAAACTTGAGCACATCAGTTAGGTCAAACTCATTTTGATTAAATATAAACAGGAGAGAGCAACCAATATCTTCAGTTATTTTGAGGACCATATCCCAGAAATATGTGAAAGTGAAAATATGAACAATTACATCAGACTTTCAAATATAGCTGCTATAATGGTCTCCATTAAAAGTGCTTTGAAAAAGAGTTTTCATCGCCATTATTCGTTGGCAGTTTCTTTCTTTTTTTCTAAGACGAGCAACAATTCGGTTTGACTTGTGCAAGACTAGAAGATAGATTGACGAGATGCTTGCTCTTTGAACCCATATAAAAGTTGAAGTTTGGAAAGCAACTGAGTACAAATTCCTAATAGCGCGTTACCCAGTCAAGGAATCTTTTCCCATACTAAATCATCCTTGACTTTACATTGCGATTGAAAGTTTGTTCTCTTGCCTAAGTTGCTGGAATTATTCTACAAGTTTCGACAGTTATAACCATAAAGTCTCCTTATTGTAATTGTTTGTATGCTTTCGAATTTTCCTGCCATATAATATAAACTGAGATACATTTGGACTACCAGGTTCTCCAAACGGTTCTATGTTTAGTATATTATCCCATAAACTGCACAATCCGTTCCCAACTTAAGCTTGCAAACTCTTTGCAATAGACTCTTGTCGATGCTTTCTTTAAAAGTTTGATGGCTTGAAGACATTTTGACACCTTTTTTTGTAAAGAAAATATTATAATATATTAGTCTTAGGGTACAGTTCCCACTAAAATGCATAATGTCAAATCAGCGTAAAAACAGAGCCAAGAAGAAATATTTCTTTTAAGTATTTCAAGTCGTGTTAAATCGCTTAATGCTTGATCAGTATCTCCTCCATTCGTGTATTATGACTTGTTGACATATTTTTCATCACAACAGCAATTAGTAGTAGTCATAATGATTACCATAAATTAGTCTCTAAGAAAAAGTATTTTTTTCAATCATCTTCAGGGACAACAGTTTTTACAGTTCGAGCAAGACAATGCAATATAAATTTAAACTCAAGCAATCATTGGTACCTGGAGCCACGAAGATTACGATAGGTGAAGACAAGTAAATAGCTTTGGGTACAGGTAAATAGCTTTGGGGTTTTTAAACTCATGTCTCGTTTTAAATATTTCTCCATTATGTAATTATAGGCATGAAATAGTAATGGAAATAAAGGTTTGTGTCTTCCACGGTATGTCAATTTTGGAGCAATTTATTTATTTTACTGTTGTGCTACAGCAGGCGAGACAATCTTAAAAATTGAAATGGAATTTTCAAAGTTTCAATATAGTCCTCTATCAAATGCTTAAAAGGTTCTAATTAATAATATGTTATTTCTACCTCATCATCGAATCGTGAAAAGTAATATGGAATTTGGTGTCGAAGTGAGTTAAGGGTATCTTCTCTTTAAGGCTTATTGTTGAAATATAATTTTGGAGATTCGATAGATTTCAATCTCATCGATCCATTTCCTTTGCATATCTGCAAGAGGATAATAGGCATATATAATAATGCACAAAAGAGTTTAATCGTTTATGGTAAAACATTAACTATTATTAATTGTCATCAAAACCCCTTTTGAAATTTCCAAAAGTTGAGTCTTAGTAGAAGCTGCAATCTACCTGCATTTGTGGAAAAGCTGTACATCAAGAATGTAAAATATCTCAAAAGACTTTTTCTCCTGGGCATGTTATATTTTTCTTAAAAGCCAGACCTCTCTGGGGACTAATGCTCATTAAGTTCATCCTTGTCTCTTAACAACAATAATAATATAATGCAAAATTAGCTACCTTACAGGGTCAACATGTATGCACGACTTGACCTCAGTTAAGAAATTGAACTGATAGGAAAGCTAGTCGAGGCTGAAGTCAGAAGAGGTCCATGGTAAATATCTAAGTTAATTCGTCGAAATTTTCACAATATTTTTTATAAGATGCCATAGAAATGTATGTTTCATGTGTTTCTAATTATATAATTCTGTACTGATGTGCAATAAACTTTATAGATTGAGGTTCATAGGAACAATTGAGGAACTTTTTCTTTCATCACTTGGCCTCAAATTGGAGTTTATGCCAGTAACAAAACCCTCCTCGGTATGAATCGAGTAGAGAATCGCCATTCTCATGTCACGGCAATAGTAGTAGTAGTAGTAGTAGTAGTGGTGGTAGTAGTAGTAGTAGTAGTAGTAGTGGTGGTAGTAGTAGTGGTGGTAGTAGTAGTAGTAGTAGTGGTGGTAGTAGTAGTAGTAGTAGTAGTAGTAACAGTATTAGTAGTAGTAATGATGTGGTGGTAATGATGGTGGTAGTGGTAGTAGTAGTAGTAGTGGCGATGGTAGTAGTAATGACTGTGGTGATGGTAGCGGTAGTAGTAGTAGTATTAGTATTAGTGGTGACTGGTGTTCTTGATGATGATGATAGTAGTGGTAGTAGTAGTAGTGAATGTGATGGTAGCAGTATAAGTTAATGAGGTAGAAGTAGTGGTGATGATGGTAGTAGCAGTTGTAGTAACAATAGTAGTGGAAGCAGTAGCCAGTAGTATACTATAGTAAAAACAGTAAAAGTGGGAAAAATGGTGGTTTCCAATCTTAGTAGAATGAAGTAGAGTTGTGATGTATAGTGTGTGTGTGTGTGTGTGTGTGTGTATTTGTGCGTGTGTGTATGTGCATGCGTTGGTCGTAGCTATAACAGGAATGTTAGAAGTATCACTGGTCGAGTAGTAGTAGTAGCTATAACTGTACTGCAAACCGGCTTTGTGGTGATTTCTTTTATCCATATATTTTAACAATGAACACCAATGTTTTATACCAAGGAGTATTTATTTACACTCAAGTCCCAACAAACTCAAACTTTATTGTAATATGGATAACATAAACACTCTTTTGAAATAAAGTAAATTTAGCAAGTTAATAGTCACGAACTTGTCTATTTAGTATTATCTGTATGTATGTTTGGTTTTTGTCTAATTTGCCTTTCCATAAATGTTCTACTTCAGTATAGGTTACAACTACATTATTTATTCTGTTTAGAGCAGCATTATTCAATGAAAGATGTAATATTAAACTCACATATCCTATATAGGGTCATTTAGATTTTATTAACAAATATCTAAAATTGTTGACATTAGCATATAAATGGACTGTAAAATCATTCCACTATCATTTTGCTGGTTCTATTGAAGGTAATCACCCTATTTTGTCGTGTGGCAATACTTAGTATATTGATATACAAGGCACTTTGATATCGAAATGTTCCAACAAACCACAAGCTCAGAAGATCCCTATAGTCGCAAGTGGTATAAATTTGTTTCACACTCGTCTGTGTGAACACGTGAAGAAAGTAACAGAGCAATACTTTAGGTGAAAAAGACTATATATATATATATATATATATATATATATATATATATATATATATATATATATATCAGTCATATGATTTATTAATTAAAAGCACCAAAACACACTGTTATACGTTATCCATATTTTGAATGCAAGTTAAACTTACAGCTGATGATACGCTTATTTGCAGAGACCTTCTCTTCAGTTTAAAAAAAAAACAAAAAGCAAAGAAACAAAAAAAAAAAAAAAAAAAAAAAAAAGAAAAAAAAAAAAAAAAAAAAAAACAGTTATGGACATTTTGTCAGCGCAATGTAAGACATTCATTGGGCAAATATCGTAAATGTTCTATTTATTACTTCTCAAGAGATATAACTTACTTATAAAGTTGACAAATACATGACTCAAATTTACTGCAGTCGATATTTAATTCTTCACAAAACTTCCTCTAAAAGTCAAATGTTTATACATCATTATTATTATCCTCTGCTAGCTCTGTAGTGTTATTATTCTAAGACCTTATCAAGAAGATAATTTCTATCTTACATAAACAAATTCGGCGACACGTTGCTATTTCATCGGTATTTCATAAGTTTTATGAATTGTTGGTCAATTAGAATCAAAATTGATAGCATAACAGTCCAACATTACTTTACTGAGTCCAATAAAAAAGCTATGGCAACCTGTCCTATTTTACACAAGCGCCACCTAGAATTTGGACAAAGACAGACAATTATTTTTCATGATTGAATATTGTATCGGCAAGCGAAAGATAACAGTGGGTCAAGGACGAAATGAGAGTTATCATCATGGAATTCGTAAAAGTGAAAAAGTCTCACTTTAATGGCTTAAATGAAAAATGGTGCCACGTGTCATTATAAGACGAAGTTGTAATAACACCATGTTCATTTAAATTCGTTTCGAGGGCGTATGGAAATAGTTGCATTGTTTTTATGCTCAGTTATGTTAATATACCTGCATTCGCTTTCAAACAAGACGTCCGTTTGTGTTTACACACAAATTAATATAATTGGTTGTAATAGTTATAGTAAGGAGAGTATCCTTGTTATGAAAAAGGTAATAAGAAGTTGTTTGCTTATTATTAAGTCTAACGCCAAATAAAGAAGAAGATCATATCGTAACAATGTAGAGTTTATCACGGAGGTCGATCATTTGTTGTACAAAATATTCAATGTTTTTATTTTACTTTCTATTTAATTTGTGTTATTGTGACTTAACGATTCATCGCACATCTTTAATTTTATCACTTTTATTACTGTCGTGTCTCGTACTTTTTTCCCTTTTCCTTCCATTGTCTCTTTATTTCTTTCACTATTTTAACTCGCTTCTTAAAATGTTTCAGGATAACCATTTATAATCTCCGTTCATAATATCTTTTGCCGAAAAGAACTTAACGAGTTTATCCAGGTTTAGACACTCTGCAAATCCCCCTCCGCACACATGACTTAAAATTTAGTAGAGCGTTACTTTTGTATGTAGTATAAAATATGCTTATGAAAGTCCCCATGACCTATAGGTCAATATAATTAGTTTGATCGTAAAATATAACAGAGAGTTACCATTTCTTTGATAATTTTAAGATATGATTAATATCCGGTACAAGCATTGTCCTCTGTATTATTGGTGTACACCACGCGTCCGTTCTATGTTTCGACATACATAAACAACACACATTATCTCTTCCGGCTCCGCAGTTATATTTCTTTTCCACATGATACAAAGGCGTCCTTTGCTGCGTCTTTCTTTGGAATCCATCTAATAGGCAGTCTTTAGGATGCTGACTCAATTCATTATGAGAACATGTTCCAGACAACTCAGTCTCCATGACCCATCTCTGAGTTGATGTTTCATGTCTGTGCTTTTATGTACGGATTATAAATAAAAACACACTCACATGTCTCTTGCACTAAAAGGTCACGACGTCTCATAGTAGAAGTATAATAATAGATATCCGGATAGAAGCAGATTTTACGACATCTATAACAAGGAAACATGAACATTCTTTCGTAAATATAGTTGACAGAATTAACTACATACCTAAACGAATACACGAATGAAATAGTTACTATACTAAACGTGATTTTAAATTAATGAAGTAATTTTAGGACCTAGCGTTAAATGGTCTGAAGTGGTATTTCTTTTAAACCATCATGCCGTTTCGACAGAAAATTATGTCGGTAAGGAATTAGACTTGGATACTATGTAAATTGAGTCAGTATGCTAATCCATTTCCACAATAAAATAATTGATCGGGTCACGTCCACCTGGCGAAATTAAGAAAACAGTATCATCTTTCTCTTGGTACATTCATTACTGACAGTACAATCTTCAAAGTTCCAGTCTTCGAATTGTTTCAATATGAACAATATCTGGATATAAATGTTTTGAATCTTCTAATTTAAGTACACTTACTCTTGAGGGTACAGATTTTGATTCAGTGTGATCTCAGAGACGGACACGAGATGACCATAGAAGAGAACCAACCTTGAATGGGCAATCATCAACCCGTCATCAGTGTACGTGTCAGAACCGGGATTCTTACCTCCTGTCCTTAACGTGAGTTGCATGCAAAGCAAGTGTGCTTTCCACTGCGTAACGCAAAGAAGTTATAGTCACTTTTTCTTTACTCACTCTCCAATAATGTAATATAATCATCAGAACAAATTTTATTTTACTTATTTATTTTTTATTTATTTATATACGTTGATACTGATTGGTAGTTTTGATTAAAGGCTGTATATTTAGGACTTTCAAGGATGAGGTTCCTGACAAGCATTCCCAGTTTTAGCAAGTCTGGATTTGTGTCATTTTGGGACACACAATCCTAGCTAGTAAAGCCATATAAGCGAGCGATGTCCTCTGGATCTTTGACGTTCTCTGCTTTGATCGAAATGGCGTCTGAAAATATAGGGACCATACAAGGTTTGCTGCTGTGTGCAAACGGAGCATAAGGGAGGAGTTTGAGTTCAAGAGTCAAAGTCTTTCCCGAGAGATCCTGGAAAGGTTTGTACACTTCTGACTGTGTATGATCTCTATTCTTACTGAATAATGAATAGATAAAGTATATATACCAAATGCAAACAACAAAGTTGTTATTTGCATCGAAAAACAAAACAAAAACAAACTGTACTCAAAGATCATTTGCAATTCCTATGTTTGAGTATGGATAATGAGATAAAATCGCAAAGTTCAAACCAGCTAATGCTGGCCACAATGCCCTGTATAGGTACATGTATTATGTTGTATAGGTCTTTATGTTGAGAAACATATATGTATCAGAATTCCACGTCCAGTGTGTTTTCTCCTGCATAAGGCCCTTTACAGAGGAGTTGGATTGTAACAACACAATTAAGATGCAAACTTTTAATTACAAGTATACCCATGTATCAGCCTAGTATTAACATGATTCGAACCCACACCCTTCTAGTTACGAGTCCTGAATAATAACCACTGAAACACTATGACTCCTTTTTAAATAGGTTTAAAATCTTACAGTAGAATTTTATGTAGGACCTCCCTTTCAAAGCCGTATAAACCAAAACTCTTTTTAAAGTTATTGTCTCAATATATTGTAACGAAAACCGCTTGTCAACGGTCTTTGTTCCCCCTTCCCCCGCACCAACGCACACATACTCACACGCACACCACCTTTTACACAAAAATTAAAAAGACGATTTAATCAAACCAGAAAGGAAACAATTTATTTTTCGATATAAATATCAGAAATTATTCCATCATCATTTGAAAAAGAAATAAATGACGGTATTTAATTGTGAACGAAACTCAAACCTTTCCTCTATTTTTTTTTCTAATTTAGTCTACATCTCTGTCTACAATTATCATGAGAAAATTATGGTGAAAGTGTTCTTATCTCCACCGATAATTTATTTCTAGCATAAAAGTTATATAGATTTGTCTTGAAAGGAGTTTGAGTTGACACCGATTTATTACGAAAGTTATCTTCTCACCACGATTCCAGATGAGACTTCGTAAAAGCATGTCGACCTTCTTGTCGTGACAGTGACTTGAGAGGTGTCACTCCATCGACATAATTTCGAATAGGATGTTACATTTTTGCGGGCATCAGGTAGGTGTCCGGGTTAGATACTATCTGTGAAGAAGAGAAGAAAACTCTCAGAATGCAGATACAACTATGCTTTATTAAATTCTAAACAAAATGCTACATCTAAAATTACATGGAATTATTCTACTTATGCTAACAATTAATTAAAGACTATCAACTTCATATTTTTGTAGGATACATTTTTGTAAATAATCAAGTACTCAATTAATCAAACATGGAGCCCAGATCTATAACTTTCAAAATATGAAGAATTAATTTCCAAAAATAATTATCGTAGAACATAAAGTTGGAGGCTAGAAACTTTTACAAAAATTAAATTATTATTATTATCACATTCAATAATGACAAAATTATCAAAAATGTATTCCTATTATTACTAAATTTTCCTGTATAAATTTATAACAAAGATAAAACAATCCGCGACGCTCTATATTTTTCAATTTCACACAATAAGAATACAAGAAAACAGCAATTTTTGAGAATTTCACACATATAACATTGAAACGATTACTACAATGTTTTCAGACACTTAGCGTTATTATGCTAACATAGTATATGAGAAAAAAATTAAAACTCTACAAAGAACAACGTGGAAAAATCTAGAATTTACAAAGAAAGAATAAGATAATTTCATACCTGTAACGAAGAATAAAAATAATGTTCCGATACAAGGAGCATAAGCTAAGGTTAAAAGTATAAATCATTACGCATTGAACTCAAGTGGTAATTTCAAAACAAAGTGTTGTGCGTGCACGTGATTGCGTAAACGACATGTAGACCTGATCAAGAGCAGCCAGGAAAGTTATGATATAAACTGAAAAGATCAAATGATTCTATGTGATAACGCCACAAATAACATCGAACTAGTCAGGAGAAAGTGTTGTGGGTTAGATCGTGCACTGAAAGTGTACTGTTGAAGCGCCTTTTGTCGTGTCAGGAAGTAACAATGCCGTAGATATTATTCTCAATCACCAAAATGAGCCAAATAACAGCTAAAGTATTTACAATGAATAAACCAGTACTAACAGTAATCAGAATATGCGATAGATCTAACCAAGAACCTCTGTCCATATTAACCTCACCTCTTAACATAGTTTCCTCATGATAAGAAAATATAAATTAACATTATTTTATTATTTATTTTCTTTTTGTTTAGTGCGAACAGCCACTTTCTTAAGACTTAAATCAATTTCCTTATCTGTCGCTGGAATTTGTGCTTGTGAATTTGGACCAATATTATGTAACATATTATGAAGCTTGTACTCAATCTGAGAGATATAGGAGAAGTCAACTCCGTGACCAGCGACCGCAGCGATTATTTTATTATATATCTGCTAAGTCAGCATATTAATGTGACGAGCTAACGTGGCAATATCCCCTGATGTCGCCAGACCAAATGAGTATTAAACTATTTCAGAAGTGCTCATTTTCACAAATGTAAAGGCTGAAATAAAATCCTCCTTGGACTAATTCACTGATTTGTGAGAGCTATGTGTTAATGTGTTAAATGCACCTGCATTGCAGTACGTATTGCATTTATTTGAAGAAGAAAACCATTGAAATAGTTGCAGATAGCACCTTTATGACAATATCCAATCTGTTCAACTGAAATGCTATGCGGAAACCAGTTTTGGAAGGGTACATTAACTTATCGGCTGAACAATACACAGGTGGTAGAGATTGGAAGATAACTCCATAGTTCAGTCCTACCTCATTCTCTGCAGATCTATTTATATATTGGATATATTGTATACAAGTGTTGTATCTAGATGATACGTTGTTTATATTTCGCCCTATAAACAATAAAGATATAACGATGACGTCAAATTGTTTACTTACAAAAACACTTCAAAAGTATAATGTATCTACCTGAAGAGCATCCATGATGATGATGTGAAAGCGCTTGAAAGAATAAAGGATGAACATAACTAATATCCTGTGGAATTTACAAATACATACATACATACATACATACATACATACATACATACATACATACATACATACATACATACATACATACATACAGAGGTTTCATATGTTGAAAACTTGAAAACAGCGCTCCATCTTATTGTTAGCATTAGTCTTCTTAGTCCCATTATGTCCGCTGTAAACATTCATATGTGTGATTTTCGTTTATGGTACTTATACAATTTTTGACTCTTCAAATGCATCTCTTTTCTTTTATACATGTGGTTTTTAATTAAAGCCCACTCTAGTTTTCTCTACTTTGAACGATTCATTTGAAATTGCTTCAATGCTCATTAAAAGTCTTGATGCATGGATGGATGGATTAAATGTTGCTATTTTGGATTGTAAAAAACAGTAATGTATTTCACAAGATAATTGTGCAAGATAATATGATATCAATTCGTCGATCACTTTAAAAACGGGCGATGCATCTATGACTACAGACTGTTTTAATTTTGAGAGTGACCAAGGGGCAATAAGTAATTTCTTAACACTCACAAAGGGAAAGGGCTGTGGTCTATTATTTTATTTCATACATACAAACACACGTACACATTCAAAGTAAGAGTATGGGTCTATTTTGTTTTCATTACAAAGACACACGCACAATGGCATACAAAGGGTGTATAGGATCTATTTTATTTTCATACCCATACAAAAGAAGATGGCATTTTTCTGTTGTCATACACGAAAAATACAATCACACAAACAAAAGGACAGGTGGAGTCTGTTCATTTCTTTCATATCAACACACATATATAAAAGGAAGGAGTGAGACATACGTATAACATAATATATATCTTGTTTTCATAGTTACAAACACACAATCACATACAGAGGTAGGCGGTGTAGCATACCTACAAACACACATATAAAGGGAAAGCGGATACATTCCTTTTACTTTTTCTATCTGACAAATATCAGCAGTATTAGGAAGAAACAACGAAAGAAAAGTGACGTTCTGTGATTTATATATGTTTAATGTAATAGACAGTTGCAAAGTACGTGTCTAATTGCATCGATTGATCTGAGTATTTTAACCCTTTACCGCAGCTTTAATAACATACATAATGTACATTGTTCATAGCCTTGGCAGTTAGTGACTGACAAAACAGTAAAAACAAATAAACAAAATAATATTGATTACACCTAGAAACAATAAGCATCTCTCATATCGGGCATACTTATGCAAATTTTCATAACTCAATTATTATACCAATAAATATAAACTGACGGATATCCAGAATTAAGAAAGAGGGTTGGCAACTCGTGTATGTTGAGGACGCGCAGACTATTTGGAAATAAAAACGTTTTTCTAGCTGAAAATAAACAATGTTCCATATATCATATATATCTGATTCACATGATTGTTCAATCGATCAATTGAGAGAGAGAGAGAGAGAGAGAGGGGGGGGGGAGGGAGTGAGAGAATATAAGTTATTGCTATTAGCATTCAATCCCAAGTGAAGCAAATACAGATCATCAAACTCCCAATGCGTCCCTCTTATATATTACTAATGACATTCTTATCGCCAGTGCAGATTATCCATGCCTATTCAATATCATCGTACATCACATCAAATCGGAGCATTATATGTTCGCAAATACCTTATGTGAATTAGTGTTAAATTGTTTACTGTACTCTGAACATTTCATGAAAAATGGTTGACAAATGCTGAAGTTATAGCGATTTATATTTGAATGTGATAAATAGAGACATTCGACTAGATATCGCGTACCATTAGGACCATCTAGGCAACTTAGCCTCATAGCTTCATCGAGAAGAGGCAAAGACGTAGAGTTGAAAAGTTACTATGACAAAGATAAGAACTTACGATTCGAAGACGATAAGATGCAAAGTTACGAAATAAAGATGACGTTGATTTGGTGTTTTACGGCACAGCTAAATATATAGATAATTAGAGTAAAGTGCCTAGCCCAGGAACACCCACGCTGATCAATGGGAGGATTCAAACAAGCACACTTCTGATCGCGAGCCAAGAACATTAACCATTGAGCCAACCCTGCTCCTCCAAAGAATGATAATAAGAGCTTCCCTCAATAGAAAAATGTCATAAGCCGTATGAAATCTTTAAGCTAGGTACCCTAAATGAAATGTTTATTATAATATATCATAGAAATTATATATCTAAACAAACCTCACAGTCCATAAAATACAAAATATAAAAATTCAAAGCGCACTTAATTTCTAAATATAGAGGAACATATTACTGGTGCTGATTGCCCGAGGGTTCTTGTTGCAAAGAGAGATTTCCTAACAAAGTGGCCTATAACAGGAGGTAGTCCAATATGCGTCCTCGCCTCTGCTTACAAAATATGCTTATCGTGAAGTTTGACAGTTTGACATTGACTGATGGAGAAACAAGAGTTTTTCCCAGGAAGTGAGGTATAACAGGTGGTAGCCCAAGGACCCATGTAGGGCCCAGGAATGGTGTAGATCAGTTTAAAATGTCCACAATACCACACGAATGTTCGAAGATGTCACCCACTTTTCTGTTCTTGTCAAGGCAAATGTCGCGGTATTACTTGGATATCGACTGCCGGGAAAACACGAGTTTTTTTCCCGCTAATTAACGTACACCGGCTAGTGCCCTAATGACTCCCCGTAGGGTCCAGATATAGTTTTGACCAGTTTCAGTCGTCCATCCCGACCGTTCAGAGGTCCTTCCCTCCTTACACACCTTCTTTCGGTGAAACCGCTAGTCACCTTATCTAATTATCTCCCTTGTACACGTGGGATGATGAATCAGAGAATCGTATCGTTATTAAAAGCCTTCAGGCACGTACATACATATGCTTTGGTAACCGTTACGTGTGGATATTTCTCTTCTTAATTTTGTAGATTGGGACAGTTTTTAATTTTAAGTATAAAAATAAAAATATATTACTTGAGCTGAAGAAATATCAACGTACACTATACCTCAATATAAAAGTAATCCCTATTTGATTAGTAATTATATGTAATTCCATATTTACAAGCCGGAAAACCAGTATTTCTTCTTTTTTCTCTCAAGATTCACATGCTAATAAAAGGATGTCTTAAACCAAATTGGATTGGATTGGAATACTGTGGTCTTGTTTTATGTCAGTGTCTTCCCAAGGCTTGTATTCTTCGAACATTTGACTCATAAACGACATATATGATTTACAAAAGGGAATGATTTGAACTACGCCCTTACGACTTTGTCTTTCACAATTAATTTATTGTAATTGTTCTTTGTCTATGAAAACAAAGTATGTGACTTTTGTTTAAAGCACCATATATTGGATGAGGAAGTTTAAGATGCAGCCACTATATCAAAATACAAAAATGAGTGATCAAATCTCTTAGTAAAACTTGGTTCTCATCATAAGTATGCCTTGGTAAACCTGGTTCTCTTCAAGCATGTCTGTAGGAAGCAAACGCATAGCTATTAAAATCCCACCGTTGACAAAGATGTTCTTATCTACATGTATATTAATATATAGAGTGGGTGCGCGCAGTCTCAACATCACGAAAATAGAATATAAAAAAGCGATCGATTTTATTATCAGCTAAAAGTCAACTGAAAATACAGTTTACCGAATCTCACATTCATATGAGAGAGAGAGAGAGAGAGAGAGAGAGAGAGAGAGAGAGAGAGAGAGAGAGAGAGAGAGAGAGAGAGATGGCGGTATTGCCCTCTCACACACACCCTCACCTCCAACCCTGAAATCGCTGGCCTTGGGGGCCTCTTCTCGCGAGCTTGGATTCTATTAGTTGTTTTTTTTTTCTTCTCCCCACTTTGTCAATTACAACTGAAGTGTATACCTTGTGCGATGCAGCCCGTATTTCATTTTTCATGGTTGTGTATTTATCGACTTCATCTAGGATAAGCTTGAACTCATCTAAGGATATGGCGTTGCCGCGTAGCGCCTAAAATATGTGGTCTGCGAGTGTATTGAGCTTTGATTAGGCCAAGACGCAGATTTCATCGTGCTTTATAGCTTTCATGGATAGTCGCCGGTTGATAAAAAATCCAGCAATATAAGTCCAGCAATATAAGGAAGGAAAGGTTATCGCCGAGGTCGTATCAATAAATACCACGTTGTCATTGTAGAACAAAATCGCGCCCTAGAGTCCTCCTGGGGTTTTGCTTTTAACTGTTGTTTCGACAGCTGAAGTACAATTAACTAGCTGCCGGCGGGTTGGCTTAGGGTGCTCTGGGTGGTCCCAGTGCTCGATGTCTATCTGCTATGCACTCTCTCCACCCCAATCTAAACCAGTACGTGTTAACCCCAAGGAGGCACAGATACTCTTCCACCATTGTTTGTATTCATTGTCGATGTCATACACTTGTTTTGCGAACTGCACCAATACTCTGTCTTTCTCGTCGATCTCAGGATTGGCAGGCGGTACTAATGACTCATGTTCTTTGTGTATGTATGGTTGCTCCCCTTATGGCTTTGTTTTTTGCTTGAAGCTAAGTATAACGCAGGTTCTAATTGCGAAAGCCAAATATGGTCAGAATGACTGAGAATTCAGACGTTTTGTGCCCTCACTCCAGATGATTGTCAAGCTTTCGTATGAAACGTTAGCGGAAACGGCAGGTTGATCACTGTCATTTTGTGCCAGGATGGCTCCATATACACGGATTCAAAGCGTTGCCCACGATCCGTTGCCATGACGTCCATGGAGGTTAATGAAGTAAACTCCTGCTCCTGGGACGGTTATGGTGTCATTGTTCTTGTTGAGGATAAAACAACTAATGTTTTGACAGTTTTACGTTGAGTCCTAGCGATAGTAATCAGACGAATTGTATGCAGTAGTCCCGCTGGCCGTTAGGTACTCGACCACTATATCTGGTACTCCCTGATGAACGCCGCCCGGTAGACATAACGATGGTTACCGACTAAACCAAAGGTGTCGGTTAAGGGAAAGCAGCGTTTCCAAGTCGATATGGCAGATCCCGAACCAAAAGAGGAAGCTACTACGTACGGCCTGGTCCAATCGGTGGCTGACGCGTCTGGTACCCAGTTAGTGACAAACTTCAGTGTGGAAGCATCCTGAGGGTCGACGGGATCACGTACATTTTTGATCAAATTGTTGTTCATCACCAGCGCGCCGCTCATTGTATGGTTTGGTGAGGAGCACAAAAACGTCCAGACCCGAGTTCTGACGTCTCTCGTGGCATCGGAAACACTACCAGGTCATTTGGACCTGAGTTAATGGCGCGATTGTTAAAAGCTGCGATACCGGCGTAAACTGAAGGGTCTGTCTCCAATTAACACGGGCGCTTCACTTTAGCACAAGAGCGGGCAAATCAAAACTTGAGTCCTTATGATTAGACAATATCGTTTAATTTGTAGAGCAGCCAGTATAAAAGGCCAGGGTCAGTCATTTCAGAGCTAGCATTAAATAAGCTGTAAACGCGGTAGGTTACAGTAGGCAAAGCGTCGAATTTCCATATCTTCACTTTCTTGGGATATATCATTGGCTGTGATCTCTCCAGAAATTTTCCACAGCATCGGGGTAAGCGGCGTTAGCTTCATAAAATGTTTTAAAATATGCGCGTTATCATCATAAAAGTGAAACAGTTAATATCAATGATATATAAGAGAAGAACATATATTTACATAGTATTATTTATTTCCCTGAGTTATAACATGATTTAATGTCAAACTCATTTGTCTTTGAATGTAAATAAATGATATCCTTCGTTTCTTCATTTCCCATATATTTTTATTGCCACATTAAGATTAAAGTCTTTTAGGCAAAGTCCTTTTGTACTAGTTATCATAAGGTAATTCAGCATCCTCTGTGTCAACCTGTTCCTTAACACACATCTGCGAAACACATCTGTTCATCGTAGAGAATGACCTTTCACAGTCTGGAAAAAGTGGAACATTAATTTATTAATGGATGTACAAAAAGATACAAAAATACCCGAATCCCAAGTCAATTACCAGGGACAAATTCTTAATGAGTCAAGTTTTGGTTTGGTTTGGTTTGGTGTTTTACGGCACAGCAACACTAGTAGGTTATTTAGTGCGGAGGCAATTGGAGTAAAGTGCCCAAGGACACATCACGGTAGGTGACCTAGGCTGGTCCGGTGGTAGGATTCGAACCTGCACCCTTTCCGTCGTGAGTCCGGCACGCTAACCACTGAGCCACCGCAGCTCCTTAAAGAGTCAAGACAGTGATGTGTTTTCAAATAACCATGACAGTATAACTAAGATAATACACATTCCTTTCCATCAGGAACAATATATATATCAATGTGTTTGTCATTGTTAAATTTATGCACTGAATTAATGTCAGATAGCTAAAATATTGTTAAAAAAGGCAAATTTTTCCAATGCCTGTCGAAAGGACATGGGATCCTTGATATGCACTAAGAGCTGCCTTAAATGGTGCCACTTCACCATCACATCATCACATTTTTTTCTCTCCTGAAAGTGGTCAGTCAAGATGTGAACCTTGCTAAAAATATCACCACTTAATTTATCATGTAATACATTCCAATTGCAAACTAGTTGTTTATTGTTTGAAAATAATTTAAGATATAAATGAAGGAATAATCTAACACTTTTTATTTAAACTTTTTCAAAACAGGTAAAATTGGAATATAAAAATTGCTCCTTTTCTTACTTAGATAGAGAGATAAAATAAATGAGAAATTAAGTTAATGTCAACTGATCAAACTATTTTACTTTACTATTTAAATATAAGAGCAATTATTAGATAAAATGCAACTTTCATTCTTTGTCACATTTTCCAGAAAAATAATAAAAACGACAACAATCATAGCTACAACTACCACTACTACTACAACCATAAAAACAAAGGTAATATAGTATAATAGTGCCAGAGGACCCCCACCCCCACCCCCCCATCTCACATGCTGATACTTAAGGAGATCTAAACCAACATTTAGCAATATGGAAAACTGACCATGTGATCTAGCAAATTACGAAGTCTTTCATTCAGTACTGAAGCCCGTCCTTCATTTCTTAAGCTCTTTCTTTTGGGGATATCACGCTGAATCGGAATCACCATTGGTGACACCAATCTCTGATTTTTGTAGCTAGGCCAACATGGAGCTAGCCGGGCGCTGGGTAATTTTACGTATTTTTGACGGTGGTGTGTCCATTTTTCACAAGAATTTGTTTAACTTAAAACGTAATATGTGTAACTTTTTAGCTCAGAGTGGAAATGACTTAAATATATATAACACACACTACCAGCAGACTCCATCATCTCTGACCGATTACGTGACTATTTCAATGCAAATACGAACCCCGCATTAAAGGTGGCGTAGCGGCAATCGGGTCAGCCAAGTGCAAAAGATAACGGCTAAGTGAATGAGTAACTATCCTGGGTTATTTTAATTAAATACCCAAGACAAGGTAAGAACAGGTGTCATTTGAGTAATAGGGCTTTGAATTAGGTAACAGGATGTTTATTTAACAGATTAATGTTATATTGTTATCAGGAAACATAAAAGAGTAGCGGCACAAACGGATAGCGTAGCGGCGGATTCTAAAGCGTAGCGGACTGAAATGATAGCGTAGCGGGACCGCTACGGTAAAAAGCCATGGGGAGAACACTGACTTGTATGCAAGCATTACTTTTCATTTCGAGTGGTCCATTCATTAATTTCTAGTTGAAATACCTGAAATGCTGGATATTTGGCGTCATATTCAGAACTTGCCTTAACTAAGAAACCATTATCACTATCATCTGAGAGTAGTGTTATGACAAATCCAACGTTGTTTTAGACCATACGACCATTTACGTATGCTATCGTAGACGCGTCACTCGGTGGGGTCTACCACGGACACGATCTTGTTAAAGCTCATGTTCAGGATGAATGTCATTCTATCGCCGCCCTTGAGAACTCTGAATGCGCCGCGGCTGTCGACATATATTTTGAGGTTACATTTCATGACTGGGTGAGATCAGCCAGGTTAAGAACAGAATACCGGCCAATATCAAGAACTCGATCTCGGTTATTAGAATCTGCAAAGTCGGGCTTGATCGCGTAGTTAATGAGATGAAGAGAACTTATTGCTTCCACCGAAATGGCAGTACCACGGACGACGCCCGCCCTGGAAATGCTAGAGCGTCCGAATATGTCTGCAAGTATTGTTTGTCGGGAGGACCAGTTTACACTATGCCAGGAAAAGAAGGGTCTACCTTCAATTACTATACCAGAAAAAAGGGTCTACCTTCAATTAACATAAGTTGCGAGATATTTTTTTATTATTTGGGAACCTGGGCTAGGCCTGCGGTAGTGACTGCATTTTGTGGCTCCTTGCTTTTCGAAGACACACCATTAGTTCAGGACGCAGCGCAAGGCCGTACGAGTCAAAATAGAGAAGGTGGTCTGGCGTCGCACTGAACGCCGCTGCGTACTGGTAGGTGTGCCAGCCCATCGCGCATGTGGACTCCGGAAAAGTGCTTTAAGGGCAGAGCCATAACCAGCAGTTCAAAGTTGGAGAAAAGCTTTACCGCCCCCTCCCCCCCCCCCACCAGGCAGGTGCAGACCTTGCCCTTTTTTAGACCACTGCCGCAAGGGCAGGACGACTATCTGTGCAAACCATGCCGAGCGCTGCTGTTTTGCCAGCGGCTACCAGAGACGGAATAGCAGAGACGAGCAGAGGTAGGATGCCGCCGTTTTTGTGCATGGCTTCCAGGCCCGATACTGAAAGTTCAAGGTCATTGCCACACTTGCCTCGCAGGTGGCTTTGAGTTGCTTGGTGTGGGCGGACGTCAGCATGATTGGGACAAAACCATAAAGGAGAGCTGCGGGGAGACTCCATGACCTGCCTTTATGTAGTCACCAACCTTTCCGAGCTGGGCTTTGGAGAGGGACACTAGTGGTTTTTCGTATTGATATGTGTTGTCGTTTCGACTGTGCTAGTATAAATCACATGTAGGATTTGGTTGTGTCGTTTAAATGGTGTTTTCTATTGGGGCATCGATGAGTTTCATTTGAACGGCGGGGCTCTCGAGCAGCAGCATTTTGTCTGAGATGACAACATCAACCGCTCTGTAGTTGGAAACTACGCCCTTTGCGACACGGGTTTTAAAGTACATGTCAACAACAGAGAGCTTGACAAAGTCGAGGTGTCGATGTGTTCCAGGTTGAAGAAGTGGATTGGATAGAGGTCGGTAAAGTCCTTCTAGCTAATCTGGAGGCTCGAGTCCACGTTATGGTCACGTCCCATTTAGCTCAGAATTTGGTGGTAAGAGCGGGCCACGTTGTTGTTTTCATGGTCTAAAATTTTTTTCGGCCGGCTCCTGTTGGCCGTTAAGGTGCAGGTTTACTTCACTTACACTGAGCTTATCAAATACCATTCGGTTGAGATCTTGGTCATTTAACCGTGCCACATCCTGGAAAACAACGAAAATGTGCCGGGGTGTTGTGATGCCCTGCTGGGCGCTTATTTGCCGGGAGAACTGGCCGTTGACTGCGCTTTGCTGGGCGTCTGTAGTCATGGCCCATATCAATGGTGGGGTCTTGCACGTCTTGGAAAAAGATATGTTGCCTTACGACCATCTTCTAATATGGTGAGAGGCGAAGACCTGCTGCCATGGCCAAGTTTGCGACGACGGCATCGCGCGTTTCAAAAGGTATTGTTTTGGCCGCGGCGTGCATGGCCAAATTTGCAGCGATAGGTTGAACCAGATAGGCAACTTTTTGGCGGGCCTCCTCGTTTACAACAGCTCGTGTTTCGGGCGGCATATTCTTGGCTACGGGAAGTGTGAACATTCTGAGACGATTTCGTAACGCTTCCACACCCTACTGCCGCTGGCACCAGCTATGGTCAGCAGCGCTTACTTTGCCTGATTTACGATAGCTGTCTTGATAGCATTGACGGCACGCGAAGCAACGGCCCTGGCGGCTGGGACAGTGGCTTTGGCCAGTGCTGTGACTGCCGCATGTGCTGCACTTATTATGGCTTGGATGAAATCACCCAGTCCGTTACCACAGTGTACACGAAAAACCGGCTGGAGGGCGCCGACGACTCGCACTAGTATAATGCGTTGTGGGACTATCATTGCTAGTAGCGGTTTCCGCTGGGGACGACGACTGGAACCTATAAAGGCAAGTGCAGCTTTTTAGCCTCTAATACACTTAAAGCGTAGGACGGTCTTGGACATAGAGGTCGTTGAGGTCGAACAGCTTTCCATCCTGGTAGTGTACAGTGAATCGCAGTTTAGTGATGTGGGGAATTTTGCAAGGCAAGTATAATGGTGCCCTAGCTAGCTAAACATTTGGTACTCTGTTAGCACATTTGACATGTACTCTGGTTGGGGAGGCTTCGACAGGACAGCACCAATGTATTATGGCAGCCTTTCCTACCCCGATGCAGTTTTAACCCCGCTGTCTTGGACGCCCTGTTTTACGCCTCCGACTTTCTGACGGGTCTCCTTCGTGGCCTTTGCAGCGTCGGTAGTGGCCTCGGCGAATGACTTGGCTGGTTATATAAGAAGTGAAAAGCTCTTTTCAAACTCATAGGTTACATCAGCTTGTGCGAGCTGACAGGCGTTTAGCATGTCGCGCAGCTCGTTGCTGCGGGCCACGTACTCCGACAGTATTCGTATCTTGTCTTTCGCGCTTGAATTTTGGTAAATATCATAATCTTTGAAAGATTTTTAATGTCGTTAAGGTATTTGCAAACTTTAATTTGAGACAACCCATGCCTTATCAAGGCCAGCCCGAAACTTTACTGGGCCTGTGTTGGTCATGTATATGGTTGCGAAGCTTTTGCGTATGGTCGTAGAAGAAGCCAAGAAGCTCGTGCCAATCCATGTCTGCGGTACACCACGTGGTGCACACTGCAGAACAGGTTTTATATTATCGGGATCTGACGCTTGAATGAGTAACATAAGATATTTTGATACCATGTGGTAATGGGGTCATAGTCTTCAAATAACTAGACCCTATCGGCTTGTTGAAGTAGATTAAAAAAGATACTTTCCATAAATATTGTTGGACGAAATCATGATACATTACTTATGATAAGCACTAGCTTGAATAAAACATATATATCTTACTTCATTGTACTGTTGATAATGTTCAGGCACAATGCCAGGCTACTGAAAAGGTTCTAAACACCAACAGAATGACCCGGTCCTTGTCGTCATCTACAGGATGATTCAGTCCTTGCATCTCCAAGAAATACCTAGCACCCTAGCACACTACTTCATCCTTGAGAATAACATTTTAGATGGGAGGTTGACACCGCTGACGGTAGATGTGCTTTACGAAACAAAATAAAAAATAAAAAAATAAAAGAAGACTGTTCATCTTCTCAAACGGTACCATAGATAACCTAATTAGATGTTCAGGCAATTACAGTTGTGTTTCGAAATTCTTGCACATATTTTAACTTTCTTAATAAACTTGTTTTTTACGAAAGCTTGTTACCAAGGATAAGAAAAACGATCTGAGGTAGACATATGAAATTTGATAGGATATTTGAATTTTCATGTTGATGGCCTGATTTCGATTCTCAGGGCATTGCATCAAATTTTTTATATTTCAAACACATATTGGAACGGTTTGAACTTTTTTTACACTAACACCTTGTTGACACATTTAAGCAAAGACCACTTGAGGTAATCAAATGAAATTGGATACGAACATTTGGATTAATATTTAGCTGACCTGATTAACTTGTCAAGCCTGAATACCATTTTTCTTCAACTGTTTACACGTTTTTGAGCTTTCTGGACTTATACCTTTTTGCGAAAACCCAGTTAGCACAAAGGTTCAAAAATGTAATTTGTATGCATATTTGTATGCTATATGCAGATAAACCGATTAGATGTTAATGATATAGCATTTGTCTTTTTGTTTTAATTATTGAACTTCTGGGCTTTGACCGTTTTATCTGCATGGGGACATTCACGTTTTACAAACACAACTCTATTTAAAAAGTGGTTTATAAGAAAAGTATATGATTTTCGTTTAAAATACATAATGTATATTGCTGGACAATTTGGGTGGATTTGACGAGTAAAATTAGAGTGCATGCAAGTTAGGAACAACATAAAAAGCATAGTTATGGTTGCGTATGGTTTATGAAGGAAAGGTAGCTATTCGTGAATCATGGAAGATGGTTTCAAATAGATATGTCGTGGAGATGCATGAATCTAATTAAGTAAATATACAAATTCGACTCTCTCTCTCTCTCTCTCTCTCTCTGTTTGCCTCTCTCTCTCTCTCTCTCTCTCTCTCTCTCTCTCTCTCTCTCTCTCTCTCTCTCTCTCTCTCTCTCTCTCTCTCTCTCTCTCTCTCTCTCTCTCCCCTACCTGTATCTCTGCATATAACCGACATGTTTGCCCATGGAGAACAGAAACCTCTTTAAAAAAATAGGATTTCAGAAGATACGCGTGTTCTTATGGTAATCTAGCATATACATCGGAATGAACAATGTCGGATAAGAGAAATATCTTTTCATGACTGCTTATGTCAATATTACGTTTACCATATTCTATAAATCTGTTTTCATAAGTTTTAAATTACCTGTCAGTGCGTGATGAATGAAATGTTGATTATAACAGGTTATAAATAGACAAGAAGAAAAAAGTTATGAATTTCGATCTCGATACCTCGGAAATATGATCCTTACGCCATAAGACCTGAGCGATTAAGGCGTGGTGGGTTTGCTACATGACCAAGAAAGCATTTACAACTTTGACACATCATTTTTCATTTTCGTTGATAAGTTGTCGTAGTAGTGTTAGTACTTGGAGTAGAAACACTCACAACAGCATAGTAGTTACAGTAAAATTGGTAGAATATTGCTATTTTCAACCTTTGTAACATGGAGAAGAGTAGTTGGTTTTTGTCTGTCTGTGTGTGTGTGTGTGTGTGTGGATCGTAGCGACAACAGCAATTTTAGAAGTAGCACGTTGTCGACTATGAGTAGTAAGCAGTAATAGTAATAGTAGTAGTGGTGGCAACAGTAGTGGTAAATGTAGTAGTAACAGCAGTAGCAGCATAGTATTAGTTGTAGTAGTAGTTATGAAAGTACTGCAAGCCGACGTGGCTGAGATTCCTAACAGTTTATGGGACACGCGGCATAACCGACATGTACCCTACTTCTCGCCGCTGAACAAGTTCAACAAAAGCATGTACTTATTGTAGTCAGGTGACTCGCTCTGGCATGAATCAAAGAGAAATCACAGGTTATAAACAGACAACAAGACAAAGAAAGTTATGAGTTTCGATCTCAATACCTTTGAAATACGATCCTAACGCCTTAAAACCTTAGCGACTTCTAGCGTGGTAGGTTTCGCACATGACCATCAAAGCATTTACAAGTTTGAAACACCAGTTTTCAGATTGATAGATGAATTGTAGTTGTAGCAAAAGTTCTTGTAGAAACACAACAGTATCTGATTGCATAATAGTAATAGTAACACAAGAAGAAATTTTGCTATTTATAACCTTTGTAGCATGGAGACGAGTAGTTGGGTTTAGTGTGTGTGTGTGTGTGTGTGTAAAAGGTGCAAAAAGGGAACATCGGTGAGAATACACACCAACATACTGGGGACAAACCTCGAAACTGGGACGTCCTCGTTTCGTAATAGCGGCAGACATAGATTGTCAAGGCCTTACTTAGTAATAAAAGCATTGAAATAAGCATATCTGAGTAGGTCCCCGTTTGGTTGGTATTTTTTCACATCATACCATACACAAAAGTACAAACTCGACTCAAAACGTCGCGTGTATCTGTCGAAAAATCGAGTCCCCTTTTAAGCGGTAAAATTCTCATTTGTCAGCTCCGCTGCCTTCTCGCGCACTTTGCTACCGAATTACTTACTGAAGATGTCATCACGAAGATGTAACAGGATTCAAACCAGGCATTTAAGGATGCACAAATATGTAATATATTTTATTTTTAATAAAAAGAGGAAGATCGATTATGTATTTATTAATGGATAGCCCATCGTTCATAAAACACTTTCGCCAAATACGACAGATTGGGAAAGAATGATAACTGAATAGACGATTTTGCAAATATTGTGAACACCACCTTTTTCAAATAAATTCATAAGATTTATGCAGTTATTCTTCGGAAAAATTACGATGGGCAAGTGACTCAAGCCATTCAGCTCTGCTGGTACATTTTATTTTTTAATTGCATGGGAGTCATCTGCATTTCGTAAAGAAATATATTGCAAAATACGAACGCTTTAAATATAGTTCAAATATGATTGGAGTAAAAACAGCTATATCGAAGATTGTTGTTTTCTAATTGTAAGAATGTGTGTTATGATTTGAATTTTTATTAAGAAATTGAAACAAAGGTGATTTGGTATTTTTGCGTGCAGCTTAACAATTTGTCTCCATTAAGTATATTAATATTAGTAATGCCACTACTACAAATCATCATCATCAACATCAACATCACACCACCACCATCATCGCCACCATAATTATCATCATCAGTGTTGAAAAGGAGCATAACTATGCATTCTCTACATATTAATCAAGTAAGTAATAATGATAACCGTTCCTTTAATCCACTTTACAGCGTTAGAGGTAAATCTGACAAGTCGATCCTGAACAAACTGAAAAATAATAGCTTTTTAATTTTAAAGAGACATTTAAAATGACTGGCTGAAATTTGTTGTTGAAAGAACTGTCGCACTTTTAAGTATGGTCTTTAATTTGTCACAAGATTCCTGACACCTGCCAGACCAATGAAACTTGGATTTTTTACTAAATAAATTTGTCAGAGGTTCTGCAATTATGGACAAAAATGAGCTAAATTTCCGATAATATCCAGCCATACTCAAGAATCTCATCAGTTGCTTTTTACTAAAAGGCACCGGGAATTCAGAAATAGCCTTTACCTTATCTTCTATAGGTTTAACTTGACCTTGTTCCACAATATGTCCTAAAAATGTGACACAAGCATGGCAAAACTCACTTTTGCATAAATTAATCGTCTTACTTCCATCACTGAGTCGATTGAAGAATTTCCGAATGGTTTCCAAGTGATCTTCCCAGGTGTCGTTGTAGACGATGACATCATCGATGTACGCGTCACAATTATCTATACCGGATGTTATCATGTTCATAAAACGCTGTAATGTTCCCGGAGAATTGTTCAATACGAAAGGCATCTCTTTATATTGATAAAGCCCATCTGGAGTTGCAAATGCTGAAATTTCTTTTGCCCTTTCCGTGAGTGGAATTTGCCAGAATCCTTTTATAAGGTCAAACTTGGTGAGGTAGTTCGCATTTACAATTTTGTCGATGCAATCATCTATTGGCGGCATTGGAAATGAATCCGTTTTGGTGACACTGTTGACTTTTGTATAGTCAGTACACATGCTGAATGTAGTATCTGGTTTAGGCAAAAGAATACATCGTAAACTCCAGTTACTTTAACTTGGTTCTATGAAATCATTCTCCAGTAAATATTCAATTTCTTTTTTTCAAGTATTCCTGTTTGAGATGATTCATCATGTAACGATGCTGTTTCACATGTGTAGAATCTACAACGTCAATGTCATGATAGATTTTTATTTTTTCGTGTAGGAACGTCAGGAAACAAGTGTTCTTACTCATGTAATAGCTGTTTTAGTTCACTCCTTTTCTTTTGTTGTAGATGTGACAATTTCTGGTCTAGATTCTTTAATATTTCTACATTCCGAAGTTTGGATAAGCCAGAGTCACTACAGACAGATTGCATTCCATCATTGGCACCCTCACTGTGTGGGACAGGTACAAATAAATTGATTGAATAATTAACTGGGCTATCTCTGTCAAAATACTTCTTTAGCATATTTATGTGATAAAGTTGTCTCTGTTTCCACCTCCAAGGAGTAGTAATGATATAATTTAAGTCAATAACTTTCTTTTCAACTGCATAAGGACCATAACATTTAGCCCGAAGAGTATTTTTGACGTATGCTCTTGTATAGATAAATAGAGGACCGATCCCACATTTGCTACAATGCATCCATTCACCCGATACGTGTTGGGTTACTATGTTGAACAGGTTTTATATTATCGGGATTAGATGCTTTGATAGGTCACATAAGGTATTTTTATACTATGAGGTATTGGGGGTCATAGTCTTAAAACAATTAAACCGATTGGCTTGTAGAAGAAGATTTAAAAAGTATTTTCCATAAACATTGTTCGACGAAATCATGAAAATTATTATGGATCCGTAACCACATGGTATCAAAATATTCCATTTCATCTAATGAAGCACGTGACTCCGTTAACATAGTGACTTTTCAACAGCATGACCTAAAACATATACATGTACATTTTACGAGTAAGTTGCTAATATTGTGATTTTTCAAAACACTAAATGAAATAAGTCAGAAAGAATTATCACGTAACATTTTGTCAACGTTATAGGCTTTGATTAAGAAGGCAAAGTGACAGATATATGAGTGTTTCAATTACGTTCCAAAATACGTCATAAAGTCTACATGGATATGCAACCATACAGGCTGAGATCTGGTATAATAGGTCCTGTTGAAAAGGTCTTTAAAACAACCTTCAACCATTTGCCTTACAGTAATAAAATAGCAATGGGGACAATATCTTCAACTGAAATCATGCTCTCTAGTTATGGTCCCAATAGTTTGGGGAAAAATTACTAATTAATTTAATTTGGTGTATTGCAGAGACTTTGTGTTTTCATATATTTATGCTCCACATAAATGCATTAAAATTTCTCTTCAGCAACTTTATTTGCAGGGACGATGAGACATTTTCTCAATCTGTTTGCTAACTCTTTCGTTCGTGAGTTACTCGGTCGTTACAGTTTATACACTTACAATTATAGTCGATATACGGATGCCTGCGTAAGACTAAAAACAAATCATAGCAAAATTTAGGTTACTGTTATCTATTTTTCGCAGAATCGCCCTTCGGAATTCTAGATGTGCATTACATAGTCTGTATCTCCTTTAGAAGCATCTAAGTGGGTCGATTTTACAGGTAAAATTATAGTGAATACTAGTTAGGAACCTCTATGGTTTCACATGGGTTATATTGGATATGTAGCTACCTCTTTAAAAAGAGCAAACGTTTCAGAAGATACGCGTATTCTGATTGTAATCTTTCATATAAATCGAAACGAACAATGGCGGAAAAGATAAAGGTGTTTCATAACTGGTTCTGTCAATATGACGTTTATATTATATTTATAATTCTATTTTCGTCAGATTATAAGTATCTGTCAGTACGTGATGAATGAAAGGCTGATTATAACAGGTTATAAATAGAAAAAAAAAAAAAAAAAAAAAGACAAGTATGAGTTTCGATCTCAATACATTTGAAATACGATCTTTACGCCTTAAAACCTGAGCGACTTCTGCAGTGGTAATTAATAATAATCAATAATTAATACAGTATAGAAAACTAAATTACCAATTGTGGTAAAATAGATAGATGTACAGCATGTGCAGAAAGATATGTGAGTTGAAAATATGAAAATATTCCACATTGTTCATTTTGGGATGATCATTATGTTTGTCACTGAAAATTGTGCCATTAATATTATTACCAATATACATGTATAATTGTGTCATTGGCTTCATCATAAAATGCTACTTATCGCCAGTACAGGTCTCCCTACCTTTTTGTAAGAACTACTGTCAAGGTTGTTCATGACTGACAAGAATCCATTTTCTTTGCCAACAGTATGTGCAGAAAAACAGCTCATGTTCAATATTTACAAGTTTTATACAAAATCCACTTCTCCTTGACACTAAATGGATTATTCATAAGTGACAGTGACATTTCATTTTCACTATATACAGACTCCATATTGCAGTACACTGCATCAAAATATATGGACAAAAGGGTATGGCGTTTTTTAAATATAAGTTATTCTTTCGCACACTCACTGCTGAATGTTACAGGATACTTAATTGAAAGAAATAGGACATCACTATTACCATAATTTTAAAAAATGTCTTCACATTCAAAGTACCATCCCCCACCCAACCGTAATAAATTGTGCAATACCAATAGCCCTTAACTTGTGTTTCTACACTCTTGTAGAGATAAATGGAGGACCTATCCCACGTTTGATTTATGCACAATTCGATTGCTGCGATTCATCCATTCACTCCATACGTCTTGGGTTACACTGTTGAATAGGTTTTATATTGTCGGGATTAGACGCTCGAATAGGTGACATAAGATATTTTGATAACATGTGGAAATGGGGTTATAGTCTTTAAATAACTAGACCCCATCGGTTTGTAGAAGACGGAAAAAAGTACTTTGCATAAACATTGTTCGACGAAATCATGAAAATGTGAAGATTATGGATACAACATGGTATCAAAATATTCCATTTTACCTGTTGAAGCGAGTGACTCCTTTAACATAGTGTTTGTTCAACAGCATGACTTCAAACCCATACATGTGCATTTTACGAGTTAGTTGCTCATATTGTGATGTTTCAAAAGCACTAAATGAAATAACTGATATTTGAGCGTTTCAATTACATTCCAAATACGTCATAAAGTATGCAATAGATTTGTAACTATAAATGCAGAGATCTAGCATAATAGGCACGTGAAAAAGGTCTTAAAATATCTTTCAATGATTTCCATTCCTGAGTGATAATAGCACTGGGGACTGTATGTCATACATTGAAATCATGATCTCTATTTATGCTCCGAATACTTTTGGGGAAAATTATCTGATGAATTTAGTATGGTTTCTTGCAGAGACTTTGTGTTTTCCCAAATGTATGCTCCATATAAATGCATTGCAATTTCTCTTCAGCAACTTTATTTGCAAGGACGCTGTGACATTTTCCAACTCGTCTGCAAACTCTTTCATTCGCGAATTACACGGTCGTTACATTTTATACACTTGCACTCTTTAGAGTTAATATACGGATACATGCATAAGACTAAAACAAAAGAAATAGCAAAATTTAGGTTACTGTGACCTTTTTTCACTGAGGAAGTTTAGATATGCGTTACATAATCGCTATCTCATCTAGACGCATGTAACTTTGTATGTACATTCATACGTGTAATTCATCCGTACAAAAGTGGATCACTGCGATACATTTGTCCAGAGACCTTTGTATTTTTCAGACGTTCTTCATTATACGATAAATAAATTAGACCCTATTATATTTAGATCCATCAAACTTCTTACATGTATTATCAGCCGGAGTGTAACTCAACCATACATAAACGAGTCACTTTACGCTTGAGTGACTTTAGTATTTTTGAAATATTCCTTCGTTACGCCATCCATATATTTCACCTATCATATCTATACTCATCAAACTATCTATGTGAATGTATCTCCAAGAGTTAAATTTCATCATATGGAAAGTAGAACACTGTAATATTTTCCTCTCTCTATTAATTATGCTTTTTTAAAAATTCACCCAGTGACAGTTGAAAATTAGCACACGTGATATTACAAGTCCCATAGTCGCTTTGCATCAGAACCTTTTGCAACTTTATTCATAATATAGTTTAACAATTGTGTACATTGTAACGGTTTCCTCTGTATGATTTTCTTTCCTTCTGACAATGATCTGGCCCATAATCTTGATGTTTAAAAAGTCAGCGGAATAAGGCAATAAAGTTGCATCTAATCAAATTCGTTAAAAACTACATCATGCCCATCTTTGGCAGAGGTTGGTGTTTGTTATTTCTTTGTTGGAGGAAAATCGTGGATCATATTAAAAAATGAATTACCACAACCATGATGTTGGCTTTGTCATCTGACGCACAATAAAAGAGGTCTAATTCAATAATCATTTATGTGTAAGCTTTAATGCTGATTTCTCTTACATACGAGTAACATTCTTCGCTGCTCAGAAGATCTCCATGAGAAGGAAGAGAAGGCTAATAATGACTTTCTTAAGTACTAGAATAGGATGCAATAACATCTGATTGGCTCTGTTAGTCTAGTGATCCATTGAAGAGATGACACATGTGGCGCCTGTTCAATCACTTTGTGTCTGTATCAACATTAAATGATAACAATAAAGTCTGGTTGCATTTGCTTCAGAGCATAATTTATCTTACAAAGCAGTGGTCTAACTAGAGAGTCATGTGATGTCATAGATAACAAATGAAATATCCAAACATAAGAAATCACATGTCATTACTCATCAAACCATTACTCATCTAAGCTACTTTGAATACATTTCTAAAATAAATCATTATTTCATTTGCAAGGACTAATTTGTATTCACGTTTGATATATTTATAAACATGTAGTTTCTGAAAAATGAAAGAAAGTCACACTTTGTTCCCAAAATCTCCGTCAAAGTAGTCTGAAGAAAGATTTCCCAAGAGGTTTAAATTGGAACTTCTAATCTCTCAAAAGGTAGATCTGGAAAATTGTATCATTTGTTTGTACCTAAGATAAAATATGAGAATTCTTTAAATCCATAAACCATTTCCAGTTACATGGATGTGAATGTTATAAACACATTTGTATGTTAATTTCCAATTGTCAAAAATATCAAAACTTAAGAAAAGTGTATTTTAAAATGTAATGTGTTTAGAGCCTAAACTTTACTATATTCATCAAAAATTGACAAGACCAAGAGCCCCAGTATATGCCTTATCATAGCTCTGTGTCATATTGAATGGACAAATCAAACTGTTTTCTATAGAAAGTGGTCACAAATGCCTGAGTTAATAATTCTTGTCAAGATCGACTGAGAATTATTCCAATTACTGATACACAGCTTGAAACAACGATATGGGCCAAACGGATTTTAAGAACCAAACTACCAACATGTGCTCTATGTAACACCATAGCAGTACCCCAAGTGTAAAGAAAACACATTAGACCTCATTTTGCTACAAGTTTGATGAAATCCAGTGCATTAGTTATAACTTAAACAATGCACTAAGACCACATTACTTATGAGATAATGTTCAGGCACAATGACAGGCTACTGAAAAATCTCTAAACATCTACCGGATGACTCGGTCCATTTCGTCATCTGCATGACGATTTAGTCATTGCATCAGCAAGAGATACCTAACACACTAATTCATTCTTGAGAATAACATTTTAGTTAGGAAGTTGACACTGTTGAAGGTGGATGCGTTTTTAGAAATAACTGCCCACCTTCACAAACGGTACTGACTCCCTGAACGCTTATTCGAGAAAACTGATTGAGTACTTTTTTGGAAGAGCAGAACAAGTTCACCATTGTATTATACCAAGGCTTATCATATATTACTGAGAACATGTTTTAGCCAGCTCAGTCTCCCTGGCCCATTTCTGCGATAATGTTCCCGTGTTTTAAAGATCTGGACTGACATTGACGATCATGCTTGTGGAAAAAAGCGGACGTATCTTTTGGTAGGTAACCTTTAGGTAAGGGTTAAAAGTAAAATCATACCCAACATTAACCGTTGTTGAAGTAGAAGTATGCTAATAAATAGATGACCGGCTTCAGTAAAAAGGAAACAGTTGTTTTTCTTATGTTAAAGTAGTCTACAATATTAATTACATACATAAACTTCTTGGCAAACCCTTTGATTTATTGTTCCTCCTCAGATGTATACAATCTAATGGCTGTTTCATCTTTCATTGTTTCTGCATCTCTCACATACTGGTCTAATGGTTTATTTGTATCTATTGTTTGCATCCCCGTGTTCTCGGAAACTATTATTCGCTGCCTAGTGGACTCTAACGGATATTTAGAATATGTTTCTTTGTTTCACCTTCTTGTCATTCTTCGATCTGTTTTCGCTTGCCTTGTGTATGTGGTATTAGCCGAATAGAAGCATTTTTTTCTGTTGTTCAGGATCAAAGAAATCAAAGGTACGAAATGATCCATATGTAAATCATCATCGTCACCTCCAGGTTTTGTAAATTCCAACCATGAATGGTAGAATTCCATTGATGGAACTCCAAGAATATTTGACGTGGTACCGGACTAAATGTTTTTGTTTAATGCATTTACAATTCTTTCTCTTATGTATAAAGTATTCTGAAATTTGCATCTCTGTGTTAACTGTTTCTAAAGTATTCATTATAGTATTACGTGTTTCTTTACTTCTTTTACTAGCAGTGCTCTCAATTATCGTTTCTCCACTGTTTCTGAAATTTTCCAAAGCTCTCTTTATTTTCCTTCTGCCGTTTCCTATCTGTCAGATTAGCATATGATAGTTGATAAGGTTTCCAATAGCTACTGGTTTTGTAAAACACATTGATATATTTTTCAACTTGAAATTTTGAACATGTCTTAATATTAAAAATAATTGTTTTAATATAAATTCAAAGAAGATGCAAGATAACTTTTAACAGGTCTGTCATTAGTTTGAAGGTGAGCAAGATGAAATTATATTTGAAAAGGTAACCAAACCAAACACAAAAGATCCAGGTAGAGTGGAACTTAGCAGACAACTTCGTAAACGTTCATAAATACTGACCATGACATTTCCAAAGGCAATATTTAATATATGTAACGTCAACGACATACGTTTCGACCATATTGCTGAATAATTTTTGTAGTAAAAGCAAACTCTTAGAAAATGAGCAAGTGACATGGCAGGTAAAAGGTTTGTCCTACAAACCATTTATGGCACAAGACAAGAACACTTTAGAAATACATACGCCATATAATAACTTAAACAAAGTAAAAGAACAAAGAAAATAAAAAGGAACTAATCCTGAATTATTTAAACATCTTTAAGTCGAAACTAAAACTCAAGGTCTATAAATTGACAGTTTGGAGTCTAACACAGATTTAGGGAGAATCCTAGATCTCGATGGATTTACAATTGGCCCCTCTCCTTGCACAATTAAATAATATGGTTGTTCAGAGCTTTTTCTAGTCACAATTTAACGATCGAGACAGGCGAACAGCCAACATGGATACAGTCTGCAGACAATATAAATTAGAACAGGGTGTAAATTCATTTTAAAAATAAATCAATGAATGAAGCAGACACATCCAAGACGCAAGTAGACAACACATGAACGATAATATCCACTTTTTTTCGTGTCCCTGCCGTTAATAAAATATAAACGCAAAATAATCCTGCCTCCAAATATCCAATACTAAATATATAAATGTATGAAAGCTCTTTCGGTTGTAATATAATCTCAGAACTTAACTGCAAGCAGTGATGCTAATTTATACACAAATGCATTGGATGTCTTCTTTCAAAGTAAAGATATAAAACAGTCAGGCGTTTTCACAAAGATAATATTTTCTGACATGGTTGAAATTAATTTAAACATGATTTCAACAAAAATGATGTACTTACAAGTTCTGCGAATGGTTTCTGCAGAGGATAAAGACCACTGCACGAAACCTAAATGTAATGGCATCATTTTACTCCCTCTGTCTTAAAGTATGGGTATTAGCAACTTCAACTGATTACAAGCATTTCTACAAAAGGTATTGCATGACAATTGTCTCTGAATCAGACGATTGCTAGTTTATAAATACATACATACATGTATACATATCAAATTTCACACATTTAGTGACCTAATCATGATAATAGTTACTAAGTTTGTAATTTATATTTTTTCATTACATGATTAATAATATGGTACATACCTTACCATACAATACCATTCCTCTCACTCTCTCTCTCTCTCTCTCAGTTGCAAGCTTGATACGCATGGATGTGAAATCGATATCACCAATGCATGCACACTAGCTATTTTTTTTAAAGTTTTCATACTGTGTAAATTACATACTTCATTTTTAAAAAAATAACAATATGACATTTACGTACTTTAGATTAAAATAGTCACACAAATACATATATACACCGCCATACAAGATTCAGAGTGTATTCAAAAATATTCAGTTTTTCATGACTTTTTTCAAATTTAGTAACAAACATCAAAACACAAAGAATTAAGGAATAAATACCAAATAACATGATGATTTCTATTATTGCGTCCAGAGGCACTGGTGGCTTTTATGGGATACCGTATTTAGTGCAAATCGTGTCCCTTCGCCCGACCGGGATGTAAGATATTTAATAGGCACGATGAAAAAAACGAAATGTATTTGTTTGTGAGGACGAGTGTTAGTGATCTATCTATTAAATATTTTACATCCCCTTTCACATGAGTTTGTATGTAAGTGTATAGGTTTGGGTAGTAAATAACGTGTGTTGAATTGTAATTATGTGTGATAGTACTCCTTAAATATATAGTAACTATATACCCTGTCTCCCCTTTCTATGAATTTGTATGCATGTATGTAGGTGATGGATAGTAAGGGTCTGTGTTTGTTTGTCCATAAGTAGGTGTGAGTAACCCATAACTAATCCCGTTGCATCATCTGTTTTATTTGCAAGGATGGATGTTGGATTGTAATTATGTATATTAGTGACCACCAAATAACTCCACTGCCCCTCGTCCATTTTGTTTGCATACGTTGGTGCTGGATAGTCAATGTGGGTGATGGATGGTCATTACGTGTTAATCTTGATCACTATAAAGGTTGCATCAAAAGAGAGTAGCAGGTGTTAACAAGCTATACCTTTGCCATGAACAACCCTTTTCAGGGCCAACGAGGTTTCTAGAAATAGAAATACTACTCAATATTACCGACCCCAACAAAATTCTGTTATTTTTGTTAAGTTTAGTTTTAACATTTAAATTACTTTAGAAATTTTATTTAAACATTTTAAAAATTTTAATTTTGTACATATCTTGTACCAATTAAGTTTCTGCAATTACATTTTGTATTTTGACAATTTCTAAAATCTGCTTGCGGTATTTAAATTTCTCCGGATTTTTTCAGTCTTCGCTGAATTCGGTGTAATTTGTTTCATTTTTTAATTGTTATTTGTACATTTTTGCACAAAAACAAAATAATTTGAAAATTTTTTAATTTTGTTTTACATTTTTATTATTAATTTTGTAAATATTCTGCTTACAACTTTACATTTTTGGGAATTTGTGTTTACTCTCCACTAAATTCTGTATTATTTTAGGAATTTTAGTATTACTTTTAGTTTAGATCGTATTTGTGTGTTTTTCCTGCTTTTTTCAGTCTCCGCTAAATTCCGTAATAGTTTTGGACTTTTTTTTAGTCACAGCCATAACCTGTACATTATCCTGATTGTTTTCAGTCTTTACTAAGGTCTGTGACTGCGTACATTTGTTTTTTTTTTTTTTTTTTTTGTAGTCTCTACTAAAGTTCGTAATATTTTTGGAATTTTAGTACTGCTTTTTGTCTCGGTCATTTTAATGGAGTGTTCTGTTTTTTTTCCCCCAATCTCCCCTAAATTCTGTGACATTTTCATAATTTAAGCATTACTTATGAGTCACAGGCATATTTTTCAAATATAATATTCCGGATCTTTTTAGTCGCCGATAAAGTCCATATTAATTTTTGAATTTTAGTATCACTTTTAGCATAGGCCATTTTAATATAATGTGCTGCTTTTTTTTATCTAGTCTCCGCTACATTCCATGACAGTTTCTTAATCTTAGCATTACTTTTAGTCTCGTTTATTTTAGCGTCATCATGAGTTGTTTTCCTTGTAAAGAGCGATTTATAAAATCAGTACAATGTGGGCAAATGTACCGACATTGCCAACATAATTTGAAGTATAGGTAATAAATTATGTATAAATCTCGGATATGTAGAGGATATCTACTATTTTGAGAATATATAAGAAAATATTTCACGAGTTAAGTGGGAAACATTGTATTATTACGAGTGAAATATTTCCTTACATATACTCAAAAACGTAGATATCCTCAAAAAAACGTAAATTTTCTTTTTATTGTATACTTTATAAGGCAAATCAGTGGATTGGCATGGATTTTTTCTCCGTTCTGTGCCAATGCGATTAACGACTGCATTACTACATCCATAAAAAGAAGTTCCGAAATTAGCAATAATTTTCGGACTGCGACCTTTTAAAAATTAAGCTTCTACAAATAATGCTTTAAATTGTGTATTTTGTCAAATCATTGACTGTTTCCATACGCAAATGAAGAGATTTTTATTTTCGTTAACACATTTCTTGCGCGGATTTATACTGTGGACATTATTGGGATGGGATACTGTAGAAACATCACAGAGCCGTCAGATTTCAGAGCGTAACCTTTTTAACAAAAGATTTTAATGGTTGTGGGCTTATTTGTATGGATTTTGGTTCTTTATTTGTTCATTTCTGCATTCAAGGGTGAATTTTTAGCCTTGGCAAGCCTGTGGTCTAGTTCGGTAACATAATTTTGCACCCAAATTATGATTGTCATTTAAATTCGGTTTGCAGTCAAGACGCATCAATGCCCAATTTCTCGATCGATTTCAACCATGATTAACATTGTGTTGAAAGTTAGAATCGCTACTTAAACACTTTCATTGTTATATTTAACCAAGCGTTTTTTTTTTTTTGTTATTTGTTTTCTATTTCTTAGATGTGTTCGTTTGTCGTAGAGTGTAAAAGGCACACAATATCGTATGGGTGATAGAATATCGAATAGCAACAGTTCATGTAAGTTCAGTCACTAATCGTTTGCAGTATTCACGTGGAAAACTAATTAAAACAAGTTAATACTGGAAGCCTACTTTCTGTTGTTTAAAGTTCTTTTTAAAGCATTTTTATAGCGCCTATTTATTCGTTAAATAAATGTATACTAGATGGTCTGCAGTCTGACACATTTTAAGATCTGGTCAACATGATGGCGGGGGGGGGGAGAAGGAGCAAAAGAAGAAGAAGAAGAAGGAAAATGAAATATGTATTAAATATGGAAATACAGATTTGAATAATATACATAAGGGTTGATAAATTTCCTAAAAGGGAAAGTGATATCGCCACCGTGGCGATAAAAGTGTTATCGCCACTGTTTTGAATTCAGTTTTCTCCCACATATATATTTCAATATCTCATTATGAAATATATAATAATTGAATGTAGCCACTAGGCAGTATTCTGTTCAAGGGACTTTCCTTCATCTGTCTGGTTTATAAAAATTGAATGTTAAACGTAAGGACATTTAACATTGCTTTCTCCCTTGTCCCAGAACGGCCCATAATGTTAAACCTATGGATTAGTGTTACATTCCTCATGTCCCAAAGGGCCATTAATGAGGGTCGCGTAAGTTTAAACTCCTATTGTCAACTAACTAGCCCAGATTACCCCAGGGTAACCCCCTATACTACTCCTATTCCTAAATTCCACGCATGGTATGAACTGAGTGCACCATAAGGCAGTTTTACATATAAAATTAAAGAAAGACACAAGGAGGTAACAAATGACAAACAAAATTATAAAAAAAAGCTAAAACGTGAGATGAAAAGCAATCAAACTATTGGTAAAGGTGAAGAAATACACAAACCTTTATTTTTTGTACAACAAACGGTTGACCATCATGATAAAATTTTACAGCATTCCAATGGAGCACTGAAACTTTCCTCTTTTTCATTTGGTTCTAGATTACCTAAAATTAAGCACAAAATTACTGCTTCTTTCGTTGCGAGGACGATCTCTTCACTTTAATTGCAGTTAGTTATAATTGTAGTTAGTTACTTTGATTTGTGCATAAGTAGAATCCGATTTCTTTTCCCAAAGTGAATGCATGTATATTTACATAATCGAGGATATACACACTAAGCGAATTCAAACACAATGTCAAAATAAAAAGATATGTTACAACTTTGTCTACATAATCGTCTCTGAAGATGGCTTTTTACAACTGTACAAAAGCAAATATATGACACCATTTCTTATGCCAACAAAAATATTGATTTAGGCACTTTCCCAAATACAATGAGAATTTCCCATGTTTGCATTCTTAACCCCCTGTCGCCTTTTTAAAATCCTCTATTCAGGTATGAAAAATTGACACGCTTTTCCCTAACGCCAGTTTGTACTCCTGTAATGTAGGCTAAGTTGCCATATTTGTTTATGTCGATATAATACTGTTTGACTGTTGTGCAATTAAATTTGATTATAGTTATCGAAAATTCACAAGACTAATGAAGAACGAGTGCACGAAAAGTTTTACTGTACGCCATTGTTAACTTCCTGTATATGTTCTTAGTAATACGGGTTTAAAATCAACTATATATTAAAAGCATATATAATAAGTATAAGTGCCGATTAGGATTTCGAAAATTATTTATCGCTCAGGTTTTATGGGGAATGAAGAATCTTTAAAAGAGTTTAATAAAATATCATGGGAAAGGAATACATATAACAATGTCTACTTATAGCTGCATTACTATACCTATTACATGTTGTTGTTTTTTCAATAGAATCCGCATACTGTAGTGAAATGATCTTGAAGCCAATTTAGATGCCTCAAAAACTATGCATAACACTCTATTCGCATGACGTTAAGATGTCGAAGGACGTTATTACACGTGTGTAATATGCAAAAGTATGATATGGTTGTATAACAGTAAATACCAAAGTAGTGATGTGATACGTTGTTCTCCATTCACATAATTAGTTCTTTAAATAATGACAGAAAATATTGCAAAAGAACGTATAGTGTAGAGTTGAGCATCCTCGAAAATAAATGTGAGAGATACATTCTCATTGACTGACAAATAGTTCCTCGTAATGCACTGTAGTGAAGTGATTACCTTTACGTGACGTTATAGCATTTTTTTTTTGTTGTTGCGTCATTCACCTGGACTGACATTTGATCTATTCTGAAAAATTATCAAATTTCATATTAAAGGTGTACATAAACAAATATGAACCTTTATTTCGGTGAATCTGAAGTTTTATGAACCAATCAACCTATCATAGAGACTTCCATTTAATCTCTGTTAATGCTACGTTTCCCGGCTAATAATTCATATTCAGATTTACCACGGCCGATCATTGTATAACATTTGTTGGAATTTATTCTTTAGCTCCAGAATATATTCTGTTACGACTAGGGGTAATGTAACAAAAGAAAGGACTCAAACAAGCTTTCAAGATTTAAAATACAAATATTTAATTTCCTAAAATATTAAATAACAAACAATCAAAGTGAAAGAATTAAAAATAACTTACAGTATAGAATATCCTTAAAAGTCCTAAATTGTTCTAAAGTTCACTGATCCGGAAGTTAATCCAAATGTTCTGAATGAAATAGGTTCCGAATGAAACCTTCACTGTACTGATGTGCTAATAAGAATCAGTTATATTCAAGTGTTATAAATTCCAAACAGTCTTTGTGAATGGAATATCACAAGTTCTAGAAATGTTTCCGATAATTCCACGTAGCTGTATAATTATTAAAGTTTAAGACACAGTACTTAATCCTAAAAGTACTGTATTAATATATATATATATATATATATATATATATATATATATATATATATATATATATATATACATATATATATATATATATATATATATATATATATATATATATATATATATATATATATGTATCACTGAAGTAGAATATCCACACACAAAATGAACCAATCTCTTTTTATAACCTCTCAGGCTGAACGAAATATGAACGAATGCCTAAACACAACAATACATCATATATATAGCTTATGACAGCGCAGAACAGAATAAGGAAAACCAATTTAATCTTTCTAGAAAAAACCCTCTCCGAACCAATCAGAAACTAGGTTATGCGTGACAACGCTAAAGTACCTATGCACTAACGTTTTTACCAGTCAATAAAGTATTGACTCTTAAATGAATCATATATACTAGGTCAGAAGTTCAACCCTCACGCGCTAAATCACGTGATATACTAATGCTACAAGCAACAATATTTCTCACGTCCTAATGTACCGAGTCACATTGAAATACCGTATATGTACTTTCTGCAAGACGACAGCTTGAAGACTATTATGCAGAGATCATAAACCTATATTAATTTTTAAAAACGAAACAATACATAATCCAGTAACACTTCATAGTCATGTTTATCAGTTTAAACACAGCAGTCCTTTGTGACAAATAATTGAACATTGGACAAGCATCTGGTCACACTAAAAAGTTAAAGAAACGGGCCTCTAAAAATAATGAAATATTTTGAAAAGAAGCCAATAAAACGGTGTGATTCCTACGCCACAATTCTAGGCCTGGACGTCAGATCTACAAGGTACTCCATGAGACACAATGCAACGTCTTTGAAGTTAAGTTTTGACGGTTCCTCTGCTATCAGACAAATCAGAGTATTTACAGCTTCTACTGCTTTCTGGGGAAGAGGCGTAAAATGAAATGCAAGTGCCAACAAGAAATAAGCGTATACAAGAGCATCAACTTGTATCGGTTTAGCCCTTATGTTTTGAAATATGTCACGTTGTAATATATAACTCCACAGAGTGATATTTTCTTCTGAAAATGTTATCGGTAATATTATGTATGTTCTCACAAACTGAGATAGTGTCATCAGAGGTCTTGATTTTATAATATCCAAGAGTTCTTCTTTGCCTCTGTTCAAAATATCATTGTCTCCTTTTAAAGCGACTGCCGTATTCATTGTAAGAGCCTCCATTATAATGTCAATACTCTTACTAGGTTGTCCGAGCAGATAGTGAATCTCAGCGAGTCTCACTTTTGAAGAAAACCCACAATTATTAGAGAGATGCTGAAGCAATCGAATAAGTTCCAATCTTTGTTGGCAATCTTCTCTCTGTAATTCAAATTCACATATACATTTTAGCAATCTTTTGTGTGCATCATTGAAGACTTTCTGTTGCGTGTAAATGTTGTAGGTGCTGATCACACTTCCGTGTACTGTATCTGCACGGTGAAATATAATTTCTTCATTTTTCAGACTCTCCAAGTACTTCACAAAAAGCGAATAATAAAAGGCAAGTCTTACATGAATCCCGATATCAAAAGTATCAACGTGTTCATTTTTCCAAAATAGGAACTTTATCAGTTCTTTAGGTCTGTTGCATTTATCTATAAACACACTTACAAAATCCGACAAATCTTTAACAAGCTCGTCTCTCACTTGCAAGGTCACTTTGCAATGTAAGATGTTGTTTTCGGGAATGAAATAATGTGGCACGTATCTTTTGCTAATACAGTCCTTTAAAAACAATAAAGACTGAATTATCCTGTCCACAAGGTACTTCGTCTGCCACATTTCTCTTTTATTCAGCTCCATTTGCCATAGGCATACGGTTTTGACCACGTAGGACGTCATGATATCGGGATACTTTTCCAAGAATGTATTTTTAAGAATCCTCTTTAGAAGTATGTAATGGTGGTATTGCAGTGAACTAAGGCTTCTCATTAGGCATTTTTCGTGAAGAGCAAACGAGATGCACCACTCTATGAAACTAAACTCTCCTCTATGAGTTCCTTTTGGCACGATGTAGCATCCAGAGGTCACTATAGCTTGAACAATTTCCCGAGGTGGCCAGCTGCGCTTACGTACTCTCTCTGGCCATGCCTTTGCTTCGATTGGCCATTTAGGGTAGGATATGGACAAAACCACGTCTACTTTAAATGTAATCAATAGGTCAGACAATTCCTGGATCAGGAAGTGCATAGCTGGGCCTACAAACTGAGCTTCTTTAATAGTAGCATAATTAGCTTTCATCGTTTCAATACTAGAAAGATACAACCCCTCTCCTGGAACATCAACAAGTATTTCCTCTATGTCAACAGATGAGCCACGAGATATTAGTTTTAGACGCACAAATCCTGGTCGGTCACCCGTATATTCTATCTTGTAAAGTGATTGATTTGAATTGCGGACCATATCATTACCTGTTTCGGTAAGATTTATGCCTTCAACGATAATCATTACGTCAAGATCATCTTCGGGAATGTTGGCAGATCCATCTCCAATTCCACCTGTTACCAGTACGCGTTCATCATCAAACAAACATGCACTTACTTGCAAAATGTTAGACATATCTATTGACAGTAACTTGTTAGCATCTCCGTTTTGGAGTCTATTTAAATGTTGTGATAGCACCAGTGATACGGAGAAATTCGTTGTATTACTCATTATCTGAGGGTGAACTTTCTTCACGAGAACTGATCGTATACATTGCTTGTAATTTTCATTGTGGTATGTTCACAAGCTTATATTCTCATTCTCGCCTATCCTTTTAAACGTTTTAGGAGATCTGACCTGGCATCAAATTGCATTCCTTAATCACTTTATTATCTGTGAAGTTTCGTTTTCAGGTACGGAAAAATGCTGAATGATTATAAATCTGTTCATAGACATGAATACTAATTTTCCAAATGGAATCAATACGTTTCCTTTGGGCAGAGTTAATTTGCAATGTAGATAATTGCGATTAGTTCTGCATCAGAGATTATATTGTTGATTGTATTGCTATATCTAGTTTATTATAATTGATATACGCGTATAGAGCGATACGATTAAATCGAATTTTTTATAGGCATTAAAAAGGTATTTTGTTTCTAATGGTTTACGGATCATGTCTTCTCGTAAAGAATAAACACATTACCATCCACCAGTTTTCTTTTTCTATATATATAATATATACTTTCTGCTATGATTCATCAAATATTGAACATATAACATTAATCATGCTTTTCAAAATTGTACGGTATGTTAATACAATAATTGTCTACATAAGTAATTGTCAATTTTATTAGTATAGGTATCTCATTTGTTTATTTAGTATAATTCGTTTGTTCTACCTTGGGATGGATTTTCAGAGATTTTTAGCATCAAGGGAAACAGCATACATTTTTGTCTAAGTAATATACGTGTAATATGTAAAGTTTGTACGAGTTGCCTGTCACATAATGAAATTGATAGTTGGTACACCACTTTCAGATCATCTATTAAATTAAAACGCATACAAATTTGGTAAAATAAAACGTTTTTCTGTGCATTAGTCATTTAGACCTTTTTCAGCAGCTAGACAAGCTCATCTGGTACGCTTGGTACCTAAAGACTAGAAAATTAAAACATTGTTTTTTTCAAATGTACAAACGACTGTTGACTTTATACCTTCTTTATTCCAAATGTCAACGGTTAATATGGTATCTAGGCTAGTGAAAATATATATATGAATATTTGTGAATGTTCAACAGATGGATACGCGTTCCCTTTTGAATATGCATCTAACATTTAAATACGGGTCACTTTTGCATTTGTTTCACCAAAGGCACATACTATTACTTAAAAAGATGTAATGGATAGTATTTTTTTCTGTTAATATAATGATTACCAGATGTGTCAGATTACTGAACATGTTCATAAATCCTGAATGCAAATGTTCTAAAGTCTCTCTAGATATAGATCACTGATGATGTCTGTTAAGGCTGACATTATAGGTTCATTGCAGCTTCCTCTTTCAATTTTTGTTCTTTTTTGTATTCGGTCTATTTCATTTTAGCCGGATGAAATAATAATTGTATTGATTTTGTCTTCTATACAGTATGTGGCAAACCTAATGCTTATACATATTCATAGGCGGAGTTGTGCACCATCCAGCCAATAAATAAGACTATTTTCACGCTTATGTATACTGGTAAATAGTTTGTACATTTCTTGTTAGCCGGACAATATTTAGTTACATGCGTTCGACTTTTTTTCCCTTCGTAAACACCACATACTAAGTCACAATAAGTAATTGTGTCCGAGCATGGTCTTCAGAAGAACTAAGCAATATCTGTGAGTGTTTAGTATCATGTCCATCGTTTTCTAACTATAATGTAGAAATCATATTTCTCTATACAATGATGATGAACAAATACTGTCACTCTCTGCTTCCGTGTTAAGTGAAAGTTCGTTTGTAGAGTATTTATCAAAGATGGTTCACCACACACCTTCTCCCTCCACTATTGAAGTATTAAAGATAAGTACAATGTCTGAATACTAGCATACACTACACAGTAAGGGTATACTCTGGCCATTTGTTGTGAATAATGCTTGACTTGAGGCCTTTTGCATCCAGGAATGACGCCACAATATGCGGAAGGCAGTCAGATGCACTGGACATGTAAATGCACATTACTCTCCATTTATGCATGTGAATCATTGTAAAATCATGTAGTAATTCTCGTCTATTCATCAAAGCGACATTTGAAAAAAATGCACTATTTTTCAAGCCGTGCATGAAATATTCACTGTTCATCTAGATAAATACGGCATATGAAAGTCTAACAAGGTAGTTCACTGCGTTGAATCCATGAATAATGACAAAGGTGGGAGATATAAATTATGTCCAGTCGTAGAAATAGTGACCCGCTCGAAGAAATCTCCTTCCACTTATTAATTATATTATACTAGTTTATTTCCGGAATAGGGCATTGGCATATATATGATTTATCAGTACATCACTCATAAGTCTTGTATGTAATCCTATGGGCAAAAGTTTACTGAAAGCATTCACTTTTCTTTGATTGCTATAGTAATGTATGAAATTTATCAATTTAGGCTAAAGAGTCTAAAGAGTGTAAATCGTCAATAGTTCATTAGACCAAAAACACTTTCCTCACAAGTGCCTCTGAATATCTCTTTAGAACTTCAGTGTCTAGAACGGTATATTCCACGCAAATTAAATTAAGTATGCAATTATTTATATTGAGTTACTCAGATTCAAGTCTCCGTCTATGCTGAAATACTGAATTGTGAATAAATATAAAAAGGAATCACTTCTAACCTGAGGGAGAATAAGGAAGTTCGATTATGTGTTCTACTTTTACGATACTTACATACCGAGCATGTGGAAATGCAATTCAAAACAGTGGCACGTTGTCCACAACTCACTGTTTAATATATGTATAGTATTTACTCCTTTCCCCCTTTTATAGTGCTCAGTGATGTCCTGTTTTCCGTTCAATAATTCTTGTCAAAGTCTCTTCCTTTTGCTTGATGTTATATCCTGCTTCAAGCTGAATTGTATTTTGAGTTTCCCATATATATCAATAATGTTAATATGTTCTCTGTCTCATTTCGAACTATTTAAACATGCACGCATACCGCGCAAACACATTATGAGTACTTTCTTGCTTCAATTTTCCTCGAATCATCGATTGAAACTGGCAAAATGTAAACATTCATTCTACATTCCAGAGGTGGGAAAATCCAGATGACTTAGTTTCCTTTTAATTTATATCAGAGCAAGTCACCTGACTTTGCGAGACTACAAGTACATACATGCTTGTGTTTAAATTGTATAGAGGCAACACATGGGGTAGATGTCAGCTACGTCGAGTGTGCTGTAAACTGGTCAGAAACAACAGTACGATCATAACTACTCCTACTACTGCTACAACTACTACAACTAATATTACAACTATTACTACTTTGTTGCTACTGGAGTTTCTACTACTTCTATTACTACTGCTGGTACTACTACTACTATTGCTATCACTATTTACTACTCCTGCTCGATAATGTGATACTTCTAACATTCCTGTTACGGCTACGACTAACACACACACACACACACACACACACACACACACACACACACACACACATGCTATTCTTCTCCATGCTGCAACGGTTGCAGACCAGCAAAATTTATATATATTTTACTGTTACTACTATACTATTATATACTGTTACCAGTGTTTCTGCTACTACTCCTACTGTCACTACTACTACTGCAGTTTTTCATTAAAAAATTTCATCTTATCTGACCTTGTTCACTCCGATTCATATGCAAGGTAACACGTGTATCTTCTTCATGAGGTTTTTGTTCTCTATGACAAAATAGGTATGTTATATGAAGAGGTACCGTTAGGAGAGAGAGAGAGAGAGAGAGAGAGAGAGAGAGAGAGAGAGAGAGAGAGAGAGAGAGAGAGAGAGAGAGAGAGAGAGAAAGACAGACAGAGAGAGACAGACAGAGAGTAGTCGAATTTGTCGACTGTAATATGAGATGAATGCATCTTCACGACAACCCTTTTTGAAATGATCATCCACATTTCATGAATATTGCATTGCTGTCATAAACCAAGTGGAACCATATATATGCGTTCTGTGCGGTTCCTAACTAACATTCACTGTAATTTTACGTGTAAAATCAGCTCACTTTGTCCAGGAATATACATTCTGGTTTCTTAAACGAGAATCCTATGTGTTTGTCAAAACCATTATGAACTAGATTTGTGTTTGTACAAGTGGCACGTCCTTTTACAGCCGTATGCCTATTACTGCGGCATTTAAAGATTTTTGTTCAGTGATGTCAATATGCATAACATCGGAATAATCTGCATGTAAACATAATATCAGGAAGTGTACATAGCAGTGAATATTAAAATTGTGAAGAATAATTCTAATCAGGATAAACAAAATCGAAGATTTTCTTTACATGTACACATTTCAGTACGTGATCAAATCCCATTAAAACCATATCCAGTTCCAATTCCTTTTTTTGTATTTTCAATCATATAATCGTGTCGAGCACATTGTATAGAAATCGTCTGCTTCACACTCTCAACAATACAAGCAGAACTGGTGACCTGACTGACGCTATTCGATAAGAATTGTTATCTAACTTGTGGGGGCCCAATAAGGGTGTAATGTCAAACTCGTGAGTTTTGTTTCAGGTGGGTTCTTAGATCAGTAGTATAAATGCAAATTAATGAACACTGTCATCCCATACTGGTATATGGCCGAATGGTCGAAAACAAGGATAATCGAAATTAAGTAAGTAACTGTCATTGCTTCAAATTCATTAAAGGTGTTTTCTAGACAATGGGTATACAATTAAAGTTTACGTGAGGTGGGGTTAACTATCAATATACCATGTAATATAACATAAGAATATCATAAACCATAACTATTTCATGGATTTACTACAACTCGGACATATAAAGACTTTGATTACATTTATGAATTTAATGTTGAAATTTTGTTATTAATTGTGTTGCTTTTACATAATATTTCCTGATTTAAAAAAAAAAATTGGTACTTTGAAACTGTACTACCGACGGTCACTGTATTTAAGACGTAAGACGTTCTCTTTAGAGCGCCTCCGGTTAGAGGTCACCTCGGAATATCCAGCACTTTGGCGATCCTGTTGATCGGAAATTAAAATCATTCACCGTGACAAATGCAGCACACGTTGATTACTGATGCAGTATGATAAAAGCTAAAAAGTAAGTATAGTTAAATTTATTTGGGTATGTTTTCTAGGTAGTAACGCGGTAATAGGACGTATCGGTCTATGCCCCACTGGCGACCAAATAGTCAAAATCCCAAAAGTTGAAAAAGTTAGACAAACCTTAAAAATTATACAATGACATTCAAATTAAAATGGTTCATCTACACATGCATGCAAGTACATATATAACTTTAATTTGTCGACCTTAATTTTTCTCAAAATCCAGCTGTTTTTTCATAAAAAAAATCCGGGTCCAAAAAACTCAATACCGTAGGAACAAAATTAAAAAATGGTTATGATGGCTTGAATAGATAATCATGTCATCTACACATGAATAACTATAGGCCTATCATGTTTCCTGGTTCTATATAAAGTGATGTTTGCTTAAAGGTGATAATAAGGTTCTTGAGACAAAAATGTCTCATATTCAAAACGTTAAAAATGTGTTTAAGATAGTGAAAAATGATGGAATGGCCTGAGTATCTAATGATTGCTTCAAATAACTTTTGCTTAATCTTGCAAACAAGGTTTTCGTAAAATAAAAATAAAATGTTTGACAGCAAATTCATAAGTGTGTAACATATTCGACATATTGCTGTAATTGCTTGAAAATCTAATACGGTTATCTATACATGCATATAAATATGCTAGCTAAATTTTGTTTGTGTTTATCTATGTTGGATGATTTTGCGCAGTCTTGTTAATAGTCTTTTATGGACAGACAAAACATAAGACAGAGGAAACAAACATCATTTATAGTTTCGGCCCGTACTAAATATTCAGCGTATTTTAGGATTTTTGCAAATATGACCAAACTTTGAAATATAATTATCATGTTCAAGACGAAATTTCAAAGGCGGGAAATTTGCTATTATGCATTCTCTCTACTCTACTAAATGTACATGAACAGATATTTGAGAGACGAAGAAAATTCTCAAATATTGGCCACCAGTGGTAAAAGTTCATAATATATGACAAGACTTCGTGTAATACCATGGTCGACATGTTCTGCTCTTTCAAATAGAAACTGAATCAGTTTTCTCGGATGAGCATTCAGGGAGACATTACCTCTTGTGCAGTTATACGATTTTTCTTACAGAGTATCTAGCGTCTGCGGTGTCAACTTTCCAACTAAAATGTAATTCTCAGAAATGGACTAGTTTGTTGGGTATCAGTTGCTGACGCGGGACAAGGACTGAATCGTCCTGTCGCAAAGAAACTCGCTTTTCACTATGTCTCTCTATTCATCTTCATTTTGCAAAGAGAAACCGTCGTAGCCAAGTAAGACGTCATTATATCCGGGTACTTGTCAAGGAATTTACTCTTTATGATTCTCTTCATAAGTATGTTATGCAATTATTGCACGAATTATTAACTCAGACATTTCGTGACCACTTTCTACAGAAACAGTTTGATTCATCCACTCAAAATGACACAGAATCGTGATAAGAAATACAGTCATGCTTCTGGTCTGGTCAATTGTGAAGCATATACTAAAGTTTTGGTTTCGGAGGCATCACATTGCAAAATTATGTATTCTTAAGCTTTTGCAATATTTCTAACAATTGTAAATTAACATACAAATGTGTGTATAACATTAATTTAGATTATATTTATTGCGAGATTAGAAGTACTAATTTAATCTTTTGGAGGGAGTTTACTTAAAAACTAACAACTTCAATGGAAATTTTAGCTACAAAATTGTGATTATTTTTCAGTCTTCAGAAACTACATGTTAACAATATATCAAGGGCAAATAAAAATTGGTCTTCACAAATGAAATAATGATTTTTTTCTATAATGTATTCTAACAAGCTTAATCATATCAAAGAACCTTCCTTTCTTGATGAGCATGACATGCGAATCATTATGTTTGAACTTACATTTGTCGCATAACTCTCCACTTAGACCACTGCCTTGTAAGATGAAGTGTGCTCTTGAGCAAACGGCCATGAAGGAAATACAACTAGCTTTCATAATTATGATTTAATGTTGTTACAGATACAGAACAAGCAAAGTTATTGAATAGGTGCCAGTTGTGTTATCTCTTCAATGAATCGCTAAACTAAAAATCCTAAAAGTCCTAAAAATCATTAATATTTTTTTCTTCATTTTTCTTGGAGATCCCGTGACCAGCGAAGAATGTTACTCGTATTCAAGAGAAATGTCTATTGACTTCGGTCTTTTTGCTCTGCGTAGGATGACAAAGGGAACATGTGTGATTCTGCCTGTTCCGGAGACATCACTTACACAACAAATTCCAGCCATATCATTAAAACACAGCTATTTCCAGAAAATGTCATATAACCTATGTTGCTTTTTATATGATGTGTCCAAATTAGAGCCGACGATATGTAGCATATACTCTTGGTGCATTTGAATATATAACTAATGCACTAGACTGCATCAAATTGGTAGAAAAATAAAGAACATATATAAGGGACATAATAAGTGTAGTGATGCTTTCTACGAAAAGCTACACTCAGTTTTACAGCAAGAACACTGCTGAAGGTCATTGAGGTCCATAGTCACGGAATGTGGTTAGATCCGAGGAGAAAGGATAAACCGTAAATACCATCAAAAAGGTCGTGGAATTGGGGAATCATATTTATATTATAAACCAGCCAAAGAGAACAAATGAAATCGTCATGCCCTTGTTCCAGCATAAATTTGTCCATACACAGCGCTTCGACAGTTCCGGTCAGGAAAGGCGTCTCAATTTCTATTCTCGCCACGGGAACGTGATCAATTGTCTAATCTAATAATATAAAAGTTTTTTTTCCTACCATGCATTTGGTCATCCCTAACGCGACTCCGCTTAACTACGACGCCCGTACACCTGGTGACAGATAAAAACGTTACTTTTTGACCGCCGACGGTACCTTTAGCTGTCGGTACCCTCGCCTCGTAGAAAATACAAGTGTCGATCGACTAAATAATAACCCGACCGATCACCATACTCGCATTATCCGTTCCCAAATTATAACGTGGAAAACCTTCACGCTTATTCCCTCCTGACCACCTCGTGCTTTCAATAGCAACCGTTACTCTCCCTTCTCAGTGGGCAACAAATAAAAACAATCGATATGTATATATTTGTATATGATGAACGAGGGGACTTCGGCAAAATGTAAGCGAGATATGCACTCACTCCACTTGCATTATCCTTTGTCAGGAATGTCACAATCTGAAGCAGACAAGTGAAAAACAATACGGGAGTGAAGGCATATGTAAACCAATGTCAACGCTCCGCTTAAAGCATTCCCACTTCTGAAACCATTGTAACAGGATGAAAGTGGGTGGGACTGGATCTGGTGAAGACACTTAACAAAAATATGTGAATGAGATGCTTATTTATAATGCAGAAATTAATGATAATTGAATCTCTGACACACTGGTTCACACGTCTACTTCCGTCTCGCTCAAACTAAACTCAAACGACGGAAAATCCTACCCTACACATGCACACAAAGTTCATCAACGGATATAGTAAAATGGTGTAGTTTCTCAGCGGATTCGATCGAAGAATAGTTCACCAAAAAATCATCACAAATGGTATCATTTGTCAACTGATATGATCACTGCATGGATTTTATCAACATATATGATTGATGTATGGATTTTATAAACAGATGTGATCAATGTATGGATTTTTCAACAAATATGATCAAAATAATGAATTTTTCAGCACATATGATCGATGTATGGATTTGTCAACAAATACGATTAATTAATGTATTGTATATCAACGAGTATGATGTTACATGAGATTGTCGTACATATAATGACACTGAATTTTTAGGTGAAAACCTTATATATTGTTCATGATAAAATATGATGCTGTTTCGTCACGGCATGCCGACGACGACATTAAATAGTCCTAATCCCGCTTCCAATGAATGGTTGAGGAATGATTTCGTGCAGTCCACTCCTCCCGTCCTGCTTAAGAATCTCTCTATACCCCGCAGACCGGTTCATCCAAAACCTTTGGCTCCTCACACTGAATCAACCAGTAACCTCCGTCGAACCAACGTTACTCAAGTGACCATTGGTTGCTGTATCCGGGTTAAACAAATTATGGAATTCAACGACTCCCAGAGACAGCAAAAAAATACAATAACTGAGCCGTGTAATACATGAAACACGTTTAAGTGCGAATACTGTGATATACATTATGCATGTGTGCACATGAACTGACTTTGTTAAACATCAAATTCTTCTTTCATAAGAACTGATGCACGAGATTATGATTGTAACAACCACGTTTGCACATAAATCTGTCTGCGACAAGATATAACACACTGGATTATAAAACTTTGAACGTTTCTCATAGTTTAATGCGTGCAAGGTATAACTGAGTTCAGCTAGTTTGTTCTGTTATACAATCTTTACCCTGAAACAGACTGTATTATATCCTATCGCATGGAGTTATGTAGCAGAAGTCTGATTTTCTTGAAAATTTAGAAGAGATTCCGAAACAGTCAATGTATAAGCAAATTTCCTCAAATAGAGCGGATAGCACAAAAGAACAAAGTTTGATATTTTCACATACCTCTACAGCTCAAGATTGATTCCGTAAAGTGGCCAACTTCGTTACAAGGCTAATCTACATTGTGATGATATAGAGAAAAATAGTACTATAAGTACTATACAGGTGATCAAATCCACGGCCAGAGAATACGCGGTGAAAGCTAACCACCCTCTCTTGCTGGCGCTTTCCGTGTACTCTAGAGAGTGAGCATAAAGCAGTATTTCTAAATTGCAAAGTCCAAAACCATACACCGTGGGTAATGCACGGTGCAACTGAACCCATTTACATTTATGTTCATATATAATACAAAGTATTTTCGTGAACACAATTCCGTAACACCACGAAACTATAAAATATGACGGATTTCAAAATAAGACGATTTTAAAGATAACACCAATTTTTTACAGTTGATAATGACTTCAAATAAGAGTCTCGAGACGCCCAATTTTCAGGCATGTATTTCATATATATTGGTACGTGACCACATTTTTAGATCTTTGTATAAGACGTTTATTTGCAAGACTTGCTTCCATCTTGCCAACAAATTACAACTTCATGCACACGAAAGAAAATAAAATTCACCAAACTCACGTGCTTCATATATAATTATGTGACCCTCAAACTAATCAGAATGGTTACTTAAATAACCTACATATTGACCTCAGTCTGACTACCTTTATACTGCCAGAGTATACTATTACATTTAGGGCAACAAGCACACTAATATTTATCAAGAGAAACATCGATACAAGCAAAATAAAAGAAACAGTATAAAAAAAATATGTAGGACCTGTTTTACTTTAGTACTCCACTGTTTGGAATCCTTGGCAAAATAAATACAAATCATTCAACATAGATCTTCTATCAAATATATTTTTAACAACAACTATAACGGAGGTATAACATATATACTACACAAACTCGATGATGGTCACAAAAGGCTTCTCTTTGTTTGTTCTGTAAAATTAGAAACAAAGTGGACAAAATAGATCTTCCTTCCTACATCCTTATCAGAAAAAGAGATAGATATAGTATTTCCTACTCCAAAACAGAGCTTCAGAAACACTATTTCTTCCCTAGAATTGCTAGAATCTGAACCAACTTACATCCTGGACTAAAAAATACTCCATACCTTGCTGGTCTGCAATCATCCAAACTATAATCATCCAACTCATTATTCACTTAGTGTATCCATCATTCATCTTCCTTATAATTCAGCCACCTACTCATTCACTCATGATCCCTCTTCTTCCATTCAACTTAAGCACCACTCATGTCAATCTCGACTTTATTGTTTCTATCACTTCTACTGCAGCTCACAATTCCAGCCACGACATATTTTTCCTCTTTCAGCCTACCAGGTATTTTCTAAAACCAGTAAGTTGTTTATGGTCTGCCCTCTGACTGTGCACTTCAAATAATACTCTGTCAAGAGGGTTTGGAACATCAAGCAGATACAGATACAGATATATACAATGTATGCACACGTTGTTTTTGTCGTAAAGGGGAAGGTAGACAACTTGGAATTTATTACTGCCCGAAGACACTCGAAAATACCACGCTCTTGAATAGAAGACGGTCTTGAAAATAAACATCTGAAATCTTATCAAAAAAGAAAATAAGGCGCGGTTTATTTTCGAGATATTAGGCCATATTATTTTCAATTCAGAAGTGCATCTGTTTTTATTTTTATCTTCAAAATCTAGCAACCTATTCTCAAATTTAAAACTTGTACAGTATCTCTAAATTACAATGTAAATACATAATGTTCAGTTCATGTTGTTGCGTCTTACATCCAAAATGTGACTTCCTAATCATCTGTGCTGACGATGATCATTTGTTGATTGTATTGCTCTTCTTTCTGTAGCTACAGATGACTAATACAAAAGTGTACACTCGGTAATCTTTATTTTATCTGGCGGTCAGTTCAACAACTTAATACGATGTGGGCAATGAAATCTGCCTGGGGTGGAAATGATGAGATTTCTACACAAATATTCTAATTAAATGTAATTCGTTTTTGACGTTGAAGAAGCAGATAAACATCGATCTCTATGAATTTATTTTTGCATTTATTTTATTTTCTTTTGTGTATTTATATTCAGATATCCTCCGTTTTGTTTTAGAGTTTATTGCATAGACAGCAATAGAAATGTAATGTTTTTCTAAATCAAAATGCAACAATATATTTCAAACAATTCATTTGCGAACAAAACAAGAGTAGTATTCTTAGTAAAATTTATAAAATAATGATCATCAATTGCAGGCAAATCCTGCAGCTGTCTCTCATTTGCCGGCGTACAATCGTGGATACAAATATTTATTTTGTGTCATTGACGTGTTTCCAAAATCAACTTGGGTAGTTTCTTTGACTTCTAAAAACAGTTTTTTAGTTAGTACGAACTTTAAAACTGGTTTTGAAAGAAAGTGGTCGACATCCTTTACGATGGCAAACAGACAAAGGCGCCGAATTTCTGAACCAAGAATTGAAAAAAAAACGACCTTTTACACTACTGAAAATCCCGAAACAAAAGCGAGTGTCGTGGAACGTTTTCAAAGAACTTTGAAAGAACGTATCGGTCTCTCCTTGTTTTACAACGTCGGTATTTATAGCAGTATTTATTCCTATACTAAATGTATCTGATTACTTTTCTAAATTGTTATTATAGCCTAATTTTTGATCACCATATCGCAAATATACCATCATCACTAAGTGTATAGATTAGCCTACCGGTTGAATTTGAAATAAATTGCTGAAATGTCACGGTAATGTTTTCATCTGAGTCATATTCTTGTACGCCCAAATTAAAATTTCAATTACCTTTGTTACAGTGGAAACATACTGTGTAATAGATGTTCTATTTTTTTCTTGACCACCTGAAATACATATCACATATGACCTTTTATAATTTGACAACCAAAATATTCCTTCTTCTGTTACTACTTTGTTACCTTGTAGAGAAAAGTGAGCTATCCTATTTATTCATCAATTATTACCATTTTATTGGTTTCTTCGGCAGACATTTTTCTCCAGTATTCAACTTTTCCAGCTCCGTAATGACATTTATGTTTCTAAAGATTTAACACATCAGCCGATGTAAGTCCAAATCCTTGATTTACAGTATTATGCTCTTCAAGACCATTATTGCTCAAGTATTTAGTTTTCCCATTTATATATCTCAAATAGCTGTTAGGAGAAACAATAAAATTATAGCAGATTATTTTTAATTGTTTTACACTATAATAGTGTTGGTTGACTAAAGGCTTGTTCATCAAGTAATGGAATATTACATTCTGACAATAGTTTTCATATCTGAAAGTAGTTGTCAAGCCTATATGTTCATTTTGCTAACTCTAATATGCTTTTATCTGCTAAATGCCAATAAGGTATTCCACATCCTGATGTTGCCATCTATAGTGCCCAGTTCAGTTGATTTTGCCAAAATTTCATATCACACTGTGCTCTATATATGTTCACTGTATAACAATTGTCAAATTTTAAAGTGTTTTTATCAAAATTATTTACTGGCCTGTACGTAAAAAAGTTGGTTTTTGTGTGATATATTTCAGTTCGTCGAATTGACATGATACATGTTAACTTAGATTACAGTAGTTAACAAATTTTATGTGCTAAACGGATTTCCTAGACAATAGTAAGATAAATTGCTTGCTATGTTAGTATCTTTTTTTAGTTTTTTTTGTATAGTCCTTAGAAGTTCTCAATTTTATTTATTTTGTAAGTGTTATAAATTGGAAATATAACATAATGGGTGGTAGTCATTCATCTAGTATTCTATTAGCTTGTGTTCATGGTTATTATTATTTTAACTCTTGTCTCGTGGGCGTGCACATAAGGTATTGCTTTTTGAAACATGAAAATAAGGTACTTTGTGGCTGCGCCAGCATGAATCACTTCTATATTACTGAAAAGGGGTGGACTGTTTAAAACAGTACGGTTTATATAAACATCGGACTCTGTATTATGATGTTTTTATCCTTTTCTCTTTTTCTTTGATTTATGTGTCTTTTTTACGATACATAAAATTACGCAGCACTGCATAGTCAGTACTGTGCTGATATGCCGTAAACCCTACACATACATACATAAGTACGTACGTATGTACATACATACATGCATACATACATACATACATACATACATACATACATACATACATACATATATACATACATACATACACGCATGCATGCATGAATGCATGCATGCATGCATGTATACATACATACATACATACATACATACATACATACATACATACATACATACATACATACATACATACATACATACATACATACATACATACTACTTATGTAAATTCCTTTATCATAACCAGCTAAATACCACCGCATTTCTTTCCGAGTACTAACATATTTAACCATGTTCAGATTTAGTTTTACATATGACCTTTATTTAGGTACTGTGGGTAAGTGCATACATTGATCATAGATTGATAATGCATCATTAAACATAAAATTGGCATATAAACTATGCAATGAAATGCTAAATGCTGTTCACATAGAATCCTTTTCCACTTCAGTCTTCAATCTGCTGTAACTTAGTCGCAAAGGGTTTGTCATATGAAACGCCATGCCTGGTAAATTTGTTTTCTCAAGTTACATCACGACCTAATTTACACCATAATTATTTCATTCTACCTTGTATAGGTCAATAGGGTACTGAAACATTTATTAAGATTTTGAACATGTATTAAACACCATCTGCAATATTAAAATATGAATCTATGATGTCAAAGCGGTAACTTCACGCTTTTTTAAACGCATTTGATACCTACAAATGCTACATTTATTTCAGTTGTTAGTTATTTCTGAAAAAGTGTAGAAAAAATCACTTGTTGAGACATTACATTTTCTTTGATTAATAACGCAAGACAATGCATTTCAAAGTCAGAAATCATAAAATGTTATCTATGTGCCTTAAATTGAAATCAGCCTCATGTTGTAATTGCATAAAATATAACCTACTGACGCAACAGTGCCAAAATGTCGTGGATAACCTAAGTATCCACCAATGTTGAGTGGTTCTATCATGTGGAGTGTATACACAACAGCTTTGACAGGACAAAATGAATAACTTGTTTACACATCAACATTGTGAGGTCTTAGCGTGTGACTTGATTACACACCAACTTTGTGAGGACTGTAGAAGATAGACATCCTATTCTCTCGTGTACAAAATAATTAGCGTAAATATTAGACAAAAATTATAAACACTTATTTTAGGTCCTGATAAGTCATGTCTTACAACAAAAGCAAACTTTATTTCGCACACTTGTTTGTGTGTGTGTGTGTGTTTCTTTTAACTGTTATCATATTGCTCCATGATTTTTTACCTGCCTAGATGACCAAAAATTATTATGATTTAACCTCAAGAAGCTCCGAAATTTATATATTTAAATCCTCCCACATGTTAATCCACATGCACTCGGGGCAAGCATTAGGATGACACCCTCCTAATGCCAGATTTTTTCCTAATGGTGGTGTGTAAACATGGGATTTTCCTATTAATGTACTTGATGTGTACACCCCCCCCACACACACACACACACGCAAAAACATCCATTTGAACAGTTATGATGGTACGAAGGGTTCTTTTTCCGTCCTTGTACTGTGCAGTCCATGAAAGGAGTTGCCTTTAGGATGCAGATCCAATTCATCTTGATAACATGTTTCAACCAGCTCACTGACCCACTTCTGCGATAATGTTCCTTGGCTTTGTCTTATTTAAAGATCTGGACTTACATTGACGATCATATTTGTGGAAAAAAGCCGACGTATCTTTTGGTAAGTAGCCTTTAGGTAAGGGTTAACAATAAAATCATACGCAACATTAACCGTTGTTGAAGTAAAAGTACGCTAATATATAGACGCCAGGCTTGTGGCAGGTTTTACGACATCAATAAAAAGGGAACATTTGTTTTTCTTACGTTAAAGTAGTTGACAAAATTAATTACTTATATAAACTTCTTTGGGAAACCCTTTGATTTCTTGTCCTACTCAGAGATACACTCTAATGGGTCTTTCATCCATCATTGCTTCTGCTTCTCTCGCATGCTGGTCTAACGGTTTATTTTTTGTATCTATTGTGTGCATCATTGTGTTCTCAGAGACTAGTATTCGCTGCCTTTGTATAACAGTAGGGTCTAATGGATATTAAGAATGTGCTTCTTCTGTTTCACCTTCTTGTCATTCTTCGATCTGTTTTCGCTTGCCTTCGTGTATCTGGTATTAGTCCAAGGGAAGCGTTTTCTCTGCTGTTCAGGATCAGAGAAATCACAGGAGGCACAAGGTACGAAAGGATCCATATGTAAATCATCATCATCACCTTCTTGTCTTGTAAAGTCTAACCATGAATGATAAAGTTCCATTGATGGAACACCAAGAATATTTGACGTGGTGTCGGACTAAATGTTTTAGTTTAATGCATTCACAATTCTATCCCTTATGTTATGAAGTATTCTGAAATTTGCATCTCTGTGGTAACCAGTTTCTAAAGTATTCATTGTAGTATTCCGTGTTTCTTTACGTCATTTACTAGCAGTGCTCTCAATTAACTTCTCTCCACTGTTTCTCAGATTTTCTAAAGCTTTGTTTTCCTTTTGCCATTTCCTAGCTTTCAGGTTAGCATATGCTATTTGATGAGGTTTACAATAGCTACTGGTTTTGTAAAATTCATTAATACCTTCTTCAACTTGAAATTTTGAACATGTCTTAGTATCCATTTGTATAACTTGCTGACTTTCAATATAATTGTTTTAAAATAAATTCAAAGAAGATGTTTGATAACTTTCAACACATCTGTCATTAGTTTGCAAATTTAAATGGAAGGTGAGCAAGAGAATATCCAAGATGAAATTAAATTTGAAAAGGTAACCAAACCAAACACAAAAGATCCAGGTAGAGTGGAACATAGCAGACAACGTAGTAAACGTTCATACGAAACGGTTATTATAAATACTGACCACGACATTTCCAAAGGCAATATGTAATATATGTAACGTCTACGACATACGTTTCGACCATATTTCTGAATAATTTTTGAAGTAAAAACAAACTCTTAGAAAATGAGCAAGTGACCTGGTAGGTTAAAAGCTTATACTAGAAACCATTTACTGCACAAAACAAGAACATGGGAGAAATACACGCGTCATATAATAACTTAAACAAAGTAAAAGACCAACGAAAATAAAAAACTAATCCTGTATTATTTAAACATCTTTGAGTCGAAACTGAAACTCGAGGCCGATATATTTGACAGTTTGGAGTCTAACACGGAATTCGGGAGATTCCTAGATCTAGAGGGATTTACAATTGGCACATCTCCTTGCACGATTAAATAATATGGTTGTTCAGAACTTGTTTCAGTCATAATTTAGCAATCGAGACAGGTCAACGTCCTGGTTTGGATATATCTGTAAGAATCTGCCCATATTGCGAAAAGAATGGTTTAATACTTGTAGAAGATGAACATCGTTTTTTCTTCTAGTATGTAACGCATATGAGGATCTCAGAAAAAAGTATTTACATAAAAGATGGCTTAATAACAGATTATTAATAAAAATGTAATCTTTTGTCCGCTGTTAATCCTAGTACCTTGATAAGTCTAGCTACATTTCTGTATTATGCCTTTATAAGAAGAGAGAGTTTGTGATGTGTACTAATATCGAATACACATATCTAGTTATCTATACCAGTTGTTTCTGTGCTCTCTGTTCTAATTTTATATTATGCTATTTTATATGTATTATAGGCCGGCGGTCTAACATACTGAATAAATGTGTTGTACTGTATGGCATTGTGGAATAACCTGTATTTGAACTATTAAAGCAAATGGGGACGGTGAGTATGAATTTGGGTTTCTTGCTAAAAAAATTTAAGAAAATCGACATTGTCAAATTTGTATCCAAGATCGCATCCTCGTGAGCATTTTGTGACCCCGGCCTTTGCTATCTTGACGCACTTGTTACGACTCTATGGTCTAAGAAAAATGTAACAGAAAGAAAGTGAAACCAACAAATCAAGTAAAAAATCAACAAGCAATTTATTACTAGATAATTAAAATGAAAAATCAAAAAGTCACTTACAGTAATGTGTTTTGAAATCCTAATAATCCAATAAGAATGATTGTTCTAATCACAAGTCCTAAATATAGAATGTTCCGAATTCACGGCTGAGTCCTTGAATGTTATTATGTGCCAATGGTCTCCAAAGTCCTGATGTACTAGTCATCTTGATGTGCTGATGTCAAAATGAAGTATTCCAAAATCTCTGAATAAGTTCACATAAATTCCAAAATCATCAATTAAAAATCCAAAATCCAAAAGTTTGTGAGCACTGTTATAATCCAATGAATATTTAAAATAATTCCTCTCTTAGAATTTGTAATGAATTTTCACAACTGTAATAGCTCTTTACAAGACTGATGGTAATGTCAAAACTGAACAAATGTCCACCAAACAAGGTATATATAAAGATTGGTCACATGACAGAATGTTCTAGAATGTGTGTCATCTTAATGGAGTTTTACTTGTAAACAAAAATTCAACCTTGACCTTCAAATTGAGAAAACATATTGATCAAAACAACCTAATTCAAGGACACTAGTTAAACATGTTTTTCCTGATAACATTAAGATTTAAGCAAATATTAAAGTGAAGAAACATTTATAATTTCCTAAAATATTTATAATATTATATAAACATCATACATAACACACTACTCACAAGCAGGTGCTAGTCCATCTCCTTTGATGTAAACACGGATACAGTCTGCAGAAAATATAAATAAGAACAGGACGTAAATTCATTTCAATAAAATAATCAATGAATGAAGCAGACAAATCCAAGACGCAAGTAAACAACACATGAACGATAATATCCACGTTTTTCGTGTCCCTGGCGTTAATACAAAATATCAACGCAAAATAATCCTGCCTACAAATAGCCAATACTATATCTATAAAGCTCTTTCGGTTGTAAGATAATCTCAGAACGTAACTGCAAGCAATGATGTCAATTTATACACAAATGCAATTTGGTTTTATCTTCCAAAGTAAATGTATAAAACAGTCGGGTATTTTAACAAAGATAATATTTTGCGGAATCTTTTAAATGAATTTAAACGTGATTTCAACAAAAATTATATACTTACAACTTCTGAGAATGGTTTCTGCAGAGGATAAAGATAACTGCAGGAAACTAAAATGTCATGGCATTATTTTACACCCTCTGTTATAAAAGAATGGGTATTACCAACTTCAACTGATTACAAGTATTTCTACAAAAGGTAATGTATAACAATTATCTGAATTAGAAGATTGCTAGTTTATACATACATACATACATACATACATACATACATACATACATACATACATACATACATACATACATACATACATACATACATACATACATACATACATACATACATACATACATACATGCATACATACATACATACCACAATTCACACATTTAGTAACCTAATCATGATAATAGTTACTAAGTTTGTAATATATATTTTTTCATTACATAATTAATAATATAGCATATACCTTACTATACCATACCATTCCACTCTTTCTCTCTCTCTCTCTCTCTCAGCTGAAACAGATATAACCAATGCATGTACACATTCTATTTTTTAAAGTTTTCAACTGTGTAAATTACATACTTCCTTATTTTAAGAATAACAATATAACATTCAAGTACTTTAGATTAAGATAGTCACACAAATACATATATACATACCATACAAAATTCAGAGTGTATTCTAAAATAAAAAATATTTCATGACTATTTTTTCAAATTTAGTAAAAAAACACAAAATAAAAAGGCACAAAGTATTAGAGAATAATATCAAATATCATGATGATTTCTATTATTGCGTCCTGAGGCACTGGTGCCTCTTATGGGATACCGTATTTAGTGCAAATTGTGTCCCTTAGCCCGACCGGGATGTAAGATATTTAATAGATTCGAAGAAAAAAAATATTTATTTGTTCGTAAGGACGAGTGTTAGTGATCTATCCATTAAATATTTTACTTCCCCTTTCACATGAGTTTGTATGTAAGTGTATATGTGTTGGGTAGTAAATAACGTGTGTTGAATTGTAATTATGTGTGATAGTACTCCTTAAATATATAATGTATGTGTGTGGTGTTGGATAGTAAATAACCTGTCTTCAATTGTAATTATGAGCAATAGTAACTACATACAGTTTGTCCCATTTTAATGTATTTGTATGCATGTATGTAGGTGATGGATGGTAAGGGTCTGCGTTTGTTTGTCCATAAGTATGTATGAGTGACCCTTAACTATTCCCGTTCATCTGTTTTATTTGTAAGGGTGGATGTTGGATTGTAATTATGTATATTAGTGACCATCAAATAACTTCACATTCCCTAGTCCATTTTGTTTGCATACGTTGGTGCTGGATAGTCAATGTGGGTGATGGATGGTCATTACGTGTTAATCCTCATCACTATAAAGGTTGCATCAAAAGAGTGTAGCAGATGTTAACAACATATACCTTTACCGCCAACAACCCTTCTCAGGGCCACCGAGGTTTCTAGAAAAAGAAATACTACTCAATATTACCGACATTTTTGTTAAGTTTGTTTTTAAAATTTAAATTATTTTAGAAATTTTATTTAAACATTTTAAAATTTTAAATTTTGTACATATCTTTTACAATTAAGTTTCTACAATTAAATTTTCTATTTTGACAATTTCTAAAATTTGTTTGCGCTATTTAAATTTCTCCGCATTTTTTCAGTCTTCGCTGAATTCGGTATAATTTGTTTCATGTTTAAACTTTTTTACTTGTACATTTTTGCAAACAAAATGAATTTGTAAATTTGTTAATTTTTTTAAACATTTTTCTTATTAATTTTGTACAAATTCTGTTCACAATTTTTACATTTTTGGGAATTTCTGTTTACTCTCCATAAATAATGCATTAATTTAGGAATCTTAGTATTACTTTTAGTCTAGATCGTATTGGTGTGTTTTTCCTGCTTTTTCAGTTTCCGCTAAATTCCATAATAGTTTTTTAATTTTCTTTAGTCTAAGCCAGAACTTGTACATTATCGTGATTGTTTTCAGTCTTTGCTAAAGTCTGTGACAGTTTTAGAATTTTACTACTACTTTTACTCTAAGCCATAATTTTTACATTTTCTCCAGATTTTGTTCTGTCAATGCTAAATTACGTAGTGCTTTCAAACTTTTAGTACAAATTTTAGTCTAAACTATAATTTCTACATTTGTTTCTTTTTTTGTGTAGTCTCTACTAAAGTTTGTAATAGTTTTATAATTTTAGTATTGCTTTTAGTCTCGGACATTTTAATCTAACGTCCTTCTTTTTTTCAATCTCCCCTAAATTCCGTGACATTTTCGTAATTTAAGCATTACTTGAAAAGTCACGGGCATATTTTTCAATATAATACTCCGGATTTTTTTAGTGTCCGATAATGTCCGTATTAGTCTTGGAATTTTAGTATCACTTTTAGCATAGGCCATTTTAATATAATGTACTGTTTATTATCTACTCTCCGCTAAATTCCGTGACCGTTTCGTAATTTTAGCATTACTTTTAGTCTCGCCTATTTTAGTGTTATCATGATCTGTTTTCCTTGTAAATAGCGATTTATGAAATCAGTACAATGTGCACAAATGTACCGACATTGCCAACATAATTTGAAGTATAGGTTATAAATTATGTATAAATCTCGGATATATAGAGGATATCTACTTTTTTGAGTATATATAAGGAAATATTTCACGAGTGAAGTGGGAAACATTGTATTATTGCTAGTGAAATATTCCTTACATATACTCAAAACGCAGATATCCTTAAAAAAACGTAGATTTTCTTTTTATTGTATACAGTCCATTTGCATGGATTTTTCTGCGTTCTGTGCCAATGCTATTAACGACTGCATTACTACATCTATAAAAAGAAGTTCCGAAATTAACAATAATTTTAGAGCAGCGACATTTTACAAAGTTAGCTTCTACAAATAATGCTCCAGATTGTGTATCTTGTCAAATCATTGACTGTTTTCATACAAAAATGAAGAGATTTTTTATTTTCGTTAACAACTTTCTTGCGCAGATTTATACAGTGGATATTATTGGTGTGGGTATACTGTAGAAACATCACAGAGACGTCAGATCCGACAGATTTCAGAGCGTAACATTTTAAAACAAAACATTTTAATGGTTGTGGACTTATTCGTATTGATTATGGTTCTATGGTTCTTTATTTGTTCATTTCTGCATTCAAATGTGAATATTTGGCCTTGGCAAGCCTGTAGTCTAGTTCGGTAACAGAATTTGCACCCAAATTACGATTGTCACTTAAATTCGGTTTGCAATCAACACTCATCAATGCCCGATTTCTCCGTCGATTTCAAACATGATTAAGATTGTGTTTAAAGTTAGAATCGCTACATAAATTTTTTTCATTACGGTTGTTTTTTTTCTTTTTTTTTTTTTGTTGTTTTTTTTTAGATGTGGTCGTTTGTCATAGAGTGTAAAAGGTACATGATATGGTATGGATGATAGAATATCGAATAGCAACAGTTCATGTAAGTTCAGTCAGTAATCGTTTGCAGTATTCACGTGGAAAACTAATTTTAAAAAGTTAATATTTGAAGCCTACTTTCTGTTGTTAGAAGTTCTTTTAAAGCTTTTTTTTATAGCGTGTCTTTATTCATTAAATAAATATATACTAGAGGGTCTTGACACATTTTAAAATCTGGTCAACATGATGGTGAGAGGGGGAGAAGAAGGAAAATGAAATAAGTATTAAATATGGAAATACAGATTTGAATAACATACATAAGCGCAGATATATTTCCTAAATAGGAGAATAAGGTAGTTCTAAAAGTGATATGGCCACTGTGGTGAATTCATTTTTCTCTCACATATATATTTCAATATCTCATAATGAAATATATAATAAATGAATGTAGCCACTAGGCAGCATTCTGCCAAAGGGACTTTCCTCCCTCTGTCTGATTTGTAAAATGTAGGTGTTAATCCTCGTTACTTTAGCTCCTAACTTTACATTCTACAGTTACACATCTGTTTGTAGGTGTGGGTACTGGTCAGTAGTTATGGCTGCTAGTCAGTAACATTGCATATTTGTTAGCATGCGTGGGTGCTGGTCAATAGGTGTGGGTGCTGGTCAATAAGACTCTTTTTAGTAGCTGTGGGTGGTGTTTAATAGGTGTATTGAGTATACAATTGAGATCAGTAGATGTGGGTGCTGGTTAGTAAGACTTTGTATTGGTTAAGAGGTGTGTGTTTGGTTAGTACATGTGAGTGCTTGTCAGTAATACTGTATTGGTTAGTAGGACTGGGTATTGGTTAGTAAATGTGGGTGTTGGTCATTGAGACTGTGTTCGTTAGTAGGTGTGGATGGTGGTCATTAGCTGGATGTGCTGATCAATAGATGTGGGTGCAGGTCAATAATACTGTATTGGTTAGTAGATGTGCTAGTGCTGGTAAATAAGAATGTGTGTTGCCCAGTAGATAGGGTTGCTGGTCAATAAGACTGGGTGTTGGTCAGTAGAAGTGGATGCTGGTTAGTAGGTATAGATTCTGGTCAGTATGTGTGGGTGGTTGTGCTGTTCACTAAAAATGAATGTTAAACCTAAGGGCATTTAACATTGCTTTTTCCCTTGTCCCAGAGCGGCCCAAAATGTTAAACCTAAAACGTAGTGTTACATTCCCCATGTACCAAAGGGCCATTGATGCGGGCCGCGTAATTTTAAACTCCCACTGTCCCCAGGCTGGCCCAGTTGTCCCCAGGATAACCCGCCATACTAATCCTATTCCTAAATTACACTCTCGGTATGAATTTAGTGCATCCTAAGGCAGTTTTACATATAAAATTAAAGAAAGACAGAAGAAAGTAACAAATGACAAACAAAATTATAAAAATGCCTACAACAAACGGTTTACCATCATGATAACATTTACAGTATTCCAATGGAGCACTAAAGCTTTCCTCTTTTTCATTTGGTTCTAGATTAAATAAAAGTTAACACAAAAGTACTGCTTATTTCGTTGCAAGGACGATCTCTTCACTTTAATTACAGTTAGTTATAATTGCAATTAGTTACTTTGATTTGCATAAGTACAATCCGATTTCTTTTCCCAAAGCGAATGCATGTATATTTACATAATCGAGGATATACACACTAAGCGAATTCAAACATAATGTCAAAATAAAAAGATATGTTACAACTTTTTCTACATAAGGGATATTGACTACTGTACAACTGTACAAAAGCAAATATATGGCACCATTTCTTATGCCAACAAAAATATTGATTTAGTCACTTTCACAAATGCAATGAGAATTCCCCATGTTTGCATTCTTAAATTACTCTCGCCTTTTTCAAATACTCTATTCAGCCATGAATAATTGACACGCTTTTCCCTAACGCCAGTTTGTACTCCTGTAATGTAGGCTAAGTTGCCATATTTGTTTATGTCGATATAGTATTGCTTGACTATTGTGCAATTAAGTCTGATTCTAGTTATCGAAAATTCACAAAACTAACGAAGAACGAGTGCATTAAAAGTGTACGCCATTGTTGACTTCATGTATATGTTCTTAGTAATATGGGTTTAAAATCAACTATATATTAAAAGTATATATAATAAGTATAAGTTCCAATTAGAATTTCGAAAATTATTTATCGCTGAGGTTTTACGGTGAATGAAGAATCTTTAAACGAGTTTAATAAAATATCATGGGAAAGGAATACATATAATAATGTCTGTTTATAGTACCATTAAAATACATATTACATGTTTTTTTCAAAAGATTCCGCATAATATAGTAAAATGATCTTGAAGCCAATTTATGCGACGTTATAGCGTATTTTTGTGGGTCATTCACATGGACTGACATTTTCTCTATTCTGAAAAAATTCAAATTTCAAATTAAAGGTGTACACAAACAAATATGATCCTTAATTTCGGTGAATATGAAGTTTTATGAACCAATCAACCTGTCATAGAGACTTCTGTTTAAACTCGGTTAATGCTAAGTTTGCCGGCTCAAAATATTCATATTCAGATTACAAAGGCCAATCATTGTATAACATTAGATGGAATTAATTCTTTAGCTTGAGAATATCCTAATAGTCATGTTTGTCTGTTTAAACACAGCAGTCCTTTATGACAAATAATATAGCATAGGACAAGCATCTGGTCACACTAAAGAGTAAAAGAAATTGGCCTCTGAAAAAAATGAAATATTTTGCAAAGAAACCAATAAAATGGCGTGATTCCTACACCACAATTCTAGGCCTTGACTCCAGGAGACACGATGCAACGTCTTTGTAGTTAAGTTTTGACGGTTCCTCTGCTATCAAACAAATCAGAGTATTTACAGCTTCCTCTGCTTTCTCGGGAAGAGGCGTAAAATGAAATGCAAGTGCCACCAAGAAATAAGCGTATACAAGAGCATCAACTTGTATCAGTTTATTCCTTATATTTTGAAATATGTCACGTTGTAATATACGACTCCACAGAGTGACATTTTCTTCTGAAAGTGTTATCGGTAATATTATGTATGTTCTCACAAACTGAGATATAGTCATCAGAGGTCTAAATTTTATAATATCCAAGAGTTCTTCTTTGCTCTGTTACAAATATCGCTTTCTCCCTTTAAAGCGACTGTCGTATTCATTGTAAGAGCCTCCATTATAATGTCAATACTCTTATTAGGTTGTCCGAGCAGATAGTGAATCTCAGCGACTTTCACTTTTGAAGAAAACCCACAATTATTAGAGAGATGCTGAAGCAACGGAATAAGTTCCAATCTTTGTTGGCAATCGTCTCTCTGTAATTCACATTCACAGACACATTTTAGCAATCTTTTGTGTATATCATTGAAGACTTTATGTTGCGTGAAAATGTTGTAGGTGCTGATCACACTTCCGTGTACTGTTTTTATACGGTGAAATGTATTTTCTACATTTTTGAGAATCGCCACGTCAATGTCCAAACACATCCAATAAAACAAAGTCTTACCTGAATACCGATATCAAAAGTATCAACGTGTTCATTTTTCCAAAATAGGAACCTTATTAGTTCTTTAGGTCTGTTGCATCTATCTATAAAGACACTTACAAAATCGGACAAATCTTTAACAAGCTCATCTCTCATTTGCAAGGTCACTTTGCAATGTAAGATGTTGTTTTCGGGAATGAAATAATGTGGCACGTATCGTTTGCTAATACAGCCCTTTAAAACAATAAAGACTGAATTGAATTATCCTATCCACAAGGTACTTCGTCTGCCACATTTCTCTTTTATTCAGTTCCATTTGCCATAGGCATACGGTTTTGACCACGTAGGACGTCATGATATCGGGATACTTTTCCAAGAATTTATTTTTAAGAATCCTCTTTAGAAGTATGTAAAGGTGGTACTGAAGAAAACTAAAGCTTCTGATGAGGCATTTTTCGTGAAGAGCAAACGAGATGCACCACTCAATGAAACTAAACTCTCCTCTCTGAGATCCTTTTGGCACGATGTGGCATCCAGAGGTCACTATAGCTTGAACAATTTCCCGAGGTGGCCAGCTGCGCTTACGTACTCTCTCTGGCCATGCCTTTGCTTCGATTGGCCATTTAGGGTAGGATATGGACAAAACCACGTCTACTTTAAATGTAATCAATAGGTCAGACAATTCCTGGATCAGGAAGTGCATAGCTGGGCCTACAAACTGAGCTTCTTTGCTAGTAGCATCATTAGCTTCCATCGTTTCAGTACTAGAAAGATACAACCCCTCTCCTGGAACATCAACAAGTATTTCCTCTATGTCAACAGATGAGCCACGAGATATTAGTTTTAGACGCACAAATCCTGGTCGGTCACCCGTATATTCTATCTTGTAAAGTGATTGATTTGAATTGCGGACCATATCATTACCTGTTTCGGTAAGATTTATGCCTTCAACGATAATCATTACGTCAAGATCATCTTCGGGAATGTTGGCAGATCCATCTCCAATTCCACCTGTTACCAGTACGCGGTTATCAGGACACAAACATGCACTTATTTGCAAAATGTTAGGCATATCTATTGACATTAACTTGTTAGCATCTCCGTTTTGGAGTCTGTTCAAATGTTATGATAGCGTCAGTGATGCAGAGAAATTCGTTGTATTATTCATTATTGGAAAGTAAATTTTCGACGTAAGAAGTGATCATATACATTGCATGTAAGTGGATTTTCGTATGTTGACAAGTTTTTATTCTCATTCTCGCGTACCATTTTTAACCTTTTAGGAGATCCGACCTGACATCAAATTACATTGCTTCATTTGGATTATGGATCACTTCATTATCTGTGAATTTTAGTTTTCAGGTACGCAAAAATGCTGAATGATTCAAAGTCTGTTGATAGATATGAACACTAGTTTTCCAATTGGAATCAATACTCTTCCTTTGGATAAAGATATTTGCAATGTAAATAACTGCAATTAGTTCTTCATCACAGATTATATTGTTGATTGTATTGGTATATCTAGTTTATTAGAATTCAATTATGTGTACAGAGCCATGCGATTAAATCAAAATTATTTATAGACATTATTGAAAAAAGGTATTTTGTTTCTTGCTTCTAATGCTTTACGAATCATGTCTTTCAGTAAAGAATAAACACATAGCCATCCACCAGTTTTCGTTTTCTTATATAATATATACTTTTTGTTGTGATTCATCAAATATTGAAACATACAAAACTAATCATGCTTTTCAAAATTATACGTTGTGTTATTGCAATAATTGGCTACATATGTCATTGTTAATTTCTTAGTATCAGTATTTCGTTATTTATTTAGTTTAATTCATTTGTACTACCATGCTAAGGATTTTCAGAGATTTATAACATCAACGGAGACAACATATATTTTTTGCTATGTAATATACGTGTAATTTGTGAAGTTCATACGAGTTGTTTGTCACATAATGAAAATGATAGTTGATATACCGCTTTCTGATATTCTATTAAAATAAAACTCATAAACGGTTACTTTCTTTTTTTGTAAATTAGTTATGTATGCCTTTTTTAACAGCTAGACAAGCGCATTTGGTACGCTTCGTATCAAAAGGGTAGAAAATTAAAACATTGTTTTTTTTAAATGTACAAACAACTGTTAACTTTATACCTTCTTTATCCCAAATATCGTTGGTTAATATGGTATCTAGCCTAGTGAAAATATATGTACGAATATTTGCGAATATTCAACAGATGGATACACGTTTTCTTTTGAATCTGCAGCCAATATTTAAATACGGGTCACTTCTGCATTTCTTTCATCAAAGGTACATACTATTCCTTGACACGATGTACTGGTATTTTCTATCTGTTAGTATAATGATTACCATAAGTGTCGGACTACTGAACATGTGCATAAATCCCTTCTAAAGAAATCCTGAATACAAATGTTTTAAGGTCTCGCTACATATAAAGAACAGATGATGTCTGTTAAAGGCTGACACTATTGGTTAATTGCAGCTTCTTTCTTTCTACTTTTGTTTCTTTTTTGTACGGCGTTTATTCATACCTTTTCCATTTTAACCGCATTGAATAATAATTATATTGATTTTGTCTTCTATACAGTATGTGGCAAAAACCTCATGCCTATACATATTCATAGGCGGAACTGTCCGCCGTCCAGCCAATAAAGAAGACTTTTTTCACCCCTATACGTACTTGTAAACAGTTGGCACATTTGTTGCTTGCCGACAATATTTAGCTACATGCGTCTGACTTTTTCGCACTTCGTAAACGCCACATACTAAGTTACAAAACGGACCTGTGTTGAGCATTGGTCTACAGCAGAACTAAGCAATATCTGAGAGTGTTTAATATCATGTCGATAGGTTTTCTAACTATAAGGTCGAAATCATATTTCTGTGTACAATAATGAGGAACAAATAATGGCACTCTCTGCTTCTCTGTTAAGTGTAAGTTCATTTGTTTAAGCGTTTATCGAATATGGTTCACCCCACACCTTCTATCTCCACTATTGAGGTACTGAAGATAAGTACAATATCTGAATACTAGCATACACCACACAGTGACGGTATGCTCTGGCCATTGTTGTGGATAATGTTTGACTTGAGGCATTTTGCATCCAGAAATGACGTTACAATATCGGAAGGCAATCAGGTGCAGTGGACATGTAAACATATTTTCCATTTATGGATGTTCATCATTGTAATATCCTACAGTAATTCGTTACCTATCCATCAAAAAAATCATCGGAAAGACTGCACTAGTAATCAAGCGGTGCATGAATTCTCGACTGTTCATCTAGATAAATATGGTATATCAAAGAGTAAAAAGGGAGTTCACTATATGCGTTGAATCCATGACTAAGGACAAAGTTGAGATATATAAATTCTGTCCAGTGATAGAAAAAGTGATCCACTTTATAATTATATTATATTAGTGTATACACGGAATAGAGCATTAGCACATATTTGTCACTCATAAGTCTTGTATGTAGATCCAATGATCGAAGGTTTGCTGAAAACACTCATTGTTGTTTGATTAATATAAAAATGTGTGTAATATATCAGTTTAGGCTAACGTGTCAGAAGAGTGTTTAAGTCATTAATAGTTCCTGGTGTAGCCATATTGCAGTTATTTAAGACTGTGAATATACGACATGTATAGTAACGACTGTCCAGAAATATAGTTACCGGTAACTCTTACGAATATTGGACGGAGATGATATAACACTATCCTCAGAAGTACTTTTGAATATCTCTTTAGAACTTCAATGTTATCAACGGTGTATTGCTTGCAAATTAAATTAAGTATGCGATTATTGATATCAAATTGTTCAGATTCAAGTCTCCGCCTATGTTGAAATACTGAATTGTGAATAAATATAAAAATGAATCACTCCAAACCTGATGCAGAAGAAAGAAGTTCGATTATGTGTTCTACTGTTACGATCTTATATACCGAGCAGCTGTAAATGCCATTTAAAACAGTGGCACATTGTCTATTACTCACTGTTTAATATTTGTATAGTATTTACTCATTTACTCCTCTGGCGTTTTGATAGAAGTCAGTGACGTCCTGTTTTCCATTTAATAACTTTTCAATGATTCTTCCTTTTGCTACATGTGATATCCTGCTCCAGGCTGAATTATTTTGAGTTTCCCATATATATATATATATATATATATATATATATATATATATATATATATATATATATATATATATATATATATATATATATATATATATATATATATCAGAAATGTTAATATGTTCTACTGTCTCATTTACACGATTTCAACATTAAAGCATACGGCGTAGACAGATTATGAGTACGTTCTTGCTTCAATTTTCCTCAAATTATCGAATCGAACTGGCAAAAGGTAAACATTCACTGTACATTCCAGAGGTGGGAAAATCCAAATAACCTTGGTTGTTCCTCTCTATATATAGCAGAGCAAGTCACCTGACTGTGCGATAAGAGTACATGTAAATAATATGCTAGTGTTGAAATTGCATAGAGGCAACAAATGGGGTGCATATCAGCTACGTCGGGTGTCCTGTAAACTACGGAGAAATCGCAACCAGGTCGGTTTGCATTACGTTTTTAACTACTAATACTACACTACAACTACCACAACAACTGCTACTACTACGCTGATAGTGCTGTTACTACCACTTCTACTGTCACTACTGGTACTACTACTACTATTGCTATTACTATTTACTACTCCTACTCGATACTGTGATACTTCTAAAATTATTATTACGGCTAAAACTAACAACACACACACACACACACACACACACACACACACACACACACACACACACACACACACACACAGAGGCAACCAAGCAATTCTTCTCCATGCTGCAAATGTTTCACACCAGCACAATTTCTACCGATTTTACTGTTATTACTATGCTATCATATACTGCTGCCAGTGTTTCTACTACTGCTATTACTATTGCTCATACTGCTATTTTTCTACCAAAATGCAAAATGCGGTTTCAAACGTATAGGTATCGGACCACTAATTATTTTACATCCATCATTAATATGTTATCTTTGTCTTCTTTTCTGCTGCATAGCCACACTGAAGTTTGCTGCTATGAGGCACCCAGAAGCTCGGCACAGTTTCACTATAGACTTGTTACGATAGAATTTTCAAGAAATTTTTATAACTCAAATTTGTATAATTCAAATTGTATAATTTTTAATCGATGTATTTTTAAGGAATTTTTATAAAGAGTAAGTTTCTTTTTATAATTCAAATGTTCATGATTCTTAATCAAACAGAATTTTTGCGCTTGAAGCCTCTAATATATTGCATTACAAAAGTGTACTGCATTGATATTTTAATGTAGGAGCGAGATTTTTCTAGCAGCACACAGGTAAAACATTATACAAGCAAAGTGCTGATCTGGCGAAATTCCTTTACCATTACGTAAGTCTAACAGTTCACCTTGCAGGAGGAGCGGCCTATGTGTAGGGAGTGTGCTTCGGTTATAACCTATAGCCATTTTTGGAAAGGGGAATGCGTTGTATAAGAGTCTCGTGAGGTCTCGTGGTCCGAGACCCCGAGCCCTGAACTCATAGCCTTATACAGAAAGAGGTGTGCATTCCTTAACCAAGAATTGGATAAAAAGGCGATGCGTGCCTTGAGAAAATAGTTGATACGCTCTCTATACATTGTGCTGTTCCTGTTTCCAGGTAAGAAAAAAACTGTTCTATTATATTTTAAAAGACTTTTTTTTGTAAGATTTTTTAGGTGCTGGAAGGTAGTCTTCTTTCTCTCTAGGAACCTTATGTGTTTTTTATTCTTAATATTTAAGTGCAATTTATATTCTTTTGGAGTGTGAAGATTTTATATTAGTAATTTATATACATTATAATTGTGTAGATTTTTAGTAGAAATTTATATGAATTGTAATTGTGTGCATTTTTTATTGGTTTTATAATGTTGAATTTTTGGAAAAACGATTTGCTGCCAACTTCATGCGTTTCATAATTAAGTTAGAAATAAAATATCGTTTGGTTTGTAAAAACATGATACATTATCTTTATTGTGGTCGTAGTTTGAAATATGGAATTTTACTATATTTGAAGTTATTTTGGCCATCTTTGGTTTATTCAATATTTAATAAATTACATCAGAATTCAAAAATACCGAAATTAAATAAATGTATGAAGTCGGCAAGCTTTGAATAAATATATTAATTATACGTTTATTCTTGTATTTGGAATATATATGTCTTCTTATGTAGTTTTTATGTGGAATGTTTTAATTTAATAAAGTTGATACGCTCTCTATACATTGTGCTGTTCCTGTTTCCAGCCCCCTTTGCAATTGGAACCCGGTACCCCTCTCGCACCCCAGCGATGTAACCAGCACATCGAAAGGAGTGACACCTCCGCAAGGGAGGCCGCACAGAAATCTTGCTGGGCAAACTTTTCTTAATCCATGTGGCCCAAAGAAAAACTTTCCTAATAAATGGCGATGATGAAATACCCTTCCTAATAAGTGATGAAACAACACCTTCCATAATAAGTAGTGAACTGGTAACAATGGTAAAAATTCATTCATAATAAGTGGTTACATAATGCAAAATCTTTACATAATAGACTCTCTAGGGCCATTGTTGGGGTAATGTACTGCGCTATGACATTGTGCATGGAAATTCCTCATAAATGTTACATTTCGAGGTAAACTTCTTCGGATTAATTTATTTACACTTTCAGACTTTTTGTGTAGTAATGTTGAGATATGTCTTCTGAACTGTCATTTTCCCCAGCCGGCAGTTAACAAGTATTCGTATTATTGATTCGGTATGTGCAGAGTTTACTATTCTAAATGTGCCAGGGAAATATGAGCTTTTAATTGCCCAATTTTTATTTTCACCAGTGCAAACATATGACTTTGTCTTGCAAAAGGCATGATCACCCTCATAACAAGGCACTATGACATCAATTGCCTTTGACATGACCCTCATTATTATAGAAGTGTCCCCACAGTATTTCTGAAAGGCAGCATTGAACTCTGCATGATAACGCGTACTCGGGTCTATCGCAAAATTGTTTTTCATCCTCTCGCGTTCAACTTTGTTTTTTCCTGGCATAACATTTGTAAGTGGATTAGACTTTTTAATGGTGTCTCCCATTCTAGGCTCCCATCACACATGGGATATGTTCTCTTGGGTACTGTGAATACCACATTCCACAGTTCTTCATTTTTCTTGATCTGTACGAGCCTATACATACTCTTTTCATCAGACCTGACATGAAAATTATGAATCTATTACCCTTTTTGTTACATAGAATCTAACATTTATCATATTTTATGTTGCCGTGTGCTTTTCAAATGCATTCCTTTTTTCTTATTTACAACTCTGTGCCAAGGTATTAGTTTCCTTGGATAGGTCCATGGTTTGAGAATGAGCTAACGTATCTCATTGTAACAAAATCTGAACTTTAACACTCAAGTGGTATTTTATTTAATTATACTACAGATAGAAATCGCCCGGAGAGACCTGCCTTTCAGAATAAATGGTATTTGTGCACATATTTTGTCTGCTATATTTTCTTTAATGAAATTTTACCTGTGTTCATCATTGTTATATTTTTTCTTTACATTACTTTCCTCCATAAATTATGTAATGAAAATAGGAAACCACATTGATTGGTGTTTTTTGTAACATTGAATAATGATGAATTTATATTTACCTCTTTTGTTCGGAGTCACTAGCATGCAGATCAGCCTCTACATCTTTGGTTTTTGTTTGCCGTAGAAACTTGTATTGTAGTGAAACTTTCTCTTTCTCAATACTAAAGAGCGAACTTGGTCTTTTTGTGACAAGGTTGTACTTTTCCTCTGAAAGTCTTTTATAGAGTGTTTCTGTGACAGTTTTCTTACTCGTTACACCCTTGTTATGAGGAATATTTCCTGGTCTCAAGTAAAACTTTCTCCTATTAAGACAACCTTTGGTTTCTCTCTTTACTTTTTGCATTTTTGACACTGTAATATAACTGTAATTTCTGCTTTGGGCTCCAAAGTGTGAATCCAGCACCTGTTTAGTGCTGTTAGAGCGACATTCTGCACTGTTTATATTATTTCTTTGCATCAGTGGAAGCTAATATCAGTTTACGGTCTGGCCAGACTCACATTTGGCCTCAGGCTCTAGACCTCTACAATTAAGAATCTTTTATCTGACAAGTCAAGAAAAATAAAATGAACCTGTTAGGTGCCATAAACACTTCTTAATTACATGATTCAAGAAAACAAAATCTCCAATTAAGGACATTTTAGGCAACCAAAATATTATCTTTATACCAGATATTGATGAAAATAAGGGATTGTGTAATTTGATACCTCTTATTACATAATGCTTATACATGGATATTTCATGCATGCATATTCGAATAGCAGACACACAGGAAAAAAAAACATGAGACAAACTATTAAAATCATTGCATTTATTCGGTTATCTACATCTATAATATATGAACATGGTAAACATTCTTGAAATACAACATTCATTCTTATCATCTATGGGCATTACATAAGTGTTCATTATTATCATTTAGTGCGCTTAGAATATCGCCCAAGTTAGCATAGTACATACTTGGCATCTAATGTTGTCAATACACAAAAATGACAAAACTTTATGTTTGGTATAGGATTCTGACCACTAATTATTTTACAGCCAGGGAACCAGTCGACTGGTGGAGGAATATAAAATAGTGTACTATATCTTTCGAGATGCGCCCATTGGCTAATAAATGGAATCATTCTTTGTTTACATTATTAATATCACAAACTTCAATCTGGCAACAAAATATTTACTTTTATTTTGATATCCTGTATTTAATTTCCTACTGACAAAATAAAAAATAGAGCACTAAATATTTTGAGATGTACTCATTGGCTAGTAAATGGATTATTTTCCCATTATACAGTGCATACAATTCAATCTATATGCTATAGTTGATATCCTGTATTTAATTTCCTGCTGACAAAACAGCATATGGACTCATGGTGTGAGGCTATGTTATTAGGCGCAGAAGAGTGAGCTCCCCTGTATAGCAGCACGAGGCTGAAAAACATGCTGCGAACCACCTGTTCTTCAAGGCCGAAAGAAATTCTCTAACTCTAATGAATTCAACTGTGTGTGGTCTGTATGCCAGTCCAATGAAGAACTTATTTTTATTTTTTAATATATTAACATTAAGTTCTGTGGGAAATTAATTAGTGGTCCGATCCCAATAGGGGTGGGGGTAGTGTGTGTATCCATGACAACCACGTGCATCTTAGCATCCGTTTCAGTATTATTGGTTCAGTTAAAAGTAATTATAGTAATATTGATCCTGTTTGGAGTAATTTAGGGCAGATAATAGTGAAAAAGCAAAGAATAATGGAAAACAAGCATGTGTAATTTGGATTGCGAAACCTGACAAATCTGGCTATGGGAAGCATAAAGTGAGATGTGTTGATAGCACTATTTCCTATTTAAATGCACACAGATTATCATATATGATAAATAGAAGAATTACACCTGACTTAATGCATAGACTGGATGAGAAAAATCAATCTCTTAATGCTAGTCACTTGTGTCATAAAAAATGTGTGTGAGCATTGACCATTTAGTTTTGAAACCCCATTTTATCAATAGAGAGAGATAGAGATGGAGATCACTGTAAACACCAGGGACTATGTACAAAATGTAACAAACCCATCTGTTTAATATAATGGATCTTATTTAAGGTAAATCTTTGATACTCTTGTCATATTTAGCTTTGAGTTTCTTTCTAATATTACATAACAATTTGCCTTTTGCAAAATTCCTCTCCTCGTATTTCTCATAGAGTCTGAATAAATATGCTCTCATTTTACATCTATTATGTTTGTATGACTTCTTTTCTTATAAAATGTCTTATCATTAATACCGGTATGTTCTTTTTGTCTTCTTTTCAGCTGCATAGCCACACTGGAGTTTGCTGCTATGGGGCATCCAGAAGCTTGGGACAGTTTCACTATAGACTCCCTAGGGTCATTGTTGATGTAACTCGATAAACTCTATTGGCGTGTTAAAAAACTCTCTAAAAACAATTACACAATTTTAACAAATCATCAATTCAAGATCATTGATGTTATGAAGGGATACTTTGCCATGTATAAAGTTATTTTCAGGAGTGAGATAATGTGGTACGTATATGTTCTTGATACAGTTCCTTAAGAATAACAGGTCAAATTAACTTGTAAGCACGGCACTTCATTTGCTCTACCTGCTGAGCAAACGGTCTTGGCTACATATGATGTCATGATGTCAGGATAATTTACAAAGATGTTATATTTAATAATTGTATTGATAAGAATCTAATGCTTTTTTCAAAGAAGTTAAAGCGTCTTTTCAGGGATTTATTGTGTAGAGCAAATGAAATCCACCAATCAAGGATCTAAGTTCTTCCCATGGTACCCCTTCAGCACAATGTAGCATCTTGCGCTTACTAACCGTCTGTGGTCATTCCTTTTAATCATATGACAAATTAGGGTAGAAACGGAAAAAAAACACCGTCCACTTTAAATGAATCCTGTACCAAGACTGCCGGGCCTGAACGCTGAGACTTTCTATCTATTCAAGATTCAACAGTGTTTGTATTAGAAAAATAACCCCTTCCCTTCACCAGGAGCTCCAACAAATTCTTTCTCAGTATCGTTAAAGACTTATAAAAAGAGTTCTGTATTTTGAAACTTTGTTTATATTCGATTTTCCCCCATATATGCAATATAACTTTAAATATTTGAAGCGGAGGGTGGGGGGGGGGGGGAGGAGCAAAATTTGGTGTTCAGCCTTTTAGATTGCTTTAAGGTAGCAAAGAAAATAATGTTGTATAGATGAACTGGATGATACTGAGTGTTTGCGTGATTGGTGTTTTGGATATAGATGACTTACTGTATGCTGAATATTCATGCATTTACAGACTCAGGAGCAAGATTAGATTACACGTATCCACGAAATAGGCATTTCATTATAAAGTAGGCAATTCACATTAAATTGGGCATTTCACTATAAATTTTGATTTCACCACATCTTCATGCGTCACTCATATCCAGTTAGATAATTCCAATTTTCCCTTAATAAAATCGCCTTATACCAAAGCTAACCACAATATATATGCTTTTGTCAATAGGTCAGACTCTCGCGTGGCTCAGTGGAAACTTCTCTGTACAAGGGTCGGGTAGAAAAACAGAATTTTCTGCTCGCAACGTTGCAATGAGGCTTTCCAAAAAAAACTGCAATAGTGATTTCTTTGACCGATGAGATTAGTATTTTGTGATGATAAGATGATGTCATACAAATGGACATTTTCATTGGCTGATTAAGACACACCATCGGCATCGATAGTGGTGTTAAATTATATTCTTTTAAGTTTTAAATGTCATTTGAGGTTCAAAGATTGCAAAAAAATGTGTCTATAATAATTCTGTTTGGCCAAGCAGAAGACAAATAATGGACAGAAGATTTACATTTTAATTCGGAGATACGGATTTTTTTGTCTTGATTTCATCCTCAACATATATTCTGATTGTGTTTCGAGTATATTTAATAATCAGGACTATGCGTCGAGATAGCCCCACATTTCATGAAAGCACATTTTATTGTAGTATATAGACCTCCTTTACCTAAGACAATGCACTCGTACAATTTCAATCTGTAAAGATGGAAGAGCCACAAGAGATCACACTTTTCGTCAGAGATTTACAGAAAGTCATTCGAAAGTACATTTCCAGCAAGACGTCTGGAGAGACTACTTACCTACTCGAAATAAATGTGAAGACAACTGATACGTCAAGAGAAATAACATTGCGTTCCAGAATGTCCACAACGTCAAAGAAAAGGAACCTCTAAGACAGGAGAAAACATAAAAAAGTAAAGAAAATACCGGTTATAAGTGTCACGAAACAGGACATTGGTCTACAGAGTATCCCAAGAAAGTGATAAAGAGAGAAAGGAAAAATTTCCGAAGCAAAAGAGAGAGAATTAACAGAAGAATAACCCTATCCAGCAATGAAATTCAAAGCAAGACAAGCAGAAGAAGTAGTACGAGAATCCATTCCAATGAAGAAATTCAAATAATGAAAGACGGAATAAGAAGACCAAAAATGAACTTTTGTGGTATGTTATGAAATTTCACTGCGATTCTTTTTCACGAACATATACCATAAACAGTAGGTGCCTCTACGCACACATTTTATAATGGAGGGATTTGGTGTTTGTCTAATTTGGCAATCATTGGAGTAGCATATCTTTTCCAAGAGATCCAGGCGGGTTCTGAAAAGGACCTTTGCTTTTTGAAAACAAATATGGATTTGGCAATATCAGCTGTAACTGCCTTAAACCTTTATCCACGTCCAAGTCACTGTAGTGGCAGTGATAGTTGAGGCCGCCACCCCCCATGAAAGAGAACAAACAGGGGACTTATTTTTTTTTAAAATTGATTTAGAATCCCATGTATTTACTTACATATGCGTGGTCGAAGCCCAGTGGAAACATGTAGTACTATATTTAAATTTCTGTATGGTCTATTACTCTCAGTACATCCACTACACATCCCATGGTACATGGCGGATAGGAGTATTGATATCAGTCATAATAACCATGTTTTTATTGTTAAAATATACAACTTTCAAAGCTTAAAGGAGACACTGAATTGCATTTAAGAAGATAAAGGATATACCTGCACTAGAGGTTGTGGGCAGCATGTTCGTACCAACAACAAACAGCTTCAAGTTTGTGCAGAAAAGAAACCTTATCGTTTTTGTGGCCCATTCGTCGAGTTGGATCATCAATGTTACTTTCCAAGATATGACATCTAATTCAAAGAATTATTGAATGACGACAAGAACAAACAAGAAACAGGAACATTGTGTGGATTTTATCTTTTTTTACAACCGACGCAGCAACATAAGGAGAAGTAGGTGGTTTGAGACCACTTTCACATTATTACTACAAAAAAGAGACGTTCTGGTCTCAACAGCAATATTTTCACTCACCGTCTTAAATCTAGGTTTAAAAAAAAACGATTTGTATTTTTAGTTAAGCCGAGGTCACGTCAGTGTAGTCTGCCTTTAATGGTAAAATTTGTATAAACAAAATTTAAGAACCAAATCTGGATCACACTAATATCCGCCTTCGTTTGAAAATGTAGCAAAAACTTTTACTCTGCTCTCAACAGCAATATTTTTACTCATCAACTTGATGATAAATTGTTGGGTTGCGAGGGCCCTAGGTCTCATTATGTGTCGCCACCTAAAATATGGCTTACTCTGCATCTATTGTTTCCATAAATTATATGTTATCTTACTTGTAACATTTGTTTCGCGGCAGAGATAATTTCAAGAAAAAGGTTTAATAGAAAACCAAATGTCGACTTTGCCAATGACAACGCACGGCGAACTAGCCCAAATATCTCACCAAATACTTCAATTCTCAGTTTAAAATCCGTGGTGAACTCTAAGACATCTCTCTCTCTCTCTCTCTTTCTTTTGTTTCGTGATCTATTTCTTTTAAATCATGTGCAGTTTCAGTTATGTTGATTACAAAATGTTCAACATTTTTGCCCTTCTTATCTACATAATTCTTAGACAAGTCCTCTTCTTTTATTTTTATTTGTCCGTAATTTGACGAATTTTTACAGACTGTTATCAGCTGCTTGAATTCCAGTTTTTTCAACGTCGGTATTTATAGCAGTATTTATTCCTATACTAAACGTATCTTATTACTTTTGTAAATTGTTATTATAGCCTATTATACTACTTTGTTCATCGTCATATCACAAATATACCATCATCACTAAGTGCATAGCTTAGTCTAACTGTTGAATATGAAATAAATTGCTGAAATGTTATGGTAATGTTTTTATCTGAGTCATTTTTTGTACACCCAAATTAAATTTCCAATTAACTTTGTTACCGTGGAAAATACTCTGTAATAGATGTTCTATTTTTTCTTGACCACCTGAAATATATATCACATACGACCTTATACTTTGATTTAACCTAAATAGTCCTTCTTCTGATAGTCATTTGTTGCCTTGTAGAGAAAAGTGAGCTATCCTATTTATTCATCACTTATTAACATTTTATTAGTTTCTTCAGCAGACATTTTTCTCCAGTATTCAACTTTTCCAGCGTCGTAATTATATTTACCTTTCTAAACATTTAACACAGCAGACGATGTAAGTCCAAAGCCTTGATGTACATTATTATGCTCTTCAATGCCATTAATGCTCAAGTATTTATTTTTCCCATTTATATATCTCCAATAATTGTTAGGAGAAATAATAAAATTATTGCAGATTATTTTTTAATTGTTTTACAACTGTATTATTGTTGGTTGGACTAAACGCTTGTTCATCAAGTAATGGTATATTACATTCTGACAATAGTTTTCATATCTGAAAGTAGCTCTCAAGCCTATATGTTCATTTTACTAACTCTGATATACTTTTATCTGATAAATGCCAATAAGGTATTCCACATCCTGATGTTGCCATCTATAGTGATCAGTTTAATTGGATTTGCCAGAATTTCATATCACACTGTGCTCTATATATGTTCATTGTATCATCATTGTCAAATTTTAAAGTGTTTTTATCAAATTTATTTCATGGCCTGTATGTAAAAAAGTTTGTTTCTATGTAATATATTTGAGTTCGTTGAATTGACTTGATATACGTTAGCTAAGATTACAAAAGTTAACCAATTTAATGTGCTAAACAGATTTCCTAGACAATAGTAAGATATACTGCTTGCTAGGTATTTTTTGTTGTTGTTGTTGTTGATGGTCCTTCATTTTTTTCTCAGAAGTTTTCAATTTTATTTATTTTGTAAGTGTTATAAATTGGAAATAGAACATAATGGGTGGTATGCATTCATCTAGTATGATATTAGTTTGGGTTCATGGTTATTATTATTTTCAATTTTGTCCCATGGGCGTGTACATAGGGTACTGGTTTTTAAAAAATGAAAAAAGGTGTTTTGTGTTTGCGCTAGCATGAATCACGTCTATATTACTGAGAAGAACGTGGACTGTTTAAAACAGTCCGGTTTATATAAAAATCGGACTCTGTATTATGATGATGTTATCCATTTCTGTCTTTATCTTTGGTTTATGTGTCTTTTTTACGATACATAAACTTCACAAACTTACTCAGCACTGCATAGTCAGTACTGTACTGATATGCCGTAAACCCTATACGTACACACTTACATACATACATACATACATACATACATACATACATACATACATACATACATACATACATACATACATCCATATGTAAATTCTTTTATCATAAACAGCTAAATATCACCGCAATTCTTTCCGAGTACTACATATGACCTTTATTTAGGTACTGTTAGTACGTGCATACATTGATCATAGATTGATGATGCATTGTTAAACATAAAATTGGTATATAAGCTATGCAGTGAAATGCTAACTGCTGTTCATACATCATTCTCCACTTCAGTCTTCAATCTGCTGTAACTTAATCGCAAAGGGTTTGTCACATGAAACGCCATATCTGGCAAAATTTGTCTTATCAAGTTTATTAAGATTTTTAATACGTGTTAAACATTATCTGCAATATTGAAATATTAATCAACGATGCAAAAGCGGTAACTTCACGCTTTTTGAAATGTATTTGCTACCTACAAATGATACATTTGCTTTCAGTTGTTAATTTTGCAAACTTTACTGTTATTTCTGAAAAAGTAGGAAAATATCACTTGTTTAGACCTTGAGTTTTCCTTGATTACTAATTTATTACTTAAAGTTGAAAATCAAAAATCATAAAGTGTTATCCATGTGCTTGCAGTTAAATCAACCTCACGTTGCAATTATATAAAATATAACTTACTGACACAACAGTGCCAAAATGGCGTGGATAACCTAAGTATTCACCAATGTTAAGTGGTTCTATCATGTGGTTTGTTTACAAATCAGCTTGGACAGGTTGTGTGGACTGCAGAAGATAAACATCCGATTCTCTCGTGTATAAACTAATTAGTGTAAATCTTAGACAAACATTTTAAACACTTATTTTAGGTCCTGATAAGTCATGTCTTACAACAAAAGCAAACTATGTTTGCCACACTTGCTTTTTGTGTGTTTTTTTAAAAAACTTTTATCTTATCGCTCAATGATTTTTTACCTGCCTAGATGACCAAAAGTTATTATGATCTAACCTAAAAAAGCTCCGAAAAAAATTATATTTAAATCCTCCCACATTTTACTCCACATGCACTAGGGGAAGGCACTAGGAGGACATCCTCCTAATGCAAGAATTCCTTCAAATGTTGGTGTGTAAACGTGGCATTTTCCTCATAATGTACGTGATGTGTACACACGCGCGCACGCAAACATATCAATTTGAACAGTTATGATGGTCCGAAGGCGTCTTTTCCCCCGTTTTAATGTGCAGTCCATCTAAGGAGTTGTCTTTAACAGATCCAATTCATCCTGAGAACATGTTTCAGCAAGCTCAGTCTCCCTAGCCCATTTCTGCGATAATGTTCCTTTGTTTTAAAGATCTGGACTGACATTGACGATTATGCTTGTGGAAAAAAGCGGACGTATCTTTTGGTAGGTAACCTTTAGGTAAGGGTTAAATATAAAATCATACCATACATTAACCGTTGTTGAAGTAGAAGTATGCTAATAAATAGATGACCGGCTTGCGGCAGGTTTTACAACATCAACAAAAAGGAAACAGTTGTTTTTCTTATGTTAAAGTAATCTACAATATTAATTACTTACATAAACTTCTTGGCAAACCCTTTGATTTATTGTTCCTCCTCAGATGTATACAATCTAATGGGTGTTCCATATTTCATTGTTTCTGCTTCTCTCACATACTGGTCTAATGGTTTATTTGTATCTATTGTTTGCATCCCCGTGTTCTCAGAAACTATTATTCGCTGCCTAGTGGACTCTAACGGATATTTAGAATATGTTTCTTTGTTTCATCTTCTTGTCATTCTTCGATCTGTTTTCGCTTGCCTTGTATATGTGGTATGAACCGAATAGAAGTGTTTTCTCTGCTGTTCAGGATAAAATAAATCAAAGGAGGCACAAGGTACGAAATGATCCATGTGTAAATCATCATCGTCACCTTCAAGTTTTGTAAATCCAACCATGAATGGTAAAATTCCATTGATGGAACTCCAAGAATATTTGACGTGGTGTCGGACTAAATGTTTTTGTTTAATGCATTCAAAATTCTATCTCTTATGTTATGAAGTATTCCGAAATTTGCATCTCACTGGTAACTGTTTCTAAAGTATTCATTATAATATTACGTATTTCTTTACTTCATTTATTCGCAGTGCTCTCAAATTATCGTTTCTCCACTGTTTGTGAAATTTTCTAAAGCTCTCTTTATTTTCCTTCTGCCGTTTCCTATCTGTCAGATTAGCATATAATAGTTGATAAGCTTTCCGATAGCTACTGGTTTTGTAAAACACATTGATATATTTTTCAACTTGAAATTTTGAACATGTCTTAATATTCAAAATAATTGTTTTAATATAAATTCAAAGAAGATGCTAGATAACTTTCAACAGCTCTGTCATTAGTTTGAAAGTGAGCAAGAAGAAATTATATTTGAAAAGGTAACAAACCAAACACAAAAGATCCAGGTAGAGTGGAACTTAGCAGACAACTTAGTAAACGTTCATATATACTGACCATGACATTTCCAAAGGCAATATTTAATATATGTAACGTCAACGACATAGGTTTCGACCATATTGCTGAATCATTTTTGTACAACTTTACATTTTTGGGAATTTATGTTTACTCTCCACTAAATTCTGTATTCGTTTAGGAATTTTAGTATTACTTTTAGTCTAGATCGTATTGGTCTGTTTTTCCTGCTTTTTTCAGTCTCCGCTAAATTCCTAATAGTTTTGGACTTTTTTGTAGTCACAGCCATAACTTGTACATTATCCTGAGTGTTTTCAATCATTACTAAGGTCTGTAACTGTGTACATTTGTTTCTTTTTTTTGTGTTTTTTTTTTTGTGTAGTCTCGACTAAATTTCGTAATAGTTTTGGAATTTTAGTACTGCTTTTAGTGTTCTGTTTTTTTTCCCCCAAATCTCTCCTAAATTACTTATGAGTCAAAGGCATATTTTTCAATATAATATTCCGGATCTTTTTTTAGTCTCCGATAAAGTCCATATTAATTTTTGAATTTTAGTATCACTTTTAGCATAGGCCATTTTAATATAATATGCTGCTTTCTTATTTTATCTAGTCTCCGCTACATTCCGTGACAGTTTCTTAATCTTAGCATTACTTTTAGTCTCGTTTATTTTATTGTCATCATGAGTTGTTTTCCTTGTAAAGAGCGATTTATAAAATCAGTACAATGTGCGCAAATGTACCGACATTGCCAACATAATTTGAAGTTTAGGTAATAAATTATGCATAAATCTCGGATATGTAGAGGATATCTACTTTTTTGAGAATATATAAGGAAATATTTCACAAGTTAAGTGGGAAACATTGTATTATTACGAGTGAAATATTTCCTTACATATACTCAAAAAAATAGATATCCTCAAAAAACGTAATTTTTTTTATTGTACAGTGGATTGGTATGGATTTTTTCTCCGTTCTGTGCCAATGAGATTAACGACTGCATTACTACATCTATAAAAAGAAGTTCCAAAATTAACAATAATTTTCGGACAGCGACATTTTAAAAATTAAGCTTCTACAAATAATGCTTTAAATTGTTTATTTTGTCAAATCATTGACTGTTTTCATACGCAAATGAAGAGATTTTTTATTTTCGTTAACACATTTCTTTCGCTGATTTATACAGTGAACATTATTGAGATGGGATACTGTAGAATTCAGAGCGTAACCTTTTTAACAAAAGATTTTAATGGTTGTGGGCTTATTTGTATGGATTTTGGTTCTTTATTTGTTCATTTCTGCATTCGAAGGTGAATGTTTGGCCTTGGTAAGCCTGTGGTCTAGTTCGGTAACAGAATTTTGCACCCAAATTACGATTGTCACTTAAATTCAGTTTGCAATCAACACGCATCAATGCCCGATTTCTCGATCGATTTCAAACATGATTAACATTGTGTTGAAAGTTAGAATCGATACTTAAACATTTTCATTGCTATATTTAACCAAGCGTTTTGTTTATTTATTTATTTTTCTTTTTTATTTTTAGATGTGTTCGTTTGTCGTAGAGTGTAAAAGGGACACAATATGGTATGGATGATAGAATATCGAATAGCAACAGTTCATGTAAGTTCAGTCACTAATCGTTTGCAGTATTCACGTGGAAAACTAATTAAAACAAGCTAATACTTGAAGCCTACTTTCTGTTGTTTGAAGTTATTTTTATAGCATTTTTATAGCGCCTATTTATTCGTTAATAAATGTATACTAGATGGTCTGCGGTCTGACACATTTTAAGATCTGGTCAACATGATGGCGAGGGGGGGGGGGAAGAAGAAGAAGAAGAGAAAAATGAAATATATAATAAATATGGAAATACAGATTTGAATAATATACATAAGGGTAGATAGCTTTCCTAAATGGGGAAAAAGTAGTTTTGAAAGTGATATCGCCACTGTGGGGATAAAAGTGCTATTGCCACTGTTTTGAATTCAGTTTTCTCCCACATATATATTTCAATATATCATTATGAAATATATAATAAATGAATGTAGCCACTAGGCAGCATTATGTTCAAGGGACTTTCCTTCATCTGTCTGGTTTATAAAAATTAAATGTTAAACCTAAGGACATTTAATATTGCTTTTTCCCTTGTTCCAGAGAGGCCCATAATGTTAAACCTATGGATTAGTGTTACATTCCCCATGTCCCAAAGGGTCATTATTGAGGGCCGCGTAAGTTTAAACTCCTATTGTCCCCAAACGGGCCCTGTTGACCCCAGGGTAACCCGCTATACTACTCCTATTCCTAAATTACACGCTTGGTATGAACTGAGTGCAGAATGACACAAGGAGGTAACAAATGACAAACAAAATTATAAAAAAGCTAAAATGTAAGATGCAAAGCAATCAAACTATTCGTAAAGGTTAAGAAATACACAAACCTTTATTTTTTTGTACAACAAACGGTTGACCATCATGATAAAATTTTACAGCATTCCAATGGAGCACTGAAACTTTCCTCTTTTTCATTTGGTTCTAGATTAACTAAAATTAGGCACAAAATTACTGCTTGTTTCGTTGCGAGGACAATCTCTTCACTTTAATTACAGTTAGTTATAATTGTAGTTAGTTATTTTGATTTGTGCATAAGTACAATCCGATTTCATTTCCCAAAGTGAATGCATGTATATTTACATAATCGAGGATATACACATTAAGTGAATTCAAACATAATGTCAAAATAAAAAGATATGTTACAACTGTGTCTACATAATCGTCTCTGAAGAGGGCTATAGACAACTGTACAACTGTACAAAAGCAAAATATATGGCACCATTTCTTTTGCCAACTAAAATACTGATTTAGTCAATTTCACAAATGCGATGAGACTTCCCCATGTTTGCATTCTTAAACCACTGTCGCCTTTTTCAAATCCTCTTTTCAGCCATGAAAAATTGACACGCTTTTCCCTAACGCCAGTTTGTACTCCTGTAATGTAGGCTAAGTTGCCATATTTGTTTATGTCGATATAATACTGTTTGACTGTTGTGCAATTAAATTTGATTATAGTTATCGAAAATTCACAAAATTAATGAACAACGAGTGCACGAAAAGTGTTACTGTACGCCATTGTTAACTTCCTGTATATGTTCTTAGTAATACGGGTTTAAAATCAACTATATATTAAAAGCATATATAATAAGTATAAGTGCCGATTAGGATTTCGAAAATTATTTATCGCTCAGGTTTTATTCGGAATGAAGAATCTTTAAAAGAATTTAATAAAATATCATGGGGAAGGAATACATATAACAATGTCTATTTATAGCACCATTACTATACCTATTACATGTTGTTGTTCTTTTCAAAAGAATCCGCATACTGTAGTGAAATGATCTTGAAGCCAATTTAGATGCCTCAAAAACTATGCCTAACACTCTATTACGCATGACGTTAAAATGTCGAATGACGTTATTACACGTGTGTAATATGCAAAAGTATGATATGGTTGTATAACAGTAAACACCTAAATTGTCATGTGATAAGTAGTTCTCCATTCACATTTTAAATTCTTTAAATAATGACAGAAAATATTGCAAAAAAACGTATAGTGTAGAGTTGAGCATCCTCGAAATAAATGTGAGAGATACATTCTCATTGACTGACAAATAGTTCCTCGTAGTGCACTGTAGTGAAGTAATTACCTTTTTTTTTTTTTTTTTTTGCGTCATTCACTTGGACTGACATTTTATCTATTCTGAAAAATTATCAAATTTCATATTAAAGGTATACATAAACAAATATGAACCTTTATTTCGGTGAATCTGAAGTTTTATGAACCAATCAACTTATCATAGAGACTTCCGTTTAATCTCTGTTAATGCTACGTTTCCGGGCTAAAAATTCATATTCAGATTTACCACGGCCGATCATTGTATAACATTTGTTGGAATTTATTCTTTAGCTCCAGAATATCTTCTGTTACGACTATGGGTAATGTAACAAAAGAAAAGACTCAAACAAGCTTTCAAGATTTAAAATACAAATATTTAAACATGAACGCATACCGCGCAAACACATTATGAGTACATTCTTGCTTCAATTTTCCTCCAATTATCGATTGAAACTGTCAAAAGGTAAACATTCACTCAACATTCCAGAGGTGGGAAAATCCAAATGACTTGGTTTCCTTTTAATTTATATCAGAGCAAGTCACCTGACTGTGCGAGACTACAAGTAAATACATGCTTGCGTTTAAATTATATAGAGGCAACAAATGGGGTACATGTCAACTACGTCCGGGGTACATGTCAGCTACGTCCGGTGTCCTGTAAACTGGTGAGAAATCGCAACCACGTCGGTTGGCGTTACGTTCATAAGTACTCCTACTACTGCTACAACTACTACAACTAATACTACTACAACTAATACTACTGCTGGTACTACTGTGTTGCAATTGCAGTTTCTACTATTTCTATTACTACTGCTGGTACTACTACTATTGCTATTACCATTTACTACTCCTGCTCGATAATGTGCTACGTCTAACAGTCCTGTTACGGCGACGACTAATACACACCCACGCTGACACACAAACACACACACACACACGCACACACACACACACACACACACACACACACACACACACACCAACTATTCTTCTCCATGCTGCAAAGGTTGCACACCAGCAAAATTTATATATATTTTACTGTTACTACTATACTATCATATAATGTTACCAGTGTTTCTGCTACTGCTACTATTCCTATTATCACTACTACTACTACATTTTTTCTACCAAACGCAAAATGAGGTTTCAAACGTGTAAGTTCGTTCCAAATAGCTCATGTTATAAGGCGTGAGGATTGTGTTTCAGAGGTATCGGGATCAAAACTCATGACTTTCGTTTTCTTGTTCTCTATTTCCAACCTATAATAATCAACCTTTCCCTCATCACACATCCTGATAGCAAGTTCTGCACTTATGAAAATAGAAAAATAATTATATTATGAACGTCATACTGAAACAGCCGGTCATGAAAAATTTCATCTTATCTAACCTTGTTCTCTCCGATTTATATGCAAGGTAACACGCGTATCTTCTTCATGAGGTTTTTGTTCTCCGTGACAAAATACGTATGTTATATGCAGAGATACAGTTTTGAGAGAGAGAGAGAGAGAGAGAGAGAGAGAGAGAGAGAGAGAGAGAGAGAGAGAGAGAGAGAGAGGAGTCGAATTTGTAGATTGTATTATGAGATTAATGCATCTTTACGACAACCCTTTTTGAAATGATCATCCATATTTCATGAATAGCTGCATTGCGCTCATAAACCAAGTGGAACCATAGCTATGCGTTCTGTGCGGTTCCTAACAAACATTCACTGTATGTTTATGTGTAAAATCCGCTCACTTTGTCCAGGAATGTACATTCTATTTTCTTAAACGAGAATCCTATATGTTTCTCAGAACCATTATATACTAGATTTGTGTTTGTAAACACGTATAGTGGCACGTCCTATTACAGCCGTATCGCTATTACCGCGGCATTTAAACATTTTTGTTCAGTGATGTCAATATACGTAACATCGGAATAATCTGCATGTAGACATAATGTCAGGAAGTTTACTGTAAGGGTGCAACTTTCTGTCGATTTCGGTAGAGCACATTAGTTTGGCAGATAACAATTAATTAGATTTATGAGGAAAGGTACTGTATGAAATCGCTAGACTGCGATGGTTTTAATTTCCATGTTCGGGGCGAGATTAATTCTTAATTAAGCCTTCATTGTACCACTAACGGAAAGAAGGTTAATTGGAGGTCTAGGTATCACAAATGTCAAAGTTGAGAGGAGGCAGAGACTAGATGTAAAGCAAGTGGAAGTATTATTATCTTTTGAAATTCTCCAGAATCAGTTATTTAAATAGCGCACGAAAATCTAGGGTTATGCTAACCGCGTAGAGCGTGTATTTATAAAAGGCGGTAGATACGTTTAATCTGATTGTCTACGCTAAATAAGGGGTGTGTTTCCGTGACGAAATTCCATGTTTGAAATATTCCACATCGCAAAATTTAATCAGTCAAAGTTTTCCTGCGAAAAGCCGGATGAGATCTTGACTCCGAGCAGAATTTAGGCGAAATTCTCTCATATAAACAATTGTTCATGGGACAGGTGTCTGGAAGTTAAGAGACACAATTCTGGCGGTAGAAGCGAGCGAGTCTCGAAAGCACAAGGGGAAAATAGCTCCACCTACCTATCTACATATCCACTTACCTACCTACCCACACAAAGTTTGAGGGCCGAAAGAGGCTAGATAAGAGAGAGTGAGAAGGAAGAAAGGGGAGAACATCAACCTTGACCAGACAGCAACATTGAATTTGGAGTGACCAGCGATAACCAGGTTATACAGGCATGCTGGCCAATGGCTTCGATTGTTCACTCGATTCTATGATGAGCCAAGTCTATCGTTTTAAACAGATCGGCTAATTACATAGGTATATTTGTGTTGAAATACGGTATATGATTTCAAAAAGAAGTGTATCTTCCTAATGTTATGTATTATCTCAATTTGTTTTATGTAATTGATTAAATTGTTATATTTCATGTACGGGGGCTCGTGTTATTCTGTTCTATATATCTGCTCAGATCTCTATTTATTCCATCTATACATTTCATAATTTATTTTATTATTTACTCGATCCGGGCAATAACACCGAGGTCGGTAATCCTCTAGATAACGATAACCAACCAAATCGTACACCCTGTAACGAGGTGGTCCGCCACATTTACATAGCAGTGAATATTATAAATTTGAAGAATAACACTATTAAGGATAAACAAAATCGAAGATTTCCTTTACAATAACAAATTTAAGTACGTGATCAAATTCCATTCAAACCATATCCAGTTCCAATTCCTTTTTTGTACTTTTCAATCATATAATCGTGTCGAGCACAATTTATACAAATCGTCTGCTTCACACTCTCAACAATACAAGCAGAACTGGTGACCTGACTGACGCTATTCGATAAGAATTGTTATCTAACTTGTGGGGGCCCAATAAGTGTGTAATGTCAAACTCGTGAGTTTTGTTTTAGTGTGGGTTCTTAGATCAGTGGTATAAAGGCAAGTTAATGAACACCGTCATCCCACACTCGTACATGGCCGAATGGCCGATAACGAGGAAAATCCAAATTAAGTAAGTAACTGTCATCCCTTCAAATTCATAAAAGGTGTTTTCTAGACAATGGGCATACAATTAAAGTTTACGTGGGTTGGGGTTAACTATAAATATACCATGTAATATAACATAAGAATATCATAAGTCATAATTATTTCATGGATTTACTACAACTCAGGCATATAAAGATCTTGATTACATTTATGAATTTAATGTTGAAATTTTGTTATTAATTGTGTAGCTTTTATTTCCTGATTTTTCATAAATGTTTGGTACTTTGATACTGTACTACCAACGATCACTGTATTTCTGAGTTGTCGCGGTCATAGGACGTTCTCTGTAGAGCGCCTCCCGTTAGAGGTCACCTCGGAACATCTAGCACTTTGGCGATCCCGTTGATCGGAAATTAAAATCATTCACTGAGACAAATGCACCACACGTTGATTAGTGATGCAGTATGATAAAAGCTAAAAAGTAAGTATAGTGAAACTTATTTCACGCATCGATTTGATGATAAATTGTTTGGTAGCGAGGGCCCTAGGTCTCATTATGTGTTGCCACCTAAAATATGACATACACTGCATCTATTGTTTACATTAACGGAATGTTATCTTACTTGCCACACGGCAGAGATCATTTCAAGAAACAGGATTAATAGAAAACCAAATGTCAACTTTGTCAATGACAACACACGGCGAACTAGCCCAAATATCCCACCAAACACTTCAGTTCTCAGTTTAAAATCCGTGGTGAACTGTAAAACATCTCTCTCTCTCTCTCTCTCTCTCTCTCTCTCTCTCTCTCTCTCTCTCTCTCTCTCTCTCTCTCTCTCTCCAATTGACACGAACCTATTATGTATTTTTCTTACAAATTATACCTGACCGGTGATAGCAACGAAATGTCACCCGTAAATACAAAACGGTTAACTAGTCAGCAAAATATGTTTTTGTCGTACTGTTATATATGCGCTTGCTAAGTAATTTATTACGGCGGCTCAGTATGTAACCCTATCCCTATAGATCGACACCACCGAGCATCCTTAGGTTGCATCCCGGTTTGGTAAAGTGACCCTTTGTTCAAAATATATACCATGTTTAGTCATGCAAAACTCAAGTCACGTCCAATCAGCATCCGCAGTCTACAAAAAAAAAAAAAAAAAAAAAAAGAAAGAAAAACCCCATAAAACCAGACTTTACATTTTACAGTATGCAATTTCCACAGTATACACTACAGATTCAGGCACTCAGTAGGACGGGTCTTTGCCGGGACCAGCTATATATTGTGTCTGACTCTTATCTGGGCGCGGCAGGTGACTGGAAAACACTTGATATTCCTACCATGGTTACTTACTCGTCCAGGCACATCGATTTGCGTCCTACTAACAGGTATTCTGGTAATTTTTATTGCTCTATTTCTGGAAAATTTCACAATGAAAAAGGTATCCAAAAAACCCCTCTAAATGTAGATATGAACATTGTATTCTGATCTGACCCCATGCGTCACTCCACTATTAGGAATGCAATTTCAGGTTTACGTCAAACATGGCGTCGAAAAATAGATCTCAAATCACTTTTTTTAAATAGGGCTTTTTATGCAGTTGTAATTATTAATGACCGTATTTTTAAAAAATAACACCCTTAAGCTTCCAAAACTGGTTCATCTCAATTTTATAGTTTGACAAATGGCCGAGAGATATTGTTTATAAAAGGTGTACTGAGGTTCATTTGTCACCCAGCCTAATAGACACATAAAATTGGGGAGGTAACTTTTTAAGCCGAAAAGCACTAGACGACCTTATGTTATTTTGTAATGTAAATTGAAACTAGAGGTAATGCTTTGAAGTCAATCAATCAAAATTGTTGAATTCTTTTCCCAAAAGGAGTGGTAAATATTTTTATTATATGACAATACATAATTAAATAGAATAATGGAGTATGCACTGATGCTGCATAATTGTGATGTATGTTGACATCACTAACAGTGAATACCATTGTTATGGGACAGAAGTGATGTTGGAAGTTGCTAATGATATCCAGTAGTAATAAACACGGATCGCTAGATGACATCCGAGACATAGATAAACCTACATGTCTCTGCTGACATGTAAATTATGTTGCTATCCAAAAATATATATCTCATCTAAATAATAAAATCTAACCAGCAATTTATATAAAACAAATTCATCTCAAAATTGGTATTCATTTCAAGAGCCTCTCTCCCTCTCCTTCAGGAAAATAAAAGAAGTTGCATTATAAACAAGCCTATCAACAAACCTCCGTCGCATCCCCTCATTCATACAGGACGTCATCTTATCAAAAGGATAAATAATTCACCCCGCTTAAAGTCCAAATACGTGGTTTTATTAAGTTATCCAACACGTAAGCAGGTGTCCACGACTTTTATACAGATAATCTAGCTCTATTGAAGATACGCTATCATCTCACATGAAGTCCTCTGACCCCTGTTCAAAATAAAGAATGATATAGCTTTAAGGCACCGTCAGTATAGCTGTAAATAATCAATTTATTTGTGATTAGGGTTCCAGCACTAGTTGATCAGAACAGACAACAATTCTCTAATAATAAAAAAAATATTTAAAAAAAATAAAAATAACAATATTGAGGAATACCAGAAAAGACCGAGTGAGCAATTTTGTGTACGTGTATAAGACAGATAGGGAGACAGATTTATTCAAGCTAAAGGTCTCTTATCTCGTTTCTGACATGGTTATTCTTAATTTTTCTTTCTTTTAAAACCAAGTATAATTACAGTTTTAGTATGGAGGCAATCATGTTCACCTTCATATATTGAACACTAGGCTTAGTAAGGAACATGCCATGAGACAAATTGAACACTAGGCGAAGCAAGTAACAGACCTATAAACATGCTGGATACTAGGCTTAGTATGGGACATAATTAGAGACAAACTGAACACTAGGCTTAATAAGGAACAGACATACGAGAATATTGGACACTGGCCATAGTAAGGAACATACCCAGGGACATATTGGACACGAGGCTCAGTAAGGAACAGGTTTGGTTTTGTGGGATTTAACGCCATATTGCAGCACATGATGGGTTATATATGGCCTTTTAAGATCACATGTTATTAATATATGACATAAAAATAGTACAATATAAACAAACTCGTACAAATAAAAAATAACTAGACATTTTCTATTAGTGGGGAATTTCCTTGTTGTTTGCGGTCAGTGATATTATGTCAGTGCTATCGATCCAGACCTCAAAATGACATGAATGTGGAGCCACACTCTGAGCGTGAGATATAGGAGATATTTCTTTAGAAATAAATGAAAGAAAATATCGTTCGAAATATCGATCAACAGATCTGTTGTTTCATATATGATGGCTTACCATGGACATAGTGATCATTGACCACATTGATAACCAGCTTTTTCATTAGAAAATAATACCAATATGACGATCAGCAGTATTCCTACAACCAACAAAAAACCCCAATTGCATTCAATATCAAATCCTTTGCTTCTACTCATTATTGCTAATGAACAATAATCACCAAATGAACAAGAAAACAAAAGCAAAAACAAAAGCAAAAACAAAGGGAGAAAAATGTAATACTTGATCCTTAAACAGAACCAAATAAACAAGTTCACGCAGTTGTGACCGTGTGCATCTAGAAAGCAACTCCATTATCCTTGCATAACGCGCACAAGAGCTAATAGGATAAACACAAGTCTGCCGTGACAGATCAGGGTCTCAGCTGCTCGTTTGGAGCCATGAGTAAAATAAACAGCATAGACCCTGATCTTCTGGCGCATTATCTATGGGCAGATCTGCATCACTGCTATCCACTGTTGCGCGCTTGCTATACCAGAGCAGAAACGGTAAACGTATTGATTTAGACTGAGTATGTTGTTACGACTCTATGATCTATGAAAAATCTAACAGAAAGAAAGTTAAACCAACAAATCAAGTAAAAGCCAACAAGCAATTTATTTCAAGACAATTAAAATGAAAATTCAAAAGGCACTTACAAAAACGCGAATTAAAATCCAAAATATCCGATAATTCTAAGTGTCCTAATCACAAGTCCTAAATATAGAATGTTCCGAATGAATTACTGTATCCTTGAATGTCATGATGTGCCAATAATCATTAATGTCATGATGTGTTATTAGTCTTTAATGTACCGATGTGCCAAAATGAAGTACTCCAGAATATCTTTGAATAAGTTCACATAAATCCCAAAATCATCAATTAAAAATCAAAAATCCAAAAGTCTATGAGCACTTTTATAATCCAATGAATATTTTAAACAATTCTCCTGTCCAAATTTGGAATGATTTTTCACAAATGTAATGGCTCTTTAAAAGACTGATGGTAAGGTCGAAACTTAAAAACTGTCCACTAAAAATGGTATATAGAAAGGTAGGTCACATGACAGAATGTTCTAGAATATTATGGTGTATGTGATGTTTGACACATAACTCTAAAGGAAATTCTGGTTTTATCTGTAAACAAAATCAACCTTGACCTCAAATTGAATCAATAACTTGTTTACCAAAACCATCCTTGAACTCAAATACTAAGTAAACAACCTAATTCAAGGACAATAGCTAAACATGTCAACATTATACTTAACATTAAAGTTAATGCAAATATTAAAGTCAGGAAACATTTATAATTTCCTAACATATTTATAATATTATATAAACATCTTACATAACAATGTGTTATTAATCTAAAACCCAATCACAGAGATTATTTTATCTCGCATAAATAAATTCGGCCGTAGATTCCTATTTGGTTCATATTTCATCAGTTTTTTGCAGTACACAGCAGTCCAGCGATACTTTGTCGAGTCAGAAATAGAAACTATGACAGCTTGCCGTACCTTACAAGAGCTCCATCTGGCTTTCTGGAAAATGATACAATTTAGTATTACTTGACAGCGTATCTTCAAAAGAAAGGTAACACTGGGTTAATGACGCAATGATGGAGATCATGATTGAATTTATGAAAGTGAAAACGTTGCACTTGTATGGTTGGCATGAGAAAATGGTGCCAATATGTTTTACTATTGCATGGTTGCTTATAGCCACCTTGTAACAGCATCAGGGTAGTTTGAAATTATGTTTGAATTCGTTTAGAGGGCGTATATATATATATATATATATATATATATATATATATATATATATATATATATATATATATATATAGCAGTGTAGTAATCTTTCATTTTGTAAATACAACTACATTTCCTCTAAAGCAAGAAATATGATTGCATTCACAGACAAATGAAACTAATTGTAAATATTATACACGTTTAATAACACCTCATGACGTCACTAATAACGAGTAGGCGTCATGTAATGCAAAAGTGTAATTTCCGAGACAAAGCAAAACTGACTCTCAGATAGCTTGAAAAAACACACTTCATCTATGTTACTATAGATTTTTCAGTTCTGAATTTAAGTTTGAAGAGTACTTGACACTATTGCCATGCGAGTTAGAACGTTACTATTGTAAATTATGAACTAAGAAATCAAAGAAATACTGATATAGTTTGCTAGATTTTATAACGTTGATGTTAATGGTAGCCGGTATCAGTTGTGCACTGTCGTTAAAGTTGGTGTCGGTTTTCACTATCTTAGGAAATGTCCATATTTTAACAATAAACTCAGAGATTTTATAATAAGAAGCGTTTATATACGCTTACGTTCCTACAAACTCAAAATTTATCGCAATAGGAATACCAGAAATAATCTTCTGAAATCAAGTAAATTCAGCATGTTATTAGTTCCGAAATTATATATATATGTGTGTGTGTGTGTGTGTGTGTGTCTGTGTGTGTGTGTGTGTGTGTGTGTGTGTACGGAACCTGGGCCACATCCTACATTTCCTCTAGCCTCTAACCTCTAAGTTTTAACCTTCACCATAGACCACTGGTCTTCTAACTTTTACTGCCATTCCAGAACCACTGACCTTCAAAACTGTATGAAAAAGCCTGGGACATCTACGCAACTGAATTAAAAATTTTATGAAACAAACCTGAATCATATAGACCACATGCCCTCAAACATTTATGAAAAACCTGCCCCACTGCTCGTCAGATATTTATGCGAGAAACGTGGGCAACTAGTCTTAAATTTTTATACGTTAAAAAGCTTGGCAACTGTTCTCCAAAATTTTACTAAGTAACCTGGACTAGTGGTCTTCAAAATTGTATTAAAGGAACCTAGGAAGTACTCTTTAAAATTTTTATTACAAGAAAAATCTTGGCCACTGGTCGTCAAATAATTATGAGAGAAGCCTCGGTCAATGGTGATCACGCTTTTATGGAAACACTAGGCCAGTGATCTTCACAATTTGATGAAAAAGTCCTAACCCTCCCCCCGGACATTTAACATTTTAAATTTTATGAAATTCATAGGGCCACCCACACTTCCTGTACGCCAGAAATCTCGGATAGAAACCAGTGCCTATACCCTAATTGTATTATTCTGAAGCAATATTGATTAATAAAATACAGAATTTGTAGCCAAATTTTCTTGTGGAATTTTATGATTTTTAAGTCTATTTTAAGATTTTAAAATATGCAAGTAGTCAAACATTACGGTGTGAAAGTAACCATAGAATCTTATTTACAATAAAGTCATGAATTTAGGAAATAGTAATCATTAAAGGTATATTTTATTTTAAGATAGATCTGGTAGTAATGAGCATATTTAATTGATATGAAGACGGGCACTAGTATGATACTGACTTCAAAACAGCGACCATTCAAATGTGAAGTTAACGATAGTGAAGAAAACAAGTCTAAAGTACTGAAAACTGGAGAACTCGATACATGAAGGTCAAGGTTAGATATTATGTGCCTATGCACCAACATTATGTTTGACTGGGGCATGTGACAATCCCTGTCTGTCAAAAACTTCAAATGGGCAGAGGAGAAAGAAATGAAAGCAAGAAAAAAAATGTGATCTCTTGGAAGTGATGATTCTGAAACTGGAGAAATTCTAGAAGTAGATTTAGAAGTACCAAAATAGCTGTACGACTATATTACAGAGTATCCTCTGGCACCAGAAAAACTAATTCCTAGTGGTGATGATTTATCTCCAGTACAAAATAAATTGATGGAAGATAAAACTGGTACAAAAACTTGAGTACCTAAATATTATGTTCGTTAAAAAGCAGAAAATAAAATGAAGTTATGTCTTCAGTTATGGATAAAGCTAATACAGATTCATAGAGCAGTTACATTCGATTAAGAATCAAGGTTCAAATCACACATTGAACTTAATACATCTTTAAGACAAAACGCAGCCAATGAGTTTGAAAATGAGTTGCTTTTTTAAGTTGATGAATAACTCTGTCTTCAGAAAACAGATGGAAAATTTAAAAGAAAACTACTGTAAAAATATGTACTGATGAAAGAAATATGTTAAACTTCTAAAGGATATTTCATTTGCAGGATGAACAATAATAGATGAAGATACAGGTTTATTTAGTTAAAAGAACAAGAAAATTAAAGAAGTAAGTAAGTTGTTGATGCATGATTTTTACCACAACAAACTAAAGAATCAATATGGTCACAAAATGAAGTCATTATTCACTTTGAAAATATCATCATTACAGTCAGTCTTTAATCAGCAATCTTCCATGATTGTTTATAACTGAATTATTTACATATCCTTAAACCTTTACATCCGATGATAACGTTGATATTACAACTTCTAAATGTTGTTCAGATTGTATACTTCTTGTAGTGTGTATAATAAAATGATGTGTTGGATTAAGATGCGTAGCACCTTGTAGTGTTTTTACCTGTTTCTGAGGTGTTATATATATTTTTTGCATGTTGCCATCCCATTTATTTAGTCAAATTTAATTACGTTTGTTCCAGGACGTCTAAAAAAATGTTCGCTTTGTTCACTTCCCAAAAGAATTTATAGCTAGCAAAAACTCTAGCACCAATTACACCTGTAATAAAAACATACTCATTAGTTATCTGTCTTCATTTTAAAGGAACAATACAAATTGTTTTTTATTTTGAATTTGTGTATGATATATTAAGCAAAAACGTGTTGGCGCAGAGTCAAATTCATGTATACTAGCTAGTGTTTGTGACTTTGTTAAGCTAGCAAATATATCTAAAAATTCGTTGAATGACTTTATCGTGTTACTTCATCGTAAACCAACATACCTAAAGTCTTTTCTGATTCGTCAACATGTCGTTAACTTAGTTCTCCATCTGTATATGCTTTACAATCTATCAGAACTTTTTTGCTCTTCTCATTAACTAGCTTAGCTAAATCTTCAATTTGTTTTCTTCGTTTTTTCTCCAACTCCGATAAAGTATTATTGCTAGAATTTATTTTTTGTACTTTTTTTTATTAATATCTGTTCCGAAGCAATTAGAAGAAGAATATAAAAAACGTTCATATGCAATAATTTGTTATCTGCTATTTCTATAAGTGTTAGTATTGCAGCAGACTTCATTTTTGAGAGTCCACAAGTTATGTTCTTTTAAACGCTCTAAATCAGTGACTGGTGAATCTTACATCGTCGTCATCAATATAATTATACTTTCACTGGCATGAACCTTATTCTGTAAGCTCCATAGCTTTCTATTGAATTCTTCAAAATGATTCTTTTTCTGTAATTGTTAAAGACTATTAATAATAGCTGTTAGTCTCTCTTCCAACCTTTTCACACCATCTTTAAAGTCATTAACTAACTTTTTAATATCTTCTTCATTATCTCTATTCTCATCGTTTGCCTCTTTCTGCAGCTGTTGCTGTTTTGAATGCAATGTATTGTAATTTTCTAGACACTACTTTATTTCCTCTAAGTCACTCTCTAAGGCTAATATTTCAGCATTCATCCTATTTTTAAAAAGTCCGTTGACCCATGCCAGAGACAGAGAGGAAGTACAATTTTCTGTTCGAGTTGAAAACGGTAAATACTAAATGTATTATCTACTTTAAGTTTGCGTGTTATTTCTTGCATTTCTATCCATTTAAAGTTAGCTATTATCACTCTCATCAATTATGAATGTTCCCCTTATTAATCTTTAAAATGTTCAACTTAAATAAGAAAAGTAATTAACACATTACATGTTGCATGTGAATGTGTGCCAGTTTCGTTGATTAAGTCAAGGATAAACGTTTAAATTCTCCATATGTGAAAGTCTTTAAAATGTGCCTGTCTGTCAGTCCCTATGTATTTATGTACAATGTTGAAATGTTTTTAATGCACTCATTGCAAGAGCGATCAGTCCCACACAAATTAGAAATATGAATTTCAGTTTCTTAGATTTAGTGACGAAAATGACTCTTTTTGTTGCAGTATCAAACAATTGAGTGAAAACTCTGACTTTAACTGTTAAAGTAGGACACAATTTAGTGAAGAACTGACTTTTATTGTTGCAATAGCACACATATTAGTAAATAAACTGACTTTCACTGTTCAATAGCAGTAGTGAAGAAACTGACCTTTACTGTTGCAGTACGACACAATGTAGTGAAAAAGCTTACTCTAACTGGTGGTGCTGGACAATATATCTCTGTTAAGTTCCCTATATGCCCTATAGTGACTCCCAGTGTTAAATTTTCAACAGCTCAGTAGTGCCCTAAACGCTTTTGTTAAATTTTTATAAACGCTACAGTGATAAAAACACTCCATACATACATCATATAGTTAGTTAGTTAGGTCCACATTTTCCTTTCGGAATACTGGGCAGCGAGAGCTCTCAATTTTTTATTGTCTTTGGCTTTTGATTTTGCTGCTTTGAGGGTGAGTCCCATCTGGTTTAGGTCTTCTAACATTGTCCTTTTCCAAGTTTGCTTTCGCATTCCTCTTCTCCGTTTTCCAAAGGTGAGAGTATAGTCTATGGCTTCCCTTGCTGCTCTTGTTTCCGGCATCCTGAGGGTGTGCCCGATCCATTTCATCCTTTTTTCTTCGATGGTGTCAGATGGGAGTTTCGATTGCACTTCTCTAGGACAGATGTGTCGGTCACATGATCTTTGTATGTGATCTTCAGAATGCGCCTTAAGCATCTGTGTTGGAAAGTAGTTAGTATGTGTCTTATTGTTGCTGAGGTTTTCCACTTTTTACATGAATAAAGAACAGTTGGTAGAACGATGGTGTTGAATAGTTGGAGTTTTGTTGTGGTTCTGGGCGTTTTGGTCGTCCAGATTTTTGTTAGTCTTCCGAATGTGCTGATACCTTTCCCAATTTTGATTTTTATATCTACCTCTGTGTTTCCTGTTTTGTCCAGACAACTGCCTAAGTAGGTGAATGTTTCTACGCATTCTTTTTCTTTCCCGTTGCAAGTTATATTAGGTCTTTGTTCTTCCCCTATGTCCATAATTTTTCTTTTCTCTCTGCTGATGTTCAATCCCAATTTGACTGCCATGCTGGAGATGGTTGTGGTTGCATCTTGTAGGTTGTTTGTCCCAAATATTGCAATATTGTTTGCAATATCGAGACACACAAGTTTCCCGTCCTTCCACGGTACTCCAACGGTCTGTGTATGCCTGCCCCATTATAAAATCAATGACCAGGAGGACAAGAAATAGCGATAGGATACATCCCTTTCTGACTCCTGTTAGAATAGGGACAAAGGAGGACTAAAGAAAAAAACCTGATGAAGTAGCCAGGGTTGGTGATTCAGCAACACTAAACCGAATCGCCAACAAATTCACAGGAAGCAGCAGAACTCAGAATGTACCGATCACATCTGAAGGTGGAAGGCTATTGCACACTCAAGAGGAACAAAACTCGCGCAGGGTGGAAAATTTTACAGACATTCTCAGCCAACCGAAACTCATTAGTCACATCGACTCTACAGTTATTCAGCCCAACACCCCAGTTGTAGAAATCAATACAGATGTAATAACCGTACAGGAATTGGAAGAGGCCATTAACAAGCTCAAGAACAACCAGACTCATGGTTTAGACCACATTAACTCAAAACTATTAAAATATGTAGCGAACAAATATTTACCATCAGACAAATTATAGAGCAAACTTTAGAATACCAACAGAGCTCACTGAAAAACCTCATAGAGTTCAAGAAAGCCTTCGACAGCACCCATCGTCCTTCAATCTGGCACATCATGAAACTCTACGGCATACCACCAACGTTCACAAACATCATTAAAAGCCTGTACAAAGACTACAGATACTGCATCAGGACAGAAACAGGACAAACAGACTTCTTTGCTATATATCATATACTACTTAGATAATACTTTTTTCTGTTTGGCCAAGCAGAAGAAAAATAATGAACAGAAGATTTACATTTTAGTTCGGAGATATGGATTTTGATGTCTTGATTTCAACCTCATCATAGATTCTGTTTGTGTTTCGGTACCGACACAAGCATAAATTATGTTAATTTGAGCGAGTATTGTTGACATTCGACTATATTTTATAATCAGGACTTTGCGTCGAAATAATTCCAAATTTCATGAAAGCAAATTGTCAGTAGCACACATTTTAGTGAAGAAACTGCCTTTTACTGTTCCACTAGCACACAATTAGTGAAGAATCTAACTTGTATTGTAATATATAGAGACTACTTTACCTAAGACAATACACTCATGCAATTTCAATCTGTAAAGATGGAAGAGCCACAAGAGATCACACTTCTCGTCAGAGATTTACAGAGAGACATTCTAAAGTACACTTCCAACAAGACCTCTGGAGAGACTACTTACCTACTCGAAATAAAAGTAAAGACACATGTTATCACTGTCAAGAGAAATAACATTGGGTTCCAGAATGTCCACAACGTCAAAGAAAATGAACCTCTAAGACAGGAGAAAACATACAAAAGTAAAGATAATACCTGTTATAGGTGTCAAGAAACAGGGCATTGGTCTAGCGAGTGTCCCAACAAAGTGAAAATGAGAAAAAGAAAAAATTGAAACTATCCATAATACGCTATATTTCACAATTCACACTTTAGAATTAAAAAAAACACAATTTCTTTAAAAGAGAACTGGAATAAAGACCACAATACTTCAAACATCAAATCATTGTACTACAACGTATGAAGAACGATTTTTAAAATGCGGAAAGGGGCAGACTCGAGGATTTACATAACTAAGTGTTTCTTACCTGTAAAGAAGAGACAGAACTGTGTATGTCATGTCATGCTTACCCTACCTTTGGGCGACTGCTTATATAGAATCTGCGGTCCGCAATGCGCCTACCCATGCTCCGAAAATGGATACGGCTTTGAGCGAATTGACGCAGCCTTTCGCTGCGGAGTTAGGAAATCGTGACATAACGCATCCCTTGTCCAAAAAAGGTTAGCAGATAGTGCGAAGCTCACGTGACCTGACTTCAGAGTTCATAACCTTCACAACACTAATATATGTTTTCAGTTCGACGTAAAGCGTTGAAGAGTTCGGCTCTCATGTATCTGCATAACACCGCAGCTAATACATGATATTGCCTAACTGATTAGTGTAACATTCAGGAAAAATCGCTGTAATGTATATTGTAATGTATATTTGTACAATATAACGATATTCTTAATAGAAAGGAAGAATTCTTGGGTATTATAAAATCATAGCCTGGAATGTCACTAGCTCAATATCTCAGAACATACATAATAGCCTCCATACTCTTTTCAGAAGAAAATGTCGATCTGTGAAGTCACAACGTGATATATTCTACAATTTAAGCAATGAAACGATATAAGTTGATATCCTTGTATATGCTTATTTTTTGTTGGCACTGGCATTTCATTCTTCGTCTCGTCTTGAGTAAGCAAGGAAGCTGTGAGTATTCTAATTTGTTTGATAGCGGAGGAACCGTCAGAGCTTGACTGCAAATATACTGCACTGTGTCAAGACCTAGAACTGTGGTCTAGAAATCACGCCTTTTTAGTAGTTCCTTTTCTTAGAGGCACGATTCTTCATGTTAGTTTAACCAGGTGCTTCTCATATGTCATATTGCCTGTCATAAAGGACTGCACTATTTTAAACTGACAAACTTGATTGTGCAGTTATTATGGAACCAAGGAATCTATTCCAACTAGTATTGTACAATAATAGACCTTTATTCAGGCGAAAATAAAGATTTTCAACCAGGAAAACTAATATAGACCGACTCGAAGTGGCGGTCTATATGATATGTTGACGGGTTCATAAAACTACACATTCACCAAAACAAAGATCTACAACTGTTGCATTACATTAATTAGTACCATAATTTAAATTGAAATTTAACTTGTTTCAGAGTAGTGAAAATGCTAGTCCTGGCCCTGTCATCATAAAACTTTACTCAACATTTAAAATAATATTTGTTACTCCAGACTAGACAATCTTGCTCCAAATTTACAATTGAAGACTTTTAATTGGTCAGAATATTTTAAAGTAAGATTTCAAGTTGAGTAAAGTTTGATGACGCCACAAAAATATGTTATGACGTTGCGTAAAGTTAATGACATAACGACAGAGCAATATGATGAACCAGTATAAATTAGCAATAGTGTATGATCTTTTGTGCAAGCAAAAATAATCAGGTATATTTATTTATTTATTTATATATTTTGTTTTGCTTAATTACAAGAATTGGGAGAAGTGCCGAGATCTATTCAATCTGATTTTCAGTACCGAAAATCTATTCGATCTGATTTGCAATACATCCACCCCTCTCCCTGTGTTATAATGACTGCTCCCTTAAAATTGCAACAACAAAAAAAAAAAGAAAAAAAAAAAAGAAAACAAAATGACAACGACCATTGCTCAGATGAACTTTCCGTTCATACTGTCTTTCGTCAAACTTTGAATATGTGCGTGAAAAGTACTGAAAGAGTTTCTTTTCTTTTGCCTGCCTCTATACTCTGTCTTTTTGGTATATTCAAAAATAAGTTTTTAGTTTAATTTGATATCTTTAAGCTTTTATCATCGGTTATTATATCCCCTTGGATGCAAAGGTTATGTTATATTTATATTGTCTCGACATGATTAATTATCTGAGTATGTTCGAGCAGATGGTACCTTCAGATGACACAACGAATTAATTGATGATGAAAGTCAGTTTCGAAATTTAGAATATGCTGATCTTGAAAAGATGTCGATGGATGACAACTTTCTATGTTAAATCTTACAAAACAGTTTATAAAGTAGCTTTGATGTGTCACAATGGCAAAGTCCTCCGCTTTTCACGCATTGCCAAAATTTGAACAAGTTATATTTTAGACTCTCCAATCCTTCACATCATTACCGCCACGTCCCGCAACACAACCACACTATACCACCGTCCTTGGATCGTTAGCCGAAAATTCCTTACATATATTCTTATGTTTCCCTGTTGTGACTACATACACATCGTGTCCTAAAATGTTTGAAAACGCAGCTGTAATTGATATTTAAGTACACTGAAACATTTGTACGCTTCCCCACCCCCACCACATGCAATACGGGAGGAAGACAAACGTATAATATCCCTTTTGTAGTTACCATACCAATAAGTATAATAGTATAATATCAAGTTTGATGATTTTAAACTCATTGGTTAAGGAGATAGTCAAATGGACATACGAGTGGACAGATAGGTGGACAGCCAAAGCGTATCTCAATGTCCCTTGCTTTTTTGTATTTGCTTCTTTAAGCGATGATTCGTAGAGTGGAGATAATAACTAGAGAGGATTTGACTGCGTGAAATCTAAACATATATTTAGCTTAAATTTCGGAAAAATGCAGATTTTGTACAAATTTATATCTTTCAGTTTTTCTCTAAAGCAAATTTGTGGTTCTCTCTCTCTCTCTCTCTCTCTCTCTCTCTCTCTCTCTCTCTCTCTCTCTCTCTCTCTCTCTGATAGTTAATATAGATAATATAAATGCGGTTGATCAGGCACAAACCTATCCCGATCAGTATGCTCTTGATATATTTTCGCGGTTTTGGTCTATTATCATTATTATGATTGAAAACACGTTATACTTGAATATATAACATAGCTGAGTGAGAATACCACATAGAAGTCGGGTGGTTAGAAAGGACAAACCTGCACTGTAGTGTGAATATCTTTTGCTATTCAATTCGTGTCAATGCTAGCGACCTATTGACAAAAGCATATATATTGTGTTTAGTTTTGGTATAAGGCGATTTTAATAAGGGGAAATTGGAAATAATTAACTGGATATGTATACATGTGTCATGAAGATGTAGTGAAATCCCAAATTTATAGTGACATGTCTGATTTAAAGTGAATTACCTAATTTATAGTGAAATACTTCGTTGATAAGTAGAATATAATCGCGCTCCTGAATCTGTAAAGGCACGAATCTTCAACATACAGTTAAACCTCTATATCCAAAACACTAATCACGCAAACACTCAGCATCATTCAGTCCTTCTATAAACGTTCTCGTGTTTGCTACCTCAAAACGCTCAAAAAGGCTAAACACTCGAACCCAAAATGTGGGTCCCCGCGCTTCAAATATCTAAAATTCTATTGTATGATAGGGGAAAATTGAATATAAACAAAGATTCAAAATGCGAAACTTTTTTTTAACGTACAGAATAAGTATTTAAGCTTATGAAAATACCAAAATCAAGATTCTATCGAGTGTTTATGATCATTTCTCGTGAGCACAAAGCACACGTGGTAGATAATGACTAAAACAACGAAAGCATGCATATCACTGGCACTACCACTTTTCAAGGGCCTCGGAAATGGAAATGCGAACAACTTGGATCTTTCCAGATTCTTTCACATGTATGAATATTTTGATATTAGTTACGTTTGTGTTATAGGTGAAACTGCGGATGGAGCTGCACATAAACAGTGTCACAACAAATCTTATCATGGAAAGAGGTAACGATATCGGAACCAGCGCAAATCAATAACTTTTCAAGTTAAAGGAGAGAGGTCATCAGTCCGGATTTGTTTATCTGAAACTACCATCTCTTTCCTCATCATCCAACTATACAGAGAAAGAATTTGTTAGTGAGGGGGTGTATCTTTCTAGTACAAAAACTGTTAAATCTTGAATGGATACAATGTCTCAACGTTCAGGTCCGGCAGTCTTGGTACGAGTATATCTCAGATCAATTACTTCTCTCAGGCGTGATAATGCAAACCAGGATTCATTAAAAGTGGACGGTGTTTTTCCATTTCTACACCAATTAGCTAAATGATTTAAATGAATGACCAAAGAGGGTTAGTAAGCGCGGGATATCATTTCGTGCCGAAGGGGTACAATGGGGAAACCTTAGTTTCCTTGATTGGTGTATCTCATTAGCTGAACACAATAAATGCATGATCAGACTCTTTAAACTCTTCCAAAACAATCATTAGATTCTATCAAAAAGATTATAAAACATAAAATCTTTCGAAATTATCCAGACATCATGACGTCATATGTAACCAAGACCGTTTGCTCCGGGAGGTAGAACTGAGTGCCTTGCGTACACGATAATTTGGTCTGTTATTCTTACCAGCAACAAATACGTGCCACAGTTTTCTCACTCCTGAAAATAACTCCATAATAGCAAAGTATAACTTCAAAACAGAGATCATCTTATTGACGATTTTTAAATTTAGTAATTGTGTTTATAGATTTTTGTAACACACGAGTAGAGCTCCTCGAGTTTCTATCCAAAGGAGAAGGAACACACTGATTTCTGCATTAAGACGAGATTAAATAGGTATTATGAATTTTCGCCTTTGGTGGCCAATCCGGATAATAATTTACAGATTCCAATAAAATGTAGAAAATGTATATCACCGTGTGGAAACAATGCACGGAAGTATGATCAGCACTTTTTAAATTGTAAAGAAACAGAAAGTCTTCAATAATGCTAGAATGTATCGATGAACCCAAATTGCAGGTAAAAGATTATCAACCAAGATCTCTCTAACAGTTGATGAGACTCCCTGAGATTCACTCTGTGCTCGGAAAACCTAATAAGAGCATTTTCATCATAATAGAGGCTCTTAAAATGGTAAATAGGGCGATCGTTTTAAATGGAAAGAACGATATCATTAATAAAGACAGCGAAGAACTCTTGAGTATCACAAAACCTAGATCTTGAAATTCAGTATATCAGTATTTACTCTGTATTCCTAAAACTACATCCATACGGATGAAATACACTTTTTATTAAATAGTTTTCCCTGTGAGAAACGAGGGAAACATTATCCATCATATGCCTTGGTGTGGAATAGAGAAATCCCACCATCAGGATCAGAATATGTGGGTATGAGGTCGGATAAGTCTTGTTCCTGACTATAAATTCTGACCATTGGGTAGACTTTCTCCTTTCCCAATCCCCCAGGAAGGCATATAATGGAGTCAATTCATCTTTCTTTTATTTATTTTTTTAAATATTTTTTTTATTTTTTTTATTTTTATTTTTTTGTTGCTTTTTTTGTATTTCTCTATATTTTTCTTTCTTTTTCTATTCTTTTAGCATTTTCTTTCTTTTCTCTTCCTTTTTAATTATTTTACATGAGCTAAAACTCATGTGGACTACAACATTGACCATAAAACACCCACGAACATTAAGAATACTGTCAGTATTTTACAACAAAATTGCTATAAATTGTAGTTATTAAATTAATTTTTCTTCTATGATTCTGTATAGATAAGTCGAGGGCAGTTACACGTTCGAGAAGACAATTTTCTCTAATTATGCACAATTCGATTGCTACGATGCATCTATTCACACGATTCAGAGTTAGGCGCTTGAATAGGTGACATAAGCTATTTTGATACTATGTAGTATTGGGGCCATTTTGTTTGCTATCTTAACAGTCGTGCTCATTATAACGGTTTCCACTGTATGGTTTTCGTTCCTTCCGAGGATGTCCTGGCTCACGATCTTCGTGTTTAAAAGTCCATTCAACAATGTAAATAATTTATATCTCATCAAGTTCGCTAAATACTGCATCCCGTCCGTATTTGGCAGACGTTGGGGGTTGTTTGTTTCTTTGTTATTTTGTTGTTTGTTGGTGGGAGCAAAATCGTGGACCATATTTAGAAAATTAACTACTATAACCATGATGTACGAAGAAGCTATGATATACAATTCATCGGCACTATTTGACACACACAGTCAAAAGTCAACAAACAAGAATGTAGACTTAGATTGTCTACTGTATAAATGTCAATATTTTTGTGGGGAGTTTTTTTCCCTGGAAAGCTTTACTTACAAAATTTGCGATTTCATTTGTTGTCTTTGGCTGGTTTTATCATACAATTATAATTCCTCTTTTCCACAACCTTTTGATGGTATTTCCGGTTTATCTTTTCTCCTGGGATCCCACCACATCGCGTGACTTTGGACCTCAATGATCTTCAGCAGTGTTTTTGCTGTTTAACGTAGTGTCGCTCTTAGAAAAAGCCATAACTACATTTATAAGATTCCTTATATATGTTCTTTGTTTTTCTACTGATTTGGTGAAATCTAGTGCATTAGTTATATGTTCAAATACACCAAGAGTATATTACTTATGTTCGACTCTAAATTTAACACAGCATATAAAAAGTAGCATAGATTATATTACATTTTCTGGAAATAGTTGCATTTGCATGAAATAACTGGAATTTGTAATGCAAGTGATCTTTCCGTGCAGAATCACACATGCTCGCTTTGTCATCCTATGCAGATCAAAGAGGCCAAATTCAATATTTTTTTTAACACGAGTAACATTCTTTGCTGGTCACGAGATCGCCAAGAAAAATGAAGAGAAAAATATTAATAATTTTTTAGGGACTACAAGAGGATACAATAACAGCTGGTTGATTCAATTAGTTTAGTGATGCATTGAAGAGATGACACAAGTGGCACCTATTCAGTGACTTTGCTTCTTCTGTGTCCGTATGAAAGATGGGTCCATTTGCTTCATTTTGGTTTGCTCAAGAACACAATTCATCTTACAAGTCACTAGTCTAAGTGGAGAGTTATGTGATGTCATAGATGACAATTATAAATTTCAAACACAAGGACTCACATGTCATACTCATTAGAAAAGGAAGTTTTTTGTCGCTGTTGATATATTTTTATTTTATTTAGAATGCATATGCAGTGGAATAAAATTATAATTTGAGCAATTTTTATTCACATTTGATATATTTGTAAACATTCAGTTACTGAAAACTGAAAAAAGTCTCACTGTTTAGCTAAAATCTGTATTGATGTTGTTGGTCTTTAAGTACCCCCCCCCCCCGCAAAAAAAGGATCAAATTCGTACTTCTAATCTCGCAATAAATAGATCTGTGCAAGTTATACCACTTGTGTACACCTAAGGTGAAATATGTTCTTGATATCCATGGAACATTTCCGAAAAATACCAATCGAAATCAATGTTATACACAAATTTGTACGTTAATTTACACTTGTTACAAATATATAAGAACTGAAGAATAGAGAATTTTATAATGTGATGCCTTCGTAAATAGAACTTGAGTATATTCCTCACAATTGACAAGACTAGAAGCATGAATGTATGCATTACCATGCCTCTGTATCATCTTAAGTGGATGAATTAGACTGTTTTCTTTAGAAAGTCGTCACGAAATTCCTGATTTAATCATTCTTGTCAAAACAAATTGAGTATTACTGTTGTGCTAGAGCTTTAAATATTTACTATGGGCCAACCAAATTTGAACAATCAAACCACCCACATGTACTTACTCACTCAGTAGTAGTACACCAAGGGTGAAGATAGCACACCAGAGTGACAACTGTGCTATCAAATTCTTATTTCATTCATACACATTTTGAAATAAATTCAAAAATATGCAATCATGTGACAATTAATGTGTATAGTAGGTGCATTTGTGAGAAAGCAATCTTGGCTGAATCTGATGCTGCCCGCCTTAAATGAATACAATCCTTCTTTTATCAGAGTTTAATTCTTCCAATATGCTTCAACTGAATGATTTGTTTTCTTATTTCATTTACATGCACACAACATATTAGGTACGACTGTATCTAGGTTGCTTAATTATCAGAACAATGCGTTCACCATGAATTTTATCCATTATGCTGTTTTTATTATGCTGTTCAAGGCATCATTACACTAATTAAGTTTCTGATATGCATGTCTTTACCTCTCGTTTTGCTACCAATTAAATGAAACACAGTGCATTAGTTATAACTTCAATTGCACTAAGACTACCTTACTTACCACTGGTACTAACCTTGACATAACTGTTTAAAAAAAGATTTCTTTCTTCATTTCACTTCGATAATGTTGAAACATAATGCCAGGCTACTGGAAAAGCTATAGACATCTACTCCCCAAGGATTTCCGGTGACCACCATAACGCAGAATGTTCCTTCTGCTATGTAAATGGTGAAAAGCATAAACTCCAAATGGACTGCGCAAATTCTTTCTTCTGCCCCGAGAGGTCGAAAGAGCCATCCTTACGGTCTGGTAGGATTCGTTACCACAGCTGGACATCTCAAGAAATGGCGGAGACTGTTGTTAATTATGAATGTTGCGTCCTGCTACAAGTTCTTATGGAGGAGAGTTAAGTTGCCTTCAGTAGTGAATTACTTTCCCCACAGGAAATGTGTCTGGTGTTCCGTGCAATAATAGCACTACATACTTATAAAGAGAATCCTAAAGAGTACATTCCTTGACAAGTACCCATATATAATGACATCTTACTTGGCTACGACGGTTTGTCTTTGGAAAATGAAGATGAATAGAGAGAGAACAGTGGAAAGCAAGGTTCCTTGTGGACAGATGATTCAGTCTTGTTCTTTTCTGGAGATTGCATCAGCAACAGACATGTAACAAACTACTCCATTCCTGAGAATAACATTTTAGTTGGAAAGCTGACACAGCAGACGGTAGATACGCTGTTAGAAAAACTGTTCACCTACACAAAAGTTAATGCCTCCCTGAATATTCACCCGGGAAAACTGATTCAGTTTATGTTTGGAACAGCAGAACATGTTGACCATGGTATTACAGCAAGGTTTCTCATATATAACGATCTTTTACTCCTGGTGGCCAATACTTGCGAAATTTCTTCGTCTCCCAAAACCTTTTCAAGTACATTTAGTAGAGTGGAGAGAATGCATGAAGGCATATATATTTCCCACCTTTGAAATTCCGTCTTGAAGGGAAATTTAAAAGACCTTGTATTTAATACAAGCAGTCACGACCTGATAATTATATTTAAAAGTTTGGCCATATTTGCAAAATTCCTAAAATACACCTCATATCTAATAAAGGCGGAAACTAAACATGATGTTTGTGTCTTCTCTCTTCTGTTTTGTCTGTCCATAAAAGACTATTAGCAAGATTTCGCAAAAACAGTTTACATAAACAAGGAAAGCTAAACTAGCATATTTATATTCATAGGTAGATAACCGTAATTTGAGGTAATTACAGCAATATTTTGAATTTGTTACATACTTTTTAATTTGTTGACAAACATTGTTTTACGGAAACTTTGATTGCAAAATTACGCAAAAAGCAATTTGAGGCAGACATATGAAATTTGATAGGAATATTTGTATTTTTAGATTAGATACTCAGGTCATTCCATAATTTCTTCAATATTTTAAACTCATTTTTGGCCGTTTTGAATTTGAGACTTTTTTCTCACAAAAACCTTGTTAGCACAATTAAGGTAACACCACTTTAGGTAGACTAATTAAATTTGATAGGCCTATTTTTGTTCATGTTTAGATGACCTGATTATCTATTCAAGCCATCATAGCCATTTTCAACTTTTTTTCCAGGTTTTTGAGCTTTTGGGACCTGGATGTTTTGACAAAAACCCAATTTGCTCGTTTAAAACAAAACACTTAAGGCCGACAAATGAAATTTTTCTATGTATATTTGTATGAATGTGTAGATGAACCGATTTGAGTTCAATTCTGTTATAGAAATATTTAAAATTTATTTAAATTTTTTAACTTTGTGGTTTTGACGATTTGGTCATCAGTGGGGCGGGCATACGCGTTTTACAAACACAAATCTAGGTTATAATGGCTTTGCAAAACGTGTAGCAGTCTTGTTCAAGAACGAAAGTGCATTCCTGGACAAACTGGGTGGATTTTGCAGGTAAAATTACAGTGAATGTTAGTTAGGAATCGCACAGAACGCATAGTTATGGCTTCACTTGGTTTATGAAGAAAATGTAGCTATTCATGAAATATGGATAATTATTTCAAATAGGGGTGTCGTGAAGATGCGTACATTTAATAATAAAATTTGCAAATTTGCCTCTCTCTCTCTCTCTCTCTCTCTCTCTCTCTCTCTCTCTCTCTGTGCATATAAATACATGTTTGGTCATGGACAACAAAATCCTCATAATAAAGACAAAGCATTAAAGAAGATGCGCGTGTTCTGACGGTAGCCTTGCATATAAATCTGAAAGAACAAGTTCGGATAAGATAAATATATTTTCATGACTAGTTGTTTCAATATGACGTTCATGATATGATTATACCTCTATTATTTTGTGTGATGATTGAAAGGTTGATTATATAACAGATTTGAAATAGAGAACAAGAAAAAAATTATGAGTTTTAATCCTGATACATCTGAAACACAATCATTACGCCTTAAAACCTGCGCTAATGGGAACGCATTTAAACGCTTAAAACCACATTTTGCATTTTGGTAGAACAATTGTAGTAGTAGTAGTAAAAGTAATAAAAATGCTAGAATAGTAGTAACAGTAAAATCGGTAGAAATTTTGCTGGTCTCCAACATTTGTAGCATGGTGTGTGTGTGTGTGTGTGTGTGTGTGTGTGTGTGTTAGTCGTAGCAGTAACAGGAATGTTATACGTAGCACATTGTCGACCAGGAGTTGTAAATAGTAGTAGCAACGGCACAGCATTAGTAGAAGTCGTAGTAACAACACTAGTAGCATTGTAGTGGTAGTAGTAGTTATGAATGTACTGCAAACCAACTTGGTTGTGATTTCTCACCAGTTTTACAGGACACCTGCCTTGGCTGACATGTACCCTATTGGATGCCTATTGCAACACAAGCATGTATTTACTGTACTCTCGCTCAGTCAGGTGATTTGCTCTGCTATGAATCAAAGAGAACCCAAGATCACTTTGTCTATTCCATCTCTGGAATGTTCAGTGAATTTTTATCTTTAGCTGGTTTAAATCGACGATTCAAGGAAAATTGAAAGCACGAACTTACACATAATTTGTCTACGCGGTATGCGTGTATGTTCAAATCGTGGAAATGAGACAGTATAATATGTAAACATTCCTGATATATAAGAGAAACACAAAATAATTCAGCCCCGAGCAGGATATCACATGTAACAAAAGGAAGAGTCTTTGAAAAGAGTTATTGAACGGAAAACAGACATCACTGAGCACTATAAAAGGACCATAGGAGTAAATAATATACATATAGTATACATTGAGTAACAGATAATGTGCGAATCATTTGAACGGTATTATGCATGTTCGGTATGTATATATCCCATAGTACAAACTTTTCCCATAGGATCTACATTAAAAACTTGAAAGTGACTTGCTACTAAATTAACTAGTAAAATAAAATTAAGAAATAGAAGGAGATTACTTCGAGTAGATCACTATTTCTACCACTGGACAGAATATAAATATCATCCAAATTTGCCCTTAGTGATGGATTCAAAGCATGTAGTGAACTACTTTTTATGTTTTGATATACCGTATTTATCTAGATGAACAGTGAAAACCTCATGCACTGCTTGAAAAATAGTGTATGTTTTCAAATGTACATGATGAACTGAGATAAGTACCGTATAGTTTCTCGCTTAAGTTCTCATCATTTGATAAGGATTGTTTGTTTTGTTGGTATGAGTGGCACTTTGAACACATTATGGGCTATAGCATTACGAGGAAATGGGGGCTAAGTGCTTTCCCAAGGAAACACCAAAGCAGCCGACCCAAGCTGGTGGGGCAGCTATCGAACCCGTGACCCTTGGATTACGATTCCATTATCAAAACAGTAGGGAAAACATCTCCTGTAAGCCAGTACCCATGCTCACGAATAAGAATGATTCAATACATTTCCAGATTCATGGGTCCATATTGGAATACCTACTATAAATAGTCGTCCACAAATATTGACAAATACTAACTTCTGTGTTTATCTGATTCGATGGAAAGAAACATCCACAATATACCACGTATAACACTGTTAAGTAAAATTCCTAGGAACATTATTCGTGTACTGATGTTAACGTCTTCTGATATTTACCCTGTAAAATTTGTTAAACATCCATGGACAAGGAAGCAGGAACGTGAATTGTTTCCCTCTGTATATCTGTACACGTATTTTGCAGAATAATATATAGTCTCCACTTTTCCACAAAACTATGCGTCTCCTAAATGTTTGGAGCAGTGTTGCAGCATGTGAAATGTGATGTATTTCATATCAAGGCTATGTACTATCTCAAGTCTCTTCAACTATTTAATGAGTACTTTATGTGAAACAGTGATAGTATATATTAATCTTAATTGATCATAAGAACTATATTTGACACCCGTCGAATGCTAATACAATGTATATCTTTTCTTTACCTATCTATATACGGATATTTAGTCCTTCAACAATTTTATACATCGCCAAATAGCAACATTATCAACTGAAATATTTTTCATAGTCTAAAATAGCAGCTGTGTGCATTCAATTACAAATAACCATGTATATGTATCCTTGATTAGTAATGAAAAGTTTTTCAAATATATACATTATAAATCTAAAAGCATCTGAAACAAATTATATAAGTAAGAAATGAACTTTCTGAGACGGAAATATCTTAAGAAAGGCAACAAATAAGAAAAGCTGTTTTATTCATGGAAACATGAATGTAGACGTGTTAATTCTTTACGGAAAGACATTACTCGTAATTCATATGCAGCAAGAAAACAAATATGCGCAATATAGTACTTTTTATGAATTAAAGAGTGTAGACCTAAATGCATTATGTAATTTTAATAAAATTGGATAAAACAACAATCAGCAATATAATCTAAGAAGATGAACTCATGCAGTGATTTATGTTACAAAAATAATTGTATTTAATGGAAGACTATGCTCCCAGTTTGGGAAACTAGTACAATGTAACTTGTCTTAAGCATCCACCGACTGGATGGAACAAATTCGGATGGGTTAGGGAAGTGGCTATAGAGAGAGATAAAATATGTAGATGCAATGAAGACACAGAATCTTAGACTCTGGCTGGATATGAGAGGTTTTGGCTTAAATATCTTCATATCTGTGAGCAGAAACTAAATTATTTAATATTTTGTATACCTGAAATCAAACATTTACAGAAAAATTAAATGATGCATTGCCAAAATGAAGAAATACAGGTCAGAATAGAGATCCTAAAAAGTGAAAAATATACTCCGAGAATAAAAATGCAAGATTGTGAAGATACCTCAATCAAACTTATGTAGAATATATATGATCACTTCTTATGAGCATTAATCATACGTCTCATAAAATGAGTTATAGAACGAATGCCTCAGCATCACTGGTGTTATCACAACATTTGAATAGACTTGGAAACGGCGATGCCAACAAGAAGGAGTCCATCGATTTGTCTAATTTTTTTCAAATAAACTTGCTGACATGTCTTGCAAGATTTGTGTAACATGCGGAACAGGGGATGGAACTGCCAACATTCCTGAACATGATATTGACGCAATGGCGGTGTACGAAGAGATTATTCTTTCCGAAACAGGTAATGACATTGACCCAAATGCAAATAAGTTACTTGTAACAATAGAGCGACCAGGATTTGTGTTAATGAAAGTAACGTTTGATAACGCATCATTATTAAAAGACAACGGTAATGAGAAAATGTATGTTAATGTTCCTGGAGAGGAATTGTATCTATCCAGTACCAATATAGTTGAAAACATGATTAAAGATGTTGTGAAAAAACTAGTCATCGTTCCGGACCGGCAATCAGCATGTCAATAAACCCTAAAGAAAGTCACCTAATATTACAACAAATGGTCTTTGTTATAACCAATTTCTGTCCTAAATGACCAGTTGAAGCAAAGGCTTGGTCAGAGAGGGTGCGTAAGTGCAGCTGGCCACCTGGTGAAATGGTTCTAGTCATACTGTCTTCTGGATGCCACATCGTGCCGAAAGGATCTCAAGGAGGAGAGTTTAGTGTAATTGAATGTGGTGCATCTCATTTGCTATGCACGAAAAATGCCTGGTCAAAAACTCTAGCTCAGTTCAATACCACCATTACACATTTCTAAAGAGAATTCGCAACAAAAAAAAATTCTTTACAAAATATCCTGATATCACGACGTCCTACGTGGACAAAACTGTCTGGCTATGGCAAATGGAGTTGAATAAAAGAGAAATGTGGTAAATGAAGTTCCTCGTGGAGAGGATAATTTAGTCTATGTTGTTTTTAAGGGATTGTATTAGCAGCAGATACGTGTCACATTTTTTCATTCCCGAAAATAGCATCGTATATGGTAAATTGACCTTTCAAATGAGAGATGAACTGGTTAAAGATTTATCAGATTTGGTGAGTGTCTTCATCGATTTATGCAACAGACCTGAAGAACTCACACACTTCTTATTTAGGCAAAATGCAATCGTTGATCTAGGTATACCTAATAAGCTTATGATTTATTATAATATATCACCTTTGGCAGACAATACATCTGAGAATTTAGAGATTCATACAAGTATAGAAACTGTATGTGGACATGTAGAAACAATTGATGGAAGTATTATCAGCACCATCAGTATCTTGAAGGAGCAGAAAGTATTTGATGTTGTACACAAAACATTGCTCAGATGTATCGGTGAATCTGAATTACAGGTTGAAAATTATCAACTGAGATTGGATACAGCTGTAGCTTTAAAGGGAAACAACGATATTATGAATAGAGGCAACGAAGAACTCTTGGGTATTATTAAAGCTAGACCTTTCACGTCACTATCTTAATTTCTCAGAACATACATAATTGCACCGATAATATTTTCAGAATAACATATCGATCTGTGGAGTCAAATATTACAACGAGACATATTCCAAGCTTTAAGGAACAAACAGATAACAGTTGACGCCCTTGTATACGCTGTCTTCTTGTTGGCACTGGCTTTTCATTTTTCGCCTCGTCTAGAGATAGCAGAGGAAGCTGTAAATACTCTCATTTGGTTGATAGCGGAGGAACCTTCAAAACTTGAATACAAAGACGTTGCATTTTGTCTCCTGGACTTCATTGCAAATTTAACTTCCCGAACAAGAACTGTGTTATAGGAAACATATCTTCGTAGTGGTCCTTTTTGAATATCTCTCGTTGTTTATAGAGGCCCAATTCTTCACTTTTAGTGTAACCAGATGCTTGTCATATGTTTTATTTCTTGTCACAAAGGACTGCAGTATTTAACCAACACTTGACTGTTCAGATAGTATGGATCCGAAGATTCAATTCCAACTAATATTGTACAATTATAGACCTCTGTTTAGGTGAACATAGATTTTTAAAATCTTAATTTAAATAAGAAAAGTATTTGGCTATATTGCCATGTAAGTTAAGACTTTACTTAGTATATACAGTATTATATGTATGTATGTACATTATGTTTGTTTTTGCCTTTCAATAAATGGTCTGCTTAAACATACTTGACTACAACAATGTTAATGTTGTTTCAAACAGCAACATTCAACTAACAGATGATATTTTGTGCTCACACACCGTATATGAACCACCATATATATATATATATATATATATATATATATATATATATATATATATATATATATATATATATATATATATCCTGTCATAAAGGAAGTAGTTGTTAAAGAACAATTTGCCCAATGTGGCTTAGCTATTTTGCCCCGCCTCCAACTCACCATGGGTTGCGTTCATCCAGGACCTTTAAAGTACTGTGTTACTCCAGCCAGCCCACCCTCATTAAGACACTTGGTTTTATCATAGAGTTGTATAATGTACTTACATTATACTGATAGTCCTAATAGAAATCCATATGGTTATACAAACAGAACTACCAATTTTTAATTACTAGAGCGGGGTTTTTGTTCCCAGGACAACCGCGATTTTCGATAACCACGCTTTGGTATGCCGTTTTCCTTGTTTGGAACCAATCTATGCCGCAGTGGGTTACGCAGACCTTTTTTTCAAGGCGGGAAGGGTTCCGTATGCTGGGTTAGAGTACTCGTCTTTGCGAACATTTCGCGACGAGCTCTATAGCTAAGCAGGCCGTTTTCCCAGTAGGGGGTTAATCTATGCCGCTGTTCAGAATGCACGGCTTCTTTTTTGCCCGGAAGGGAAACGTATGCAGAGTTGCCAATTTATGGATTCAGGGCTTCTTTTGTGCTGCTAGAACGTATTTTTTCCAGGACAACCGGGACATTCGACAACCATAGTTTGCGGCCATCACATTCTGGCATGTCGGCGTGGAACCTACTGGCTATTGCTGCAGTCACATTTTGGTTTGTTGGTCCGAAAACTGCTGGCCCCAGTGCTACCGCCCTTTCTCGACCTGCCGGAGCTTTCCAACGCTTCGTTGCCATACCTCTATGCTTCGTGGCATCAAAAATAAATAAATAAATAAAACTTTGAAAAGCCAATTGAACATTTGTTTACGCGGATTTATGTCCACACCATACAGGCTGCACAAAGCCTTCAACAACTATACAAGCATTATTTCTACAACTATAGAAGACGTGTACACAACGTGTACATTCGCGCGGAAAAGGTCGCCGCCACACACATACGACGCGAAAATGACTACAAGAGCAACCTAGTCCCCAACATTTCCAAGATAGATTACCTCGCTGTCCACTAAGGGCGCACGAATCTCCGCCCGCTTTCTGGCCTTCCAACCTTTGTGGACGATATCTACGTCTTTGGTTACCTGCGCAGCAAGGACGTTGTCTTTGCAAGAGGGAAGGCGGCGTGCACCACTGGATACGAAGGGTCTGCCAAGCAGATTGTGACGTTTGTCTTGGTTGGGGTGGGGTTCTTCCAATATATTTTAATTAAATTATGAGGAATTCCACCCTGGCTCGTGGGTTAGAAGTTAAATTAGTGACGTGATAGATTTACAGCTCTGAGCCCCCAGTCAGCAATTCCGACGGTTAAATTATAGAGAACACAAAGATGAAATTCAGTTAATAACAATTTAATAAATTTGATAATTTAAACGATAACTCTCAATCACTCGTCTTTCCCTCGACCAAGTGACAACCTAATTCATCACGTGATTTACAGTGTGAGTTCGATTTTCCCCCTGTCCTTGTGTCTACTCATCTAATTCTTTCAGCTAATTCCTTCCTTCCTTCTTTCTCCTCCTTCGACTCCTTGTCCCACTTGACTATCTCCTCCAATTTCGCTCCCACTTCCTCTTCCTTCCTTCTCTTCCAATTTCCTCTTAGACTTCCACGTCTCCTGACTTCTCTCCTATTTCTCCTTTCTCCGTCTCTCTATCTGAGACTATGGGACCAACTGTACTGATCTGTCCCTCAAAGCTACCTTATAGAAGCTGTCTATCTTAGAATTTCCTGTCTTAAGATTTCCCACCAATTACGAATGGCTGCTCGGAGTTCCGCTGTCTTACTCTGGCACTCTCTCTCTAGAAAATTACGGCGAACTAACTCTTTGCTGAGAGGCGCGGGGATCTCATTCCCGCCAAAGTCGGGTCCCACCCCTATCTCAATTCTGATGGGGTGGCGCTGTGACCCTGTCCAATCGCCTAAGCGGTCAATTCAAGCCGGCTGTCTGTCTGCGGGGAAGAAAGTTAAGACATTCCCACGTCTTCGGGGCAACTTCCTTTGATCTGGACAAAGGGTTTCCACACCTAGGTGATAATTGTCTCTCTGTCGGCCTAGCAGGTCCCAAGTCTGGCTATCCACGGCATACTTACGTAAGGGATTAGTGCACCTGCGGCAATGTTAAACATCAAACAATGGCTTGTCAGAATTACCTTGATTATACATGTTCAACCAGGGTCGGGGTAAAACGTGACACAGATGGTGTCGGATATACAAGCCGCGGTGCGGATGTCCCTGACTTGAAAGTTCAACTGGAGCCTGTACGGCTATATCCAGACTAACATTGTGCATACAGTGGACAGAAAAAGCAGCAGAGTCGTCTGAGGTACCCTGCCCAGCATCAAGCGGGATGCGGACTCCAAGTCATGGAAGGTCTGGGAAAAGCTGTACAACTCCGACGGCAATACGCCGTCTGTTGCGGTTTTTGTGGCCAAAGTAGACGTTTGTGGGGTCCCGATGGAAGACCTGCAGGGAATCATTCAGGAATCGAACGTTAGCTACTGCAGTGGGACTACGGCATATACGCTATTCAAGTGGAACATCTCATGTGCAAGGAGGGCATGTGGGAGCAGAGCGGCATCAATCAGAAATCTATAGGGTACACACCCAACAATGCCTAGACGTTCCAACGTTTCGAAAGTGCCAGACAGTGGGGCCAGCTGGGCTGTGCCAAAATCGATACTGCGCCGGTCACAATCCACGGAGAAGATTGTGGATATATCGTGCAAAACAGTGCACCCACAGAGCGTGCCGCAGAAGGCAAGTAAACGCCAGACGCTCATGAAGTATGATGCTGACCCGGATGCGTTGTCTGCTAGCAAGCATGCCGCCGCGTCACCAGTTTTTTCGGCCTGTTACAGTTTTGTCCAATTTCCTAGGATGGGCCAGTGGTCTTGGGTGAGTGGACAGGGGTGGGGAGTGGGCATGGTCGACCAAATGAAACCTTGTAGGAAACGCCTAGGTACCTAGTACGATGCCAATATATACACGGTTCTTACAAGGTTCCGTTCAGTCGACCATGCCCACTCGCAAGTCCTATCTATTTGCCACTCAAAAGCCCCTCCTCAAAGTCACCCAGAATAGTTATAATAACAATCCTCCATACGTAAATGTCACAATTTCTGATCATCTAATTCCAGTGCTTGTGTCGACTGTTCTGTGATCACATGATTTACGTACAGTTTTGATAACTGCTTTGTTTCTATTTCTCAAATTTATATTGTGTTGTGTGTCCGACTAACGGAGGTACTAGATCTTATAGGTAAGAGGGAGATGAACTATATACAATTTTGTGAAAGGTACAGAGTTTATTATTATCTCTGTAAATATTGTTAGTAGAAGCGATACGTGTAAGTCCGATTACAGTTCTTCCCGTTTCAAGTTGGAATCTTTCGAGTCTTAATGAGTCAGCGGCAGAGCAATTATTTCATATTGTATCAGCATACTCTAGGAATGGGCATATATAAGAGAGATCAACTCTTTCTAATGTTTTCCTACCTAGATTGTATTTAATGAACCTCAAAACATTCAGCATTTTGGATGCATGTAAGCAGATATTATCAATAGGTTTCAAAAAGCTACAAGAGTAAGTGAATGTTAGACCAATGTATATATGATGCTCAACAAAATGTAGAAGCTTATTTTGAAACTCAAGCTCGGGAAGAACTGGGTCTAATTTGTTTGAAAAAAAATATAACCTCGGTCTTTGAAGGGTTCAAACTTACTAGCCATTGTTTGGACCATTGGTCTATAGTTTTAAGATCCGAGTTAATCATATAATCGATGTCGTTGGTATTAGATGAGGAGTAAGCTATTAAACTATCATCAGCAAAAAGTCTTGTGGCACTTATCAGGTTATCAGAAATGTAATGTATATATATATACAAGGAATAATAATGGACCTATAACAGATCTTTGGGGGACTCCAGCAAGCACATGTTTGTTCTTTGATACAGAGGTATTAACAAATACTTGCTGAAGTCGGCAAGAAAGATAGTTGCTTAGCCAACTAACTCAGTGAGAGTATATTCCGTATGTTTTCAATTTAAAGAGCAAACCTTTATACCAGAAGCGACCAAAAGCGTTTGAAACATCGCAAAATATTATACACATCCTCGCGATTGTCTAAAGCAGTACATATACTATGGTAGATATCTACTAATTGAAATATGGTGGAGTTTTGAGTGAGAAAACCAGACTGATATTTGTAAAGGTGATTATTTGAATTCAAATGGTTGTAAATAAATTTAAATATAACTCTTTCCATTATTTTCCCAACACAGCTTAACATAGAAATATGTCGGTAGTTTGACGGATCGTTAGGATTCCCTTTTTAAAACTGGCATTACAATAGCTTCTTTCCAAATATTTAGAAACGATTGTTCTCTTAATGATTTATTGAATCGAATGTAAAGAGGTTTGGCAATGGATGGGGAGGCACCTTTTAACATTCGATGACTGATCTTATCAAGTCCACAAGCCTTAGACTGGGTATAGTTTTTATTATATCTAAAATATCTTGTTCTATATTCGTTATTTCTGATAATTTGTCATTCGTCTTGTAATAGATTTGAGGTAGTTCAACCATGGTATCATCAACTTTGGATATTGTAGTGAAAACAGTGTTTAAACATTCTGCTTTTTCTAAATTCGTGAATGCTCTTACTATAGTTTCATCGTCCGTTGTGTACTCGAGTGGTGGTATTTATATTTTTTTAGTTTTGTTTAATTAAATGTCTAATTAGATGCCAATATTCTTTGGGGTTGTATTGCATGTTTTCAATGTTATCATATTTTGAAAAAAAAAATATTTTAAAAATTTTTTCTATTTGTTTACCTTATTTCTGAGTTTTCTAAATTTTGACCATAGACTGGGATTATTATTCTTTGCTGCTTTCTTTTTATACGATCTGGCTTTTGTTATGTATGATGTTTATATAATATTATAAATATTTTAGGAAATTGTAAATGTTTCTTCACTTTAATATTTGCTTAAATCTTTATGTTTATTAGGAAAAACATGTATAACTAGTGTCCTTGAATTAGGTTGTTTTGATCAATATGTTTTCTCAATTTGAAGGTCAAGGTTGAATTTTTGTTTACAAGTTAAAATTCCATTAAGAAGACTCATATTCTAGAACATTCTGTCATGTGACCAATCTAGAACATTCTGTCATGTGACCAATCTTTATATATATCATGTTTGGTAGACATTTTGTTCAGTTCGACATTACCATCAGTCTTGTAAAGAGCTATTACAGTTGTGAAAATTCATTCCAAATTCTAAGAGAGGAATTATTTTTAAATATTCATTGGATTATAACAGTGCTCATAAACTTTTGGATTTTGGATTTTGATTGACAATTTTGGAATTTATGTGAACTTATTCAGAGATTTTGGATTACTTCATTTTGACTTCAGCACATCAAGATTTCTAGTACATCAGGACTTTGGAGACCATTATCACATAATAACATTCAAGGACACATTCTATATTTAGGACTTGTGATTAGAACAATCATTCTTATTGGATTATTAGGATACATAAACACATTACTGTAAGTGACTTTTTGATTTTTCATTTTAATTATCTAGTAATAAATTGCTTGTTGATTTTTACTTGATTTGTTGGTTTCACTTTCTTTCTGTTACATTTTTCTTGGACCATAGAGTCGTAACACTTTCATGTGTTTCTGCGCACTTTACTATCATACCAAAATTTATCGTTCCGACGTATTGTTACGAGTTTTGAAGGTACACATCTTTTAACAAAATCTGAAAACAAGGAGGTAAATCTAACTGCAGCTTTATTAATGGTATAACAACTTTGAAATACACTTTCCCAGTTTATATTTAAGATCTCATTTAATGTATTAAACTCAGTTTTATTATAGAACCAGGCTTCTCTTTTGTAGCTTGAAAAAAACTCAAATACACATTTAATAATCAGAAATGTAGCTGGATGGTTACTTATAGATTGTCCAAAAGGAATTACACCCTAGCGCAACACATCGACTGTGCTTGCTAGATACTATGATAGGGACAAGTAAGATAAATGAGCTATCAGTGATCCTCGTAGGAACAGTTATTATATTCTCTGAACAGTTGACTGGCATTATATCCCTGAGATTTTTCAAATTAGCGTTGAGTAAGTCCTCATTTAAATCCACGAGTAAAATAATGTTTTTAGAGAGACTGAGGGCACGCTCAATGGTATTATTTAGGGATTCACAGAAAATCACTACTGCCGATGGTGGTCTGTAAACTACGCGTATCAAATAATTACAACGCTGTGCAAAAAGTTATATCCGTAAACCTTCTATAGTTTTATCTTAGAGTTCCAACTGTGTTCTAAACATTAACTTGTTGGTTACATAGACCATAACACCGCCACCACGACCTATCATTTCTGACTGGTTTATGAAATCCTTCAATGATGAGATCGTCATCTTGTATACTGTCATCAAGATGGGTTTCAGTTATTGCAATTATATTAGAATCATCAAGATGGGTTGATATGTAATCTAATTTATGGCGAACAGACCGTATGTTTAAATGTATGAACGATATTGTATTCTCTGCTAGAGAAGAGTTGCTACATGAGTGAGATGATGATGATGATGACGATGATGATGATTCAACTACCTGTGTCACAGGACCTGGATTTAGTTCCAGATCCCATGAAAACATAATTAAGAGTAAAATCCACATTACAAACATGACCTGCTGCTAATATCAATGGATTAAAAAACGCATATAAACATAACTTAGAAAATAACAATTTTAGTGGTATAATTTGAGGGCTTAAGATTGTCTACCTCATGTGAATATTTTAATCAAACTGTGTATACAAGAGTCTATTTATTATTATCTGTAGTAATTTTAGACCTATCACCAGTAGAAGAGTCGCAAATAAAACATCGTTAAGGCTCAAAATATTCTGCCTATGCAGTCGTCTGGCTCGATTGATAAAGAATCCGATACTTATCCTATGGACACTAATTGTACTAACCATTAGGCAATAGATACAGTAAATGGGAGCAAGAACGACTCCTGAATATTAGGATCCGATAACTAGTGTGTCTAAGGCTGGATATCGGTCTTATGGAACCTGCCACGGGTTTTATTATGAAGAAAAACAAAATGATAATTTTTTTGTTCATTTCTCTCGTAACCTTGTTGGTCGTAGTGGCGCCACTGATGACTTTGCGACAATCTCTCTCCATTTCGCCCTGTTCTCCACTGCTCTTTGGGACTTTGCAAAGTCCATGCATGTCCACTCTTTGATATTGTCTTCCCAGCTCTTCTTCTGTCTGCCTCGTTTTCTCTTTCCTCTCACTGTGTCCTGTAGGATTGTCTTTGACAGGCCAGTTGAGCTTGAGACGTGACCATACCATCTTAGTTTGCGTTTCTTTACAGTGGTGAGCAGATCTTCACAAGGTCCAATTGCACCTTGGATTTTAGTGCGCACCTCCGCATTAGAGACGTGGTCTAAGTATGAGATTTTCAGGATCCTTCGATTACATCTCATCTCTAAGGCATGGATTCTTCTCTCTAATTCTGCGGTTAGGGTCCCTGTCTCACATGCATATAGGAATATGGACATGACAAGGGAGCGCATAAGCTTGATCTTGGACCCAAGCGTGATGTTGCTGTCTTTCCAAATATGCTTCCAAGGGAAACTATCTTGGTGAAGTCATTAAATTAGGTTTGATCCAGTATTTACGTCCAGGGTCAGGCTCTATGTTTGCATTGCATATTGTTTATTTTCCAGTTTCTATCTGTGCAGTCTCTTCACTCTCTTCACCCTCTGCAGCATCTATTTCTGTAATCAATTCATCTAAATTTTGTATGTTAGTGGCCTCTGAGATTTCTTTCATAGTAATGACTCGTTTTCTAGGACTACCTTCCATATGTTGCATGTAGATCTTTCCATCAAAGGTCCAGTAGGATTCAATCTTGTTGGCATTCTTCAATTTCCTAAGTATTTTCACCAGGTTGAAACGGCACTTGGTCCGATCCTCTACCAAAATTAGCTTGTCAGGGTCGCACTTTAGAGCTTTCCTCGCACGAATAACCTTCGATCTCACCTTGTAGGACTGGAAACGAATGGTCAGCTGTGCCTTCCCTTTCTTATTTACTTCGTTCAATGTCTTCAGGCCTAACGTCCACGTGCAGCTTTACTTGAAACACACAAAGAACGATGCTCTCGGCGCTGTCCTTCTTAGGTCAAACTGTACATTTAACAAACGTAAATTATACCGTCTTGAATACTGTTCAAGTTCATCGCACCAGAGTGTTATATATCAAAATCCTCCTACATTTCTGCAATTTTAGTAGATTTTTCATCAAGTTCTTTCTTGAGGGGCTGGATAGCATTACTGTGGTGCTAATGGATCTGTGACTTAATGCACTTTCCCATAATTTCATGAGCAATTTGTTCGAACAATGGTTGTATCGCCTGCACTATGGAATGAATGAACTGTGAAATGAAATCTTGACTGCTGAGACAACTGTGAATAATGTTTGTACAATGTGAGGAATAGATTGGTGTTCTGAAGATGATCCATCGTAGACTGTTTCATCAACTTCGGAATTTACCTCCATACTTGCATTGAATTCAGAATTAACAGATGGACGTTTACTCAGTTGTTGTGAGTTGGATGAGTACTCGGCACTTACTTCACTCGGGGTACGTTTCCTATCACTGGCGTCACTGTTTGTTTGTGTATCACACATCATTTACAAAATTCAAGAAACACTGGTCTCTCTGTGGAGAAAATAAATGTCTAGATCAGCGTATTAGACCGGATAATTAACGTTTGAGTTACTCTTACTTGTAATAGAAATTTGAAAACTACCTCAAACCCTAAATTTTGTGTCCTGCTAACACTCTCCCGTTTTACATTCCGCCATCTTGTTGTCTCCTACTACAGCTCTGTTACCCAAGTTCAAAATCTTGACCACCAAGTATGTTTATGAGAAAGTTCTACTGTTTTACTGAAGAACAAATATGATCAAGTTGCAGATGACTTTACAAACTAAATCATTAATTGAAATGCGGGCTGCTATCAATGTTCACACTCGTTATGTTAAATTTTAATTGGCCCCATAATGGCAATCTGTACTACTGGAGGTTATGACATATTCATATAATATTGATCAATCGACTTTGCGTTATATTGACCTGGTAAAGGTTATAAACGTTTAGTATGCAATTTGGGGAAACATGTCATCATTATCTACGTACCATTCACTGCAACATGTGCACAAATGATGCGCACAAAAACACGAAAGTCGAAACAGAGAGGAAAAATAAAACTATCTGTGGTTTGGATTGTAACATAAGAAATATGAAGCTTTATCGGTTACCTTTAAGACGTCACAGTCAGCCATGAACGTTTGAATAGCCGTCAATTCACTGGCCACTGTCACGTGAAGCAATCTAATGTTATTATATTTAGGACTTAGTTTCTGATATATATATATATATATATATATATATATATATATATATATATATATATATATATATATATATATATATATATATATATATCATCAGAAGCAATATCTAATATTGACAAAATGAATCAGATTTTATTTTTAAGCGTTCTTTATCACTTATAAACAATTTTTAAAGTATTAGGTCTAAATAAAAGACACAACACGATGGTGAAACAGTACTTGGCTTATGGTATGACCAACAAGTTGTTCTCCGCCAACATTTTTTTATACATGGATATCATCTACGATACAGCTTCGTCATTTCATTATTCAGTATTATTTTGTCTATATTTTTATATCACATTTTTGCTTGGATCTATTTAGCTTACTGCGGTTGAATTTTATGTCACACAGCATTGTCAATGACTGTAAATGAAAGACAAATTCACTTGGCCCAGAAAACTTGTTGATTTAAAGCCCAAATCCGCAAATTAAAATTATAGCTCGTAAACATTATCCCAAGATATGTTATGAAATAAACACCTTACACCACATTAATTTCCCAATTTTTTTTTAAATAGCGCCACAAGAAGGATATTTTTAGAGAAGAAAATTTTGAAACTGTGAGTTAAAGTTAAGATTAAGATATTTCTTACTGTCGCTAAGTAGGGAGCTTACCTCCCCAATGAAATAAAACTTACCTTACATCTCGAAACTTGTAGAATATATCAGCTTTGTACATAATTAAAGTTAAGAAAATTTATATTTTTCTGATCCAGTTACATACAATTTGTTGATGAGGTAACGTGGATATATTTTAAGGCAACGCTGCCTCCCATTTTTGATAGACTGAGTAAACATAGACCAAAATAGCATGTCGTCTGTATGCTTAATGTTTTAATGCATGGAAAACATCAGTGTGAGAGATGAAGTTATATATGTTGATTTGAAGATTGATATCATAGAATTAGCATCAAATAAATACACCCAAGACCAATTTTAATCAGCCGTTACTCTTTTATCTTTATCTATCTTTAGAACCTAACTTGTAGTCGTTACTATATAGCTATTATTGTGCTCACTTGTCGTTTAATCCCATACATACATACATACATACATACATACATACATACATACATACATACATACATACATACATACATACGTCAAGGTGACAGACAGGCTATCCTAGTTACTAAAAATAGACCCCTACGAGTCACCACAAAAACCTCGTATATAGACATTTGAAGGTCAGTGGTTTTCATATTTTACAAATATGGCTTAAGTTCTTTTTACAAACATTCATATATCATCACAAACACTAATGCCATATTTTAAAACAAACAAAAAACGAAACAAAAAACAAAGTATAAAATTTAATTTGTCCTTGGTGGTTATAAGTCATTTATTTTGTTTTTATCCACAACAGTATCGTAACCTATCAGTATAATAGGTGTTCCAAGTATCCACTTGATACAGATTTAGGAAGTCGCGCGTGAACCTGCGCTGTGAAACAAACAACAGATTTATTACGCGGGAAAGGCCTCTTTCTCTAAGCCAAGAAGAATACACAATGACTTACAGACTTACAGAGGGAGCTATTGAGGTTATTCACATTATTTAATTGCATTATTTAAAAAAAAATTCAAGAAAGAAATAGGATCAAATGGTATCATGGACTCCCTTATTTTGACGCACTTAAATACTTACTTTCACCTTTTAAGAAATATACTCCTTTCATAGTGATACCTCTCATTAGTTTAGAAACATTAGTTATTTTATCAAAGCATGCATAAAAGATGACAATGATATATTCCCTAATACTCTTCCTTGCATGCTTTAAACCAGACGACCCCTCGTCGAAAAGTTTGTGTATTACATCACCCATTATGACGCACTTCACAGAAGTCTATTCATTTAGTAACACCGTTGTACATATGCGCGGGGAAAAAAACTGTATTACAGAGGAACATCAATTTGACATAAAAAAACTCAAGTTTATGCGAAAAATTACAGACAGAAATTTAACTTGACATTCCTAAACTTTTCTTACATTTATCATTGATTTGGTTTTGGTACAGATTTTGTCTCGAAAGGAAAAAGAATCAAATTTGGAAAAATCATGATGGTATTATTATAAAATTGTGTAGTTATAATTATAAAATAATTAGATTCAGCATGTGACCTTTTTACCAATACTTAATTGCCATTGTGAACATGCAGAACCTCAATCCTTGAATGTACTGTTTTTGGAACATCAAAACTGTTTTGCATCCTTCACAACTTATTTATCCAGAATGCCAATAATCAAAGACAGAAGACATAAAATTACAAGAGAACGTTTTATTTTCATTTATTATCATTCGTGCCATTATAAAACAAATCTTAAAAGAATAAATTGGTCAAAACAAGTTAAATATCAAGAATGTCTTAAAACATTATTGAAAATTTACTGTTAAAGTAAAATTGCTTAATTATCAGATTAAAAAATCCTTATACTTTGATTTAAATAAGCAAAAATGTAAAGGATACTAATTTAATTAAGAAATATATCGTAAAAGTATGTTTCTTGTAAATTTCAGCAAATTATAATAACAAATAACCACCTCTGAAAATCAGTTATGACAGATCCACATGAAACTGTATAACATTGTACACCTTGCTAAACAGTGTTACTGATGCAGTTATCAGCTGCGAGTCACGTTGCTAACACATGTTGAGTAGCAGACTGGGTGCCTATTATGGCAGGAAGTTGATTTGCCCCGTCATAATATTTAGTTAGGATTTTTATGAGGACTTACTGATTGAAAAAAAGAGAATTAGTGAAATGGCATTTGTTTCATAGTATGTGTCTTTGTTTCATTTCGCAACCGATAAGGATAGGATTTTCGACAAATTTTTCTGTCTGTGTGACTCGATGTTGATCAGTGTACATGAATGTTGTGGTTGTGACGTAATTGAAAGATGCATTCTCTCGAAAATGGGGAGTTTATTACACTGCGTCAAAATAGGGTGTGAGACGATATCGGTGCTTCAAACAGACACTTGTTTCTATCAGTAAAAAGGGTGAACTAATGATAACACCCTCCTCTACACAGTACTTAGCTAACCTCGAACAACCACTTTTCGTGCGCTTAACGTTAATTTTAACGCGTTCGTTATAATATTGTGAGAATCTATTCAATTAACCATAGAAAGTGATCAACTATATCTACTTCATTTAATCGTTGTAAAAAAAAAATTGGCATTCATGTATCGTCCAACCACCGGATAGCGTGATGGTCCTTCAATCGTGCGCCATATTTCTCGAGACCTATCACGCTTGTTTCGAGATAATGACGTCGTTCTTAAAGAGTTACAGCATTGAATTAAATAGTCAAATCAGACAAAATGAGATTGAAACAGGTAATTTAATGTTATTTTAAAAAATCATAATGAAAATCAATATTTTCACTAATGCATTAAACATGGAGATGCAATAAACTAATAACATCCATACCTTGACCTAACTGGCACATTCCGGTCATGTGCCATGTGACTTTTTCATCAGCTTCACGAAACATGGATGCCACTTCCGGAAATAAGTAAAATTACACACGCTTGGAAAAACGGTAATTCTGAACTAATGTATCCACGACCAACCACTTTTTGTGCACTTAACGTGAATTTTAACACGTTCGTTATAATACTGTGCAAATATATTCACATAACCATAGAAAGTGTTCTACTATATCTACTTAATCATTTAATTTAATCATCGTTAAAAAATTTGGCATTCATGTACAGTGAAACCCCTCAATAACGTGATAATTGGGGTCCATAAAATTCAATCGCGGAAAAATGGGGTCGCGTTATTGCGGGGTTTTACTGTATTTTACTTTATTCAGAGAACAATGTATACACGTCTAATGTATAAATGTATAGCATGAATAGGGTATCAACACCGTTTACTATCTGATATCGAGACGTCACGGCATGCAGTTCATCCATAATGCATGTAATTCCATTGAAAAATTGAACACAGATTTAAAATATTCAATAATTTTGTCACAGATCATTGTCTGATTCATTCTCTGAATTCAATGTTTAATGTCTAATGAACAGTCTTAACACCATTTACTTACTGTCTGATATCGCACCGTCGAAGCATGCATTTCATCCATAATGCATGTAATTCCATTGCATAAATTGCATACATATTCAAACTATTCAAAAATGTTGTCACAGATCATTATGTGTCTGAATTCAGTGGGAACAAAATAACAGCAAAATTACGTTATGAAAGACAAAGCACATGTACGGTTCATTGCGTTCCAGGGTCTATGAACGGTGTCTGTGTAAAGGACTAGGTACTACAAGGGTCAAATTTGGCCCAACAACCAAAAAGCTCCAAGTTTTGTACAAAGACTCTTTAGGATGCATTTTGTGCAGAAAAATAAAAATTTTGTTGAATTCAATCAAATTATGTATGCTGGAGGCACCAAAAGTTTATCTACATAAAATGATGTTACTTCTGGTTCCATTATGTTATCGTGATTTTAATGACGTCGTGCATGCAAATTTTAATTTTTAAAGACTTGTTGATGCTATATATATATATATATGATATATATATGCAAATCACGTGGACTACAGGATTTTGAAAAAAGACTTCTGCAAATATCAACAAAACATAAAAAAATCCATAAGAAAAAATATTTATTTTATGCTAGGCAGTGAATTACTGGATTTTCCGAGTGAAATAATTGTGTTATTTCACTGCAGTGAAAAATATGATATGTTTTCACTGACCCTCAATAGAGATGGATAACATTATGGGTAAGAAATTTCAATCCTTTTTGTAAGATCCTTGCCTGTGTGTAAAGGTTAAGGTGGCCGCTTTACATTCAAGCGAACCGAGTTCAAATCCAGGATGTTATAAAAAAAAATTAATTTTTGTTTTGTCTTCTTTTATACCTTCAGTTGGGATATCTACTGATATTTTATGTGCAAATAATGCAAAAAACAGTGCAGAACATAAACGGTAAACTGCTGACATTATCGCGCGGGATGCAGCAAGAAATCAGCTACTTCAGTGTGTTATTCAAATTGCTAGACAATACGCTTGAGCATAAAATAAAAAGAATATTTGCTTGCTTCGAGTGAAAAACGGATATATTTCATCTCGTGAAAATACCGAGTTTTTCACCCACTCGATGAAATAAATCCATTATTCACTCGTTTCAAGCAAATATCCTCTCTATATTCAACTTCACTGCGTTAATTTATTTATTTATTTTTTATCCAGAATGACAGTACTTACCCTAAAAACAAACATATGGTGTGACATGTACATGCATAATGTCTGGTAAGAAGAATATTTACATCAAGTTCCTTGTCGATAACAATTCCAATACAAATGAGCTAATAACATAGCAAATACATGAGTATTTCGCCATACAATTATCGTCACAAAAAACCTAAAAATTGTACATCGTCACTGTATGTTTAGAAGAACTGATTATGTACACATGTATAACTTGAACACATACAGTATATAACTTGACTGGAATGTACAAGGCAATACTATTGGTTATTATTCTAAGTTTTAATCAAAATATTAAGCAAGCAAATACATGTTCTCGTAATGACCTATTCACAATGAATTTTGTGTCAAATTTACACAGTCCAAAACAGTATGTACTTAGATCTTTCAAAATGATATATATTATTAAAACTACAGAGAAATCTGAGATAACAATATTTACTGTTTTTTTTTTACCTGGACTAATTACTTCACAAGCAACTTGTAACTTATTTTTATTGATTTATTACTCTTCGATGTCAGCTGTATCATCATCATCACCACCGTTATCATCATCATCATCATCATTCAACTGAGGTTCAGGAAGGTATTGCACATCGTTCAAATAAGAACTGCAGTCAGACATCGAATTAAAAGGTGCATTTTGATGACGTGCATATCCAAGGTACCAGATGACGGCTGCTATGTGCGCACACGTACCAACAACACGGGCTCTGGCTCGACATTGGCAGTACCAACCTCTGACTGAATATTGATCATAATCAAGCGAGAGTTTGTAGGCTCTAATGGACACATGCCGGCTCGGAATTTTTGCCATTAGAAGTCCATTCTGGTCTTTATGCACTAATAAATCATAACCTCCATCCTCACTAAGGTGCTCACGGGTGTAAGATTTTGCTAACTTCAGTTGATATACTCCAAAAGTAATATTTCGCAAGTCTTCCTCGTCAAGCCTTGGAAAGTCACGAATTATGGTATCTGAGGCATCTATCTTTTCCCAAGGATTTCTCATCCTGTCTAGACCCTCACGTTCCACCTTCTGCATGAGCAAATAAATTTCTACTTTTCTGGGAATCGTACACAGGTCGAAACTATGTATACGTGATTTGTATTTATATGAGCTATATAAAGTTTTTTGTGTTCTGTAGCAGGCACATGGATTCTCTTTCTATTAAATATTTATGGTGTTTAGCAGACTGTTTATTAGGGGTGAAATGATACACATCTCTCACGCATCGATACGATTCTCGATACACAGCCTACGATACGATACATTATCGATACACATATCAAATTGATGGTCTTTTCATCTTTTGAAGGTCTGTCAATGGTAGGGTGGTGCCATTTTTTATGTGTTGACATATTGGGTGTATTTCCAGTATGCAGATTACAAGCAAACATAGACTTATCAGCTGTTCATATGCCATTCTTATCCTTTACAAGATAAAAAAAAAAAAAAAAATGCTTCCAAACAGACTAGCTGTTGGTGATTTTTATTTACCCTTTTAGGCCATTTCAGGCTGCTCCATTCGATCATATGCATGACTCATTCTGGTCACCACGCCCTTTATTTTACATTGAATGAATATTTTTAAAACATCTTATTACCAATTTCATGTCTTCGCTTAAATTTTGAAGGAATTACGGTGTTATCTTCAAAACGGAGGAAACAGTGCAATTTCCTCGTGCAAGGAAATTCTTATCTAGAACAAGTCCGAGTGTGGGAGTGGAGATAACTAATAGCCAAATCCTTTACATTGTACTTCCTGCAGATATAAATCAACTGCCGCGCCCAAGGACCTTTGTTTCTGTCAGTGAAAAAGGAAATTATTGATAACACCCACTCCCTTTCTACAAACTGACGAGGTGGCTAAACCTCGTGCGGTTTGGAATCTCTCCCCTTGCCGATTCTGTGCGATTTTTATTTTTTTATCCGGTCGCTGATTACATATATCAACGTAAAAGGAGATATTCCAAACTTATTCCCCATGTACGATTTAAGTACTTTACATATTATTTAATAGTCACTTTTGTGTGAAGTTTCTATGTTGCTTTGTATATATTTGGAGAGAGTTTGGATGGCCAATATTTCAGTTTGTCGCGTAGTGAACACGCTACAGTTAGTTATGATTGGTGGTTTATTGTTTTACCCTGGACTTGAACAAACAATAACTACTAATCAGAATTGCATGTAACCTATTTCACTGCATGACACACCGGATGTGTAGCCTTCAGTTCGATCCAAGGAGACAAGATGCGATGCAACATATAAATTTCGCGTAAAAGTGGTTATCAAATGATCAGTAAAGGACATGGGGAAGAAATCTGCAATGTCTTCTTTCCGTTGATATATGTTATCAGTGGCTGAAGATGCTGACAGGATAAACTAATTAGCATGGAATTGGGGCGGGAGAAGGGGGCATATTTCGAACAACGTGAGTTAGTCACCTTGTGTTAATTTGTAGACGGCGAGTGGGTATTGTCAATAGCTTTTATTTTGTACTGACAAAAATGAGTGCATGTACTTGCTACGGCTGTCTCAGATGAATTCTCAATTTTATGAATGAAAAGGCAAATGACTAATAATTATTCACGACTGCTGAAGATTAAAGTAACTTGCATAGAGTAAGTATCGTTTTGTATCGATTCTTTCCCTCTTGTATCGATATTGGTATCGATATAGAAAAAGTATCGATACATCGATATATCGATTAATCGTTTCACACCTACTGTTTATAAAAGATATGGTATTATACATGTTTGCAAATCAATATAAATACTCTTTTCATTGTGCGTTTCCTCACTAACCCTTCCAGTTATAAACATAGTGGGTTTGGAACTAGAGTTCCCTAGAGAATCTGGCACCAGTTAACACACTGTCGTTAATTCTCATGGATTATCTTTATTATTGATGAAACAAAATGTAACTTATATTGAATGTTAATTATTTATTCTGCCATTTCAAATTGTACCACAGTGAGTCTTCAATAAGTGATGAACGTGAGGTAGGCCTGACTGGTTCCGTACGGAAACTGCATAGACCCTCAATCGCTTTCTATGATTGGAATTTTTTAAAACAAAATATTCAAAACGGATTAACAAAAGTTTCACAGTATTGCATACCACTGTATATAATGCTCTTATAGAGAAATATTTGTCCAAAATACCAGTCTGATACAAATATTTTATAAACCAAGCTGGATTTGCTTATTTCTTTATAACACTCGTCGTCTGCAAATCAACACCGCCTGGAAATATTTTTCAACTCTGAAGATTTTCCTTAATTTTTAAGAATATTGGTGTCTGATAAAGTAAAACTGCATTTAATTTCATACTTTACTCATTTATTGTGACATAATATTTGTAAAACGAAAGTTACATACCTTGTAAACTGCTGCTGCGATAAAAACGTCACTGTTGCCTGCCATATTATCTAACCATTTTCTTTAAAATTGGCGTATCTCACATGAGTGAAACAACATAAAATTTTCTGAGGTTACAACTTATCTAATAAGGGAAACGTCTTGAAAGTTTCCCGTTGTTTCATGACTGCGGGAATAGTTTAATATATATAAATACATTATAGTCAGACGAATTTTTCACATTTTCCGCATTTTACGACTCATGCGCGGCTGCAGATGACGTCATCGCACGCGATAAATATGAAAAATAAAACTTATTATTAAAGACAAAGTTATGTCTATACAAAATAAATAAAACAGCTTTTAAAATAACGAAAATACATTTTGGACATTTTCTGAGGCCATTACAGTGATCTAGAGTCCCTAGTCCTTTCATACTGCTAAAATTTTCCCATATGCGTTTCCATGCACCTTTATCCATTGTAAATGCCCACTAATTAACACTTGTATGCCTATGCATTTGAACGACTATAGCAAGAATAATTAACAATCAACACATACTTTCATCGTATAACTTTTACTTCTGATTTTGTGAATATCGAGAGAAACAAGTGAAATTGACTCTACTAAACATTGCACAAAGTGCAAAGTCTATCTGGTTGCATGACTCCATAATTTTAAATTTCATCACTTCTTAAAAAATCTGTCTAGTGAAGTCTGCTTCTTTGTCGCGGACTGTTGGCTTCTAGCAAAGTCAAGAATGCTTCTGAGTTGAAGGATTTTTACGCTGTCCACATCTTGAGTTTCCAGCACCTCAAACTGGCTTCTGTGTGCTCTACTGCCTCTGACACTTTTGGTGGGGAAGTTGGGGTGCCATCATCGTCGTCGTCATTAGTGTCACTGGTTTTGGGTTCTAGTTGTGCAGCTTCATTTTTCCCGCTGACATTTGCAACAATTTCGTCATCTGAGATGTGCTCATATATGGGACAGATGTCATCTGCTGAATTCCAGTTGAGGATATGATGATTGTGCTCATATTCTTTGAGTGCTTCTTCGGCTAAACGTATGTCTTCAGTGAATCCTGTAAATTCTGGCTCGTCGTCGTCACTATCATCATGTGTAGATGATGGAAAAGCTGGACCAAGACCCTTTATCCAGCATCGTTCAATGCAAAGTGCAGAGATAGCATCCCGGGCTTTCATGCCAAGGTGACAGACTTCGTTCAAGTTGAGTGACGCCAGTGATGTGTCCAAGGAGTAGTTGTTATCCGCTACCATCCGTACGATCATTTCACGACGATAGTTTTGCTTAAATACCGATATGATGCCTTGGTCCAGTGGCTAAATTTCTGACGTAGTGTTCTTCAGGAGATAAGATACTTTAATCTTGCTGTCATGACTGGCAAGATTTTCTGCTGGGGGGTGGGCAGGGCAATTATCCGACAGGAGGAGAGCTTTTTGCTCCTGCTTGAGTTTTCGCAAATGAGCCCGAATGGCTGGCACGAAAGTTTTATGGAACCAGTCTTCAAATATGGAGCTATTCATCCATGCATTCTTGCTGTTGGTGTATTCAAAGGGAAGGGCCTTCATAATAATATGATGAAAACATCAATGAAACCTCGATTGTCCAATCATCAGAGGTCTAACTTTGTGGTTGCCAGACTTGTTGACACAAAACAAGAGAGTGACTCCGTCCTTCCTCTTCTTAAAGCCTTCTCGTTTTTGACTATCAGTCTTTGTTGTGAGGGTGCAATCGGGTAACATTTTATAGCATAAATCAGTCTCATCACACTTGTAAACTTGATCGGCTGTGTAGCAACCTTTGCCAGCAACTTTTTAAGCTCAATTGGGTAGGAATCGGCAGCCTCTTTATCAGCTGAGCGGATTTCCCCAGACACAAGAATTTGGCTGATAGCGTGCCTTTTTTTGAATCTGTCCAGCCAGCCGTTGCTCGCCTTAAATTTGGAATCATCTCCGTTGATACGGCGATCAAATTTCTCTGCTTGAGTTTTCAGAATAGGGCCAGAAATGGGAACTCCTTCTGAGTGAGCCTGGACAAACCATTGGTACACGGCTGAATCTAGGCTTTCGTCTTCAGCAAACTTGATCTTTTTACGCTGTAAACCAGTTTCCCTCTTCTAGAATGCAAGTTAGGCTATGAAAGGCTATGAAGCTTTTCTTCTTCTTTTTTCCACCCTCGAAGGGTAGATTCGCTAATTCCTAAATCTCTGGCAAGCTGAGTTTGTTGTTTGCCCTTCTTTAATTGATCCATGCGTACAATTTCTCTTGGGCAGAGAAGGACTCGTGTTTGTGAACTTGCTTATCGTTAATGGTAAAATAGTTTTCAAAAAAAAAGGAAATTAATAACAAGTTCATAGGCAAACACCATACACATGTACAATCCGAGAACTAAGTGCAGTGGGCATTATTCACTGGTCAACAGATGGCATCTAATAACACTGCCAAGCCCAGCGAATATGTTGGATGCTTTCTTTTTTTTTTTTTTTTTTGTTGATGTTTATTAAATCGTGATAATCTTTGATCAACCACTGCATTGTCTGGTGCTTGGTTGTGTATGCAGTTAAAGAAGAAACACATGTAGGCTATATTTTGAGCAATGACTGTATACAGAATGAATTGAAGACAAACACAAAGAAGACTTACTGGCTTTACTCATGGATCAGTAATAAGTAACATTTCCGATAGTGTTTATTTTGGCATAACACTTCAAGAAATTGGTGAAATTGTTAAATTTCAGAAGCCACGCCACGATCGAATTCATTCGTGATCTCTTCCCTAAAATGATAATAAATTTTGTATACACTGTTTCTCGTACTTAAAACAAAAATGTTTTCCCGTGTACAAGAAAAATACATGTATATAAAATTTCAGGGACCACGCCACAAACGTATTATACTCTAATTCATACGCGATCTCTTCCTCAAAATGATAATATACACATTTTATACGCTATTTCTTGTACTTTGAAGAAAAAAAAATTCATGTGCAAATGAAAATAGGAAATTTTGGGAGCACCGCCATGATCGCGTTATATCCAAATTCGCATTATCACGGTGCATGTTATTGTGGGGTTTTACTGTACATTAGTTCATAGTTACCGTTTTTCCGAGAGTGTGTAAGTTTACTTATTTCCAGAAGTGGCATCCATGTTTCGTGACACTGACTTAAATGTCACATGGCTTATGACCGGAACATGCCAGTTAGACCAAGGTAAGGATATTAGTTAATAGCATCTCTGTGTTTTTGAAATTCAAAAAATTAAATTTAACAATAAATTTTAAAAAATTCTGTTAATTCTATATGCAATTTGTGCACTTATATTACTGCTTGCCTGTTCTTTACCATATAAATACAGGATTCATTAGACTGAGAGAGATAGAGGGAGAGAGAAATTTAAAAATAGACACTGGTGAATCGATACACATTTTATTATAATAGATTCAATGTCTTCTGAAGTAGAATATATGTTCATTATGAAATAATACTGAAACAAAAATATCCTTCGTGAATATACATTTCCAGTGTACATTTTTCTTACGTTGTATAACAACCCCAGATGAATAAAACCAAATATTTACATTGTCTATCACGTTGGATAAATTCCCAAATTTGGTTTTCCTGTTCAAGATATGTAAAATAAAAGCCATCATGTGATCGGCGGCGCTATCTTTAGCATATAATAGAAAATTCAATGCCAAAATGTCTAACACAAATAAGGCATTAGTGAAAATATAGATTTTCATTATGATTTTAAAAAATGAAATTACCCGTTTAAATTGCATTTTGTTTGATTTTACTATTTAATTCATTCCGGTCACATTTGAAGAATGCCGGTGACACAGTTGATGGCGTCATTATCTCTAAACAAGTGCGTTAGGTTGCGAGAAACATAGCGCACGATTGAAGGACCCACACGACATCCAGTGGATTGATGATAATTGAGTACAATTTTCAAAATTTAAAAAAAAAAAAAAGCACTTATAAACCATACATTTTTGGAAAGCTCATCTCTTAAGAAGTCAACATCTGAAATCCTTTTTGAAATATACGTTACCATTTTTTAAGCAAGTTTTTAAGTTTGATAACGAAAACAAGGCGACTACCAAAATGTGTACTGCGATGTTCTGTTACTACGTCATGACTATTACAGCGGCATTTGAGCATTTACGAGAATCACTGTCATCATGCGTCACATCTGAATGAGCTGTGTGTAAACACTCATGAAGGTCAGTTACCCATCAAGTTCAATAGTTGGAAAAAATACTCTATTCATAGAATAAAAAAATCTTAGATTTCCCTTACCCATACCTGCTGTATTCCCAGACAGTGTTGGGGGGGTTTTGGGGACTCAAAAAGTGTTTTGAGGTCCCAAATGGGGTCAGTGCACATGACCTAAAAAAATGTCCAATTGGGAATAAGTTGTCTTTTCATATAAGCCTATGAAACAAAATATGCTCTTCAGCCAATCCTATGGGACAAATACTCCAAATTTTAAATGCTTGATTTTCACATGAACTTTGCTATAAATCAGTGGTCTAGTATCCCATCTTCTCTAAGATAACAGTTTGAAGATAACTGTCAGTTTTCCTTTCAAAACATTGCTTGTCAAATCATCGCTATCATTTACTTGTAACGCGCGTAACAGGACAGACAAATTAGTTCTTCAACTGATGATTTCTTTTGCTGTGTGGAAAATAATCAACATAAATCGATTACAACTGCATCTAGAATAAAAGCAGCATAACCAGCTACATCAATATGGTTTAGATATATATAAAATGGGTCCATATATCATGTATTTGTAATCCAGCAACTAACAACTTCCAACATTACATTAGGATTTTACAAATATTCTCATGTGAAACATTTAATATTTTTAAAAATTGAGTGACCATTTGCAATCAGCAAAAAAATACAAAAGACACATCATTGTTTCATGTTAAATAGTATTAAAACTTTATGAAGGTAGAAAATGTAACTTATGTAACAAGGACAGACAACAAAATTTATTTGACTTTTTCAAATTCATAGAAGAGTCTGGATCAAGCAATGGACTGGTTTGGTTCAGGAAGTATCCGTACCTCATCAGACAAGAATATTTAATATTTTGCTTCTTCCATGACCCATAATTTGCTTATTTTGTTACCTTTCTTGAAAAAGAGTGCCCCAAATGGAAATTCTGATGTAATCTGAAAACAGAAATATTTATTTATTTAGAATGTATTAATTATTAGTATGCTGGGTCTGTAATTGACTAACATGTTAGTCTTTGCCTCAGTTTATGTTGTATGAAACTATTTTGATAGATTTTACTAATAATTTTTACTTTCAAGTATTGATATATTCCTATATTTATACTGTCATTTCACAAAATATCAAATGCACAGAAACTTGAAAATACATGATAAAATAAATGAATTAAGCAGTGAAAAGTCACATAAAAAGAATAAATGAATTAAGCAGTGAAAAGTCACATAAAAAGAATAAATGAATTAAGCAGTGAAAAGTCACATAAAAAGAATAAATGAATTAAGCAGTGAAAAGTCACATAAAAAGAATAAATGAATTAAGCAGTGAAAAGTCACATAAAAAGAATAAATGAATTAGGCAGTGAAAAGTCACATAAAAAGAATAAATGAATTAAGCAGTGAAAAGTCACATAAAAAGAATAAATGAATTAAGCAGTGAAAAGTCACATAAAAAGAATAAATGAATTAAGCAGTGAAAAGTCACAAAAAGAATAAATGAATTAAGCAGTGAAAAGTCACATAAAAAGAATAAATGAATTAAGCAGTGAAAAGTCACATAAAAAGAATAAATGAATTAAGCAGTGAAAAGTCACATAAAAAGAATAAATGAATTAAGCAGTGAAAAGTCACAAAAAGAATAAATGAATTAAGCAGTGAAAAGTCACATAAAAAGAATAAATGAATTAAGCAGTGAAAAGTCACATAAAATAATAAATGAATTAAGCAGTGAAAAGTCACATAAAAAGAATAAATGAATTAAGCAGTGAAAAGTCACATAAAAAGAATAAATGAATTAAGCAGTGAAAAGTCACATAAAAAGAATAAATGAATTAAGCAGTGAAAAGTCACATAAAAAGAATAAATGAATTAAGCAGTGAAAAGTGACATAAAAAGAATAAATGAAACACTTTTTGTATAATTCTTTAAGATATCTATGTGAGAAAAGTTGGATGATTTTTTCGGGATATTTATACATGTAATTAGAGAACAAAGGGGTACCGGCATTACCTATTACTGGTAGCCAAAGGCAATATCAGGGTTTAAACAACTGTGGTAACTGGCTTTGATTGTTGTCGGAAACTAAAGACCAATTTATTAATTAATGGTATAATAAAAGAGAGACGCTGAAATAACAGCTGGTTAAAAATTAATATGGGTAATGCGTTGACATTTCATTTTGCTTTAAACTGAAATACAAAACTAAAAACGGATCATCAGGGGTCAAGCTAGACTTGAATTTTAGGGAGAAGTGGTAGCAATGCAAGAAATGCAATATAGTGTTCTCCCGAGGGCCTTTTACCGTAGCGGGTCAAACTCCGATAACCCTGATGCTTTAGAACCTGCCGCTACGATATGCTCTTGTGCCGCTACGCTTTGATGTTTCCCTCTACCCTTATAAAATTAATGTGTTAAAGAAACATCCTGTCACCTAATTCAAAGTCCCACTCAAATTACACCTGTTCTTACCTCTTCTGGGGTATTTTATTAAGATAATCCAGGTTAATTGCTCACTCACTTAACCATTATCCTTTGTACCTGGCTTGTGTGACCGCCGGCGTGCGATCTTTGGTGAGGGTTTCGTCTGCACCTAGTCACGTGATTGGCCAGCAACAATGGAGTCTACTGGTAGTGTTATATATATGTCAGTCGTTTTCATTAACAGCCAAAGCAGTTACACCGATTAAATTAAAAATTATTGTGAAAAATGAACACACCACCTTCCAAGAAACGAAAAATTACCCAGCGCCCGGCTAGCCCCATGTTGGCCTGGTTACGACAATCAGAAATTGGCGTCACTAATAGTGGCAGTGATTCTGATTCCAATAGCGCCGGCATGATTACCAAAAGAATGATATCAAGAAACAAAGGACGGGATTTAATAATGAATGGAAGACGTTATTCCCTTGGGTGGAAATTGCTGGATCGGATGGTAAGTTTTCCATATTGCTAACTTAAGTGAGTGCTGCCCTATTAATTTCTCATTTCTCTTTTCTGTCTATCCAAGTAAAAAATGGAACAATCTTTATCTTCCAGTTTTACCTCAACAGCAGGTAAATAAAAGTTTTAAATTTGAACAATTTTTTAGCTTAAAAATCCCAAACCTTTAATATATTGTTCCTAATGGAAAGGAATATGTATTACCCTATCTTATTCTGTGATGATTATTGTAAAACACATCACTGTCTTGATTCCTGAAGAATTTTTCCTTGGTAATTAACTTAATGAGGATCAAGGTATATTTGTCTCTTTTTTGTTCATCCATTAATAAATTTTATGTTCCATTTTTTTCAGATTGTGAAAGGTCATTCTTCTCAATGAATAGAATTAAGAGTGTTTTAAGGAACAGGTTGTCACAGAGGGTACTGAACTACCGGATGACAATCAGTACTGAAGGACAATCCTTAAAAGACTTTAATTGTGATGTTGCAGTCAGTTTATATGGTGAAAAGAAGAAAAGATGAATATCATTTATTTAAATTAAGAAATAAATGAGATATGCATTGTTGTTCCTGTTATAACCTAGGTAAATAAAAAATACTATGTAAATATATGCACTTCTTTTTATTTCATTGATATTAATTTGTTACACTTTTATGACGTTAACGCGCGCTTTGTAAAACATTTTATGACCCAAACACGTGTACCCCGATGCTATCGAAAATTTCTGGGGAGATCACTGATTTGTCTACCTGTGCGTAATAACGTCGTGTACTGGTTGGATATTTTTTTCTTTGCTACATTTTCTCGCATTGCACAAAAATGTCTGCTGTAAGCTAACAACCTTGACCTTAAGTCACAGCACTTATCAATTCCACAACATATAATTGTCCCATTCATTTCTGACCAACACATTTTTATTTCTAGGCTAATCTTTTATCACATAATAGCTACACGTTGCTTTCCAGGAATTGAATAATTTCCTTAATGTTTGTGCCCAATGAATTACGAAAACAGGCAGTCTAATAAGATGTACTTCCAAGACACAGCGATGTCTGCCATTATTACCCCTCTGCAGGTTCACTTACGGTTTCAAACTGATTTTGTGAATAAAATAATGCAAGCACGGCAGTTAAAATCTTCATATTTAGAAAGTGCTTTCACCGATTCTATCCTTAAACAAATTGTTTTTTTATATATAGATGATTTAGTTTTGAAACACACCTTATTAAGTTTTCACCATCAAATGATAACTTGCGGAAATCGGGCAGCGATATCTAGCGGGGAGAAAGAGTTAATTGGTCAGTCAACTATTAAAATACATGCCTGTGAATGTGCAAGAGTTCGTTTTGTCGCCCCAATTGATATGAACACATGCTAATGCAACACGCAAGCCACTTCGCCTGCGGCTTAACACTACTTGGCTCGGTTGAGGGAGCATCTCAAAAGCTTTAAACTACAGGCACTCGGTGTATATCTAAAATGACAGGGCGAAGTCATTTTCGCATTCCTAATACAACAAGGCGAAGTTTACATTTTTTCGGTGACTTAGTCGCCCACTTCGCCTGGTAGTGGGACCCCTGGATCATTGATGATCTACAAGTAGTCTATCTCTTTCTGAATTTTAAGCTATATTAAGGGCGTTCTTTAGTGAACATATGACAGTATTGTGAATACAGTAAAACCTGTCTTGAGCAACCTCTGCTATGAGCGACTACCCGTCATTTACAACCACAATCGTAATGCACGGGATCGATTTTATTATGGTCATAAATTGGTACCTTTTTTCATTAATTCAGCCTGAAAATAAATTAAATCTTCACTGCTGTAGGCGTGACTTTAACCTCGAAAATACATTACAATACCGGCGGTCAAAGACTTTAGCAACTCGGCCAACTACCACAAACCTTAAATGATTTCATTGCCAGATTCATTGTTTTGAAATGGATATTCATTGTCATCTTACAGGTTTTTATCACTTTCAGTGACTTTGGCCATTGCTTGCGCCAACATAGATTTGGATGCACATTCATGAAGGAAAAGTATTGGCATATTTGTGCACACAAATGACACTTGCATTACAGTCAGACCAACTACTGAAAGCAGCAAAGACTGCATGTAATTAAAATTACATTCCACTGTCCAATGGATTTTAAAGGCAGTAATTTGGTGTATTTTTGTATTTAATGTCTGAGGTTGTGGTGATGTTATTTGACAATTCTAAGTCTTCCATCTTTTTTAACATTTTTTAAAATTTTTGTAAGTATATTATATGCCTCAGAGAAAACAGATGGTATTTTCTTTTATTCAGATTTGAATTTCCAGTCATTTGCTATAGGCTGATTTGAAAAGATAACTTATTCTCATTTGGATGACGTCGCTTTTGGGGGGTCACGCACACTGACTCCCCTTGGGACCTCAAAACACACTTTTTGAGTCTCAAAAACCCCCCAAACACTGTCTGGGAATATGGCAAGTATGACAGTGTTTCCTTTTCGTTCCATTTTCGTCTGATCTGTTGTTAAGCTTATATTCCCAGTATCAGAATTTGGAAGTAATAGCAATTTTATCACAATAGAAACTGAACAATATTTTTAAAAAGTCAAAATATATATAATTAACTTGAACAATACATACAGATATAGCTGGGACATAACTGTCAGAAAACGCACTATTACTGCATGTCATAAAGAACTTAACAAATACCGCATGTTTCATAGTTTTAGCATTCCTAATAATTAAAAAAAATGTATTTTCTCTCTCTTTTTTTTTACAGAGGATAATTAAAGGAGAACCATGTGAAAAACCCATGCTGCAGATTATTGTAAGTTTTTTTGTTTTTATTTACACATAGGGTCTGTTTTAGAACTGGAAGGTGGGGTGGCGGGGATAACACTCCATTTGAAAATGTATAGTGGGATTCAGTGTTCTCCACAGGCTCTTATACAGCTCCTCCACAGGCCCTTATACAGCTCCTCCACAGGCCCTTATACAGCTCCTCCACAGGCCCTTATACAGCTCCTTCATTATAATGCCTTTCATTATAACACAGACTGCAATTGATGCTGCGACCAAAATGAAACCATTGTACTTGAATTGGTGTATCAGGTGTATCACAATGGGGGTTGAAAGAAAACAAAATGAAACTTTGTATTATATCTTTATTTTCTTGTTAAAACATTATTACTTGACAGTATTTAATGCACAAATACAATGAAGTGAGAAAATATAATATGCAAAACTAAAATTATTACTATACGTTTGACTGGCATCATGGTTATTTCACCCCTCCAACACACCTGTAAACAGGCATCAAATTTATGATCATTATACCAATGTTCTGTAAATAATACAGTTGACAGTTATGGACCCCCAACTACAGTGTTATTATTATTACTATATGTTTGACTGGTGTTTTGTTCATCAAATTTTGTATCGTTCTCACTATGTTACGACTTGGTACATAATGTGATTGGCAGTTATGTACTTCAACTACCATGAGGGAGAGTTGTATATGTCATCATGTCTAAAATCCTTTTAAAATTGTACTCCCAGCAAGGGACAACCTAAAATTTTGCAACAACCTTTGATTTCAGTACCTACATTTTTATAAATGTACATGAATGCCAGTAAACTGCCTCTTTTGTATTTCATATGCATCTGTCTATAGGCTTTTGCGTTCTAATGCATACAGTTAGTGTAATAGCTGTTCCCACAATGATACACAAATGTGTTATGCTGATAAGGGGACCTCAAACTCCTCCAGTTACCTATTTTCATTTGCTAGTAATAGTGCTGTTCATCACATTCTTTCCTAATTAAATAGCATTAAAACATAGAAGAATTTAAACCAAAATTTTTTTTAAAACCAATTTTCAACGTTCACAATAAGAAGAAGATTCTAACCACATACAGTACTTCCTCATTATACAGGGTCCGTAGCGATCCTTGAAAACCCTTGAATTTCGTAGGCATCCTGGAAAACCTTAAAAAAGGCTTTAATTTTAATATAATCCTGGAATTCTGTCAGGAAACCCTTGAAAATGAAAACTAATGCAAAATAAAAAAAATTATCGCGATCACAAATGAGACTTTTGTGATTTTCGGTAACCGTCGGTTTTGGCTGTATGTGGTTTTTTCCCCGAACACATGCCCGTATGCAAAGATGGCGACCAAGACAAAATTCCAAGCATTGTGGCTAAAAAAATCAAGAATTTAAAGAATGGCTACAGAAAGATACAGACATTTATTCGGCTCATTGCAAATTATGTCTCAAGACATTTAGTGTGATGTCTATGGGTCAAAGTGCTTTGAAATCTCACGCAAAAGGTACTAAACATCAAGCGGCAGTCAAAGTTGTGCGATCGGAAACAGTGGTTGATGTTGCATAGTTTTTTTCGGTCCCACGTCCCAAAGCCAACTTAAGTTCACAAAAGCCTATCAACATAACAAGCTCTGCAAACTTGACAACACCTATACAGTCTTCCAGTCATTTGATAACATCGTTTGTATTGAAAGAAGACACTTTGTGGACAGTAGTTATTTGGACTCTACACACCATTTCAAAGCATAACAGTTGTTCGTCTAATGTGGAATAAACAAAGTCTTTGCCAGCATGTTCCCAGATAGCAACATCGCAATAAACAAAATTCATGTGGAGATAGAAAAACTTATTATCTCACCCGTTTCTGACTAGTCCCATACTAGTGCTTCTTTAGAATTCTAAAGGAAAAACTGGAAAATGAACAATTTTGTCCGTTTTGACAAAAGCATGAACAAGTGCTTACAAATTTTAAATGTTATCATCATTCTTCTACAGTCTATCTTTTCTTGTAAGTATACAATTTTACATCATATTTCATTAATTACACATTAAATTTTAATTTGTAGTATTAGAAAATGACGCTTTATTCCGTTGCTCACTCAAAATTTTAACCTTGAAAAGTCATGAAAAACCTTGAAAAGTCATGAAAAATCCTTGAAAAAGGCTTGAATTTTGTCAAAAGATTCTGCTACAGACCCTGATTATATGATGTCCATGGGAGTTATAGAGTATTCTGCCTTATAATGATGTACATGATACATTTCTCCCTCATTATAAAGCAGTATGTGGTAGTCGAGAGTATACCGCCTTATAATGGGATTGCCTTATAATGAAGTACATGATACAGTACTCCTCCATATATAATTTAATTACCACTTAATGAAATGGGATCCATGGCCATACTCACCTTCTGGCAGGAACCATGTTATAATAAAGGACCTTATAGTGAGGGAGTGCTGTACTGAGAACATTCACGTTGAGCAGCTAACACATAAATCTAATTTTGAAAGAATATCCTGTATCTTCTGTACTTACTAAATTTTTAATATTTAATTTAAATTTAGACAAAAAGTGTTCTAAGATGATTAAAATCATTCCCAACATTGACAACGATTTATAGCCTTACGAAAAACAACTTTTATTTGGCAAAATACATAAGAACAAACCATGTTCACTTGAGTGAAGATACAATAAAAAAACAGGAGGTTGAAATGAAAATTGTAAAACATTGAGGAGGGGGGGGTATTATGCCAGACACTGTTATTTGTTTCCAGTTCTTGATTATGATTAGAAAACATCATTTTATGAGTTGTTTATTTAATAATTAGCTGAAATTTTATTTGTTTTAACTGTAAAAAATACCAACGACAACATACTTTTAAAAGAAAGAACATGTTTTACATGACAGCGGTCATGGACTGTGTTTTGTGGAATGGCTTCATGCAAAGATCCTTCAGAAACTCCTTGGGAGGACCAGTGATTGTTCTAAATATAGGAGGGATTTAGTGAAGATATGAAGGTAGGGCTAGCAAATACAATGCATTTGGTTGAATTTTAGGTAGTTTGTTTTTAGAAAATTAGCACGAATCTTGTAATCATGCATCCTAGAATAGACTCTGTACACAGTTGTAATTTTTCCTGTTATATTCCATTGTTATTATTAAATGCTTAGCAAAATTATGTAGCTGTGCATTTTTAGATATAAACATTTTCAATTTCATAGGGAGCAGTAAACACCCAACTCTCATTGTCATATGGAACAGTAAACACCCAACTCGCAGTGTCATATGGAACAGTAAACACCCAACTCTCAGTGTCATATGGAACAGTAAACACCCAACTCTCAGTGTCATATGGAACAGTAAACACCCAACTCTCAGTGTCATAAACACATGTTCTCTTCTTGCAGTTATAAAGCAAGGACAAAGTGGATTATATTGGCGTCATTTAAAATGGGGGTCATCAGGGGATTTTTTATGGGAGCTGTTGATTCTGAAAATGCTGTAACCCACTTCTCCATCTCCCTTCTTTCTTCAAAGCCCATTCTACCTCAAGAGTTACTGACACAACAGAATTACTGGTAGCAAGTGACTTCTTCAGGATGAAAAGATATTACAGTAGTAAGATAACAAGAAATGATCATCAGTTATCAAGTAGCACATTGTCCAATTCATCTTTTCTAGAGTTCTAAGAAGATATCGTCTCAAGGTTCGAGTGCTGATCGATACCGCCTGCTTCTATCGGATGGGCGACATAGCTACTCACGTGAGTCACAGTCTGACAACTTTTAAAATAAGATGGTAGCCTGGTGGGCTATCATAAAGAGAACCTGGTAATCCAGCTTATATCAGGTAGCCCAGATAAGGCATTTGAATGTAAAACTATTTGCCTGAAGACTTGCCTTTTTTTTTCTTCCCTAGTAATATGCATTATTAGTTATTTCTATGCCCTGACACAAGTGTGAAAGGGGTATATAGAATTACCTTTCTCGGTATGTCCTTACAGCTAGTTTTGCATTTATGTCGGGAAATTCATATAATGCAGAAGATTGGGTGGTGGGACATTCTTGTTCTGTTAACATATTCGAGTTCTTTGTGGAAATAATTAAATTGTCATATGTTGAAATATATGTAGAACGAGTTATCATAACCTGTAGTAACCTATATGGGCTACCTAAATTTGGCATATTGTAGCCCAGATTGAGCAATCTTGTAACCCCTGGGCATGGAACATATCTTGGACCCTTTGAATGTCCTGGCTTTTTTTTTACAATCTTTCATGCAGTTTTCATTATTTGAGAGGAATTAACTTATTGAACTTGACTTTGTACCATATTTTGTTTCTCCTTTATTCTGCCCTCACTGGAAATACAGGAGTATATTTACTTTCTCAGTTGAACTTTGACCTTTTTAATCCACCCTTTTGACTTTGAATTAGTTCTGTAGCAAAACATAGCTCATTAGTTTGTCAGATATAAATTTAACTTTAAAAAGTTTTGCTCAAGTCTGTCTTCAGGGCCAAGCAATATTGTAATGTTCACTCATCCAGTGGGCAATTGGCATAGACTTTTTTCTTTTCTGGGCCCAAAAACTACTAGCCACTTACGATGAGCTGAAATAAGAATAGAAACCTAAACCTTTTGCTGAGCCCAGTATAGTGGGAAAGAAGATTTAGCAGTCACTTTTCCAACAGTGGCAGCATTGGTAAGAAGACCCTACTAAGCAGATGCTACTGTAGATTTTGTTAACAGTTCAGAAAATGAACTTATAACCAGTCATTTTACGCATCTGATGAGTGATTATTACATTTTACCCTCATTGGCCTTTCTGAGAAGTTTGTGTGGTTACAAATAAAAAGTTGTCACCAATAAAATATGTACAAAAGCATATTGAGACAGGGTTTTCTAATTGAGCCAAGGCTGTGAAATAACCAAAATTGAGTCATGATTACAAAAACAGCATTAGTTTAAACATCAGTCTAATTAATATAATTGTTAGAACATCATTGTGTTCCAAAATAAATAGCTGTAGTATGTCTTATTCATGAGAGGTGCAAGCTGCTTTTCTAGCAAGGGTGACATGTGTATCGTAACCGTTGATTTCTAAAAGCACTAAAATGTTGGCATGAACATGTGGCATGTCTTGAAATTGTCACTGATGTACTTGGTCTGACTTCTGTTTTTCTAAAGAGAGAGATGAGTTTCTGTTTTTATATGCCCACCGTAAGGTGGAGCATAATATGTTATGATGTCTCTCTGTCTGTCTGTCTGTTACCATTTGGTTTCTGCATAATAACTTTAGTTGCCCACCATCTACATTTACCAGATTTTTTGGGTGGCTTGCACTTGAGGTAAGGAGGAATCCTAATGATTTTAGGCTCACAAGCTCAAAGGTCAAGGTCGCTGTGAATGAAAGAAGAAAATGGTTTCCACACAATGATTTGAGTTCTCCACCATCTGTATTTACCAAACTTTGTGGATTGCTTTCACTTGCTAAATAAGAATCCTATTGATTTTAGGGCCAAAAGGTCAGAGGTCACGGTCACTGTGACTGAAAGAAGGAAAATGGTTTCTGGATAATAACTTGAGATTTCCAACATCTGCAGTTACCAAACTTTGTGGATGGCTTGCACATGAGGTAAGGAATACCGCTACCAATTTCAGGCTAAAAAGTTCAAAGGTCAAGGTCACTGTGATTAAAAGAAAAATTAGTTTCCCTGCACAAAAACTTGAGTTCTCCATGATCTGTGGTTACCAAACTTTGGGGGTGGTTTGCACTTAGTGTAAGGAAGTACTGTGTTAAATTTGAAGTAAAAGCGTCAAAGGTCAAAGTTTTTCCATCAAATACATTACCTGATCACATTAATATAAGAAATTACTTTCTGCTGCCTTCAGAATACAGCCCTTCCTTAAAGGCAATAAACTTTCTGCCTATAGACGATACAGATGAAGGGGAGTAACTCTTATTTATTACCTCCCCTTTTTTGTGCTAGGTGGCCACTTGTGTCCCGGATGTTATTATTTCAAACTTTTGCTTCCAACTGTCAACACTGCCTCCAAAGAATCCATATAAATTTGTCTAATTTTCATTGTCCACTATTTTGGTGGTATAATAAGTTAAAATGTTGATATAACAGATTTAATCAACATTTTCATGCTGCACTGTGAATTTATTGTTATATTTGCATGCTTGCTCCACTCGTTTTTGTTCATGTGATATTGAGAGGTAACATACTTTATCACATGTGTACCATTTTACTTGGTTGACTATTCATACATTTGTTTGTTTTCATTATTTTCTCTATTTGCAGATATTATTTTCAAGTGCAAGAAGTGATGTCATTTTAAGGTTGTGGAGGATAACCATGAAACGTGCCTGGTATGCACTGAATGTACTAACTCACAAACATGTAGTGTTTGTGCTTTGTGGGCTGAGGATGTTTGGTCTAATGTTTTGTTACGTCAATTGAAAGGGCACAAAAAACTGGCATGTTCTAAGTCTTTTGACCACGACATTTTGAGTATTCATCCTAGCTCAGAATTGATGACTAGCTTTGCAGAGATGCCACCCCCACCCCCTATAAAGATACCAAAAATGGTTCCAACAGCTACTATTACTACAGATCTGGTTGGAACCCCATCAGGCAATTCCAATACAGATCCATTGTACTCGTGTATGATTCGAATTATTCAGAAAGCCTTCTCTTCGAGAATGTAATTGTGTGAATTTAATTAATCTAGTTTTGAATCCTAATTGGCAGCCCACTGGGCATATGTCCTTATCCACAAATATGCACAGAATGAGAAATGTTGAAACTGAGCGTGTGGGATTACTTTTCGACTTCCAGTTGATCCAGCCAGCAAGTTGTACATTGATTGTTGTATACATCCCAGCTGTTGTCCAACTGGTCCAGCCATCCAGAAATTTATGTTCAATCTAAGTGGCTATGAGTCTGTCTCAGAATGGCGTTCAGCGCATCGGTGAACACTTCCTAAGATGACGATTTCCTGTAACCAGCAAACCCCCATGTCTGGCCAGCCAGCCAACCAGCCACATCAATGCTATCTGTATACATCGATCTGGCATCACATTTGGATCTGCCTACCTTGACTCTGCATGGCGATGACTATGCTTCATCATTACCTTATGTCATGATGTATTCTTGGATGCAGAATTTACGGGATGAGTACTTTCCCCCTGCTGATGAAGGTGAAGATACTGATTTACCAGACTGTTCTGATCCCACTTTTGAGAGAACGGTATTTGGTTTAAAGGCGGCAATTGAGGAGATATACAGGATCTTGCCACATTCAGAATGTCCTCCTCCTCTGGCAGTTAGTACCTCCTATAAGGTCAAGACCTCGGTGGACACTGATCAGTTCTTCCGAATTTTACCTCAATTGTAGAAGATTGCAGAGATTGCCTGGTGTCTCTAAGATAGAATCGAAGACCCTGGTAATTCCAGGGCCTTTTTCTCTGTTAGTCAGTTCTTGCTACTTTTTCACCATACTGGTGCAAATCACATTGTGACATTTATGATACAAAGGTAATGAGTTGGATAAAGATACAACTGCCATCTACAAAGTGGATAGATAAATATTTAACGCTTCATCCAAGTTAATGAGGAATGTAGTCTCGATTTCCTTTCTTCTTGACCACGCCTGGGGAAACGGTTGCATTGTCAGGGTCATTAATAGGGCTGATCACCACACTATGGCGAATGCCCTAATGGCCTCCTGTAATCTGGACTTGGTAAAAAGAGATGCACTCCTGTACTCTTCCTCTCTCAAGCCCCATGGTTCGTCGGTTCTTCCTTCACTCCCATTCACTTCGCCACTTATGTTTGGTGGTCGCATTGAGAAGGTCAGGAAGCAGGTAACACATGAATTGCCTCTCCACCGAAAGATGAAAAATCATGGAAGGAATGACATTGGCCATAACACAGTTCCGACTTGTTGGCCAAATATGACATCCAGGCCTTACTCTCTCACCTTTTTCCCAAAAAGGAACCCAACGTGGGTCTTGACCAGGCTCAATTTCTCAAGTTTTAGCCCCTGTCCTCAACCTCACTGAAGCAGTTATCATAACAAGACTTGCTTCTTGATAACACTAACTTCAGATTCCAGGATGAGTGCGCTGCATGCACTGTCCATGGACTCGAACTACATGCAGTTGTGTTCCGACGGCTCAGTCATATTAATGATGCAATCTGGTTTTGTTTAGAAAAACAGGTTTCTGTTGATGGGCAATCAGCAAATAACTATACCGTCCCTTTCCTCGATCGATTTGTTGGGATAGGTGAAACTACAGGGCCCGGTCCCCCTTTGAGACTATCTGAAACACACGGAAAATATCCGCTGAGATCGTCAAAGGCTCCTCTGACCACAGAAGGCTGAAAAGCAAAACATAACCCCACAAGCACTTTCTGCTTGGCTAAAAGGGGTTATTAGATTGGCATACTCTGAGCTGTCACCAAATCAGGTACATGAAGATATCGGCTAACGAAATATGAGCTTTCCATGAACCTGGCCTTCGAACATAATAACTCAATTTGAGACAAAGTGGAGTCACTTCGCTGGCACACCCAGTCTACTTTGTCTAGTTTTTATTTACATGATATGGCCTCACATAGAAAAGAACTCAATCTTGTCGGGCCAGTGGTAGTTGCACAGTTACCATGTCATGTTCATGACAGCACAACCTCCTGGGCATGACATTGCAACTTTTGCTGGATTCACCCAGGGAAACTGTTGAAACTAAGGCAATAGCTAGGTGCGGGATTCCACAGAGGTTCCCTCTCATGCATATAAACACATAATCTTTGGTTGTGCTCGTCTCACATTAAGAGAAATTCATCCTTTCAGTAGAGCAATAATGCGGCTCCTGCAGGATGATGTAGGTAGAGGTTGGATGCTCAAGCATTTCCTCCTGCTCTTACCTATTCTCCTAATGTTAATGTGATCAGGTAATGTATCTGATGGAGAAGGGAAATTTTGTAGTAAATGATGTTCTCCAACAATACTTACCCGATCATATTATTATCAATCCCTCCCACCCTTCGCCACAAATGTGAGCATTCTGTTAATGATGTTGCTCAAGTGTAAGCTGATATCATCCAGGACACTGGGTTGCCACTTAGCGAGAACAAGAGCAGGTAATATGTAAGAGTTACTCTCCTTGGTCTATAATCATATATAGATGGAAAGACATATTTCATTTGTCTGGGAGGGCTGGATTCTGGAGGTATCAGAAAGTAATTTCTAATGATAATGTGATCATGCACGTATTTTTGGAGAAATATAATTTACTGCCAAATTTCTTTTCCACATAACATTAGTTATGCATGACATATCTAAACCAAACTTTGTGGATTGATTGCATTTGGGCCAAGGAAGAAAGATATTGATTTGGGGGGTCAATAAGTCAAGGTCACTGACTGAAACAAGAAAATGGTTTCTGCATGATAATATTAGTTTTACATCACAACAGACCTGGCCTAAACTTGTGGATGGCTTGCACTTTGGTAAGGAAGAAGCTTATCGATTTCAGTGTAAAAAATCAAGGTCATTCCGAAAGAAGAAAAATCATTTCTGCACATTAATTTCTTTTTTGAATACAGAGGACTATTACACATGGGGCATGCATATAATGTGCTGTTCACGATACTCATGTTTTAGAGCATGTGTGTTCATTTGCAACATTTGATCATGCCTTGTACAAATCTCTAAACCACAACTCGTTAACATGGATCCACAAGGATACCTGATGTATGAAGTGATACTCCATGTTCAACATGGAGGGGATTTTTCCTTAGTCATCATCATGTTCTCTCCGCTCCCGCCGCAATGCATGGAGAAGTCAAAAATTGCATGAGCTGTACTGAAGATGTGCCATTTGCTATTGAGAAATCATTGGATTCAATATCTTTTAAGTGACATTCATTAACGAAGCAAATATTTGGATCATGTAAAATGTTATTTCATTGAACTTCCCTGGACAAAATTCCCTTGTTTGACTGCCGAGTGAGCCCAAGTTTTTACACATGAGACTTAAAATCACTCATCTCAGAAAATTTAACAAGTGCTATTGGCTGGACCCTTGTCTCAATAGCTATGTATCTTGTTTGCATCATAGAGAAATGTTGGTGGCTGGTCATAACAAATTCCACTCCTCACTGCCTGTTACAACACCCACCTCTGCCTACCCCACAGACAGTTGCCTAGAGATCATAAGCACATGAACCAAAGTCCATTACTTTTATGATGTCACTTCATGTCTTCCTACTATGACTATATATATAATGTTTGGTTCAAAAAATATATAAAATTGTCATTTTAATTGAAGTTGTGTACATTTACTTTTGATCCTGTTCTGGAACCCTTGTAGAGGGAGACCATAACAAAACCCGTTTAGAAAAGATAACTGTCAAGTGTTATAAATTTCTGCCATGTTTAGGAGATCTTGAAGAAGCCAGACAGATGAGTGGGCAGACAGTTAGTATCAAGATATCTCCATACTTTATGCCAAATTAATTAGCATTGGACTTCATAGATAGATTTACAGGGGAATATGGAATAATGCTGCAGTTTCTTGATCCAAGGGATAAAAGGGCAGAGGAAATGAATGTCAAAAGTTATTGTAAGCAACATTAAAGTAAGCATTGTTGTCCATTTCAGATGCAATGCTTGCCACCCAGCTGAATGAAATGATGGAGACAGGTGATATGGACAACCTGTGTGTAGTACGTGTTTTCAAACACCTGTGCAACACCATTCAACAGGATCGGTGAGCAAACATAAAGCTTCTGTGCATCATTAAATCAGCATACTGCTTTGTAAGGATGAGTGGGAATGAGATATACTTCCATTAATTTTGGATACAATTGAAACAGATCAATGTGTAATATAAATTGTAAGAAGTAGATTGCTGTTCTTTGGATTGGCATGATTTTGAAAGATCCATATATGGATACTGGCTCAATTTGTACTGCTTGGATTGGGGCCAGCGAGGAGGCTGTGAAGAAATCAGTGTTACATCCATTTTGATTTATCGTAAAGTAAAAGATTTACCTCCCTTGTGATATGATATTTTGGAAGCTTCAATATAATTCTGAATTTTTTCTCTTTTGCTTTTCCCAAGGCAGAAACCAGTAATTCAATAAAATAACTAAGTGAGTTTTAGCACAAGTTATAAAAGAAGTAAATGATGGCAAATCTTCAAAAGATGCTAGTGATTATGCCTTGAGAAGTGCAGGAAATCACGAGCTCTTGATCCTTGAAAGTAACCCTGAATGTTAAGCTCACAAAGTCTTCAATCAAATAAGCAGAGAACATCTGCTGTTGCATAGTGTAGATTTAATACAGTTCTTGAACATATGCATTTTGCCTGCTCCTTCAGTCTTATAATTATTTTACATCCTTATCCATTCTGCAATTCATTCTAAACATGGAAACAACAGGCAAGCTTCAGTATCAGAGAATATGAAAGGATATTTTTACCTTTCCTGTGAACAGCGAGACATATATAACACTTTTCTGCCGCCACTGGTGTCAGTATGGAGATTTTTTGTACAAGTTTTTTGAAAGTCATATATCTATTATATTATTGTCTGAATTAACTGAAACTTGGGTAATATATTATTATATGCGTAAGGTTTGTACTCTGATACACCAAGGTCTTGCCTCAAACAGTAGCATTAGCAGCATCAGCCATTAAAGATTATGTTGAGCTTTGGAAAATCATATGTTCTGCATATTTGCAATATTCAGTTGGAACTATGGTAATAATATTATTATATACTTAAACTATGTACCCTGATATACAAAAGTGTTCCTGTCTTGCCAGCTTAAGTTGAAAGAGACATCATCATAACTCTGTTCACAGGTGAGACCCCACAAACTGCTGAACTCCTTTTATCCCCCCCCCCCTTCCATTATGTTCTTTGGGGGATATAGCTGTTGCTTTGTATGTCTGTCTGCCCGTAAATTGTATTGAAACATTTTTGTTTCCAGAGCATAGCTTTCAAACTTTAAGGTATTTACAACAATTTAAAACAGCCATTTTACTCAACGTTGGAGTCAGATAATAAAAGAACCAAAAGAATGCATGTATAACTATGAAAATATTAAAAAATTCTTTTTGGATTCAGCAAAGTTGTATAAACTTTGTTGCAAAAGACACTAACCAAAGAATATAGGTTACTATCGAAAATGGGTGACATATTTTGTGGTGCAAGTCATTTCTTCATATTTTTACAGGATGAAATACAAAATGAGCTTGTTTACCTTTACTAGCAATCAGCCATTAAACCTCTAACAGGTAATAATTTTGCTCATGATTGGGCCACAGATGCATGGAATATCACTTTAGTGTTCTTCAAGCTTCTTGTGAGAGTTTTCTGTACATAGATTGAAACTTAATTGCAGTCATAAATAATTATTCATTTGACGCAAAAGTTGATCCAAAAAGTACAAAATGCAATGTTTAAATTGTTCAACATTTCTCATTGAACAGAAGAAAGACACAAGGGATGATACTGTGTTCAGAATACACAAGTATTCAGTGACTTGAGGAGGGTGTTGGGGGCAGGGGGGTGAAGACAAAAACTTTTCAATGTATTTGGGTGAAATGCCAGTCAATAGGGATACTATTTCACCAGAATTGCCCTAGTGTGGACCGTCCATATGTCAAACAAGTTGGGTTGAGGCATGTTTTGATACTTATAATTTTCTGCATTGAGTATGTTTTATGTTACCATGGAAACAAAATGTAGCATAAGTAGTATATAAATTGAGGATGATTGGCCATAGTGTTTTTTGGTACTGTTAACATGAGCTTATACTGGTGCTTTTTTTAAAATTATTATTGAAAACAATAATTGCAGTTTGGAAATGAAACCTTTAAGTTTTGTATTTTCCAACATAATGGCCACTTTAAGAGTTCAAACCCATAATTAGAGTAATTCCATTCTGCAAAATGATTGGGATGTACAAAGATTTTCCAGCATTCTGGCATAGTCAGTTTAGAGGGTAATTTCTAACAGCAAGGGTTGTCCGAGTGAATGGTGCAACCAAGAACATGCATTAGCTTGCACATTGCAACCAGAACACCCCCTTCTTATCATTTCATCCAAAATAGATGTGATTCTTAATCATGGTTTTTCTCCTAGACCAGAAAATAAAGTATAATCCTGCCCAGGCTAGTTTTTCCAAGTTATTACTTTCCAAATAGATTGCATAGTGATTTTATTCAGTTATGTCATGCTTGTTATTCAGAAAATGTCTAATGAACATAATTATCATGGAACAACACCAGTTTTGGATTATTTACCATCAACAATAGAATAAGTGGAATAAAAATTGATGGTGCTAGATCATAGGGTACTTAGTAGAAATCTTGACATAAACATACCTGCCAACCATTACACTTTGGGCATAATCAGAACACCTTTTTTCACCTGATTATGTCTTACACTCACCTTTATAGTGATTATGCTTTTCTGGTACAATAAAATATAAAAATAAAGCTATAAAATATTGTGTTTGTCGTTTTTAATATCACCTCTTTAATCCCACACATCATATAAATTTGAGAATGATCTAAAATAAAACAAGTAGACTGCTGCGTAAGAATAGCGCAAGTCAATACGTTTGTCCATCATAGAGCTACATGTACTTTCCTTAATAGCTATTTATAACAGCTGTAAATGAGACATTTCGAAGAAAACAGACGGGTTTCTTCAGTATGAAACATTACCTCACAGATTCATTATAGTAAGAAATATAGTAGAGTAGTGGATCAGTCTGTGCTTTAAAAAAAATGGCACTAGATGTTAAGCAAAACAGGTTTTATTGATGTGACTCATGGATGCTGTATGACTGAAAAATTATGGAGGAGAGGGATCTTTTTAAACTTAAAAATATGTCGCATAAGAAAAAGGACAAATCATTTGTGCTTTACAAATTTGAAAAGAAGAATATGAGAGTGATGTAATACAGCACTCCGGTTGGGCACATCGTCATGTTCATTGTAGAATTTATGGACTTGACTTTACAATCATTCAGCAAAAGTTAGACATGTAGATTAGTTAAAGTGAGTGTTGTATATAAATAATTTAGCAATATGTTTTGTGTTTGTATTCTGGTACTAATCCACATGGATTTTGCTCATTTGTGACAAGAAGTGTAACCACCTGCAGATTCAGGTTAGTAGTGAAACTAAATGTACATTTTACAAACAGTTTATTGTAATTATGACATGCAATATATAAATTGCACTTTTTATGCTCAGATTACGCTTTTATGTCGCTTTGGTTACACCTATACCTCTCAGGGGTTGGCAGGTATGCATAAGTGGAGGATATGTCAACTCTAGATGACTCTTTGTATGATATAGAATTGTATTTTTTTCATCAAATAGTAATTTAGTGTCACAGTAATATCTAAAGAAAAAAGGCGTTTTCATGTTAAAAATTTATGCATCCTTCCATATACTATGTTGAATTTCCAGGTACACCGTAGCTTTACATCGTTGTTCCATTTGTGTAGCTGCTTGTAGATGACCTGTATGGCAAGGAGGAATAAATTTAAAGTAGACTTTGTTTAAATTTCAGACGTGTCTTGATCATTCTAGAAGTAGAAGTGGTTGGCAAAGGCTCAGAGGTGCAACAGAAACTAGGAAATCCACAACCCTACAAACCAGGGGAGACAACTAGCAGTGGTAAGGATAGCGATACACTGTAAATTTTATTCCAGATTTTGTGCATTGCATTGAACATCTTAGCATGGAATCTTTTAAAACTTTTCAACACACAACACATGGTAATATGCCAATTAAGTTACTAATTCACATACTTTGCAAGTTTATGTAAAAAATCTGATATACATGTGAAAAAATATGGGTGTGAATGTCCAGATTCCCCAAATTTGTATTGTTATGCCCCACAGTGAATGTCTTAGGGATGTGTAGTGTTATCGTTCTCAGTTCATTTGGTTAAATTTTGTAGTTAAGTAATTTTTCTGACACACTGGTTCCATAAAGACAGTCTTAGTTAAAAATATTACCCTATATTTTTTACTTGTCCCACACTTCGAGGCAGCAGATTTATCTAGCCATTTATCTGTACAGTCTTTTTAGGTTACGAGTATACAAATAAAATGTGTATATTTTCCCAACTTTGACTTCAAAATTCCTAATTCAGAAGAGCTAGGTTGCAGATTCAGATATTAAGTAAAATAACAAAATCTTTGTTCCATGCTTGTATTTCTAAGCAAACAATGAGAAAGAACTTGTAAAAATGAAAAATCTCTATTTATTGCAGGGTTTTTATGGGAAAGTAGAAACATTTTTCTGTGAAATTACTCCGTAACTACTTTATGACAATTCAGCCTGCTATACAACAATACTTAGCTTGCTAACACACATTTTTTTCTGTTATTCATGGTGTTTGAGCTCTGATGTCCAGTACACATATTCTTTACCAGGATGCTGGCAGTAATTATATTGAGTGGTAGTGGCAGTAGATAAGTTGGCAGGAACAGTTTGCCGAGATATGCCAATATGAATGACTTAACACCTTGTACTCAGTTGATACCCTTATCATTGACTGAACTACATTGATATGGTAACGGTGACTAAACAGGACTGAACTACGTTGATATGGTAATGGTGACTAAGCAGGAAATGACATGTCGAGTACATCAATTAATAGGCACAATTTAACTGGCTCTGGTGGCAGAGATGAGTTGCATTTCAGAATGGTTGAGACAATGAGTTTATTATTTGCACATGTAAGTAGAAGAAAGGAAAGTCCCTTGTCCATCCAGTGGCAGAATTCAGAACATCCTGGAAGAGAAGTCGGGGATATAATACATTAACAGAATCCTGGCTGAATATTCTGACTATGTAATGCAGTCAGATCTGTAAATATTAATCATTTCTGAAGCCTTTTGTTCAGTATGTTAAAGTAGTTAGACCAAAATAAAAATGGTACTGCTACTTAAGACATGCCAACCATTACGATTTGACCATAAGTCTTGCTAAAATGACCCTTAAAGTATAAACTTGACAGAATACTAGCAACAATTATGAAAATATGATCGTTGGAGTCAAATCTGGATACTGGCTTGTCCATGTTTGTTACAGACATGGGCTTCATAAGATTCAGTGGAGTTGGTCAGGGAACCAGACTAACTTTACAACAGTACTTCATATGCTTTAAACTGCCCATATTTTTCATGCAAAATGTCGGCATGATCAAGCTGTGCTTACAGCATTTTCTAGAAATGGTAACCAGCGAAGGAAAACACATATTAGGTGAAAACAGGCAATAAGCTTCTTAAAAGGTTTAAACAGCACAGAAGTATAAAAAGGAACTTTCAGATTCTTGAATAAAAGTAGGAAAGGCAACAATTAAGGTTTTTGGAAGTCTTGTTGTGTTGATTTGAGTATGTGTCATAGTGGCAGAGATTGAAAGTGAAAAAGAGACTAAAGGCTACATCAAGTTGAAAGATAGCAATAAGCCAATGAGCTCCATGGGGTTTGCAACTCTAGTTTTTGAAACTATACTGGAAGTACTTACAGTGTAAGCATTTTTAGTTCAACATAATGTTTGCCTTTGCTGCATCAGTTTCAGATTACACTTCTGAACTTTTTAATGCATGTTTTCCAAGTCAACAATAGCAGGACATGATATTTTGTTACACCATACTGAAAATTGGTATAACTTGGGGAGAATATCGACTGCCTCACTGAGAACGTCTTGTTAGGGTTGGTAGGTCTGCTGCTTCTGCATGGATGGTCAGATCAGCATGGTGTTTTCATTTAAAGACTTCTTTTGAAATGTAAATGGTTCAAAACGAAAATGGTACTGATCTGACAACCAACATAATCTACTTCTTCTGAATGGATGGTCATATTGACATGGGTTTTTCACATAAAGACTTATTACGATATGTAGTTGGTCCTGAATGAAAATGGTTCATCATTGTCATCAGTGTCCACCGAGGTCTTGACCTTATAGGAGGTACTAACTATGACCTTTTAATCTGGCTGCATCAGCAGTTATCATGAAAATTGTGTTATGATTACTCACCTTAACTGAAGGTTGTATCAACCATAGGGTTTTTGCAGTCAGAATTGTCAGAATTCATCATTTCTGCAGTCTTTGTTTTTTTTTGTTTTTTTTTTTGTTAGAAATCTTTTGTTTTTTACTTCTAATATCTTTCTTATAAAAGAAAATGACTAAAATTTCATGAAATTTATGACAATTTTCTGGCAAGTATAATGATGAAACTTCAGGCTTTAGGTATGGGACTTTCAAACTTCCAAGTATGGAAGTCCAGGACTACAAAGAATGAAAAATTAATGGAAGTATTGTTCAGCATTTCCAACATCAGCATCTGGAAATCTGCTTGCCCCAGTAAATATTAACTTGAAAGGGCTATAATGGAAAAAAATTTAAAGTAAAATAATAGAGTCCCATTCTCCTTTTTAGCTGCAGCTCCAGAGAGACCAGAAAGTACCACAGATGCAGCTAGTAAGTAGATAATTACAAACGGAAGGGACAAAGAAAAACAAAGTTAATTGTCTCCATCAATGGTGCATATAATATTTTGGATTACATTAGAAATATATGTGGTTTGCATTAGACCTCTTGGGAAAATGGAAAAGTCTCCACCCACTAATTAGCAAAACTGTTTTTCTCCTTTAAAAAAACATCAAGCTGATTGACCAAGAACTTCATGTATCAGTGAACATTGCATGAAAATTGTACAAGAGATGTTGAAGTTAGATTTTATATTGAAAAGGTTATGGCCAACTCAACATAGAACAAATTTGATATGGTAAACAGTCACACCTAGCAGAGTGGTTAGATTGGTCAGCGGGCCATAAGAATTTGTGTTTTGTGATAGTTCATTGACAATCACAGTGTTTGATTGAGATGTCAGTTTTAATATGAATCTGCTTAATATTTTTGCTATTTAGATTAACTTGAAGTTGTTCAGTATCTTCATGTTTGTAAATTTATCATTGTTACATTAATTTTTTGAACGATGCAATTTCACTCAGAAGCACTGGAAAATTACATGCAGATTAAGTGAAAATTTGCTTCACATCAGACAAGTACACATGTACATGTCTTGTATATGGAGATACTATACAATTATATTTTTTATAAGAGGGACAAGAATGACTTGGAAAATCTGAAGAAAATGAAGAGACATACTTTTGTAAAGTAAGAATTGTTTTCAGAAAATTTAAACCTAAATTAATTTAAATGTCAGAAAAGAGATAAGGCAAAGTTTGCCTTGTTGATAGGTGTGGAGGTACTAATTGTATAATGGGGAAAACTATACCTTTCATGGCTTTGATGTATTTGAAATTATTTTTATTTCCAGAAGCATCTCACCAACCCCTTCCAAGACCAACTCCAAGCACATACAATAAACGTAAGTACTGGGGATTCATGTTTATTTTGCAAGGAACCAATTGGTATGGATTTTGTGGCAAGTGACAGATTTAAATATCTGCCAAAATGTCTGTGCCATTAATGCAGTTTTTCTTAAAGGCATATTTACAAACATAAGTACTGACCAAAACAAAGGAATTTTTGGCAAAACCATGAAACTTGATGGCCATAAAAATAAAGTTATTTATTGTATGATCTACTCTATTTTCTTAGAGGTGTTGAAAAGCCTAAGAGTGAATTAATGCACAAACTCACTTACACACAGGACAGAAAAATATTGGCTGGGTAAAGGAGGTGGTTGTAGCAGAGGTTTGATATGTCCATGTAATGGAGAGAAGGGAAAATCAGACTGGCTACTGGGGTAAACAAGTCTACAAAATTCCAATTGCCCATTCAGGCAAGTACTGACAATTTTACTTGCCCAGAATAAAGTTTTACTCAAGCAACTATTATAGAAATCTAAAAGTTAGCAATGTTAATGACCTAAATTTGATCATGTGAAAGGTTGTCTTTCAGAACTTATTATGTGACCCTTCTGACACCTATTGTAGGTACAGTCAAACCTCTGTTCAGCAGTCACCCATGGGAAGGGGCCAAAGCTGCCTTTGAAGACAGGTGACATCTGAAGGCAGGTTCAGCTCTCAACTTGGTTCATGATAAATACAAGTACTATGCACCGAATAGCATTAGTATTATTATTATTAGTAGTAATATGCTAGTAGTATGCTATTAAGATACATATATTAAGTTTAGCTAATTAGCAAAAAGAAAAATAACAAAATAATAAAATAAAAAGTTCCACTTTAATCCATCATGTACATTAAATCATCACTTATCAGTAGAAACAGTATCTAAATAAAATTACTAATTGACAGCCTACCTGTAATTGTCAAACACAGGACTGACTTTTTGTTAGGGCATCTGGTATAATTAGGCATGAAAACAGATGTTCACACTTCAAACAATTGATGGATTAAGTAGTTGCTCACCGAGATCAAAAGACAGCTAGCTTCTCTCTCTCTCTCTCTCTCTCTGGTAAGCATTTATTAGCATTACATAGATGCTGCCAGGGCACGAATTGCGCAAAATTTGTACGAAATCGCACACTTGGAGAGCAGTGATGCGCGAGAACTCCTGCACATTAGTTTAAAGTCACGCATATAAAAATGTACTCTGCGCAATATACAATCTTTATTTAACTGTTAACCCCTAAAGTGTTTGTCGGGGCATAAGTCGCGCTGCCAGTATAAGTCTCGTGGCACTTGTCTTGTTATCTGTCTTTTTTCCGGTAGGCAACTGTTTACACATCGTTCAGCTTGATATGAACGGTTGTTAAACTAAATTTGATTGGTACATTGGGTCCTGGAACAAGCGTTGTTAAGTTTTACCCTTGCATTCATGAAGGAAGTTTTACAAATGTGTGTTTAAAGTAAGGGTCTCTAGAAAATCCAAAATGGCTGACTCGCAACATGGTTCATCTTCAGATGACGATTTTGTTCGGCAGATACTGGCCGAAGGTAGCGATGATGACAATGATTTTTTAAGTTTTGAAGTACATGTATATGAGATTATTGGAGTCTGGAAAGTGTTACTTGAAATACCAGTGAGTAATTTTGAACCTGAATATGATGTTGAATATGCCAGTCAAGCTAAGCGGTCCTTCAAAATTAAATGTAGAAAAGGCAGAATACTAAGCCTAATTAAAGTAGAGGCAATTTAAAAGTAGAGTGCAATTTTTCATTTATTTTCTGAAACAATTCTGCCTTGACGGATCTTGTGCTACAAAACTATATAGCACTTTAAGGGTTAAGGTAAATTGTATAAATAAAAATCTAAAAAGAAATTAAAAAGTAAGGATATTTATTTTTAATCAGAATAACTCTGTCTGAACAAGCTGACTATGGCATTGATGGACTTAAAACCCTAATAGAAAATTGTGGAACAGATCAGAAATCTGGCATACATGTAGTAGTCAGCAAAGCTTTGATTCAAGAAAGTGAAACTTTGTCAGAGCTTTTGTTAGTGACAGATATTATTTTGGAGCAGAGATATCCAAGAGATAATACTTATGAGTTGCTGATAATTGTACATAACAACCATAAAGAACATTTTTCCAACTTGTTCAAGCTGAATTAGCTAGCTATGCATATGTAAAAGAGGGTTCTCAGCACAGAACAATATTCATACACAGATATAGAACAAATTAAACTCAAAAATGATCAACAGACTAATGCTTATACAACTAGAGGAGATATCTTTTGAGGATTTTGATTTCAATAGAGCACGAATAAAGAAAAAGATGGATAATTATGGGTTAGGTAAATACTGAACTATGGCCATAATTTTTTTTCTACTCCCCCCCAATTTTGGTGACAAGTGGGGAGCTCCCCCCTTAAGATAAAATCCTGGCAGCATCTCTGCTTTGAAGAGTGTGAGCAAAGTGCTTGTAGGAACTTGATCAAAACAAATGGAACCAAAGCTTCTAGTAAAATGTATGGACTTTCAATGAGCAAGGTCGGCAATATTCTTGACAGAACATTCTTTCCTTAAAGAAAAATGCAGGTCATCCCTGAATCCACACTCCCCCAATCAGGTGATTGGAAAATTTGCTTGACCACTGGACATTTGCACTTGCCATTTTAAGTTGGGCAAAATGAAATTTCAGCCCCTTTGTTGGATGTGAAAGGTTGCTGTTTAAGGGAAGTGACTGTTATGAGCGGTTGCATGTTATAAAGTTACATTATTGAGTACTAAAAGTAATTTGATATCAACAATATATTTTTAATCCATCATCACTAAAGCACATATGCTGTAGTGGCTGTGAAAAAGCACATATACTGTAGTGGATGTGATACAGCACATATGCTGTAGTGACTCTGATACAGTCACTGGTTCTACATGTGCTGTGATCCCTTTTCTTGTGAGGCCTATTTGAAGAAATAACTCATTTGCACTTGATGATATATTTAGGTTGCCACTGCTTGCAGCAGGAATGTTTTAATTTGGTCATGTCATACACCCTGTGAGCTTATTAGCATGATTATGCAAAACTGCTTGAGATAAATTAAAGGACAAGGCTCGATAAGGGCTGGATTGGGCCCCCAATCAGATTCCGATGAAACTTGTAGAGGTAAAAGAGGTCCCTCTCTCTTCCTTAAATATGTATTTAATTCTTGTCCCGGACCGCTTTTAATAAAGAAAAGTGACCATTAAAAATGGTTTTCTCCGTCGTTATGGCACCTATTTTCATGGATTATGGACATTATGGCTGATAAGCCCCTTTCAAGCTGACTGCCAAAAAAAGATGCAGTAGGACCCCGCTATAGCACGCTTCGTTATAGCACGAATTCGGATATAACACGATCGTGGCATGGCTCCCGAAATTTCATCTATTTTTTCGTGCATGAAACAAAATTATTTTTTCAAAGTACGAAAAATAATGTGTAAAAAATTAATTATCATTTTGGGGAAGAGATCATGTATGAATTCGGATATAATGCGATCGTGGTGTGGCTACCGAAATTTTACAATAATTTCGCCAATTTCTTGAACTACTGCTAAGTTTTGTGCCAAAATAAACAAGAGTTTGATTTAATAATTTGGCAAGCTGTATTGTATTCTTGAAGAAAAAGTGTCTTATGATTGCATCTTTCATCATATGAATAAAGATGCTGAACATTTCTATTTGTAAATGTTCATTTCAAATGTGTCAGTAGTCAATCACTGCACTTTGATCTTAGTTTATTTTTGAAAGATGTCAGCTCATTTTAAAGCTGACAAGTGTTAATCTTATTATTACTGGTACATGAACAATAAAGTCATTAAGTCATCCCACCATTATTTTATCAACGTTATTACTGTCACTTAACTGATTCAAAGTCATCATTATATCATTTCAGAAGCAATACAGGGCATTTATCTTAAAAGATCCTCTCTATACAATGGTCAATATCAGGGGTGGCTGGAGGGGGAGGCAGAGCTGGCACCCCCACCCCCACCTTACTTAAAACCCCATAAAAATGAGTGCAAAACAACTGGAACGTTTCCTAGAGTAGGTTTTCTTTACAGTTAGATGGTTAAAATTATGCCCTGGAAATGTTTAAATTGCAAGAGCTTCCAGGGACTTTGTCCCCTGAGCCCCTGCCAGGGTTTTGTCCCACAAACTCCTCACCTACTTGTTTACCCCCCCCCCCCCCCGACTGACTATAATCACTAAGTGACGCTTGATTGGGGTTTTAGAGAAATTCATGCCATATTTATACATCTATTTCCCAAATGTTCTTAACTTTATATTTTATCTTAAAATTACTAGGAAATTAAAGCTGATCCATCATGAATATATAGATATACACCATAGTAATTTCTTTTTGTGGTATGTTGTGTGTATTGCCAAAACAATGGACTTTAAAAGAATAAATTGGCCAAATGGTGTTGAATTTCAAATTGACATGGTAACATTTATCCTCGTTAAGGACTGACTTTAATTTTTGGGGGTGGGGGCCTGCAAATTTTGTATAATTTTCAGGGGTGGAGGCCTGCAAATTTTGTAAACAAAACAATTCCAGCTCTCAAATACTTTGAAAAAAAATATTCTTGCTCTGATTTATAGAAGGAAAAAAACCTATTAGATCCATTATATTAGTTGAAAACAAAAATTTCTTAAGGTAATAGAAGAAAAAAATACACAGGCTAGAAAAACAATCCCAACAACACCCCCCCCCTTTCCAATTCAATGGTCAGCCCAATAAGCATGTGAACATTGAGCCAAGCCTTGAATACTTGAATAGAAGTACACTATGTGAATAATATTTGTTAAAATTGTGAAACAATGAAATCAGCAAACTTTCAGGTCTGAAAAATTTCATAAATGCTTTTCTTGTGCATTGATAGTGAATCCATTCATAAGAACTTGTACACACACACACACAGTTTGTCTGCTTTTTTCTGTTCATTAGGGATGAGCACAAACAAGAACATATATGAAATTTGCATGGAAGTTAGATGGTTAGAAAATGTGTCTTCTGTCAAAAAATCAAACGTGTTCTCAGCTACTATTTGAAGATTTTGAAGATGCAAAAATCAAAAATTGAGTTTTTGATTGAACACACCTATTTAGGACAAAAATTAACTTTTAATTTCAAACTATTTCATTATGTCACGTATACATATGTTGCAGTTGACACATAGTGGATATGGCATGACCATAACAAAAACTCTTACAGATACTTTAATTTATCGCTAATTTTATCAAACCTTGTCCTTTATAAAAGTTTCTAATGTTTTTTTTTTTTATTACAGACTTTTTCATTCTAAATCTTGTTTAGCACAATAACGTGAAAACCCCTTGACCACATTTGTGTCTACATGTTTTCCTTTATGTATGTTACTTTGGAAATCAATACAGCAGTCTTTTGTTAAAGATTTCATCTTCATTTCTCTACATTTTCTATAAATGATCATCAACCATGTACTCTCGCTTGGTGCCCGATCTAATGAAAATCAGTAAGACTTTATGTCAGCCAGTGAAATTGTTTGTCTTGTGCTTCTTTGGCAATTAGCACACTATTCAGTAAGCTTGTGATGCACTCAATTGAGCTGTATAAAATCAACTCTAATGATCTTTTATCTTTGTTTTCTTGAGTGTTTTTTTTTTTTTTTATGTGCCTTGAAGGCACCATAGAAAGACCTATTTTTGCCAAATATGAAAATAAAGGGTCATTGGCTCAAAGGTACAGTCTTAAATGAACCCTGGTGGCAGAGATGAAAAAAAAAGATGCATATTATTCATGAGGAAAACTAATGTTTATGATATTGTTGTGGTAAAAAATGTTGAAGGAATTCAGGATTCTCAGGGTTTGGTAAAAAAATGTTGAAAGAATTCAGGGTATGGTAAAAAAAAATGTTGAAGGAATTCGGGGTTTGGTAAAAAAAATGTTGAAGGAATTCAGGGTTTGGTAAAAAAAATGTTGAAGGAATTCAGGGGTTGGTACAAAAAATGTTGAAGGAATTCAGGGTTTGGTAAAAAAAAATGTTGAAGGAATTAAGGGTTTGGTAAACAAAATGTTGAAGGAATTCAGGGTTTGGTAAAAAAAAATATTGAAGGAATTCAGGGTTCTTAGGGTTTGAATATACCTCTTTTACTATATGCATTTTTTTGTGAGAAGAGAAAAAATCCAATTTGCAGAATTCTTTTTTCTACTGGCAGTGGGTTTTTTTTAGTCAGTTTCTGTTATTACCTAGACTGACATGAATGAGTTTGGGAATAAGTAAAAACTGAAACACTTCTCTTTCAGTTTATGGTTCTTCTATGGTGCCTGTAATTATTGGTAGGTGATTTGGGTGAAATAGTCACCCAGTGCATGCCGTTTTCACCATATACGCAGAGAAAGCAATGTGGACTCCTTTTTTTAATCTATTCAGAGAGCAATGTTAAACAGTTACAACACAGTATTTTCATGTTTTTGTGTCAATTTTATGATTATTTATGTCTGCAATTACATTTAGCCTTTGAGATTCCTGCTGAAAATTCAAACCAGAAGCTTAAAGAAGTGAAATTCCATGCATTTGTAGCCTAATCAAGAGAAAATTATTACTCTGTGGAGGTTTATAGACTGATTGCTAATGAAGGTAAACAGGCTTTTGGATATTTCATCTTATAAAAGTATGAATAGAGGACTTGTTTCTCAATTTTTGTCACCTATTTTTAATAGTAACCTTAAAGGTTACCGTCTTTAACAAAAACAAAGTCTTAAAGCGAATTTGCTTGATCAAACAAAGGACAAAAATTAATATTTTCATAAAGATTTATGAATATTCCTTTTGTTTTTATACTATTGGGCTCAGTGGTTTAATAAATCTGCTATTTTAAGCAACTGTTCTAAACATTTTTAATTTTTCCATGCTACACTTATCTGTTTCACCCTATTCTGGTGGGAGAGAGAAACAATTTGATAAAATACTGCTGCTTAGATTTTGTATATGTACATCTGTTTTGTTTTCCTTGTTTATAAATGTACTGTGATTTATACACATGTCCAAGTTTGTATTTTTGGACCATGAAAAGTTCATGAACTATCAGTCTCAACAAAATTGAAGAAATGTAGTAGGGACCACCATTTCATTGTTAGGAGATAGTTGGATTAATATGTGACACAAATATCTATAATCAGCCATCCTACAAAAAAATACTAGCAAAGCATGTCATCAGAGGAGAGATAGTAAATTTTTTTATCTCAGCGAAGATAATATTAGAGAAATATGATTGTATTTTTCAATGAAATGGTGTTTTCCCTTGAAAATATAATCATTGTGCCCTAATCCACTGTGTATAATCAGTATTGGGCTACACGCTAAACAACATATCTCATGGTAAAGGAATTAATGCCAAAATGAAGTTTGTGTATGTCTTAGAATTATGCATGTGTATTTTGCTGAATTTACGCACATTGGGGATTTTATTACTGATTTTGCTGTATATCATTGGAAAATTTAGAACTTGTAAAAATATACAAGATCATAAAATGTTAACTTGCATTTTCCACAAATGACTCGCATTTTGCAAGTAGGCTAGCATTAAATCCAAGCCTTGGTTCTGAAATTGAAGAAATGGATACACCATTTATTGTCATTTGACTTTAATTGTTACATGTATGTATAGGCTTATGAATTATATACTGTAGTTTGTTGCTCTTAACAAACATACTACTCCTCTAGACCAACTGCCTAGATTCCTACAAATTGACATTAGGATTCCTGATAACCATGCTCATGGGTTGTCATCTCTGCTCAAGAAGAGCAACTCTGCCATGCCAAAACTATGTCAATGTAACCCGGTTTCATGCTTGAGTAACTTTTGTATTTTCAGCTAACCATTCAATACACCCTTAACATCCGAGACAATATTTCACTGACACTGATGAAATTTTTGTATGTGCATGTATCTCGAGGAGAATGAGTAAACTATACCAAAATTAGTTCACTGACCTAATTTGTACATTTGAGTGACTCATATTTTCAGTTGTTCATTTGTTACACCCTGAACAAATGAACCCTTGAACATTTCACCTGCATTCATGAAAATTGGCATGTGGATGCAACTCGACAGGAATAAATTGCCAAAGTAGGTCAGTGTGAGTCAGTTTTCAGCAATTCATTTTTTACATCCTCATCATGGGTCCTATTTCATCAACATTCATGAGAATTGGTTATTTGGATACTTCTCAAGGTGAGCAGCCCAACATTACAAAAACTAGGTCAGCAAGACCTAACTTTCACACTTAATAACACACAGTATCTGAACCTATTTCACCTATACATGAAAACTGGTATGTGGATGCAGCTCAAGAAGAGTAACCAAAACTAGGCCACTGTGTTCTAATTTTCATTCTGGAGTGACTTTTGTATTTTCAGCTAACCTTTCATTGCAATCTCAGTATCTTGGACGTTATTTCAAACTAGATCACAGTAAACTACTTTTCACTCTTGAGTAACATTTATATTTGCAGCCATTTGTTCATCTCTGTATCTTTAACACTATTACATCTAACCAAACATTGTTTGAACCCAACACTGATGAAACTGTGTATGTTGATGCATTGTAACGAGTAGTATATTGCTGTAATATTTTGTCACATGGTGACTTGGTCAATCACAACCAGTGGATAACGGGATCACATTCTTTCTAAACCAGCCTGGGTGGTGTATCTCTTTGCAAATCTTTTAACTCCCATAGTCTCAGCATCAACTGTTCATGGCATGTTTATATCCATATCTTGATAAATTGATTAGATCTTCATGCTGTTTGAATGATTTATATTTTTTTTAAAAATAGTTTTGTTTTTACTTTTGGGATTTGGATATTTGTGGTGCACAATAAAAAAAATTGTTTGTCTTCAACTTGAAAAAAAGCACCCCAAAACAGTGGATACTCCGCCCCACTTAATTTATCCTATTGAAGCATGGAATAAAATATGACTGTAATTTCAGATGTAACTGAATTGCTATCATCTTCCTTTTGTAGCTAATGTTCCAGCAGCAGCAGGCACTGGCAGTAGTTCCTACAGCATCAAAAGTAGCACACCAAATACACCCACTAGTAGCCGTGTTCACTCTATTGCAAGCCTCACACCATATCAGAACAGGTAATCAGAATATAACAGTTCAGTCTATATTTGAGAATGGTTGGACATAAATTGTAGTTTTAATAGCATTAATACATTTTCCTTGGATTTGCAGCATAACATGTATCTCAGGGTGTTCAAGATTGTTTCTAGTTCAAGTGTGTTTTGCTATAATTTCATTCAGTCATATCTATTTCTTTGTTGCATTTGACCTTTCCTCCCCATTCCTTGCATTTATTTACAATTATTTTGTTGTTTTTTGTGCTCACGCTAGTTAAGCAGTGTTTCCGTAATTTTTAGCTCTGCTGGTCGTAGACTAGAAGAGCTTATGGGATGGCCTGTTGTCCGACATGTATCGTCCCTCTGTCCACTAGCACAAGTTTGTTTATCGCTGCTTCTCCTAAACTGCTTGGAGTATTGCCATGTAACTTTACACACACATTCATCCCAAGGTCTAGTTGGTCCTAAATGAAAATGGTGCTGCTTAGACATCTGGCTGTCATGGTGATAATCTTGAAAGTCTTGTTATTACTACTCCTCCATATCATATAAACATGAGGTTTTCACTGTAAGACTTTATATGATGTCTAGTTGGTCCTAAATAAACTGGTGCCGATCTGGCCACCATAGCAACCATGCTGAAAATCTCTTTATCTCTGTTCCTCCTGAACGGAAAGTCATATTGACATGGAATGTTCACCAAAAGACCTTTAATGATGTCTTGTGGGTCCTAAATGAAAATGGTGCCGCTCAGACATCCAATATGGCTGACACAGTGGCCATCTTGAAGATATTGTTATTGCCTTCTTGTGAATGGATTGTCATATCAACATGGGGTTTTCACTTACAAAGACTTGGAAAGTCATATTGACATTAAGTTTTCACCAGAAGACTTCTTGTGAGTCCAGTTGGTCCTCAATGAAAACGGTGCTGGCCACCATGGCAGCCATCTTGAAAATCTTATTATCGCTACTTCTGACTGGAAAGTCATATTGCCATGGAGTTTTTACCAAAAGACTTCTTATGATGTATGGTTGGTCCTAAATTTAAATGGGTCCTGATCTGACATCAAATATGGCCACCACAGCAGCCGTCTTAAAAATCTTTTTATTGCTACCTCTCCTGAATGTAATGTTATGTTGACATGGGGTTTTCACTGTAAGACTTCTTATGACATCTAGTTGGTCCTAAATGAAAGGGTTCCACTAGGACATCCAATATGGCCGACACAGTGGTCATCTTGAAAATCTTGTTAATGCTACTCCTCCAGAATAGATGGTCATATCAACATAGGGTTTTCACTAAAGACTTATGATGTCTAGTTGGTCCTAAATGAAAATGGTGTCAATCTGACCTCCAAAATGACTGCTACAGTGGCCATCATGAAAAGTTTCTTATTGCTATGCCTAGGTGGATGATCATATTGACATGGAGTTTTCCCTAAAAGACTTCTTGTGATCTCTAGTTGTACCTAAATAAAAATGGTGCTTGTTTGCTTTGAGGCTCAGCTACAAACTTCCACTTTATATCTCTTTATTTTCAGACCAGAGTGCATGGGCAGTGGATGCCTTAAGTCTAAAGTGGGATTGGCCGTATGCCTGTTCCTTCCCCCCTTTTAGAATAATCCCTCAAGTCTTTAACAAAGTCAGGATTTGGCTCAGGCTAGAAGTCAGTTGACCTCAAAGGTTTATGATTATTAAATGCAGAGTATTCTGTAATTGGTGTAATAGGCAGCACATTGATCTGCTCTCCTCCTCTGACTACAGTTGCAGATTTTCTTCTCTTTCATTTAGAAGAAAAAGATTGCTCTTATTTCAAGAACCTTACATTAAAGATGGTCTTCCTTCTATCTTTAGTATCAAATGGGAGATGGAGGGAAATTCATGCCTTATCGGTGGAAGAGGGTTGCCTACGTTTCAGTGGCGCAACTGCATTTCAGTCTCTCTTCTTTGTCCCTTGACTTTCTGGCCAAGAATCAGCTACCATCAGTAGCCCCTGAACCAATTGCATCTGTACCAGGGATGATCAAGATCAGCTTCTTTGCATGGTTAGGGCCTTGCACTTCTATTTGGCTTAATCCAAAAGGGAAAAGAAATGCTCAGAAACATCTCTTTCTCCATTTCAAAGTTGCATTTCTAGGTGTATTAGTCTGACTGTCAAAAGAGTTTACCAGTCTCTCACTGAGAGAGATCTTTCCTTCATGAGAATCAAAGTCCATGAGGTTAGGGCTATTGCTGTATCATCAGACCTGCCAACCTTTCCGATTTGACTGTAGGTCTTACTGAAATTACCCTTAAATTACAGACTTACAGAATAGTAAAAAATTTACAAAAATACAATTGTTGCTATCAAATCCAGATACTGGCTTGTCTGTATTTGATCTGAATCTGGGTTTCATAGTAGATTCATTGGAGTTGGTCAGGGAACCAGACTAACTTTACAGGAGTACCTCAGATGCTTTAAACTGCCCGTATTTTTCATGCAAAAAGCCTGCATGATCAAGATGTTGCTTACAGCATTTTCTAGAAATGGCATGCAAAAAACGAAAACACATTGAAGATGAATGGGACAATAAGCCTTTTAAAAAGTTTAAACAATCAGTGCAGAAGTATAAAAAGGAATATAAAGCAACAAATAAGATTATAAGACATCATGTTGTGTTGATTTGAGTATGTCTCGTTTTGGGAGAGGTGATTGCTGTCACCATGTAAATTTGAAGAAGAAAAAACAAAGATTATGTCAAGTTGAGAGATCTAGCAAGAAGCCTTTTGTTCCGCTTGGGGTTTGGAACTGCAGCTTCTGAAACTGTACTTGGGTAATTAAGGTCTCGGTGTATTTTACCAACTTTTAAGTTGAACATAATGTTTACCTTCGCTGCATCAGTCTTGGATCACACTTCTGAACATTTCAAATGCATGTTTTCCAATTTGACAATAACAGTACATAATATTTTGTTACACCTTACTGAAAATTGGTAGAATTTGTGGGAAAATATAAACTGCCTTACTGAGAAAATCTTGATAGGGTTGGCAGTCTGCATCTTGGGTCTTTCTTAATCATTCCTCTCTGGTGGACATCTTGGAAACTGTCTTTTGGTAGTCTCACTTCACCTTTTCTTCATTTTGCCGTCGTTCGATGCTGCAGCAGAGTAAAGACATCTAAACATTAAGCCTGATTGTGTCCACTTAGCAAGTCGCCAACAAGCCATCCTCCAGTCGGCTCTAGAGCATTCTAATAGAAACAGCTGGTATGTTCTTCTGACAGCTAGTCGTGGGGCCATCAATCTCCATCTGAACTGGAAAAGTCGGCAAAGTAATATATAGCAGGTCATGTATAGCTACTCTCAAAATGCAGTTTGCGAGGTAAAACTAATTTTTATTAATGTAATACCTACCTGCTATTGTTATTAATTTCCTCATCCGTTCCCATTTTGATGTCTTGGTGCAAGTCAAGGACAATATTATGAATGACAAGTGATTAATGCATCGGACTGGGACTGTTGTTGTTGTTCTAGACCTCCAGTTACTAATTGAAGGAAATATTCACTTTGGACTGGGGACTTCAGCCAGGAAAAGAGATAGGCAAAGCAATAATAGCAGGTAACAAAATTAATATGATTATAACCCCCCAAAAACACTTCATTTTCAGAGATGCTGCCAGGCCATGGAATCGTGGGTTTCTTGCAAAAATGATAGAGACTCATGCAACTTTTAAAACCCAATGGGGGAAAGATTGCGCAAGTTATCTGTGGTTACGGCGATTTCTCATACCCAATGCATGATTTTGTAATTTTTTATTTTTAATTAGGTTGATCAGATCATCATCTTTTTTGCCTTTTCTCCATGATCTCAATTAATCCTGTATCTATGGAGAATATTGTTTGAATACAAGCACCTTTATGTTGGAGATCTATTGGAGTATTGCAGAAACTATGGCGGTATTTCGATTGAATTGTTTCCTGGAGCAGTGTAGTAAATTGATCCATCTATCTGCCATTAGGGAAATATCTAAAGCGCAACAACAGTGTCATGTTGAAACAAAAGATAGCTGATTTCTTTAGGAAAGTCAGTGAGATGGAAAGATCATCTGTTAAGGATGAAACTAGAGAGGATGTAATATCTGATGGTTTGCTGCCAACCGAAGATAGCGCAGAAAGCTGTGATACAGAAAAAATCGGCATGATGTCATTTACTACAGTTAAGGCCTTGCAGAAAATCTGATACATCGACAGAAATATCCAAGGAACAACATGCCTTAATTGTGGAAAATTGTGTTTGGATACCTGAAAACCAGTTCCTAAATCTCTTCAGACTGGCCATAATTGCAGCGGTTCTGCCTTTATGAAAAAACTTATTCTGAAAGGTGATTCAGTTCTCAGAGCAAAATTCACACTACTCCGAGAAGTAGGGTAACCACATACCTTTGAAACTCTATCACTGTAGTAAGGAAATGTCAGAAGATCTGAGAACTAAACGAAAAAAATCCTATACAGATATATAATTTGGATTATATATATACAGTAAAACCTGTCATGAGAGACCGCCCCTTCTGCCAGCAAAAAGCGGTCTCTCAAGACAGGTGGTCTCTCATAACAGGTTTGTACAAAAAGACCAGTTTCCAAGGTCAAAATTCTGCACTGTTTAAGAGGGAAAAATAAGCACAATCATGTACATTTATTGTATTCTTTGTTCATAGTTCTTGTTAAAATATTGCATGCATTAATCTGAAAATAATTTTAAATAGTAATAAAGATATACATCTATCATTAAACATGAATTGCATTTATATTTGAAGATCACACGTACATGTACTAGTATTAGCATATGAGTTCATTTCTAATTGACTCCTTTTCTTTTATAACACCCTAAATTTGAGTTTTACCGACGGTTCAAGTGGCTGCTATGTTGCAAACGGTCTCCCGTTTTTCACTTCTTTCAATTACATTAATTCTTTCCTCCAATGTTAGAATTTGTCTCTTTTTCATTGGAGGTTCTGCCATTGTTATTAAAGTGCTAGGTGTTAATGTTATAAGGGATCAATTGTAATAATGACTGTAGCGGTTTTGATCAAGCTTTGGGGAAATATGGAATACATACACAATGTATATGTATCAATGAATGAAATAAAAAGACACAATTTATCCAGAAACAGAACAAATTTATTTAGAGACAAAAGTCAAAGACTTTATTCACCGACGATACAAAGGGATTAACTCTATAAACAGAGGGTGTAACCGGCTGCACTAAGGTTAACAGATGATATTTTAGTGTGTGGGTTGTAATCTCTGTAACATCAAAAACACCCCAACAAACAACACAAGTCTTTCACAATGACGATCGAATCCGGAAAACGATTCTCACCTACTGGTATTAAAGACAAAGACAAAGACCTCATTCACCCCAGGCATTACGGATTAACTCCAAAGACAAATGATGTATGCGACCGCTATATTGTCTTTGGCACTACAATGGCAGTTAGTGACATGTACTTTTGTCTGGTTTACAGTCTAGAACAAAGGAAACTACATGCATGACCTGCAAAAGTTAGGAAACCGGTAGCCAGTCTAATTTGTTTTTATAATTTTTTTTTTTTAGAAAAGTCTTTACTTTGGAAGCGGTCGTTGTTACAAAGGATAAAATAAATGTCAGTGGTGTATGTCTCAGTTCTCGCGATAGGGTCGTTCATAGCAGTATTATTTTAGAACAAGCTGCCATACGCGGGAAATCCTATGGATCATACTTTAGTCTCGCAGAAATAGCCGAGGTATTTCCGAATGAGCAATCGGCATGTACTCTAGTCTGGTTTACAATCTATAACATATTACACTACATGCATGACCTGTACAATTCAAGAAACCGGTAACCAGCCTAATTTGTTTTTAAGTTTTTGATTTTGTTTTTAACGTCTTTGCTTCTTAAGCGGTCGTGGTTACAAAGGGTTAAATAAAGGTCACTTGTGTGTATCTCAGTTTTTGTGATGCGGTTGTTCATAGCAGTGTCGAAATGCATATTTTGCCAAGAAATCGTGGTCGCTGGTCGCGTTCTGCAGGTGGTCGCTCACGACAGTGCGTTTATATAATAAAATCGATCCGTGCATTACGATTATTGTTGCTCATGACAGGTGTTCGCTCATAACAGGTTTTACTGTATATATATATATATATATATATATATATATATATATATATATATAAAGTACTTTGTTTCCATTTTATTCTAAGATATTCTGACATTTTCTTACTACAGTGATAGAGTTTCAAAGGCCTGTGGGCTAACATCTGAAACAGTAAATAAAATGATGACTTCGCAGATGTGTGTGGTCCAGTAAATTATTTTCAGTTGCAAAGGCTTTTTTGAAGGGGAGTGATAAGAAACAAAGAAGAATATTTACCAGCTGAGCAACAATTAGGTATGCAGATACCTTATACATTTATCATCAAAGAAGTGATACAAAATCATTAAATATTTGTTTTAAATTAGATGTTACTACACCTTATAATAATGTTGTCACCCATCAGCTACCATTCAGCATAGTTTACCCTCGACACCCTCCCCCGATGATTCCACTCCCCCTCTGGAGGTAGGTGTGGGGGACCTCCTCCTCGTAAGAAAAGTTCTGGCAGCATCTCTGCATTTTACAATCACAAATAACCATTTTATTAATAAAGCATAGTTGGGGCTGGCAAAATGGCTACCGTATTTACCGTATATCTTGGGACACCGTATATCTTGGGACACCATAAATTTATTTTTAAAGTAATTTTTTTGTGCACTGTAAGTTCTGGGACAGATCGTTTTTTTCGAGTCGTAAGTTGTGGGACACCTTTTGAATCATAATATCGATAGCTTAGCTGGTAAAAAAAATGCACTCAAACTTATATTTTATTACATAAATAAAATAAAAACCGCTGTCAGTGTTGTTTGTTTACACTTTTCTTCTTAACTGCAAACTTTTGAAGAACAAATTTTGATAAATCTATGGGCAATATAGGAGACTATATGTTTGCACTACGTACAAAATACGTGCAAGTCGGAGCAACCTGTACTTGTATTATAATTTGTTTTACTGTATAAACACTGTTTGATGCAGTAAAAGTTTTGAGTTGATTTATATTTGCCTTTTTCATAAGCCAGATCTAATTCCCAAGTAATATTTCCTCAGTTATCTGCCAGTGCAAACCCTTTAGCTTGTAAAGGCAGCCTCACTTTGTTTTCCCAACCCTTTGATTGTGCTCACTTTGTTTTCGTAACCCTTTGATCGAGCCGCAAAGTTGATACTTGTTCATTGTTCAGTGCCAAGTAGAGTCCTATATTAAGCTGACAGAATTTATTTGAACTTCCTGTGATCATGCCGCACAATTGACGCCGGTTCAGTGAATACTGCTAAAAAGAAATCAAAGCCGGCTTCCCTTGCTCGGCCGACTTTGTATATAAAAAATCTGCACACTTAAAAGAATCCAAAGTCGGCTTCCAGGGTCTGCTTGCTTTGTAATAAAATAGGCCATATGACTTCTAATGAACACAGGAGAAAGTATAACTTAAGTAAAATATGTGGAGAGAGAGAGAGAGAGATTTACGGATGAAAGCTACTGAGCTAGATAGTGAAGGTACAAAATGAAAGATAAACATGCTAATTCCGAAACCCAAAACCTTTTTATTTATACAACAATGATCACTGAACATAATCCAAAAACCGCTGAACAGACATGCATACCGGTACTATATTTAATTAAAATCCTTCAAGCTGTCCAAATTCTTAATTGCCCACTCGACCTCCTCAGGCTCAAACCCATCAAACTCGTCATTTTCACTGTCGCTGACAGTTTCAACACATTCAGTATTTCTTATCACATTGTCCTCACAACCATTCAAGTTATTGTTAATACCGCACACTTTAAACGATTTTCTTATCAGATCTGGCTTGTCCTGGTCGACCTATGGGCCTCGTAGGTGAATTTTTAGGCAAAGGATTTTCTTTCCATGCAAGAGGCAAAGCATCTTCGCTACTTGAGTATCTTACTACAAACTTATCCATCACGGCTGAGATGTATAATGTGGTTTATTTTGTTTTATTTGTATTCCCCTTTATATATGCTAAAATAGTACGGTAACAATGAATGTGAGGAGTCACTTTTATTGTAACAATGTGTGATAAGTTTTCCATTCAAACTGTTCCATTGTTTCAATTTATTTTCGAAATTGCTGTGAATACCGGTAAAAAGAAACCAGAGTCGGCTTCCCTAGGTCGGCCTACTCTGTATATAAAAAATCTGCATACTTGAAAGAATCCAAAGTCGGCTTCCGGGGTCGGCTTGCTTTGTAATAAAATAATCTTTGTATTTGATAGCCGAAGTCTCTACCAGGTGTGTTTATTCACCACCCAAGCATCTATTGTTTGCCACCTGTCATTATAATTGATGTTTGCAGGGTAAATACATGGGTGCAACATCATACACAGCATTAATTGTCTTTAAGAATATTTTTTTTGTACAAGGGTAACCCATGCTAGCAAAAATGTTGTCATTTTCACTCACAGTTAATGTATTTACTAATAATGATTTTTATTTGCGAAATATTATTACATTGTTAACCTGGATATAATACACTCTTGGTTATTTTGCACCATACACCGGATCATGCGTGAATTGCTGATGCCTTCAAGCAATCGGTTATTTCTCGATCTCTCTCTCTTTCTATTGTTTGTGATTTTGCTGGATCCAATTTTCAGTTTGATAATATACCGGTATTCAAACTTCTTAGGACAGCCAAACATGATTTGTTTATCTATATTCACGTCAATAAAATAATGTGTCAATGTTGTTACCGGACATAATCTATACACACGACCGGTACTCTACATTACCAGACCATGTCGTGTTAGTGGATACGTTAGTGATAGTGGATACGTTTGTGTCTTTTATACATAAATTGCTTATGAAGAACAAAAAAGAGGAATAAATAAGAACAGTACAAGGTTAGTTTCTTTCAGTTTATTATCAAATAAACGTTAAATTTACCTACCTTATTGTAACATGAAGTGCTGGGGGGGGGGGCAGCAAATTAAACACAATTTGTTTCGGTTCTTAAGTTCTGGGACATATGATCTAGTTGGAAAAAAGTTTAACCATAAGTTATGGGACAGGAAAAAAATCATTTATTTTATCTTGTCCCAAGATATACGGTAAATACGGTATTTGTAACAGTAAAACCAATGAAACATTTCTCCAGTTCTCAAATAAAAGATGGTTCTTTATGATCCTGGGTAGCACAGTGGTTATATCATTGCATTACAACTCTCTAGTCCACAGTTTGATCCTTGGTTCTGGTACTTTCAAGTGTTAGTGGTCACCCATCCCAGGTTGATGCTTTTCTTCATTTTCAGTGGTTTCCTCCAATTGAAATATGACCTTGTGCTAACACCTTAAATATCAAGAATACTTGAATTAAGTCACAACTTATTTTAATATTTAAAATCTAGATTTAATCAACTGTATACTTGGCACAGCAGGTCATTCAGACTTTTAGAAACTTTGTTAAGAAAAACAAATCTTCAATGTCTGTAGAAAAAAAGATTTTGATTCCTTGCAATGTCACTCCAGCAGGATGTTGCTTTTCAAACAAGTTGGACTTGACATAAAAATTTCCATCAGTTTTGGATAATTCAAAAATACTACTGTATACAGTAGAAAGATTATGTTAATATATAAATTATAAACTATTGTGCATTTTTTAATCGTAGATGGAGAATTCGTGCCCGTGTAACACAGAAGAGCAGTATCCGCACCTGGAGTAATTCTCGAGGGGAGGGGAGACTATTCAGCGTCAACCTTGTTGATGAGAGCGGAGAAATAAGAGCAACAGGATTCACTGATGCAGTGGACAAGTTCTACAATTTGCTGGAAGTCAACAAAGTAATGTCTTTGCATGTGTTTTTATGCGGTAACAACAAATGTCCTATGAGGCAAGAAGGAGTGACAGCAATGTATTTGTCATGTTCAGTTTTTATTATTATCACAGCTGTGCCATTTTTGTTTAGTTCGCCTTGGCAGGAGCTCAATATTATGATCACTTTGGCATTTGTGTGCGCGTCGGTCTTTCAACTCCCCAGGTTAAGGTCAGTGTCAAATTTTCTTACTTTTTGGCAAAATAAAAGGCAGGCTTAACAAAAACCGAGTCTCTAGTTAGCTCTACTCTCGTTGTGGACACAAATGAGTTCCTAGAGGAACCAGTGGTGATGGTTCCTCCACCTCCATTGGGGTCCCCTGCTCCTTCTTAAAAATTGAGTCAGGTGTTGGAGGAGGAAGAAGTTTGGACATTTGTTCACCCCTGTCTTCCCCTAGACTTGTGTCCTAAACCTTGTGGGGCCTCCGCTTGTCCAGGTATTCTGCTGCTCCCACACACTGCAATGGTCTGAGAGCTTACACTGAAATTTTCTTGGGGTTAGGAATTCACCAGGCAGCAGAAGGGGTGGTCTGTCCCAACTTCTATGTTGCAGCCATTGGTTTTTACCTACAGCTATCAATTTCATTCACTGGCTTGGCCACTAAAGTCAAACCCCATTGGACTTGAGTGCATCACAAGTGGGGATATCGGCTGGGGACTGGGCTCACCTCCTGGTAAAAATCTTGGAGGCCTTAGAGCTTAAGGTGTGCAGTCTAGTGACAATCGTTTTGCATGATTATCTCTTTTTGGCAGCCTCCTTCAGCCTCTTAAAGGAGGATTCGTTGTCTTCAGTGGCACTTCAGTTCTTGCTGGAGGTGCTCTCTAGGTCAGTGGCACTCTTAGCAGAGCTTCACCTTCAAAGGGATTCCATCTTGGAGATGTCTAAGGTCTTGCTTCATTTTTTTTTTTTTACAATGGTTTGGCTGGGATTCGAACACGGGACCTCTTGCATACAAGGCCGACGCTCTAACCACTGGACTATTGGAGCTGTAATTACCATTTATCTAAGCTTTATGTAGACTATTCATTGAGATGGATCACGAACGTGGTAAAATCTTGAATCGCAGAACTGCAGAGAATAAAGTAGATGCATTTATTTCATACAAGTATTTCTGACATTTTCACCTGAATGAAAAGATCAAATTACAGTGTAAATGAGCATTAAATAAAATTTTTGTACATCATTTCATTATTCATTTTCAGGAGCCACGGTGGCTCAGTAATTAGCAAGCCGGACTCGTGACCGAAAAGATGCAGGTTCGAATCCTACAGTTGGACCAGCCGGGTCAGCTACCGTGGTGTGTACTTGGGCAAAGCTCTTTTCTCCAGTTGCCTTGGCACTAAATAACCTACTTGTGTTGCTGTGCTGTAACGCAAATCATTATTCATTCTTCCTTTTTCAGTAATACTAGTGTTTGACAAAATATCGATTAGGCAGTGAGTGGAACCGTAAGCTACCTGATGCTGTATATCTACATCAAACAGTATAAAATGCTTTATAATTATGTTATAAATTTGTTGTCAGAAGGGCTAAAATAAAACAAATGCATGTAAAGTGAAAGATAACATTTTATTACAGTGGCTTGTTTTTTTGTTTTGGATCTTTACATTTATGGTACCATACCATGAAAACCTTGTTATGTTTGCTCTCCTGAAGGAATGGTTGTATTGCCATTGGGTTTTGACTAAAAATATTACTTTTTAGAACATGTAGCTGATCCTGCATTCAAATGATACTGATCTAACCTTCCAAATGGTTGCCTTGGTAGCCATCTTGAAAATCTCTCTATGGCCACTACTGAATGGATTGTTGTATTGATGTAGGTTTTTCACTAAAATGCCCCAACAATATGCAGCAGGTCCTGGATGACAATGTTGTTGCTCTAACCTTGAACATGGCAGCCAGAGTGGCCATCTGAAAAATCTTGTCATCACTATATATACTGCAGTTGGTCCTGAAAGAAAATGTTTGTGCTATTCTAAACAAGTTTTTACACCAGACTTTGGAGTCATGTCAAAGGTCGCTGCTTGACATTGACTGGTACATATACAAAAAAATTTTGACTAGTTTTTGCATTTTGTTGATTTTTGCAATAAGCAGATGAAATGTCGGTATGGCTTGAGAAGAGTTTGGGGATCTTCTATCTATGGTATTAGGTTTATGGTCAAAAGCCATGACAATAATTTCTGTACTGCACTTACCTTGTGAATATGTTAACTCGAACGGAAAATTCGAAATTTACAGTAATACAGTAGTAAATTTAACATCGGACTAGTGCCTTTTATAATTTTAGTAAAATTTTGGCATTTCTGTCTCTCTTCCAGATCCCCATTGTTGTTTGAAATTAATTTCTGATATATAGAATTGATATTGTGAAAATCATACAAATGTTAATTGGTTTTTCATTGTTTGAAATAAGTACATATTGTAAGAACAATGGTTACATATAAAAACTTGAATCTTCATGTACAAAACTAACAATCAGTACTATCCAAAATGGCGGTAATATATAATACTAGGACTATACACTGAAACTCTTCTGATGGCTAAGTCTCATTTATAAAGCCTATCCAAAATGGCAGTAATATATAATACTAGGACTATACACTGAAACTCTTCTGATGGCTAAGTCTCATTTATAAAGCCTATCCAAAATGGCAGTAATATATAATACTAGGACTATACACTGAAACTCTTCTGATGGCTAAGTCTAATTTATAAAGCCTATCCAAAATGGCGGTCATCATAATACTAGGACTATACACTGAAACTCTTCTGATGGCTAAGTCTCATTTATAAAGCCTATCCAAAATGGCGGTCATCATAATATTAGGACTATACACTGAAACTCTTCTGATGGCTAAGTCTCATTTATAAAGCCTATCCAAAATGGCAGTAATATATAATACTAGGACTATACACTGAAACTCTTCTGATGGCTAAGTCTCATTTATAAAGCCTATCCAAAATGGCGGTAATATATAATACTAGGACTATACACTGAAACTCTTCTGATGGCTAAGTCTAATTTATAAAGCCTATCCAAAATGGCGGTCATCATAATATTAGGACTATACACTGAAACTCTTCTGATGGCTAAGTCTCATTTATAAAGCCTATCCAAAATGGCAGTAATATATAATACTAGGACTATACACTGAAACTCTTCTGATGGCTAAGTCTCATTTATAAAGCCTATCCAAAATGGCGGTAATATATAATACTAGGACTATACACTGAAACTCTTCTGATGGCTAAGTCTCATTTATAAAGCCTATCCAAAATGGCAGTAATATATAATACTAGGACTATACACTGAAACTCTTCTGATGGCTAAGTCTCATTTATAAAGCCTATCCAAAATGACGGTAATATATAATACTAGGACTATACACTGAAACTCTTCTGATGGCTAAGTCTCATTTATAAAGCCTATCCAAAATGGCAGTAATATATAATACTAGGACTATACACTGAAACTCTTCTGATGGCTAAGTCTCATTTATAAAGCCTATCCAAAATGGCGGTAATATATAATACTAGGACTATACACTGAAACTCTTCTGATGGCTAAGTCTCATTTATAAAGCCTATCCAAAATGGCAGTAATATATAATACTAGGACTATACACTGAAACTCTTCTGATGGCTAAGTCTCATTTATAAAGCCTATCCAAAATGACGGTAATATATAATACTAGGACTATACACTGAAACTCTTCTGATGGCTAAGTCTCATTTATAAAGCCTATCCAAAATGGCAGTAATATATAATACTAGGACTATACACTGAAACTCTTCTGATGGCTAAGTCTCATTTATAAAGCCTATCCAAAATGGCGGTAATATATAATACTAGGACTATACACTGAAACTCTTCTGATGGCTAAGTCTCATTTATAAAGCCTATCCAAAATGGCAGTAATATATAATACTAGGACTATACACTGAAACTCTTCTGATGGCTAAGTCTCATTTATAAAGCCTATCCAAAATGGCGGTAATATATAATACTAGGACTATACACTGAAACTCTTCTGATGGCTAAGTCTCATTTATAAAGCCTATCCAAAATGGCAGTAATATATAATACTAGGACTATACACTGAAACTCTTCGGATGGCTAAGTCTCATTTATAAAACTTGTTCTAGTAACAGACAAATGTAATATTGATAGCAAATAAGCTATGCATAAAGGTAGGAAAGCTTCAGATACCACCAGATGGTTGATTAGTTTTTAACAGCTATTTGAGCACATAATTGGCTGTATCATCACAAAAAAAAAAAGAGAGCAAAATGCTTTTTCCATGGACACAACAAGGTAGCTAACACTGGCAGGCCTATGCGTGTATTGAACACGTGACCTTTGGATTTATGAGTCCGATGCGCTACCAACTGAGCTACCATGGCTACCTCCAGTGCTTGAAAAAAACGTGAAAAGTGGATCTGAGGAACAGGTTACACAGATTAAAATTGATTCCAGCTGATTTAGCAAGTTCTACATACCTTGCTGATTGATATAACGTAATTTTCACCAATATGTATAGGAATGGTAATATCATCCAGGTTTCTTATTTGTTATGCACCATGCACTTAAACTAATTACAAATGTATCAGTGTGAGAGTTTAAAATGGTATTATGCCAATCTACGAAACATTGCAGCTTTCATGTACATGAAACAAACTTGTTAATTCAGTATTTGCATTATGGTGCATGTAAAGTGCTTGTAAAAGATATTATGTATCCACACACACATATATTGGTTTTGTGCTGTCCATCCTTCACAGTTTCTTGTAAGCAAGGTAGCTGTAAAACTAGTGTGCCAAACCAGACCAAACTGAATATTTGGATACCCTGGGTGGAGTTTCAAAACCTGTTTAGGCTCTGGGGAGTGTGACCTTGTTTTTAGATATTTTTGTACACATTTGTGGACTTTGTTTATTTTGACTTTTGTGATAAACACCTTGAAAGCAAGTTTAAGCAAAAATTACTTCAGGCAGACAAATAAAAGTATGGTATGCATATTTGTATTAAAGTGTAATTTACCTGCTTCAGGCCATTATAGCAGTTTTTGACAGATTTTTGTAACCTTGATGCCCAACATAAGGTGGAGCATAAATGTTATTGTGCTGTCCATCCATTTATCTGTCTATTACCATTATTTTTATTAACTCATATTTTTGCACTATCTACTGTTACCAACTTTGGGGATAGCTTGCACTTGGGATAAGGAAGAACTCTATCAATTTAAAATACTCATTCCAAACTTGTCCATACAGCTGAATCTGTGCATTCTATATTTGTATTTATACAGACGAAATCTGTGCATTCTACACTTATCTTTATTCAGGCTGAATCTGTGCAGTCTACATGTCTTTATAAATGCTGAGTCTGTGTATTGTATACTTGACTTTATACATGGTAAATATGTGCATTCTACACTTGTCTTTATATGGGCCAAGTCATGCATTCTACACTTGTCTTTATACAGTTTGAGAAGTTGCAGATGACTTGCACTTCGGATAAGGAAGAAGCCTATCAATTTTAGGTTCAAATGATCAAATATTCAGGTCACTGTGACTGATATAAGAAAAATTGTTTTCACACAATAACTTGATTGCTTCACTGTGGTGGCCATCTTGAAAAACTTTTTATCACTACTCCTTCTGGATGGATGGTCATATCAACATGGAGTTTTCACCAAACAACTAATTCGGATGTCTATTTGGTCCTTAAGGAAAATGGTGCCTCTCTGACATGCAATATGGCCATCATGGCAGCCATCTTGAAAATCTTGTCACTACTTCTGAATGGATAGTTATATCATCATGGGTTGATCCTAATTGGAAATGGTACCAGTCTTATATCCAATATAGCCACGACTACAGCCAGATTGAAAATCTTGTTATCGCACTACTCCTTCAGAATGGAAGGTCAATATAAGGTTTTCACCAAAAGATTTCTTGTGATGTCTGGTTAGTCCTCAATTAAAATGGTGCTGATCTTACATTCAAGATGGCCAGCACAGTAGAAATCTTGTTATTGGTCAAGAATATTGGAGATGTTTTCAACTCCAAGGAGTTAAAAGGAAGAAATGGTTTTGTCTTGGATTCCTGAAAATTTGTTTTAACCAGTAGAGCATCAAACCCATCGAGGGACTCTTGCTTAATTTTAATTTATCTACTGGTTGTGTCATTGGATTTTCATTAGGCTTATAAACCAAGAGACAAAAAAAATATTTGTTTAGTGCTGGGCAAAGGAAAGGTTGCATGAATGGGTTTCAGCTTTAATTTGCTTTCAATGCAAATTTGAAACTGGAGCAACTTTGATGGCCTGCCATTGTGAATCCCCACATTTGAGTTAAAGTTCTTGAACTTGCACAAATTAAGTGAGTCTTTTAATGTATTAAACTGTATTTAATGGTAATTGTTCTTTTACTCTGTTTTTCACAGGTTTTCTTTGTAAGTAGAGCAACTCTGAAGACAGCTAACAAGCAATACTCCACTGTGAAAAATGATTACGAGATGACATTCAATAGTGACACCTGCATTGAGCCCTGTCAAGATGATGTAGATCTGCCTACAATGACATTTAATTTTGTCAAGATAAATGAGCTTGAAAAGACACAACCAAATGGATTAGTTGGTAAGAAAAGACACAACCAAATGGATTAGTTGGTAAGAAAAGACGCAACCAAATGGATTAGTTGGTAAGAAAAGACACAACCAAATGGATTAGTTGGTAAGAAAAGACACAACCAAATGGATTAGTTGGTAAGAAAAGACACAACCAAATGGATTAGTTGGGAAAAAAAGACACAACCAAATGGATTAGTTAGTAAGAAAAGACACAACCAAATGGATTAGTTGGTAAGAAAAGACACAACCAAATGGATTAGTTGGAAAAAAAAGACACAACCAAATGGATTAGTTGGTAAGATTTACCTTATTTGAAAAAACACAACCAAATGGATTACTTGTTAAGAAATACCATATTTTGATGCGTAGCTAACTGCAAATAACATAAACTTTAGATTTGGGTCTGTATTGTTCATGGTACTTCATGCAGACTGCCTTGACATTACAAATAACATAAACTTTAGATTTGGGTCTGTATTGTTCATGCTACTTCATGCAGACTGCCTTGACATTACAAATAAAATAAACTTTAGATTTGGGTCTGTATTGTTCATGCTAATAAATGCAGACTGCCTTGACATTACAAATAAAATAAACTTTAAATTTGGGTCTGTATTGTTCATGCTACTTCATGCATACTGCCTTGACTGCTGCCAGCACACTTGTGGTAGTATTCCAAGTCTCTGAAGTCATTCACTGGCAGGTAATGCCAGAGCCAATTGCTTATTGAAAAGTCCAAATTTTGGCACCCCAAAATGGCATAGAAAAAGCACCCATTCACTTGTCCTGAATGGGTCAAATTCGCCAGGGGACGAGTGGTGGGTCCATATTCACTAATTATCAGTGACGAGTAAAAATAATTCTAAAAATGTATAATGAATCACTTCCTTTGGAAAAGATAGACAAATATTTGAGAGTATATAATATAAGGACAGTAATACTAAAGATAGAAAGCAAGTACAAGATAATAATGGTCATACAATTAAATTGCAACAAAAAGAAGGATCGAGTATTCAAATTGTAGTGGTATTCAGGTGTTGTTGCAAGAGTTACTTTGAGAATATCGGTTACAGAATGACTGTTCACTCAATAATATAATAATGACACAATTTTACAACTCAGGATGGATTAATGTATGTAGTAATTGTAGAAATTCATTCATTGCATGAAAATATAAAGAAACATTTGACAAGTATATTCTAAATAAATTTGAAATCACTCTGGTCTGATTCTTATGTTAAAATAAAAAAGGAAACAATGATTGCTTGAATGGTGGTTAAAACAATACTACACCCAGAATGAGCACAAATCACACCTGCCAAGATTAGTCACTAACAATGAGTGCTGAAAATCAAATGGAGATGACACAGTCAACAATACCAAACTGAGCAGTTATTGAAGCACATCTATATGATTTTTTGCATAAACTACTGTCTGTACAGTTGTGTCTGACAACCATTCATGAACTTCATCAACAATCTGACAGACACCTCACTGATATCAAATTAATTATGAACCAACAGGATTTACATTATAAATGCAACACAGTTTTAATATGAATACATGCATAATGCTCAAAAAGAAAACATACACAAGTTGTAGCTAAAGAAAAGGGGATGTAAGGGATTTTTAAATTGAACTCTCAGGCTTGACTGAACTTTTTAAACTGTGCCAAGTGCATGTGTGTATAATATTTACTGACCTAAAATGCGAGATTTTTAACCAATCAAAACACAAGGTATTTTTGTTTACTGCCAATAAACTTCATGTGCTAGTAGTCACTGATATAGCATGAAACATGACTGATGAGTGTATGTGTGTGTATATATGTATATGTGTGTGTGTGTGTGTGTGTGTGTGTGTATATATATATATATATATATGCGTGAGTGTTATCACATAATTACGTATTTTGATATAAAAAAATTGATCAGAACTTGACATCTTTAAATAAATATTCTTGTTACATACCGTTTATTTCGACAACAATTTCATATGTAGAAAACCATGTGAACAAGAACTAATGCTAGTTTTAATATAAGTAGCAGAAAATTAAGTGTTTAGGTAACAATTATAGATGTAAATTTTGTTCTGAAACATGACCATTCATGGCCTCCTGTGGCAACCCAGATCTCTGTCATTCTTTCTCTAGTATAAAATATATTGCAATAGTTTGATCAAAATATATATTTAGAGAAGAAATTAAAAGTGAGCAATTTTATCTTGATTATTTCAACAGCCACAAAGTTATATTGATGAAATCCAGTTCAGATACTGCAATTTGGTACCATGCTTTAGAACATCCAGGTAACCAATAAACACAAGGCAAAATGTTGAAGCAAACAATTGATTACTTATTTAAGAAATACAAACACTGATTCAGTTTATTAGTATATATGTGAAATAGCACTACTAAAGGCTTATTTTGCTGGGAAAGTCCATTGTCAACAGCCAACATCGATGAGAACAACCCAGTGGCTTTTAACTAGTGGTAGTCTCGCTTATATTGGAAAAATGGTTGATGCTGATCACAATGCATATAAATGGGATTGTCTTGGCTAGAAAGAAGCTAAGGTGTTGAAAATGTACAGGTATCATTAACAATAGGCTGAAGTTTATCAAAGTGATTTTCTGCAAGAGTATACCATACACTGTTTATGTGGGTTGACAAGTAGGTGCTCTGATACATCCATCCTCTCTAGTAAACATGTAAAGAAAGAATAAGATGGTTTGTTTCTCCTTTACCCTTGATTTTTCTTCCCAAATCACTGCCTATTACACAGTTTAATTAAACACTGGTAAGACGACAAGAGCTATGTGTGTGTGTATATATATATATATATATATATATATATATATATATATATATATATATATATATAGTGTGTTTACTCTATTTATCCCCCTCCACTCTGTCACCAACCTTGCTTTGTGACAATAAATTGTCATGTCACAATTGTTTTCTTTAATTCCTGTGTTCACTTGCCATCTTTGCTATCAACCATTTGCCATGTATAATCAATGTACAAACACCATTATAACAGCGGCATTTGACCTGATAACCCACTCAGACTATCCTCTTATCTTTCGGATTTCACTTGTATGAAAGCCAGGTATGCTCTATTGGTGACTATTATCCCAAAACACTTGGTGGTGTGATCAGAGGTGGCTTCCTGACCATCAGTCTGAGAAACAGCAATTACTGCTAAACAGAATTAATCCTGATTGACTGATTCATCTCTTTAATATAACATCTAATTAAAGCAAAAAAAAGGGAAAAGGTTCATCATCCGTGTAAACAGATATATGGGTAATCTATGTTGATAATTCATTTTGGGACTAAACTTGCCTACTATATCTACATGCATATTCCTGTATATGCATGAATTTATTAAAGTGTTTCTGTATGCATCAAGTTTTTATTTAAACCTTGACATATACAACAAAAGAACAACAAACTAACTTGACACTGTGTAACCCCACAATAAATGCTAATATTTCTGCTGAACCTCAATCTTCTGCTAATTTTCCCACTTGTATTAAAGTGGACAAGAAATCGAGGGAGCACTGTATATATTATTTATGAAAAAGTAATATGTTCATTGATGGAATCAGCTGTTTCCACACAGCACTTATCCCAGGGTTCAAGCAGATTTAAGATTTTTTTTTCTTTCTTACTCAAAGATGGAGCAGTGTTTGCTGGTCTGTATTTTGTAACCAAGGATCCATGGAAATTTGCAGCTTGCAATAGTTGAAATCTTGATTATTTATCTTCATGCCAACTCATTCTTATGAGTAACCTCACTGATTTTGTCTCTGCTCAGCAACATTTGTTTCCCATACTAATGTCATCTCACATTTGATAAAATTTTTGACATTGAGACAACAGTGGTACAGGCAAATTATATCAGACTATATGAGTGAGATGACATGTAATAATTACATGACATAAAGATGAGTAATTAAACTAATGATCACTGCAAATCACATATTTCCATGAATCCATGGTTATGAAATATAGGCCAGCAAACACCTCCCCGTGTTTTGGATTATGAAATTTTGACTTTTCAAAAGTCGTTTGGCTGGCATCAGAGACTCAAGACTGTTGTGATGGCAGATCTGGGTTAGGTTGGGTTGCATTATAGATAGGTAAATCATGTACTTTGTCAATACTTTGGGTACAGCATTTTCATGTTCTACCATGACAGGACATGTAGTGTTACCCTTGCCTGTCCATCTGTGTGTCACATCTGGATTAAGTTTTGCATTTAGGCCAGTTTTCAGGCACTTTGTTGGGACATCCAAGTTCCTTGAGGATATTTCTAGTTTAAATAGAGTCTCCTCTGTTCTGAATAAACGGTGAATTGATCAGGATTTTCACACCGAGGGCAATTTCAGCTCATATTTTTTGTAAGTGGGGATTTTCATTTTTTTTCAAGGGGGACAGCCTGAGTTGCTGTATATGAAAAAAATGTAGACAAGTGATATTTCTACAAATGTGTGTGATAAATAACTTTTAATGAATAATTATACTATATTACCTACAACATTTTATGCCCATTATTATTACAGCAGCAGTGATTGTGACAATGGCAGTACATATTATGAAGTACAAATGTTTGTAATAGCAGAGATGTAGCCATTAATTAACAAAAATTAAATTTCTACCATTCACAACCTCACCAAGCAAAGTTGTTTAAATGCTTTTAAAAACTTGATAATCAAAGAAAGCCACTCATGACCCAAATGCAAAATGTCAGTTAGTACTTAATTTTGTTGGTTGGTCTAGAAATCAAGCGCTTACCTGAGATATCTAATACGAATGAAGATTACAGGTTTTGTCAGAGTCACAGGAAATCATCTGTGTGTGGATTGGTTGAAGCAGAATTCATTCAATTCAAATTTAGCGGGGATGTCCTAGAGAAAAGCACCCATTACTTACTCAGAAAAGTTAAATTAAACAGTTTAGTATACGCAAGTTTAGAAAAGTAGCAAATTTGTAAACACAAGATTTAGATATTTAATTGAAATAGAATTTACATAGGTTCTTTTCCTGGTAGCCAGTAAATTTGTCTGACTTTTGAAACTTGCTATTTCGTCATTTAAAATGTAATCCGAGTTCTTTTGTCTTCCTACATTTATAATTAACATGAGCACATTACTTACATATTTAGATGTTATCGGTGCACTGAGGCAGTGTGGAGATGTTTCCACGGTGATAGGGAAGCAAAGTCAGCGTGAAATCACTAAGAGAGAAATTCAGCTGGTGGATCAATCAGGAATGGTGGTAGCCTTGACATTGTGGGGAAAAGATGTGAGTTACTTAATCTGACATTATAGATCTGTCTCAACAATTGTAATCTTATTTTCAGAAAATTTCAGTGTTTACTCAAAATTTTGAAAAAAAATGACGATTGTAAAGGACTTAATTGACATTTTAAATATCTTTGTTGGATAGCTAGGAAGTTTAATCACATACTTTATTGTTTTACTCGGGGTATATACTATATATTTCTAATTTGTCATGCATACAATTTTTTTTGTGGTTTTGAATATTGCATTGTTATGTAATGTATTCATTTGTTTATCCATGCTTGTAGTGTAACAGATACATCAAAAGTAGTCACAAAAAACATCGATGTATAAATAATATAGAAAGTGTATGTGTTAATTATTGTGTGATTTTTAAGGCAATTAACTACTCAGCTGGTGATATTCCTCTGAAATAGATTAAAACTTAAATCTCACTTTCTGCTGAGTTTTAATACAATTTTAAATTTGTAATGGTTTGTTTGTTTTAACATATACTCTGCAACATATACTCTTATACACCTGTAAGTAGGCCTTGCATGGTTAGATCTCGAGTTCTGAAGATGATTTTTACCTAACCCCACACATGTCTGTGAGAACTATGGTTGCAGTTGTTAATGTTCACCTGGCCGTAATACAAAATGAGGTTATGGGATGGCCATGCGTTCATCATCATGCATCGTGATAATCCAAGGGTTTAGGTTTGATGCCTACAAGGCAAGCCTTGGTCACCTGCTTCAGTTGTGTCCTTGGGAAAGGCACTTAACTTCCATTTTCTTTGCATCAGAGAGTGGTCCCCATCTTGACTGGTCCCATGGCACCAATGAGTTTGTCTTCAAAAGTACCCCGCAAGTGTGGCAAACAGCCAGCATATTAGTGTAAAAACTGTCAAATTTACCCTGCAACAAGCAGACACATAATGGGGTTTTCAGATAGAAATCTCTCAAATATTTGTTAATTTCTAAATTCAACACACTGTCATTTGTTCCAGCATGCAAATAAAGTAACTTTAATCCATACGGAGAGGTAAGGAATCCAGATTATCCTTACTGCTGTGTGTTCCTTAGATGTTAGGTTTTGTGACTGATAATTACTGGCTATTATTACTACCAATAATTATCAATATGACAAAAACTAACTGTTGAGAAGCACAGTATTGTTCAGCTCAAGTCAGCATGACATCCAATGGTCAGAAAATAAAAATGGCATCTTTGCCATTGTGGCTTCTCCCTCTTAGATTATGAAATGTACTTGAAGGGGTACCAGACTAAAACCAGTTGATTATGTGACTATCTCACTTCCTTTTGTAAACACGGAGTATTTTGTGCAAGAAGTACACATTGCCAGTGAAGGAATAAGTTGTTCAAAAGAGTTCAAACTGTTGTCAGACATTCTCAGTCTAGAAGGAAAAGTGAAAGCAATTTGATTTAATGAAAAGAGGGGGAGTTCTTTGATCACTGCCGAGAAATTTCATGTTAGAAAGATTCAAATAAACATCATCAGTAATACATTCTACTGGAAAATGGAATGGATCGAGACTGATAGTTACAGCCATATGTTTGTACCCTGATTTTATTCTCAAGGTGGTTTTGCACCACGATTGATGATTATTCATAATTATTTTAAATAACATTGATATAAGTTTTATTACATTGATTTCATAACATTCCTGTGATTTTTAACTAAAAATATAAAATATAAAAAAATAGCTATGCCTTTCATACTTTATATGCAATTATTACTCGTATCTGCATGATTCCCCTCTTATAAGGCCACTTTCCTGTGGCAGAAGGGGTGGCCTTATAAGAGGAGGACCACTGTATGTCAATGATGTGTTGAAAGTGTAGGTAAAAACCAACCATCCATCTGTCTATTGTCTATCAATATTTGACATTTTCAACCTATGCTAACTAAACTTTGCAGTCAGCATTAGGGCCTTTCAAGTTTGCACTTATGATACCAATCTACCATAAAATATGTCCACCATTACATAAAATGAAAAACCATGAAGTTACTTTTTCTCAAAAGCGTTGAACATAATTTGACCAATTTGACGGAAAGCACTCTGACATTAGGGACTTTAAAATTGCCACTATTGATGGCAATCTGCCATTAAATATGGCCATTGTTCTAAAAATGGAAGAACATTTAAATGGTAAATTCTTTAAAATCACTCAACAGAATTTTGCCAAATTAGACAAAAGCATTCTGGTGTAAAGTGCTTTCAAATTTGTACAAGTGATGCTAATCCGTTGTCAAAAAAACTGTATTTAGAAACAAGACCACAAATATATCTGCCATTTCTAAAAATAGAAAAACCTTTAAACAGCTTTACATAAAAACAAGACCACACATCAAAATTTGACCAACATAGAAAGCATCCTGGCATAATAACTGCCTTTCAGTATTGGACAAATGATACAGTTTCTCCATCAAATACATTACCCAATCACATTAACATTAGGAATTACTTACCTCCGGAACATAGCCCTCCCATAGATTTGAAAAAGTCTCCATCTATCCTTTGTATAGACAAAGGGAAATAACTCTTACATATTACCTTCCCCCTACCCCACTAGGTAGCACTCAGTCTAGCGGGTATAGCCAGCTTTAACTTTCTCTGTAACCTGTCAACAGGTCTCAGTGAATCTGTGAATTTCTTTTTTTTCTGTTAGCTATCCAGCAGTCTTTTTTGATGGTACAGAAAGTCAAATAATCATTCTATGTACTGCATACTGCATTTTCATGTATTTTGGTGAATTTTCAGATATTTTTATGAATTCTTTGCCAGTTAATATGAGAACGTGTATGCAATTGATAACTCCATATTCACCGCTGCATCGTACCGCAGTACACTGTTTTTGTTTATAGGTTTGCCTATTCGAACATATTATCTTGTACTTATGATATATTGATAATATTCAGTATATATTTCATTACCATTTTGTTTTGTCCTCGTAAATTTGATCAGTAACTGTTTCCACGTTTGACTCATAATGAATTCATAATTTGATATTCGATAGCCATCATCTCACCTGGTGATTACACCTGGTGTGTTTTGTTTTTTATATTTTCAGATAGTCTGTGACAACATGGCTATTAAATGCAAAAAGTGCAAGAGATTTAAGGTTGGGGAAGAAAATCACGAGTCCTGCCTTGCCTGCATGAAATGCTCATCGTCCAACACCTGCAAGGTGTGCTCTCTGTGGACCGAGGATGTATGGTCCAGTGTTCTACAAAAACAGTTCAAGGGCAAAGAAAATAGGGCCTGGTCGAAATCTAGTGAACAAGACATTTTAAGTTTACACCCTACCACTGAGTCACTATCTAGTTTAACCGGGGATGCGGGAATGCCTCCACCCATTAAATTGCCTCATACAGAGGAAATATTGCAGCCAGATGCCAGCAGAGATCTTGAAATGAGGATGATCAATATGATTCATAAAGTATTGTCAATGAGAATGTTGACAAGTGAGTACGATGAAGTTACGTCATACAAATCTAGGCAACCCACTGGGTACAAGTCCAGCTCTCCACCCGAGCATGATATAGGCAATGAAGCTGGGCGTATGGGAGTGTTTTACTATTTTGCCAGGTGATTTATTTTGTCACTCTGGCTGCCGGTTCAGCTGCCTGGCAAACAAGTTTATCACAGTAATATATTTGCAGTTCCGAGCGAGCAATAGATCATCTCACCCTGCTTCTTGCAGCCAGGTGGCGAGGGGAGAGAGAAAACATGTTTTCTCCTCCTCTAAACCTCCCGCCAAACAATTGCCTCCTGTACTGCCCCATAGCAACCCTTCAGTGGGTGCCAGGTTCGTTCTGTTCCACAATTTATTCCCTCGCAATGGGTGGTTGATGCAGTTGGTTTTGGAGGGGCTCTGCATCTCCTTTATCCTGCATCTGACCGACCCTATGAAGGCCGACATATTGCAGGAGATGAAGGCATTACTAGACAAAAGGGCAGTAGAGATTGTTAGAAAACCGGCATCCTCAGGCTTCTATTCACGGCTGTACTTGGTCATGAAAACCAACGGGAAAACTGGCATCCTCAGGCTTCTATTCAAGGCTGTTAACTCAATGTGTTCATAAAAGCCCCAAAATTCAAAATGGAAATGGCAAGGTCCGTCCGTTTGTCTGAGCAACCCAACAAATACACAATAAGCATGTACCTGTCTGATGCATGCTTCCACATTCCTAGCCATGTAACAGCAAGAAAATAACTGTGTTTCGCCTACATGGGAGTAATGTATCACTTTCGTGCCCTACCTTTCAGCCTCAACCTCAGCCCTTTGGGCTTTTACCCGAACATTGGACTCGGTCATTACCCTCTTCTGGGTGACCTCATCTGTGACAACAACGTATCTAGACAACATTCTACAAAAGCACATGGTAAGTTCAGTTTCGCTACACGACATGCACAATTTTCTTTGCCTCATTCGAAATTTAGGGTGGATAGTAAATGTGGAGAAGTCAGTTCTTGTCCCTTCCCAACATTTCATTCATCTGGCTGTGGAGTTCCTCACCCATATAAACCTAGTTCGTCTTCCCAAATGCATAGAATGTATTGTTCTAGCATCGGAGAGAGCTTCTTCCAGAAAATTTATCATGGTGAGGGAGTTTCTTAAACTCCAGTGCCTCTTCAGTGTGGCAGTGGATCTCATGAATCTCAGCCGCCTGTATATGCGCCCTTTGCAGATGTCTCTCCTCTCTAAGAGGTGACCAATTTCTTGCCTGTCAGATCAGCAGGTAAGAATCTCGAGGGAAATCAGACACTTTATGATTCAGTGGCAAAACAGAGAATGACTAGCGTCTGGAATTTCATTGGCAGACCCGCAGAGGTTACAATCTGCTCAGACACAAATTTGTCGGGTTGGGGAATCCATCAACCTCTTGGAAATGAAGGCAATCCTCAGGCTTGGAAGGACTGCCTTTGGAAACAAGGTGGAACAAAGTTGCCACAACAATGCATGTTAATATGGGACTACCTTTATTGGTGTTCCCAACATCAAAAAAACATTCCAGTACGACATATTCCAGGTAGGCTCAATGTCCTGGCCGATTCTCTATCAAGGAGGGGACAACTGCTGCACAGTGTGGTGTCTCCATCCGTCTATCTTCCATCCAGGTTGCTTTTTGCAACCTGTGGGGTTGACTAATGGTAGACCTGTTTACAACAAGGTGGAATAACAAGCTGCCCACCTTCGTCTTCCCATTTCTGGACCTGAACGCATGGGCTGGCGATGCCCTTTCAATCAACTGGGATGGAATCTGGGCCTATGCCTTTCCCCAAGCAGTTCTAATTCAGAAGTTAATCCAGAAAATGAGAGGCACAGATTGCAAGATAATCCTGATTGCCCCTTTCATGGGTCACTTATCTACTTGACTTAGTGACAGACGTGCCCAGGAAAATCCTAGCGACCCCAAAGCTTCTCAAACAGCCATGGTCGCCAATCTTTCATCAATGTCTGTAGAAACTTCTACTTAATGCATGCACTTGTCCGGCTTGCCTTGTGCAGAAGAAACTTCCAATCTTCAGCTGGGAAGAGGATTTCAACAGTTAGACCGCCCTCCACTTTGAAAGTATACGAGGGGAAATGGTGGTTTTTTTTGTGACTGGTGTCATGCGAATGATGTCACACCACTGTGTCTCCATTTCCTAGCTGGCTAACTTCTTCCTTTTTCTCTTTGAAAGAAAGAAGCTAACACTGAAACGCACGAAGTCTACCCGGTCCAGATGTCAGGCTTTTCATCTCACTCAAACCATGAAAACAAGACATAACCCCAGAAGCGTTGTCTTACTGGCTAAAGTGAGTCATCCAGTTCGCATACTCTGATCTCTCACAGGAACAGGTATGTCTGATAAGGATTTTGGCTCACAATATACGAGCTATTTCTACGAGCCTTGCCTTTCAGAGCAATGTCTCAATTAAAGACATAATGGAATCAGTTTTTTGGCATGCCTGGTCTACTTTTTCCACTTTCTGTTTGTGTGACATGGCCTCACAAAACACAGAGTTGAATCTCGTTGGTCCTTTGGTTGCTGCCAAGACAGTCACTGGACCATGTCACTCCTGACAGAACTGCAATCTTGAGTAGGATCAGTCAACTTTCACTGGATTCGCCCAAGAAAAGTTTTTCTTTGTAATTATTTGTCAAGTGTGAGAGCCTACAGGGTATTTCCTTGCACATATATATATACATTTATATTTGGTTGTGTCAAGTATTGTTAGAAGAGTTTCACCCTTGAAAATAGAGAGTTCTTTTGATCCTACTGGGTACTTTTGGGTAGAGGTTGCAAGCTCAGCATTTCCTCCTCTTACCTATTCTCCTAACATTAATGTGATTTAGTAATGTATTTGAAGGAGAAAAGAATTTTTAAAGTAAATTATGTTTCTCCAAAAATACTTACCCAATCACTTTACTATAAATTCCTCCAACCTTTCCCCGCATTGTGAGCCTCCTGTCTCAGACAGTGCTCAAGTTAAAACTGGTTATATCCAGTATACAGGGTGCCACCTAGCAGGGTAATGCAAGGTGATCTGTAAGAGTTACTTCCCTTTGTCGATCTTTGTCTTTTTCAAGTTTATGGGAGGGCTGGATTCCAGAGGTAGCAGAAGTAATTCCTAACGTTAATGTGATTGGTAAGTATTTTCGGATAAACATAATTTACTATAAAATATCCTTTTGCCTTCAAATATGGATAAAGATAATAAAAAATAGCAAAACCTTTTAACAGTTGCTTTCATGACATAGGAATTCAACAGCATTGGAAGAAATTTCTGCAGAAAGCATCCTACCAACCCAGATTTCTTGGCCAACTGCTATTGTATTTGGCTGTTTGGCAGATATCAGACAGGTGTATGATCTGAGGCCCACCAGGTGGAGTCTGGACTAAACTTTTTGGGAGTAGTGACTCCTCTCCCACATGAGAATAGGATGAAGTGGTGGGAAAATAGGGAGGGGTGAGTGTAGAGTGTTCAGATTTCAGAATGTTTAGAACAATTGCTTAAAACAGCTATTTTACCTAACCTTGAGCCAAAATAGAATAAAAACAGTAGAAATACTCATGAAACTTGATAAAATATGTTTTTCTTGGCTTGATTCAGCAAAATTGGTGTATGATGTTTTTGTAAATGAAGGTAACCTCAGAAATAGGTTATATCAAAAATGGATGGCAGGTATCAAGTTAGATATCCTTTTTTCTACTTCTACAGGATGAAATATGAAATAAACTTGCTTACCTTTACTAGAAATTGGCCTATAAACCACCGAGTACAAATTTGCATATGATTGGGCTACAGATGCATGGAATTATAGTAACTTCTTCAAGTTTCATGTGAATATTTGGCAAGAATCTTGCAGATTGAAACATAACTGCAGACATAAATAATCATTAAATCAACACATAAGTTATCAAATACATAAAATACTATGTTGAAACTGCTCTACATTGAACAGAAAATAAACAAGTTGATAATTGTACTTGGAATACAAAAGCATTCATTGGGAAACCAGAGGGTGGATGAAGATGTCAACTCGAGAAGAGATAAAGTAAACTTCGCTTTCTCTGTGTATTTGGGCAGAATGACAGGCACTGGGGCAACTATTTCACCTTAATCATCCACTAGTGTGGACCCTGCTTGGGTCTTACGTGTTTTTGTTGTGGCTTGTGGAACTTGAAACCATGACTGCCAGACTACAAGCAGTTGTTGCATCCAACTCTGTCATCCACTCACCCATCAGTGATTACACTTAATGGGCACATTTTATCTTCAATTAACAGATGTTGTCCAGAATCTGTGCATTCTACACTTGTCTTTATATAAGCTGAATCTGTGGAGTCTAGACTTGTCTTTATACAGGCTGAATCTGTGCAGTTTATACTTGTCTTTATACAGGTTGAATCTGTGCATTTTATACTTGTCTTTATATGGGCTGAATCTGTGCATTCCATAATTGTCTTTATACAGGCTGAATCTGTGCATTCTCTACTTGTCTTTATATGGGCTGAATCTGTGCATTCCATACTTTTCTTGATACAGCCTGAATCTGTGCATTCCATACTTGTCTTTATACAGGCTGAATCTGTGCATTCTCTACTTGTCTTTATATGGGCTGAATCTGTGCATTCCATACTTTTCTTGATACAGCCTGAATCTGTGCATTCCATACTTGTCATTATACAGGCTGAATCTGTGCATTTTATACTTGTCCTTATACAGGCTGAATCTGTGCATTCCATACTTGTCTTTATACAGCTGAATCTGTGCATTCTCTACTTGTCTTTATATGGGCTGAATCTGTGCATTCCATACTTTTCTTGATACAGCCTGAATCTGCGCATTCCATACTTGTCATTATACAGGCTGAATCTGTGCATTTTATACTTGTCCTTATACAGGCTGAATCTGTGCATTCCATACTTGTCTTTATACAGCTGAATCTATGAATTCTCTACTTGTCTTTATATAGGCTGAATCAGTGCATTAAATACTTGTTTTTATACAGGCTGAATCTGTTGATTCCATACTTGTCTTTATACAGGCTGAATCTGTGCATTCTCCATGTCTTTATACAGGCTGAATCTGTGCATTCCATGCTTGTCTTTATAAGACTGAATCTGTGCATTCCATACTTGTCTTTATGCAGACTGAATCTGTGCATTCCATACTTGTCTTTATACAGACTGAATCTGTGCATTCCGTATTTGTCTTTATACAGGCTGAATATGTGCATTCCATACTTGTCTTTATACAGGCTGAATCTGTGCATTTTATGCTTGTCTTTATACGGGCTGAATCTGTGCATTCCATACTTGTCTTTATACAGGCTGAATCAGTGGATTCTTTACTTGTCTATACAGGCTGAATCTGTGCATTCTCTACTTGTCTTTATACAGGCTGAATCTGTGCATTCCATACTTGTCTTTATACAGGCTGAATCTGTGCATTCCATACTTGTCTTTATACAGGCTGAATCTGTGCATTCTCTACTTGTCTTTATACAGGCTGAATCTGTGCATTCTCTACTCGTCTCTATACAGGCTGAATCTGTGCATTCCATACTTGTCTTTATACAGGCTTAATCTGTGCATTCCATACTTGTCTTTATACAGGCTGAATCTGTGCATTCCATACTTGTCTTTATACAGGCTGAATCTTTGCACTCCATACTTGTCTTTATATGGGCTGAATCGGTGCATTTTATGCTTGTCTTTATACTGGCTGAATCTGTACATTCTACAGTTGTCTTTGTACAGGTTGAATCTGTACATTCTACATTTGTCTTTGTACAGGTTGAATCTGTACATTCTACAGTTGTCTTTGTATGAGCTATGAGCTGAGTCGGTGTATTCATCACGTCTTTATACAGGCTGAGTATATGCATTCTACAATTGTCTTTATACAGGCTGAGTATATGCATTCTACAATTGTCTTTATACAGGCTGAGTATATGCATTCTACAATTCTCTTTATACAGGCTGAGTATATGCATTCTACAATTGTCTTTATACAGGCTGAAAATTTTGATGGAAATGGAAATCCTGTGTTGGCAATTAAGGGAGCTCGAGTATCAGATTGGGGAGGTAAGTGACCTTTGAAAACTTCATTTAATTCCCTTCATTTTTCATGTATATTCCATCTTTCTTTAGACATATTTTCCACCAGTTCATGCAGAAATCATTACCTATCAGGCTGATTTTCTGAATCACTCAAATGTTAGTGGACAGCTTGTGTGTTGCTAGCGTTAAAATGACTTAGATGCAAAACCATCAGATGACTGAACTGTCAAAGGGAGAAAATTGGGTTCATGTGTTTGTAGACTATTTTGTGTAAAGTTTGAGTAAGGATGGTATTAATATTATTCTGTATCATATCTTAGAATAGCAGATTACACCACATGTATAGTACTGGGCTGTGTCTAAGGCAAGCATATTACAGTGTTTTAATTCATGTTTAAAGTTTGAGTTTAAAGAAATGTCTGGGAATGAGAAAGTTCATTTCAGTTTGTTTATACATTTGCTCAGCTTATTAAATATGCCTCCTGGAGTGGGGTGGGTGAGTTGTCAGTTAACTGGTTCCCAAAAATTTTGTAATCTTTTACCACTAATACTCAAACCATCATTAGTTGACTGGGTAATTATGATTATGTTATGTCCATTTGTCCATCCATCCATCTGTCCATCTGTTCTAGTAGTTGTCCACCATCTGAAGTTACCAAACTATGTGGATGGCTTGCGCTCCTGGTAAGGAAGAACTCTGTTGATTTGGGTGTCAAAAGTTCAAAGTTGAAGCTCAAAGGTGAAAGTTGCACCAACTGAAAGAAGAAAAATAGTTTCTGCACACAAATTTCAGTTATTGACTATGTACCATTACCAAAATTTGTGGATGACATACACATTAGTAAGAAAGAAGACTGTTGATTTGGAGTTGTAAGGTCAGAGTTGAAAAGTCGACCATACCCTTTTAGTACCAATATATAGGACAATTATAGAAGGTGTATAATGTTATTTTCACAGTACTCTGGTTTGACTATAGACTCATCTCCATTATGGGGTAGGGGTGGTATTCAGGGGAGATGGAGGTATCTTTCATAAGCAAATTACTCACTATTCCTCGAGTTTCATTAGCACCACACAGATAGTTTAAAAATTGCTATTTTTACAAAATTGTAGCTGTCTGCTTTCACAACTCTAACTAGTTTATTTGCAACCCACAGATAGTTAAAAATTGCTATTTTAAAACAATTGTAGCTGTCTACTTTTTCAACACTAACATTTTGTTTCATTGTAGCACTGACTCCGTCTTGCACTGCAAAAGATGACAAACAAGCTGAAACCTTGTGTATATGATTTCAAGAGAGTTATTTTGGTTTACTTAGCTTGGAAAATGTGCTCAAAATGTAATGTTAATTTAAACTTAGCCCAGTTTGGTGCACCATTTTTTATTGGTCATTTTATCTTTCAATCAGATAGATTTTTGTCAAAGACACGTTTATTTATGCCTGACCACAAAGTAAGTAGGGGCATACAATGTTGCCCTTTCTGTCCATTTGTACATCAGTCCATCCCTCGGATCAAGTTTAGCATATGGGTCAGTTTCTATGGTGCTGGTGGGGCATTTGTCTTCCATGAACATCTCAGTTTTCTTTTTTCCCCTTTGATATCAAACAGCTATGTAATAGTAATTAGATTTGTACTAAAACTCTGTGTTTATCGGCTGGCAGGTCGTTCCTTATCCGTTCTGGCTAGCAGTCAGTTGATTATTAATCCAGACATTCGAGAAGCCCATCTGCTTCGTGGCTGGTATGACAGGGAGGGAAGTAATATGGACTTCGCTGGATTCAAATCAGAGATGGGAGCTGGTGCATCAGGTGAGATTGCTGTAGTACAGTTTTGTTTCTCTGTTTTCATATCACTTTCACAACTCAAAAGCTTTTTGGAGTGTTTTTTTTTTTTAGCTAACCTGGCTTTAAGGCCAAGTGAGCTAATGGTATGGCCCTTTTTCCGTCTTGTGTTGTGCATTGTCCATCGACCATCTTTCAGCAATAGCTTGTTACCACTCCAGAGTTCATATTTCTAATTTGATTTCAATTCAACATGGAATATGGGTTGATATCATCAAAATCTCAGATGAGTTTGATAATGAGCAAGATCCATGCATATTAAAGAGGTAATTTTGTAGCTGATTGGCTAACCTTGTTACCACTCTGGAGGCCATGTTTCTAATCCGATTTCGATCAGACTTGGAATATATGCTTATATCATTAAGATCTCAGATGAGTTATATAATGAGCATAATCTATACATAATAATGAGGTGATCTTGCATCTGTTTGGCTGAGTTTGTTACCACTCTGGAGGCTGTATTTCTCATCTGATTTTGATCAGACTTGGAGTATATGCTTATATGATTAAGAACTTGGACAAGTTTGATAATGAGCGAGATCCATGCAGATTGCCTAAAAAGCTAAGTTCACTTCACCTTGCCTTCATTTCACGCCATCTCCTGCCACCCCCTATAATTTTGTTTCAGTACAATGCATTATTAATAAAAGTATATTTTGACTTTTGTGTCGATTTTCCTTTCAAAGAGGAAGGTGGAAAGTTACAAAAAGACAATATGCTTGTAGTCAATTTTGGTACCAATTTCATAATTATAAATGACAAATTACATTGCAATCTATGAAATTCCTGCTGAAAATTCACACATGATTCTTGAAAAGTTAGTGAAAATTGAATTGTTGCAGCCAAAACAGAAATAAATGTAATGTATAGGGCTTAATGGCACATCAGCACAATCCTGGCTGTACAGTATCATAGTAAAATTTGGTGACAGAAATAAAGACAAAGAAAAATACAAAAATGGATAAAATCTTTTAAATACAAAGTCCAATTTTTGACATAAACCATACTCTTTAAAAAGTCCAAAGACTCCTCAGCTGGAACATCATCACAGGACACATCCCAGGGCAAAAATATTGCCTCCATTAATCGCCTCTGGTGATATACAAGAGGGTGCATCAGATGTCTTCTACATCCCCTAACCCACAGGGGGAAGCCCAGTTGGAAGCTAATTATAACTCGTTGAACATACGTGTTCATTATTCTAGTAAAATTAATAATTTTATATAATATTTCATCCATTACACTAATGAAGAAATGACTTTTGTGGAAGCAGTTATCGATTTTCCACTGTAATCTGTTTTCATAGTTGCTATAGCTGTTATGCAGCAAATTTGATGAAACAAATAAAGATAAGTTTCAGTATTTTTTAAAGTTTTAATAGTAATAAATCAGTATTTTAATCATCTGACATGATAATAAGCAGAAATAGAAGTTGAAAGTGACTCGTGTAAACATTATGAATTTTGAACTTTTTACACTCGCTTCTCCTTATGTTTGCCAACCTCACCCTATTAGCTGAAGAGAGAAACCATTTCACCCAAATATTAGTGTCTTGCATGGACCATGCTATTGTACCATTATTTATGTTGTGTAACAACAACATTTCAGTTATTTTGAGTTCACAGCAATAGTGTGTTACTAAGACCTTGGATGAGTTTAATTATGAGTGACATCCACACATATTAATGAAGTGATCTTGCATCTGTTTGGCTTTACTTGTGAACACTCTAGAGGCCATATTTGTTATCAGATTATGATCAGATCTGGTATGTAAGCTTTTATCATCTCAGATGAGTTAGATTATGGGCGAGAACCACCCATATTTAGGAAGATCCAGGCAGATGCGATGGTAAGAATCGAACCTGGTCTTGAATCAAACACCTTAACCACTGGGTCATTGCATCTCTCTTTGGTAGGGACCCAGGAATCTATGCTGACTGCACAGATTAACTCCCGTTATAATGCCAAGCTTTTCTTTTCCTTCTGTAGTTCCAATATGCATGTGAATTTGCATTGAATTTCACAAGCTGACATGTCAACTGCGCAGGTGAGTGCTATCAAGCCCAATTGGGCCTCGTGTTGAATCTTATAGTTGTCACAGGTTCCCAGTTGTCATTAAAATTTGTACTTTTGGATTTACAACCTAGAACTACTTGCATCTGCACAATATAACCTTAAAAGAGCTTTGTGCAGAAAAATGCCAAAACCAAATGACACCACAATTTAACACTTACAATCTTGCAAAACAGAGGTTCAACCTGTGCATCCTCCAATCAGGAACACTTTTTATACATCTGCCAATTTGGCAGAGCATATTATGCTATGACCCTGTCCGTCCATTAACTTGAACTATTCCACATGATAACTTCAGTTCTACAGCACGTACCTTGACCAAACTTTGTGGATAGCTTGCACTTGGAAATATGGAAGAAAAATGTCGATTTTGGAGTCAAAAGGTCAAAGGTCAGTGTCACTGTGACAGAAAAAAGAAAGATGGTTTTTGCACAATAGCATGAGTTCTCCACCATCTACAGTTACCAACCTTTCTGGATGGCTTACACATGGGGTAAGAAAGAAGCCTGTTGATTCTGGGGTCAGAGGGTAAAAGCTAAATGTCACTCTGACTGAAAGAAGAAAATGGTTTATGCACAATAATATTAGTTCCACAATACAAACCTAGACTAATCTTTGTGGATGGCTTGCACTTGGGATGAGGAAGATATCTGTTGATTTTTGAATCACAAGTTCTAAGGTAAGGGTCACTAGGTCTGTATTATTGTAAGATGAAAAATGGTTTTTGCATCAAAATTTCAGGTATTGACCTTGTACTTTCACCTAAGTTTGCAGATTATGTACACATTTGGTATGAAAAAAGATTACCATAATTTTTCAAATGTTTTATACTCAGTAATTATTTGTTCATAATCTGTCCATAAAAATCATAGTTAAATGTATCATATTTTTTCATACATATAACTTTGTGTTTTTGGTCAAATCATTTAAATTTTCATGCAAATAAATTCTACTCAGAAGATTTACATTTGCAAAAAAAAAAATATTGCCAGTTTTTTGCGAAAAAGAAGAAGAGATTAAAATCATATACAATTAAGATGTTTTCATTTAACCTCATGTTGATGTCTTATAATTGAATCAAGAAGAGAAGTTCAGATTTCAGATGGCTTCAAAAAAATACCAATCTATGATTCAGATACGTCAAATGACCAATATATTTTTAACTAAGTATAACGTCAAATGACCAATATATTGTTAGCTAAGTATATGTTTCATATAATCTCATATGATAAACATAAATATTTCTTAGGTTAGTTTATAACTAAGGCATTGAATAATGAAACAGGAGATTAAGAAATTAAAGAATCACCATTTGATTCAAGAAGAGAATTTCATGTATCAAACAACTTTGAATAAGTCCATATGTACAATTTATATAGGTCAAACAACCAATATATTATTGGCATCACACTATATCAAGATTTGGGTAAACCTTTTGTGACCAAGATTTTCCATGTCTGTGTGCTTTCAGAATGGAGACTGGTCCATTTTCATAGTTAGATTCTAGCTCTAACGTTATCTTTCACTCTTTTTAAAAATTAGGAGGTGGAACCAACTGGAAGTTCTTCAGTCAAGTGAAATCAGAGAATCTGGGCCAGGGAGACAAAGCCGACTACTTTACCAGCAAGGGAATAGTCATCTTCCTACGGAAAGAAAACTGCATGTACCAGGTAATATATGGCATGATAAACTGCATGTACCAGGTAATATATGGCATGATAAACTGCATGTACCAGGTAATATATGGCATGATAAACTGCATGTACCAGGTAATATATGGCATGATAAACTGCATGTACCAGGTAATATATGGCATGTTAAACTGCATGTACCAGGTAATATATGGCATGATAAACTGCATGTACCAGGTGATATATGGCATGAAAAACTGCATGTACCAGGTAATATATGGCATGATAAAAAGCATGTACCAGGTAATATATGGCATGATAAACTGCATGTACCAGGTAATATATGGCATGATAAACTGCATGTACCAGGTAATATATGGCATGATAAACTGCATGTACCAGGTAATATATGGCATGATAAACTGGTTCACACAGGAACGTTTGGATACTTTGGTTTGCCCAATTTTGGAAGTCAGAGGACTTGTCAGGGGTTTTAGCTGACACCTACTAAAAACAAAGGGATTCTATAGAAGATCATAGACTATTTAGGAATGTCCTAGAGAAAATCATAGACTATTTAGGAATGTCCTAGAGAAGATCATAGACTATTTAGGAATGTCCTAGAGAAGATCATAGACTATTTAGGAATGTCTTATAGAAGATCATAGACTATTTAGGAATGTCCTAGAGAAGATAATAGACTATTTAGGAATGTCTTAGAAAAGATAATAGACTATTTAGGAATGTCCTATAGAAGATCATAGACTATTTAGGAATGTCCTATTGAAGATCATAGACTATTTAGGAATGTCCTAGAGAAGATGATAGACTATTTAGGAATGTCCTAGAGAAGATGATAGACTATTTAGGAATGTCCTAGAGAAGATAATAGACTATTTAGGAATGTCCTAGAGAAGATGATAGACTATTTAGGAATGTCTTAGAAAAGATCATAGACTATTTAGGAATGTCCTATAGAAGATAATAGACTATTTAGGAATGTCTTAGAAAAGATCATAGACTATTTAGGAATGTCCTATAGAAGATAATAGACTATTTAGGAATGTCCTATTGAAGATCATAGACTATTTAGGAATGTCCTAGAGAAGATGATAGACTATTTAGGAATGTCCTAGAGAAGATGATAGACTATTTAGGAATGTCCTAGAGAAGATGATAGACTATTTAGGAATGTCCTAGAGAAGATGATAGACTATTTAGGAATGTCCTAGAGAAGATGATAGACTATTTAGGAATGTCCTATAGAAGATCATAGACTATTTAGGAATGTCCTATAGAAGATCATAGACTATTTAGGAATGTCCTATAGAAGATAATAGACTATTTAGGAATGTCCTATAGAAGATCATAGACTATTTAGGAATGTCCTATAGAAGATCATAGACTATTTAGGAATGTCCTATTGAAGATCATAGACTATTTAGGAATGTCTTAGAAAAGATCATAGACTATTTAGAAATGTCTTAGAAAAGATAATAGACTATTTAGAAATGTCTTAGAAAAGATAATAGACTATTTAGAAATATCCTAGAGAAGATCATAGACTATTTAGAAATATCCTATAGAAGATCATAGACTATTTAGAAATGTCTTAGAAAAGATAATAGACTATTTAGAAATATCCTAGAGAAGATCATAGGCTATTTAGGAATGTCCTTTAGAAGATCATAGACTATTTAGGAATGTCCTAGAGAAGATCATAGACTATTTAGGAATGTCCTAGAGAAGATCATAGACTATTTAGGAATGTCCTAGAGAAGATCATAGCCTAGGAATGTCCTAGAGAAGATAATAGACTATTTAGGAATGTCCTATAGAAGATCATAGACTATTTAGGAATGTCTTAGAAAAGATAATAGACTATTTAGGAATGTCCTATAGAAGATCATAGACTATTTAGGAATGTCTTAGAAAAGATAATAGACTATTTAGGAATGTCCTATTGAAGATCATAGACTATTTAGGAATGTCCTAGAGAAGATCATAGCCTAGGAATGTCCTAGAGAAGATAATAGACTATTTAGGAATGTCTTAGAAAAGATAATAGACTATTTAGGAATGTCCTAGAGAAGATCATAGACTATTTAGGAATGTCCTAGAGAAGATCATAGACTATTTAGGAATGTCTTAGAAAAGATCATAGACTATTTAGGAATGTCCTATTGAAGATCATAGACTATTTAGGAATGTCCTATAGAAGATCATCGACTATTTAGGAATGTCCTAGAAAAGATAATAGACTATTTAGGAATGTCCTAGAGAAGATCATAGACTATTTAGGAATGTCCTATTGAAGATCATAGACTATTTAGGAATATCCTAGAGAAGATCATAGACTATTTAAGAATGTCCTAGAAAAAATAATAGACTATTTAGGAATGTCTTAGAAAAGATCATAGACTATTTAGGAATGTCTTAGAAAAGATCATAGACTATTTAGGAATGTCCTATTGAAGATCATAGCCTTTTTAGGAATGTCCTAGAGAAGATCATAGACTATTTAGGAATGTCCTAGAGAAGATCATAGACTATTTAGGAATGTTTTTCTTGCTTTCATTCATAGAGAACTAGGCATAGGTTTCACTTTTTCACAGGGTAATGTTGTTGTCAATAAGTGATGTTCACATGTTTGCTTAAGTTTGTGGAAGTGACGTATTTATACATTGTATCCCAGTTTGCAGGCCAGATATAGTGTTCCATTTAACCTCTTTTCAATCCGACCCTGCACACAGGAAAGTAACCACATATTTGAGAATTTAAGTATGAAATACATGTGACAGCATGTTTCATATATAAATGTTTCCACACATTAAATATATGGACATCACATGAGTTCGGAATATGTACCACATGCATTTAGGGCAATACAGTAGGATAGTCTAATGCCCAGGACAGGACTATGTGTCTGTCTGTCACAGGCTGTCAGTACATAACACAGAAAAGACACCACATAGCACAGTTGAAACACCATATAAGACAGGCAAGAGACCACATAGCATAGGCAAGATACTGCATAACACATGCAAGATACCACATAGCACTGGGAAGACACCACAAAACACAGGGAAGACATTACAAGGCACAGGGTAGACACCACATAGCACAGGCAAGACACAACATAACACAGGCAAGACACCACATAGCACTGGCAAGACACCACATAGCACAGGGAAGACATTACATAGTTTAACACCTGTCATACAGATTTCGCCATCACGTGCTTATTGTATCAGATGAGAAATTTGAAATTATTCAATTTTACAGTTGTGGAATTAAATGTAAGAAAAAGAACAAGATTTACGTTCATAACTATGAAGGTTGAACAGGAGTATTTTGCTGTTGGTCAAAATATCGTTATCATCAGACATGTCTGGCATATACAAGGGTTTCCAGAGGCTCAATACATACATACATACATGTGTATATACATATATGCATACATAGATACATGCATACATACATACATACTGCTCGAAGAGAGATTGTGGAGATTGAAACTGGAATCGATACATGAATTTCTACATTATGCAGGTGTCCATACTGATCTTCAACCACTCACTGTCTGGGAGCTTGGAAAATGTTTGCCTGATAAGACTTGTGTTTTACATGCATTGCTTATTTAACAACCTGATAAGACTTGGTGTTTTACAAACATTGCTTATTTAACAACCTGATAAGACTGGTGTTTTACAAACATTGCTTTTTTAACAATGTGTTCAATTTCCTCTGAGGATGAGTATAATTGTAAACTTTGTAAAAGATCAGCTGCAGACAGAGTCAAGCATATGCTTCTATTATGCCAAATTCTAAATGATGAATGCAATATTATGTTTGAGCAAATAATAGACTCAATAGACATGGTAGACTTGATAGACATAGTAGACTCGATAGACATAGTAGACTCAAGAGACATAGTAAACTCGCACTGGTTTTTCTGTCAGGATGATGATACTCTACTTCACGTCCTGTTGGGTAAGAGAGTAGAAAACTTGGCCTTTATAAATGACCTGACATGGCAAAAATTCATGTGTTTGGCAGCAGAAGGATTAGAATTGATGTACAAAAAACGAATTTGAACATGATATCATACAATATGCTTGTATATTAGATTAAGTCAATGGACCCATTTCATTTCTGACTGCCATAGGAACTGACGCTATAATTCATTTTAAAGGTGCTAGTAAAATGTAATAATTCCATTTCTTCAAAGATGTTTGCATTTTCTTTAGCATATTATTCTTGTTGTTTCTATTATATTTTCCTTTCTGCTGAGTTTTCTTGCTTGTATGACTATATATGTATGTTTTCCTCAACTATTTTCATTTCTAGATATTTTACTACCCTTTACCTATGTACTTGCTTACTTTCATGCATACATACTTACATACATACATAGACATATGCATACATACATACTTACATAGACATATGCATACATACATACTGACATACATACATAGACATATGCATGCATACATACATACATACATACATACATACATACATACATACATACATACATACATAGACATATGCATACATACATACATACATACATAGACATATGCATACATACATACATACATACATACATACATACATAGACATATGCATACATACATACATACATACATACATACATACATACATACATACATACATAGACATACATACATACATACATACATACATACATAGACATATGCATACATACTTACATACATAGACATATGCATACATACTTACATACATAGACATATGCATACATACATACTTTGAATGCCATATTATTGTATTTTCTGTGCTTTTCATACTGGATATGATTTTAATGAAATTGATGCACAAAATATAATCTTAATGCGGAGGTCTAATGACAGTCACTGTACTTTTGTAACTATATTTACATGTTAAGGGTCCTGTGTATTCATTAATGTCACTTTAATTTTCCTACTGCTATTATGTAATAATGAAAATAACTTAATGTAATTTCTTTTGAAGAGAAAATAAAGTCAGTCATACTTTCATATTAAACTACTGTTCTTGGAACAACTGTACTATATCCACCTGGACTACATAAAGTTCACACTAGTTTATGTTTCATTTATTGGGATACTTAAAGTAACAATGTATGCTATAATTTGTATTTCATAGCAGATGTAGAGTTTAACACCATATGGCTGATACATCTTGAAAATTCATTTGTACAAATCTTTGCGGAGAAAAACTGGATGCAATATATTATACAAGTTTAAAACCTGGCTTTATTGCAGGCCTGCCCAACAGAGACATGTAACAAAAAAGTTATTGACCAAGGCAATGGGATGTTCAGGTGTGAGAAATGCAACAGAGAGTTTCCTGAATTCAAGTGGAGAATGATTCTCTCGGTAAGCTAAGATTATAAAATTAGGGAGGATATGTATGCCAAAGGCAGCAATACTAAAAAGGTTGCCAGTGGAACCTTTTCTCTGTCTGTAAAGCTTTGTCCCCAATGTGGATGGAGCATATGGTGTTACCCATGTCCATCCATTTGTCTGTCTGTCTAGTTTTGTGTTTTTGTCACTGCAGAGGGCATTCATGTTCATAACCTCGTAAATGTAGAATAGACCCCATGCACTCTCCCGCATGTCATAACAGGTGTCTAATGGAGGCAGAAGTCACAGTGACTCAGTGATTAGCATTCTAAACTCGCAAATGAATGGTGTGGGTTATAATCCAACCCTCAGATCAGCCTGTTCAGCTACCATGCTCTGTCATTGGGCAAGGAATTTTACTCCAATTATTTCAGTACTAAATGACCTACTTGTGTTGATGTATCGTAAATCACCAAACCAAGCCAAACCAAATCAAAACCAACCCATCCACTGATTTCTAGTTTTTAATACAGTATCTAAACATAACACAGTTTTTCTTCAAATATGTTCCCCAATCACGTTAACATTAGGGGATATAAGCCTGCTACCTTCCAAATCCAGCCCTACTAAAAAGACGACAATTTTTCTTTTCTGTCTATATCATATAGATTATTTCATAATAATTATCATATAGACTAGTTCATAATAATTATCATATAGACTAGTTCATAATAATTATCATATAGGCTAGTTCATAATAATTATCATATAGACTAGTTCATAATAATTATCATATAGACTAGTTCATAATAATTATCATATAGATTATTTCATAATAATTATCATATAGGCTAGTTCATAATAATTATCATATAGACTAGTTTATAATAATTATCATATAGACTAGTTCATAATAATTATCATATATTCTAGTTTATAATAATTATCATATAGACTATTTCATAATTATCATACACACTAGTTCATAATAATTATCATATTGACTAGTTTATAATAATTATCATATATTCTAGTTTATAATAATTATCATATAGACTAATTCATAATAATTATCATACAGACAAGTTCATAATAATTATCATATAGACTATTTCATAATAATTATCATATATTCTAGTTTATAATAATTATCATATAGATTATTTCATAATAATTATCATATAGACTAGTTCATAATAATTATCATCTATTCTAGTTTATAATAATTATCATACAGACTAGTTCATAATAATTATCGTATATTCTAGTTTATAATAATTATCATACAGACTATTTCATAATAATTATCATATAGACTAATTCATAATAATTATCATATATTCTGGTTTATAATAATTATCATTCAGACTATTTCATAATAATTATCATATATTCTAGTTTTTAATAATTATCATACAGACTAGTTCATAATAATTATCATACAGACTAGTTCATAATAATTATCAAATATTCTAGTTTATAATAATTATCATATAAACTATTTCATAATAATTATCATATAGACTATTTCATAATAATTATCATACAGACTAGTTCATAATAATTATCATATAGAATATTTCATAATAATTATCATACAGACTAGTTCATAATAATTATCATATAGACTAGTTCATAATAATTATCATATAGACTAGTTCATAATAATTATCATACAGACTAGTTCATAATATCATATAGACTAGTTCATAATAATTATCATATAGACTAGTTTTTAATAATTATCATATAGACTAGTTTATAATAATTATCATATAGACTAGTTCATAATAATTATCATATAGACTAGTTTATAAGAATTATCATATAGACTAGTTTTTAATAATTATCATATAGACTAGTTCATAATAATTATCATATAGACTAGTTCATAATAATTATCATATAGACTAGTTCATAATAATTATCATGTATTCTAGTTTATAATAATTATCATACAGACTAGTTCATAACGTTAATGTGATCGGGTAAGTATTTTTAGAGAAACATAATTTACTGGAAAAATTTGCTTTCTTGTGGCACAGTTTTAATTCCTGCATGGGACAAATTATAACTCTCTAACCTGTTTGATTATATTGGTATCAATCTATGTAAAAAGAAAATCATATTATCAAGTATACAAACATACAATGTTGAATCCAGGGATAAGCACATTTCTGTCTGTTGATATATAGGTCAATTTATAATTATTAATTTCTAAATATAAATTTAGTGGGTTTGTGCATTTAGCAGAATGTTAAAGCCCTTTCCTTCGACCTTGTTCCATCATCTTTAAGGGAAGAGTGCACGGACAGGTGGATTAGAGTGCTGATGCATGAGAGCTATAATAGGGGTGCCTTTTTTCACAGCATGGGTTAGATTCATGCTTGGAACAAATTATATATATATATATATATATATATATATATATATATATAATATATATATATATATATATATATATATATATATATAGATAGATAGATAGATAGATAGATATATATATACAGGGATTTACAAATCCGCTTGCCCAACTCCCAGAACAAGCTCCAATTCAGCTTGGGCAAGCTCAAGTTTCCAAGGTAATTGCCTGCATGCAAGTCCAAAAAATTGAGAGAGAGACCGACAGACAGAGGGACAGAGGGAGAAAGGGGTCATGTTCTGTTTATAATGCTTTAAGTTCTGCAAGTTTTATACCCTGTGATCTTGCCACAGTACATATATCAGCACCTTTATTTAGCGTTTCTATGTACCACGTTCTTCTGTTACATAACTGGCCACAGTTAATTTCATGTATCGTATGTCATTTTCATGTTGCAGTCAGTGTCAAGGTCGGTCTAAGATTTTCTTGCACAGACATGATGTAAATATTTACTAATTAAAGCGAGTTTGACAAATAAGGAATAAATATGTATATTTTAACTTTTCAGTTACATTTTAATCATAATATTTGTACCCATCCAGGATTCACCGACTTTCAGGTCCTAACTTAGCCCTGGGCAGTTTGTGAGCTTGATGACTCTAAACAATTGGCTTGTCATAGATTGTTTTGATGCATGTTGCTGATTTTGAGGTGAATAGGTGGTAATTGTTAATAACATAACTCATGAGATGAATTTGACAGGTGTGGTTGGAAATAAAAGGCACTTGTCTCTAACAATTAAGCACCAGGAGGATTTCATTAAAAGCAAGATTGATGTACCACACACAAGCGGTGTTTATGATCTGTTGTTTATGTGATAATTACAGGAGACCGATACATACTTACTGCTTGGCAAACTATTAAATGTTCTCAATCTCAATAGTTGGCGTGTCAACTATTTTGATGCATGTTGCTGATTTCAAGGTGACAAGATGATAATTGTTAAGTAAATGGATAAACTAAGTGTTCACAAATTCTTCAGTTGTGAGTATAAATAAATCGTTACAACAGTCTAGCTTTCATTATTGTTGATGATAAAAAGAAAATACAAGTTAAATAAATATAATGCGATTTCCTTAAAATATCCCATATTTTATTTTACCTTAATTTTTTTTACTCATGTTGGGATATTATGTTTGGGGCAAGGTCAGATTCCCCAAGGGCAAGTTATATATATATATATATATATATATATATATATATATATATATATATATATATATATATATATATATATATATATACACACACACACACACACACACCACCTTGGGCGCAGGCACTTTCCAGATGGGGAGTTTAGCTGGGTCCATCTCCCTATCTAGACTCAAGGTTTTGGAACTGAATGCACTGACATTAGTTACATGCTGATCTTTTTTCAGCAGCGGTTGTGAGATACCATTGTCAAGAGATTGAGACACGCACTTTTGATGTCTATAATTCCCTCTTCAGAGTGTATTCATCTCTGTAGGGATGTTGCCTTGGAGACATCAAAGTTTTTGCTGGATCGCAGCAAAAGCCTTTTGCAGGTAATCACTCCTGATGTGGAAATGTTATTCAGAGGGCCAATCCCTACAGCAGTGTTGCACATTGAATGTAGGCTTGCGGGTTTTCCGCAATTTTTTGTCCTATGTCCCCCAAATCTTGACCCTGTGTGCCCCCCTGGGCACATTAAACAGGAAAAATAAAAAAATAAGCCTCTAAGTTTTCATTATCTGTTGGCACTAGCAATGGCCATACTCGTGACAGGTGATAAAATCTGTAAGATGGCAATGAATATCTATTTTAAAACAATGGATCTGGCAATGAAATCATTCAAGTTGTGTAGTAAACGGCTAAGTTGCAATGTAAAGTGTTTGATGGCCATTAGTGTAGCTTATTTTTGAAGTTAAATCACCCCTATGGTCAGGAAGATTTAATTTATTTTGAGGTTAAAATAATGATAAAAGAGACTAAATTTATGCAAATACACAATGTTTCATTTAATATACGATTTGTTAGTTTGGAAAGAAAAGTAATTCAGTAAACATAGGTATTTATTATAAATGCTGGTAGATAATGAGTGTACTCATAAATTAAATGAGAGCAAGATCCGGAATAAAAAATTCCATGGTGCAGCTCATTTCAGGTTAACCAGATATTAAAATATGTTAATAGGAGTTACTTGAGCACATGATACAACTTTTAGTGCAATAATGTAAGTGTCCATATGATAGTACAGTGCAGACCACAAAGTTAAGGTGGCAAAACTGTCTAAACAAATAAGATTATTTCATTTTTATAGCACCATTAGTGCATTATGTATTATTATTTTCCTTTGTCCCTCTGAAATGTTGTTTGTCCCCCAAATTTTGAGGGTAGGGGATGCAGTGTCCCCTGCCCTTGAGATCCTATGTATAACACTGCTACAGTGACCTCACAAAATTGGAGGTATTAGCAACACCGGTCCCTGGCCATGGTACCAGACCTGACTAAACTGGTCCTCAACTCCCCCACCTAAATGTTTTAAAAATGAAACAATTTGAAGCGAAATCAGTCCCATTTTAAAACCCCTTTCCACCTGTCGTTCTCACAATGATGTGGCAGGAAGGGCCATGGGAGGAAGTCTGTTGACCCCTTTCCCTTTCTCTAAGGTGGGAGGTAATTGTATTTAAGGAGTCATACCCTCTCTAGCCAAGTCCTCCGCTTCCCAGTGTCCCAATAGGTGCCAAATTAAGCCTTTTTGTAGAGGCTTGGTTGAACCTCTTGGGTGATACGGGGGTCGTTTCCATAATAAGGGAGGGCTACCGGCTTAACTTCCTGACCCTCTACCTCTTTCACAACAGCCCGCAGATTTTACACTCTCATGCTTGGCTAATCTCAAGTGATCTATCCACCAGACCAAGTTTTCGAGCAAAGTTACCGAGTGTATCATTTAGGCCAAGCAACGTTCCATGTCCAGTGTCTATGATGCAAAGTGAAGAATCTTTTACAATTGGTGCGGTAGGAAATGCATTAATCCTAGCTGTCCCTCTTTGAGCGTAGTGGCTGATTTTTTCCCTGTCCTTTCTGAAGAGAAACAATGCTTGGTTTCTACTATCAAGGGCTATAGGACAGCCCTATCAAGCACATTCAAGTTTTCAAAGGCCAGACACTAGTTCGGATTTTCACATCGCCGACCTTATAAGGTATTTTGAGCTGCAGAGACCAGTGTCTTGCTCACTTATGCCACAATGGAACCTCTAGTGTGTCTTATTGTCATTAACTAAAACCCCCTATGAGCCTTTGGGTCAAGCTTCCTTCGAGAATCTAACCTCACGACTTTTCTTTCTCTCCTTGAGACAAACGAATGAGCTTCATGCCCTATGTATTGAAGAAGGTTGTCTAAGGTTCAGTGGTAATTATGAGTCAGTATCTTTCCATAGCCAACCTGGTTGCTTAGCCAAAAACCAGCTACCTTCATTAGCTCCACTCCATTTCGAGATCCCATTCTCACTCATATCTTTGCGGGGCATGATCAAGATTGACCTTTATGCCCAGTTAGAGCATTAAGATTCTATTTGGTTGCATTAAAAAGGAAAAGAAAGGGTATAAAGCATCTTATCCTCCCCCTTAAAGGGCTCTGCTGACATTTCAGTTTCTGCTATTTCTAGGTGGATTTTAAAACGACCAAAAGAGCTCATCAATCCCTGACCGACAGGGATCTTTCATTAAAATGATGATTAAATCCCATGAGGTCTGAGCCATCGCTACCTCTTGGGCCTATCAAACTCATTCATCATTGGAAAATGTTATGAAGGCTGTGTTTTTGGCGATCACACAGGACCTTCTCCTTCTACCTTCATTCTGTGGTTCACCAAAAGTGAAGGCATTTATTTTCCAGGGCCCATGGTTTTGGCACAAAAAGTAGCCGAAACAGATACTAACTTGCAGTAGTGGACATTCCTACAGTAAGGATGAGTATACCCTTGTTTATACCAGTTCTTCAGGCCATCAGCCCCCAACCACACTGACAAATTCAGCTATGTAGTACAGACAGGTAACGCATTACTGATATTTAAATGTTGTTTGGGGGGTAAACTAATTTAAATAATGTAATATTTACTTGTCAGTATTGTCAGATTTCCTCCTCCCACCCCCAGCTCTGAAGTCTCATGAATAGTCTATTCATGAAAAAAGATGAAGTCTACAGCACATGCGCCAGTAACTTGGGTAGCAGACGGGCCTGTGTTATATTCTGGTTTCTTCGCAGAATTCTCTGTGGATTTTCTTCCAGAGGAGGATGAATTCTTATTATATGGATGAGGGTAATTTGTCCAAGAATAATCAAGCTATGCAATACAGACAGGTAAGTATTACATTATTAAAATCAGTTTTACCCTCCTTCCAAAAAACAAAAAAAAAACAAAAAGAAAACCTACATTCATCTGTGTGCTTCACTATAGGGTTGAACACTCATCTTTCAGAACTGATCAGGTATTATGAGCTCCAGACACCAGTCTCACACTCATTAATGCTGAGGTGTGTTTTTTGGTCATTATCTAGCCTCCTTATGAACCTTTGAGTGTAGCTTCCTTTGAGTACCTTACCCTTAAACAATCTTTTGCCTCTCCTAAGCATTGGGGAGGAATGAAATTCATGCTTTGTCAGTGGAAAAGGGTTGTTTACACTTAAGTTGTTTCAATGATTCTGTCTCTCCTCTATGCCAACCGGAATTTCTGACCACGAATCAGCTACATTTGATAGCTCCTGATCCTGTTGAAATCTTCAGTCTCAATTGTATATGTGCTGGAGATGATCAAGATATACTGCCTAGCCCAGTTCGAGCTTTACGATTCTATCTGTCTAAATCAAAAGATAAAAGGGTCAGAAGTCTTTTTCTCCCTCTAAAAGGTACTTCTGATATTTTGGCAGTCACCATCTTGAGGTGGATTGCTCAGACCATTTAAAGAGCTTATCAGTCTCTCACATAGAGAGATATTGCTCATTCATGAAAATCAAAGTCCAAGAGATAGGGGCTAATGCTGCATCTTGGACTTTTTGGAATCCTTCCTCTTATGAACAATGCCTTCTGGCAATCTCATTTTCTCATCATTTTGCCTTCAATCAATGGTGCACCATAGTAAGGGTATTTATGCTGTGGGTTTAGTTGTATTGGCCCAAAAAATTGTCAAGCCATCCTCTAATCTGCAGAAGAACATGCTACTGACAACAGTGGTAAGTTCACTTGACAACTTACCTTAGGCCATCAACCTCCCACTGGGTGGCAAATTCAGTAATGTAATAATAGCAGGTGTTGTATTACCTTCAGCCTCAATCCAAGTCAGAGAAGAATGATATTCCAGTTGTTGGAAGTGAAGTAAGGTATGAGGCTGGGATTATGTTGTTTTTTTTATTCTGGACCTCCAGTTACTATTTGGATGAGGGAATAATGTTCTAGAACTGGGAACTGGCACCAGGAAAAGATATAGCAATGCAGTAATAGCAGGCAAGTATTAAATAATTAAAATTAGTTTTAACCCCCCCCCCCTATATTTGAAATGTGAAGCTAAAAACAGGCTGAAAACAATCTGGAAATTAATTCTCATTCCTGTAAGGGAGACTTATATAAAACAGATTAAATACCAGATTTTCTACATTTTTGGAATTAAAAGACACAGTCATTTTTTTTGTTGCCACTGCTGTAGTAACGTCAATAGTTTGTTGTGGTTTTGGTTAGTTTTTCATTTGCATGTATTTTCTTAGCCCCTTGATAGTTTCTCATCATAATTGCCATGAACAAAATATGAAGCTGCGCTGTTGTCAATAGCATGTTGTGCACCATGCTTGCCCCCTTTTGACCTTGGGGTCAAGGTGACAGTTGAAGAAAATTTTGGTTATGTTTTTCCATTTGTTCATATTTCCCAAGGTTGCATTCAAACAATTTGTGTTAAGGTTTTGGCCACAAAAAAAAAAAAAATTGCCTATATTGACTAAATCCTTGATGGATTTTGTTCACAATTAGAATGAATCATTATGAAGCAAAGACATTTAGTTTTGGGACATGCTCGCTCATCCCATTGACATTGGGGTCAAGGTCATGATCATTGAAACTTTGCATTAAGATCTGGATTAAAGTTTTGACATTCACTTACATTTTTGTAACCCCTTGATGGATTTTTTTATACTTGGTATATATAGATAAGTATGCATCTAAAACAATGAATTCTGCAACATCATCACTTGCTCCTTTGTCTGTGGGTTATGGTCAGTCATAGAAAATTTACATTAAGGTTTTGGTTAAAGTTTTTATTTGCTTTTTGCTAAACCCCTTGCTAGAATTTGTTCATTCTTGGAATGAATCATTATGAAGCTAAGTCCATTCATTTTGCAACATGCTCATTCAAACCTTTGACCTTGGTGTCAAGGTCTCATGATTTACATCAGTGTTTTGATTGTGGGCTTGACGTGCAGGCACTGGCCTTGTTTTTATCTATCAAAATTTTGAATGTATATTTTAAAGATTTTTAAAATTTTGTTACCATTATCTTTTAGTTTACATACCTTTTACAGAATTTTAATATTGTTACCTTTTATATATCATCTTCTAGTACTACATGTTTACATTTATTTGGAACACTTTGTCAGAAAACTCGGGGAAAAAAAAATTATAGTGCACTTTTTACAGCCAACTGAGGTAAAAAAATGTGGCAAAATAGTTTAGATAGTTGTTGCAACAAGTTAAAATGGAAAAGGAAAATGGCAGTTGAAAAGTTAAACACTGTCCGTACATGCAAGATGGGTGTAGATGGTGAAGTAATCCTTCTGTAGGTCACGTAAGTTTATTGCATAGCAAAATTTGCAACTTGTACTGGTCTTGAAAATAATGTTTTTTTCAGCCCTAAAACTTGTCATCTTCATCTTCAGGTCAATCTGGCTGATTTCTCTGATAATCAATGGGTTACTTGTTTCCAAGAGTCTGCAGAAACACTCCTGGGAAAAACAGCCACTGAACTGGGGCACCTCAGGGAATCTGTAAGTAAAATTGTGTAAGCCATAGAGCAGTGTATCACCAGCAAGCATTATATTATTTGTCTGTGATACAATATATATCAAAACTGTCGTTACTTTCACCCTAATTGTTAGCTCTACTGGTCATAGACCAGGAGAACTTGTGAGCTTATGGGATGGCCTGTTGTGCGTTGTCCATCTGTTGTTAGCACAAGTTTGTTATCGCTATTGCTCCTAAATTATACTGAGATTGTCATGAAACTTCACACACACATTCATCCCAAGGTCTGCTTGGTCCTAAATGAAAATGTTGCAGCTTGAACATCCAATATGGTAGCCACAGCAGCCATCTTGAAATTCTTGTTATCACTACTCCTCAAGAATGTATGGTCATATCAAAATGAGGTTTTCACTAAAAGACTTCTGATGATGTCTAGTTGGTCCCATATGAAAATGGTGCTAATACAACATCCAGTATGGCCACCATGGCAGCCATCTTGAAAATGTTGTTATTGCTACTCCTCCTGAACATATAGTCATATTGACATGGGGTTTTCACAAGAAGACTTTATATGGTGTATAGTTGGTACTTCTTAATGAAAAGGGTTCTGCAATGACATCCAATATGGCCATCACAGTGGCCATCTTGAAAATCTGATTGCTACTCCTCCAGAGTGGATGGTATATGAACATGGGGGTTTCACTAAAAGACTTCTTATGAGGTCTAGTTGGTGCTAAATGAAAATGGTGCCAATCTGATGTCCAATATGGCAGCCATCTTGAAAATCTTCTCCTCCTGAACAGTCATATCGACATAGGGTTTTGACTAGAAGTCTTATGTTGGTCCTAAATGAAAATGGTTCCACGTGGGTATCTGATATGGCCACTCCAGCCACCATCTTGTAAATCTTGTTGGTCCTAAATGAAAATTGTGCTGCCCAGACAGCCAGTATGGCAACCACAGTGGCCATCTTGAAAATGTTGTTATCGGTACTCAACCTGAATGGATGGTCGTATCAGCATTGGGTTTTCACAGGAAGACATCTTATGTTGTCTAGTTGGTCTTAAATAAAAACTCTGCCAATCTGATATCCAGTATCCAGAGGTCATCTTTAAAATTTGATTGCTACTTCTCCTAGATGGAAAGTCATATCAGTATGGGGTTTTCACCAGAAGACTTCTTATGATGTCTAATTGGTATTAAATGAAAATGGTGTTGATCTGACATTCAGTATGGCCACTGTGGCAGCCATTTTGAAAATCTTGATATTGCTACTCCTCTTAAATGGAATGTCTTATTACTAATTATGATATCTATTTGGTGCTGATTTGACCTCAAACTTTGAACATTTTGTCACAAATTCACCTGAATGGATGATCATATCAACATGGGGTTTTCACCAAAAGTCTTTTAATGATGTCCATTTTGTCCTAAATGACAGTGGTGCTGGTCTTACATCCAATATGGCTGCCACAATGGCTAATTTAAAAATCTTGTCGCTTGAGAATATCATAGATGGTTTCAAGACTCTGCAGTTAAAAAGAAGAAATGGTCTTGAATTCCTGGAAATTCTTTTTGGTCAGTAGAGCATCAATTCCTTTGAGGGACTCTTGTTTTATCTCCCCGACAAATAAATTTGAAGGCAATATAGCATTTTCCCCATTTGTTCATCTTTTGTTTCATTTGTGTGTCCATTCACTTGTTTGTTTGTTATACCTTCATTGTCCTTTTCCCTATTTCACCTACTGTATATACTCGCTTATAAGTCAATGTTTTTTTTTTACTAAAAATTCTATTAGTGCAGATTAGGGTTCGTCTTATAAACACAACATGCAAAAAGATTTGATAAATCTAGGGGTAATGTTGGAAACTCGAGATGTTTGCAGTACATACATAAAAATACTGTCAATTCAAATATTTTTATGTTTTCATGCGACTATTCCCATTCAGAACTGCATATATGGTATGCACTGTGTTTATATGTTTCATGGCAGTATTCATTACACAATACTGGTATCTACAGTTATTTTGATTTTAATAATTTGAAAATATTGCCGGTAAATTAAATACTACCTACTGTGGGTGTTTACTAGCAAGTGTATTGCTTCCATTTTCATACAAGTCTGAACAACCTGTATTTGTATTAATATTTATGTTTTGCTGTATAAGCACTGTGTTTGATGCAATACAAGTTTTGATTTAATTTGTATTTTCCTTTCCATAAGTCAGATTTAATTCCCAAGTGATATTTCCCAAGTTATCTGCCAGTGCACGTGGGCCGATAAACCCATGGCTTGTAAAGGCAGCACTCACTTTGTTTTCAGGTTGACAATTCTTTTGAACGAGCCATGAATTTAATACTTGTTCAGTGCCAAGTTGAGTTCTGCAACTTTCTGTGCATGTTTGACCATAATCCCTTAGCTTGTAAAGGCACCACCCTTTTTGTTTTCTCATGTGACAAACCTTTGATCGAACTGCGAGTTTGATACTTTTTCAGTGCCAAGTAACAGTGGTTATTTGAACTCCATGTGATCTTGCCGCACAATTGACACCTGTTCAATTGCATCCTTTAATAGATATCAAAGACTTTATGATCAAAGTCTTACTTACTTTCATAGCCCAAGCTCAGTCTTTACATAAGCACCTGCATATGACAGTAAAAACAAGGAATCGGAGTCTGACAATATTTACAATGACTAGATAATGACTATGCAGGATTTCAGAACTTTATCAAACAATGAAGATAAATTCTTGGACTTTGTACCAGATGACATTAGATACTGACATATAATGGATACTGTAAATCACAAAAATGTGGACTTAACTTTCATTGTTTATTTGTAAGACGTGTGGAATTAACATATTACGAGATATTTTGAATCAGATCAATCTGAATTAGTATTTTTATACTGCTATGTGACCTATAATTGAATTCATGGATTTATCATATAAATATATTTAAAATGTAAAGCATTATGGATTTCAATGGATTTTATTACACGAAGATGGACAAATTGTAAGTTGCCAATTTATTTGTGATATATTCCACTCAATAATATAATTGTATTTTACACTGGTTTTATCTTTATTTTTCCTATCTATATATCTATTTATCCAGTTTGGCTTGTTCATTTTTCCAATGTGCAACTCTGACTCACCAAAGACAAGTCACCCCTTCAGACAGATCTGATTTGCAAAATACACCCCGACTTATAGGAGGGTCAAAGAGAAATTGGCTTTTTTCAGCCGTAAAAATAAAGGGGGGGGGGGGGTCGACTTATAGTTGAGTAAACTTATAATTGAGTATATACGGTACACTCAGTAAAGTTGTTACGAGGATACATCATAAGAAGAGTAAATCCGCCATATGAGAAGTCAGTCACTGTAATCTAATTTTAATGCTTGAGTTACTTTTGTATTTTCAGCTATTTGTTACATCCTCAGTATCTTTTCCCCTTTTTCACCTATACTCATGAAATTTTATAGATGCATCTCGGCTTGAGTTAACTCAACTTCAACAAAGTAGTGACCCAATTTTCATGCTTGAGTGACTTTTGTATTAGCTGTTTGTTATATGCTCAATATGTTAGACCCTATTTTGCCTACACGTGAAAATTGGTATCTGGATGCATCATGAGGTCATTAGTACTACCATGTCAAATCTAGGTCAGTGTGACCTAATTTTCATGATTGAGTGACTTTATCATTTTCAGCTATTCACTACACTCAATATTTTGTACCAGATTTCACCTACACATGAAAATTGGTATGTGGATGCATCTCAGCAAGAGTGACTCAACCGTACAAAAAGTAGGTCACTGATTTTCAGGCTTGGGTGACTTTAGCATTTTCAGCTATCAATTCATGACACCCTCAATATCTTTGATTCCATTTAACCCACACATGAAAATTTTACATGTGAATGCATTTCAATGAGAGTAACTCATTCACACCAGAACTAGGTCACTGTGACTTAATTAAGATTGAAATTTGTATTTTCAACTATCCATGTTAAACCCTTAATATAATAAACTTGGCTCAGATTACCTTCACATGAAAACTGGTAGATGAATGCATCTCAAGGAGGGTAATTTGACCATACCAAAACTATGTCTATGTTTCTGTATTTTGAGCCATTTGTTTGTCACATCCTCTGTATCACTGGATTTATAATCCAAGGGCTGCGGGTTTGATACCCGCTCGGCCAACCTGGGTTGTCTGCCTTGGTGTGTCCTTGGAAAAGGCACATAGATTACATTTCTTCTGCATGGTATAGCCAATAATAATAGTGCTCAAAAGTGCCATTAAAATCCAACTAAGCAACAACCAAATGGACTCCTGTTGTTAAGGAGATTTGTTTTTATGAGTAAACAAAGAGCAGCTTTTTAAATATTTGAACTTAAAAACTGCTCACCAGACAGAAAACAACCTTTTTTTGGAGGTCTTCCTGTTTGTACAAATGGTGCTGATCTGCTATAAAATATGGCTGAAGATAATAAATGTAGAAAACCTTGTAAACAAAAAACTTATTATAACCAGTCAATAGAATTTGAAGTAATTTTCAGACAGAATGCATCCTACTAACCCAATTTTCTTGGCAACCTGTTCTTGCATTTGGCTTTCAGGCAGCTGTCATCCAGTTGAGCTATCTCAATCCCACTGAGGTGCTTGTTTGCATTATTTTGACTAGACACAAAATGCTAGAGAAACTTAAATTTTGTGGATGAATGATTCAATTTATCAACATACGAGGAAAATATTAAAATATCTATGGAGTAAAAATCTTACCATATCTTGAAATTATTTTCAGTCATAAGGTTTTAACCAAAGATGGGGGGGGGGAATAACAATGTAAGGTACATGACAACTATAGGTTCATATATGTTGCAAGTTATTTCTGAATGGCCTCTACATTTTAACATAAAATGTACTAAATTATTGTATGGCCCTTTGTCCTTCATCTTAGTGAGGTGATCTTGCATCTGATTGGCCAAGTTTGTTTACCCTCAAGCAGCTCTATTTCTGATCAGATTGTGATCAAACTTATAAGATATCTTATATCACTGGGATGTTGGATGAGATTCATAATGAGCAAGAACATATTCATGAGGTGTCTGATTGGTTGAGCTTGTTGCCACTCAAGAGATGTGAACAAAACTATAACTCTACAGAAATGCACTCTTAAAATAAAAAACCAAGAAAGCCAAAAGAAAGCATCCCCTGTATGGTTACTTAACACCCAGATGTCCCAAAATTGCAACAGATCATTTATCAGAAGCATTGGCACCAGATCAGATCTTCTGAAAGGCATATTTCAAGACATTCCTATGGTTGCATACAGTAGACCTGATACGCTTAAGAACCATCTAGTACATACCAAGGTAACTTAGGACATGACCATAGATGCAGGCACATACAGTTGCAAAGACAGGCACTGCCTAATCTGCAAGCATGCACCCCAGACCAAATCGTTCCAAAGTTCAGCTACAGAGTTAGCTTTGCTATCAATCAAAAGTTAGGATGTCAAGCCAGAAATGTAATCTACCTCCTGACATGCAAAATCTATGTCATCCAATATGTTGGTGAGACAGTTGATTTTCAGGAAACAAATGAATAATGAAAGAGGCACATTCACAGTAAAATCAGTGCAAAACTAGCCAATCCACCACAACTCAACTTGACATTGAATAGAGTTCCTTGAGACACTGCTGATTAAGTCTAACCCCAGGTGGAACAATAACGAATGCACACGTAAAAAATGATACTGGATTCTGCAACTGAGAAGTCATTGTGAATTTGGTCTATGTGAAAAAATATAACCTTCCCAATAAAATCTTGTCAATATTTCAGACAGCTATCAGTTTATGACCCATACATAAATCTTTGTGGCAATTTTTACAGATGTAAATATTGCTTTACTCTTTACATTCTCATGACCCATGTATATATTGCTTTACTCTGTACATGAAATTTTTTATTATTATTGCTATTATATCTTTTTGAATATCCTGCTTTAACATTCTCATGACCCATTTCCTTTACTACCTTTTCAACGTACGACTTGACTGGGAAGTTACTTTTAGTATATATTGCAGTTTCTGGTCTTAGATGGCACCGTTGAATATTTTTGATAAACTTTGGCTATTATTACCCCAACACAAAATAGACGTGTAGTTTACACTTTTTGATACTATTTTTATCTGTTTTTATCTGAATTTGTTCATTTCCACAGTCATTCAATCATTTAAATAATTCAGGTTTTCTCTAGGCTGGCTTTTGTGTTACATGATTTGCTTTTATAAGTTTTTTCACCTGATGAAGAGCTTGAATTGTAACTTTGCTTATACCAATTTTTATTGGTGTGTTTTATATATATATATATATATATATATATATATATATATATATATATATATATATATATATATACTCATTTTGGATGTTGTCTTTAAAAATATTATCCAACTTAATATTTGGTCTTTTTTTTTTTCAGAATGAAGCTGCTTTTGACCAAGTATTCCAAGATGCCCTTTTTAAATCTTTTATCGTCAAGCTTAGGGCAAAGGTGGAGACATACAATGTAAGTTTCAGTAACCTCCCTCTACATACACATGTACATGTCATGATAACAGATAATTTAATTTATTGGTACACCATTATATTGGTAACATTTGGTTTCCTTTGCAAAAAACATGGGCTCTAAAATTGGTTTCCTTTGCAAAAATCATGGGCTCTAAAATTGGTTTATCTTTAAACATGGGCTTTAAAAGTGGTTTATCTTTGCAAACATGGGCTCTGTTTTACATTATCATCAGGATCTATTGTAAAACTGAAAATTTAGGGGGAAAATGTAACCACCACTAGCCTGCTCCATTTGAAAAATGGGGTGAATTTTCTGAATACAGGAGGGATATAATGATGAAATTAGCATGAATCAAGGAATCACATATCCTAGAATAAATCTTGTATCAGAGTATCATAATTAATAGGAATAGCTAGTGATTATATTGTTAGCAGACTTGAGGGGAGGAAAGTGCAAGAGCTTTGGCATTTTCTGCATTTGTATCTGCTGTTTAAAGGTTCTAATATTATTATTTGTTATTTTGACTACCAGAGTCAGCTGCAGTTTGATTAAAATCGCGATCTACTTATAGTAAGTATATCTGACAGACACCAATAAATGTTTATGTTCCGCTGACTTTTGGAATTCTCAGCCCATTTTTTTCTAGCAGCCTATCAGAGTAAGTGTTGCATTTCATGTTAGGCAGAGTTATCATTAGAAATGATGTGTTCAGAATCAAGTTTTTCACTTTAATAAATGTGAAAGTTGTAATTTGTTCAGTGTAATGAAATGTCAGCAGAAAATGACCTCGTATTGGTGTCTATCAGATCTGCGTTATGTTGGAGATCTTGATTGTAATCCGATTGTAGTCAACTGAGAAATGGGTGTGTTTGTAAAGTTCCTGTTCTTGGAGCCAAGCATTAAAACTATCCCAGTATTCAAATGATTTGTGAAAGTGTTGAATAAAGAATTTTTGAAATGCATATATTTAGTTCTAGAGCTGTAGCAATATAACACTTTGTATTGAGAATATTGATATTTACATGGTGTGATACATTATATATTAACATAGTCCCCATATCATGATAAACACAACATGGAAATGTACTGTCTGTACCCACTTAGAATACATGGCAAGATGAAATTTATAATATTGTTTTTCAGATAGATGAAATTACTGACTTTGTAGACTGGTTTCAGTTTTCAAATTTTATTCTCTTCCATCAGGCTTTTCACAATATAATCCATATATTAAACTGTTTAGAGAGGAAGGACCAATTAATGATGAATTGTGATGTCAAAATCAATATAATCTTTAACTTTTACATGGGTTGTGATATGTATCATATTGAGATCTCTGTATTGTGATTCACATCATATTGTAATACCATTAATGATACATAACTCTTATGTGTCTAATAATACCATCATATTGGGACCTCAGTATTGAGATACACATCATATTGGGAATATCACGATACCCATATTGAGACTTATGTATTATTATAAACGTCATATTGGCACCTCTGTATCATGATACACAACTGTTATGTGTTTATTAATACCAGTAATTTCACAATTTGTTCTTTTTTAGAAATACTGCGGCATGAAAAGGGACAAATTTTACTTGAGTTTACTTTTGTGTTGTTTACAGGATGAAAGCCGCCTCAAGACTGTTTGTACAACAGCAAAACCTATCGACTGGCAGGAGCATGGGCATCGCTTGGTTGATGATATCAACAAGATGTTATCTGGTGCTTAATCTCTTTGAAAAAAAGATAATATCAGTGTTTCTTTTTTTTTTTTTTATACAACTCTTCGTTCAGTGTTTGTGTTCAGATGTGGTAGACTGCATATGTAATGATATCAAAGAGTCCATAAAATGATATTTCTTTATTCTAATATCATCATTACACAAAGCAGAAGTTCTGTAGGAGAGCAGAAAGGACGTTGGGATTAGTATTGAAATAACAGTATCTTGAAATGATTTGATTTTATGGGAGTTTAATATCTCCATGTGTATATACATGAATGTTTGACTGTACAAATATTGTCAAGTAAGGTAAAGGACTGGAAAGTAATATTAGCTTGCTTTTTGGCTTAGAGGGATTTTGAATCCCTCCATGTTTATGGTATAGTGTCCACCTTTTACCAAATATAGTATGTGTAACTAATAGCAAAGTGTATGGTCTTGCTTAAAATATTATGGATGGTCATATCAACATGGGGTTTTCATTAAAAGACTGCTTATGATGTCTAGTTGGTCCTAAATGAAAATGGTGCCGATCTGATGTCCAAATATGGCTACCATGGCAGCCATCCTGAAAATCTTGTTATCGCTACTCCTCCTGAATGCATTGTCATATCAACATGAGATTTTTCACTAAAAGACTTCTTATGCTCTCTAGTTGAACCTAAATGAAAATGGTGTTGATCTAATGTCTAATATGGCAGCCATCTTGAAAATCTTATTATCGCTACTCCTGAATGGATGGTCATATTAACATGGGGTTTTCTCTAAAGTCTTCTTATGATGTCTAGTTGGTCCTAAATGAAAATGGTGCCGAGTTGATGTCCAATATAGCCACCATGGCAGCCATCCTAAAAATCTTGTTATTGCTACTCCTCATACATGGATGGTCGTATCAACATGGGGTTTTCACTAAAAGACTTCTTATGATGACTAGCTGGTCCTAAATAAAAATGGTGTTAATCTGACATCGAATAGGGCTGCCATGGCAGCCATCTTAAAAATCTTGTAACAATTCTACTTGAATAGAAAAAGTCATATTGACATGGGGTTTTCACCTTCTTCTTGGGGTCCGGCTGTCCAAGTGGTCTAATGCGTTCGCCTTTACAGGTCACTGATATCTCACCTCGATCTGCATGGGTTCGAGTCTTGGCTCGACCAACATAGGTATGTGAGAAAGCTTGCCAGTAACTTTCCGTTGGTTAGTAGTTTTTCCTGGGGTTTTGCCAGATTCTTCTTCGACCAAATATTCTGGCTGCCATGTATAGCCTATCATGTGCTGAAAAATGGCGTTAAACCCATAAAAAATCAAATTAGAAGACTTCTTATGATATCCAGTTGGTCTCAGATGAAAATGGTGCCAATCTAATGTCCAATATGGTTGCCACAGCAGCCATCTTGAAAATGTTGTTATTGCTACTCATCCTGAATATAAATCATATGTTGAAAATATTGTTATCTCAACTCCTATCCAAATGGATGGCTATAACAACATGGGGTTTTCACCCATCGACTTCTTGTGATACCTAGGTGGTCTTAAATTAAAATGGGGCCACTTGCACTTCCAATATGACTGCCACGACAGTTGTCTTAAAAATCTTGTTGTCACCACTCCCCCCTAAATGGGTGCCCCGGGGGGCCGTGTGGTCTAATGTGCTAACCTTTACCGATCTCTGACATCTCACTTCTGTCCACATGGGTTTGAGTCTTGGGCTCGGCCGACATGGTTATGTGAGAAAGCTTGCCAGTAGCTTCCCGTTAATTCATGGTTCTTACCAGAATTTTCACGGGTTCTTCCTCCACCATATATACCGACCGCCATGTATTGCCTATTATGTGCTGAATAATTGTGTTAAAACCACCAGACCAAACCAAACCCCATGAATGGATAATCATTATGACAGGTTTTTCGCCAAGTCCTAAATAAAAATGGTGCCAGTGATACATCCAATATCGCTGCCACAGTGACTGTCTTAAAAATCTTGTTTTCACTGCTCTCCTGAATGGATGATCATTATGACGTGGAGTTTTCACCAAAAGACTTCTTATGATGTCTATTTTGTCTTAAGTGAAATGGTACCAAGCTGACATCCAATATATGTACCACAGCAACTAATTTGAAAATAATGTTATCGCTGAAGAATAGCAGAGATGGTTTCAACACTCGACAGTTAAAAGGAAGAATGGTCTTATCTGGAGTTCCTGGAAATTCTCTTTGCTCAGTATAGCACAAGTCTTTCAAGGGACTCTTGTTAAAAAAAACTGCCTTCCCTAGGTACCATGTATGTTCAAATGGAGCAGCCATTATGTTCTTCCATCTGATTTTGTTTTAAATAGCATTCAACCCTCCAATCCATCAGTATTTTTAATACTTTGATTTCTTGTATACTGTATTAATCTGCTCATCTTAAGAGTCTTCTTCAACATGAACATTATTCTGGAGAGCTTCGAAGACTTAATTTGATTGAATGCTTTAAAGCAATTTTTACAGTATCATGAAATTTTTTTCATTGGATATGGCAAGAATTTATATGCTAGATGCATGCAGTAGCATAGATATAAATGCTGTCAATCAGTTACATAACTTGTATATTATAAAAGGTTCTCTATAGATGTAACATTACAGTTATATGTAAATGTCTATATATAAAAATGTCTTACATGTGCAGTATGCATATATACATGTAATTAAATCATTTTTTTCAGCTGATTATATTGATTAGGTAATTCAGCCACTGTGCTTTTGTAAACAGTGTTGTCATTCTTAAAAATGGCCAAGTTGCTTCCAGTATTTCATTTTTCCACATCAGAAGTAACATTTTTTTTGTGTTAAGTGGAATGGTTTTACAAGAAGACGAATTCATTTTATGTGCAAAATGTCACAAAAATAAACAAGTTATAATAAAAGGCGGGTCAGTTATATGTCATTGTATATGTATGTGTGTGTGTGTGTGTGTGTGTGTGTATATGAAGTTTATTTTCTTTTACATATGCAGTATGTATATGTAAATGTAATTAAAATCATTGTGTTAGCTGATTATGTTGAGTAGATGATTCAGCCAGTGCTTTTGTAAACAATGTGGTCATTCTTAAAAATCACTGCATCAAGTTGCTTCCAAGATTTCATTATACAACATCAGAAGTAACATTTTTATTTTTGTTCAGTGGAAAAGTTTTATAAGAATATCCTCTTATATATGTACAAAATGTCACAAAAATAAACAAGTTATAATAAAAGGTGGGTCAATTATTATTTGCTTGCATGTACAAAGGATTCGTTCTATACCAGTTACAAAGTGGAAAAAAAGTTGTCTAGATTTCACTTTCATACAACCCAGAAGAACAAATGAGACCACCAGCCTAAGATTATTCCCCAAGGAGTATGGATTGATTTTGTGGTAGTGGTCACCTCATGGGAGGATGCAAAGTTACAGAAGGGTCAATTAATAGAATAAGCATCAAATCCAATATAAGCAATATAAATGCACAAGTAAAAGTTCTGTATACCTGTTTCTTGCAATGCAGAAGATACAAATGTGACCACCATCATAAAATTATACTCATGAGTACATGATGTAATGTTTTATTGTTATCTCCTTTCTAGTGGGTGTCGAGGTCATAGAGGTCACTAAGTATCTTGGGGATCAAATTCTGTGGTTTCATAGTGGGTTTTTTTTCACCTCCATGCACCATCTCGAGCTGGTTACCAGATAAAGCCTACATTTTTACAGCAGAAATTACAGCCATACTCAAATCCTTGAACAACATTGAAACCCAAAAAAAAAAAAAATTATTTTCATCATCTTTTTAAAAAAAACAAATTTAATCATCTTTTCAGATTTTCTTTATACACACTGAAAGTCTTGCAAAACTTAAATTCAACTTCCTGTTAATATCCCAGATCTTGGACAAATATGATTTGCTCATACAGTCTGGAAAAAGTATTCTGTACTGTTTGCTTCCTAGACACATTGGTTTTAAGGATAATGAAAGAACAGATAAAGCAGTCAATGCTGCCTACATTCACCTTTTTCTGAATGGAAGATTCCACTGACCTCAAATATTTCATAAATCAGCATGCTTTTCATACATGGCAAATTATGTGGAATTAAAACTCCACAAACAAGCTTCACAACATCAAACTAACCATTTGAGAGTGACATCCATCCTACAGAGCAAATCACGGAGATGGGGTGGTATTGTTCTGATTGCATATTGGACATGCATATCTGACTTGTGCATACCTCCTGAAGGGTGAACCTCAACCAGAGCGCATACCCAGACAGTGGAACACATTCTTGTTGAGTGTGTTGACTTTTACCATGTGGGACAGAAGTATTTTGTTGTGAACTCAATTAAGGAACAATATGAACATGTATCACCAAAGAAAATTTTGGACATTTCTTTTTGAGGGAATGCAGTTTACATGAAAAAATTTTACCATATGTTTTGGGGAGCAAGCATTTAAACTTTGTCTGGGGGTGGGGGCTGTGCTCTTTTTCTTTTTTCTTTTTGAAATATTTAGCCCCCAAATGGCTTGAAAAAAAATTCTTGCTCTGATTTGTAAAAAAAGGAACAAATAATATCCATTATATTTGTCGAAAAAAATAGCTCTCAGATTAAACAATAAAAAATATTCTGGTTTGATTTCAAAGAAAATCCCAGGTACCTCCTGCCCCACACTAAAAATTAAATAGTCCCCTAATGATATTACATATTTTTCCCTCTTCTTTTATTTTATATACCTTTTACAAAATTTCAACATCTTTAATCTTTATCTTTTTACTTGTAGTAATTCATGTTTACATTTATTTGGAAGGATTTATCTATGTTTTTGTGCATTTATTCATTAGTCCATTTTAAAAACTTTTAATTGTTGCCACACAGCCATTATTGAGTTGAGGTGCCATTAAATGCTAATATATACCACCATGCAAAGCACAAGACAAGAAGTGTGACCATTACCCCAGAAGTGTGTCATAGTGTTAAAATTTATGTTATGGTGGTCAGTTCCTATGGAGGTGTCAAGGTCACAGAGAGGTAATTCAGAACAAAGTGGCTCAGACCTTTAGCTTAACTAAGATGTGTAGTAAATAAGCTGCATTATATGGTAATTTTATCCACCAATATATAACCATAATTTTATTTTTATTACCTAAAAATATTTTCATTAAATTGCCCTGTAGATTCAACCACCCAGCCAGAGTCAGTGAAAAATGGAAGTGTTGGAGTAAACTCACAAGACTTTTGCACACTGGTGGCCTGATAGTGAACCCCTTTTATATGTAGCACAAGGGCATCCCATATGGGTTGCAAAGACTCTGGTAGCTTGATTTTAAACATCAGGACCACAATTCATTCACAGATGCCAAATTTGATGATGGATCATCCAATTGACAGACAGCTTATCACAATTGGACAGAACATCTCAAATTAACAATGTCGAGGCAAAAGAGGTTTCTAATGAATATTTTCTAAGCTGTTTTCTTTCTGGCCGACTGACTAATCTAACTGCATCAAGTGAATGAATACATGAAACAATATTTTCAGCACACTGGTCACATTTTTTGGCTAGGTAACCTATAAACAAAACCTTTGAAAACTAAACTAAATAAATGCAATGTCAACAAGAAAATTGGTTTTATGTCCCTATTTGCACATAATGACCTGTATATGACCTTGGCATCTCTTAAAAGATTATTTATGTCATTGAATATATGTTAGAAATTTCATCTAAAGACTAAATTTGAAATGTACCTTTGCATGCAAGTATAAGAGAATTTGGAGTATCAATAATTTGATTCAATTTGAACATGACCTTTAAATGACCTCAGAACCCTCAAAGAAAATGAACACCAACTTAATGAAGTAAGTACACATGATAAGAGAATCTTGACCAGTGTGGTCACTTTTTATAAAGTGGAACATATTATGTTGTGATGTCCATTCATCTGTTACCAATTTGGTTTCTTCAGAATAACTATAGTTGTTCACCAATTTCAGTCTCCATACTTTGTGGATGGCTTGCACTTGGGGTAAGGAAGAACCCTGTCAATTTGGGGCTCAAAAGTTTAAATGTCAAGGTCATTGTGACTGAAAGAAGGAAAACAGTTTCTGCACAGTAACTGGAGTACTTAGGTAATGAAGAAGGCTTTGATTTCTGGGTCAAAAGTTCAAAGGTCAAGGTCACTGAAAGAAGAAGAATGGTTTCTGTGCATAAATTTCAGTTATCTACATAGATGACTATTAAACATGGGGCGGTGTATAATGTGCCATTCATTGTACTCTTATTCTAATTTAGATATTCCATTCAAGAAAATGGAAACAGAATTTACATGCAATAGACAAAACGTGATAATTTGACAATACCCATACTTAATGACCTTGATATGACTTTAGCACCCACAGAGGGAATAGCTATGCATTTGAATGTAAGATAGAATTTTTTTTATGTACAAAAGTTGGAATTTCATTTTTAGCTCTGCTGGTCATGATCAAGATATCTTATGGGATGGTCTGTTGTCCATCAGTCCATTAGCACAAGTTTGTTATCGTTACTCATCCTAAACTACTTGGAGGATTGCCATGACACTTATATCGAGGAATCGTTTCATCCCTATATATGTGATACACTAGGATCTATCTGTAATACTGAGCTCAGCCTGGAAAACATTTCCCATTCTAGCCAAAAGTAATAACAGGTTGTGACTTAAGGTAACAAGGGGCCAGCGCACAAAAGTCATCCTGTGTTTTTCAAAAAAAAAAATTAAAAACAATAAAAAGTCAAATTTCTACTCTTTTCGGCCTGACCCTTTGTCACAGCCAAGTGAAGTACATCGTCTTTCACACCTCTCAGCAGCGGACAGAGCGAGAATCTCTCTGAAACGGAAGTTTTTTCTACCCCCATTTCAGGCTAAAGTTGTCAATAATGCCAGGGGAAAAAGCACTATCGTAAGTAGTAGTACTTAAAAAGCAGTTCTAAAACACCCAAAATGTTCCTGCTCCATTTTACCTGGGAGGGTGGGTGGTAGTTGTATTTGAGTTTGATACATGACACTTAAAGTAGCTGACCTATTTGCAATCTTCCATTTTCATAGCCATATGTCTGACAAGATTTGGACAAGATTTTGCATACAAGCCTTCATTGCCCATGCGATGCTTTTAACTAGATCTGGAAAAGATTTTGCATGTAAACTTCCATCATCCGGACCATTTTTTAAATCTGATCCACACAAAATTGTGCATGCAAGGATACATCATCGAAGCGATGCTTTCTACCACGTCTGGAAAAGAAATCGAATGTAAACTTCCTATGTGCGGACCAATTTTTTTATTCGATCCAGACAAAATTTGGCATGCAAGGCTATATCATCCAGGCGATGCTTTTGAACCACATCCGGAAAGAAAACGAATGTAATTTTCCAATGTGCGAACCAATTTTTTTACCTGATCCGCACAAGATTTTGGATTCAAGGCTACCTCATCCAGACGATGCTTTTTTACCACATCCAGAAAAGATATCGACAGTAAACTTCCAATGAGCAGACTAATGTTTTTATATGATCCGGTCAATATTTTGCATGCAAGGCTACATCATCAAGGCGATGCTTTTTTACCACACCCGGAAAGATGTTGAATGTAAACTTCCCATATGCGGATCAATTTCTTTATCTGATTCGGACAAGATTTTGCATGAAAGTCTATATCATTCGGATGATGCTTTTTTACCACATCTGGAAATGAGACGAACATAAACTTCCAATGTGCGGACCAATTTTTTTATCTGATCTGGACAATATTTTGCATGCAAGGCTATGTCATCCTGGTGATGCTTTTAACCACACCTGGAAAAGATATCACACATAAACTTCCATCATCCGGACCATATTTTTAATCGGATCCACACAAAATTGTGCATGCAAGGATACATCATTGAAGCGATGCTTTCAACCACATCTAGAAAAGAAATCGAATGTAAACTTCCTATGTGCGGACCAATTTTTTTATTCGATCCGGACAAAATTTGGCATGCAAGGCTATATCATCCAGGAGATGCTTTCTAACCACATCCGGAAAGAAATTGAATGTAATTTTCCAATGTGCGAACCAATTTTTTTACCTGATCCACACAAGATTTTGGATTCAAGGCTACCTCATCCGGGCGATGCTTTTTTACCACATCCAGAAAAGATATCAAACGTAAACTTCCAATGTGCGGACTAATTTTTTTATATGATCCGGTCAATATTTTGCATGCAAGGCTACATCATCAAGGCGATGCTTTTTTACCACACCCGGAAAGATGTTGAATGTAAACTTCCCATATGCGGATCAATTTCTTTATCTGATTCGGACAAGATTTTGCATGAAAGGCTATATCATTCGGATGATGCTTTTTTACCACATCTGGAAATGAGTCGAACATAAACTTCCAATGTGCGGACCAGTTTTTTTATCTGATCTGGACAATATTTTGCATGCAAGGCTATGTCATCCTGGTGATGTTTTTAACCACACCTGGAAAAGAAATCACACGTAAACTTCCATCATTCGAACCATTTTTTTAATCTGATCCACACAAAATTGTGCATGCAAGGATACATCATCGAAGCGATGTTTTCTACCACATCTGGAAAAGAAATCGAATGTAAACTTCCTATGTGTGGACCAATTTTTTTATTCGATCCAGACAAAATTTGGCATGCAAGGCTATATCATCCAGGCGATGCTTTTGAACCACATCCGGAAAGAAAACGAATGTAATTTTCCAATGTGCGAACCAATTTTTTTACCTGATCCGCACAAGATTTTGGATTCAAGGCTACCTCATCCGGACGATGCTTTTTACCACATCCAGAAAAGATATAGACAGTAAACTTCCAATGAGCAGACTAATGTTTTTATATGATCTGGTCAATATTTTGCATGCAAGGCTACATCATCAAGGCGATGCTTTTTTACCACACCCGGAAAGATGTTGAATGTAAACTTCCCATATGCAGATCAATTTCTTTATCTGATTCGGACAAGATTTTGCATGAAAGTCTATATCATTCGGATGATGCTTTTTTACCACATCTGGAAATAATTCGAACATAAACTTCCAATGTGCGGACCAGTTTTTTTTATCTGATCTGGACAATATTTTGCATGCAAGGCTATGTCATCCTGGTGATGTTTTTAACCACACCTGGAAAAGAAATCACACGTAAACTTCCATCATCCGAACCATTTTTTTAATCTGATCCACACAAAATTGTGCATGCAAGGATACATCATCGAAGCGATGTTTTCTACCACATCTGGAAAAGAAATCGAATGTAAACTTCCTATGTGCGGACCAATTTTTTTATTCGATTCAGACAAAATTTGGCATGCAAGGCTATATCATCCAGGCGATGCTTTTTAACCACATCCGGAAAGAAATCGAATGTAATTTTCCAATGTGCGAATGAATTTTTTTACCTGATCCGCACAAGATTTTGGATTCAAGGCTACCTCATCCGGGCAATGCTTTTTTACCACATCCAGAAAAGATATAGAACGTAAAGTTCCAATGTGCGGACTAATATTTTGCATGCAAGGCTATGTCATCCTGGTGATGCTTTTAACCACACCTGGAAAAGAAATCACACGTAAACTTCCATCATCCGGAGCATATGAGATAGGGGTGAAACCATACCCCTGTGACGCGTATCGATATGATTAACGATACACAGCCTACGATACGATACATTATAGATTCTCAGTTTAAAGAATAAGAGGGCAAACAACAAATAATTATTCATGACTGCTGAAGATTAAAGTAACTTATATAGGATAGATATCGTTTTGTATCGATTATTCATCTCTTGTATCGATACGTATATCGATATGGCAAAAGTATCAATACATCGATATATCGATGAATCGTTTCACCCCTATATGTGATACACTAGGATCTATCTGTAATACTGAGCTCAGCCTGGAAAACATTTCCCATTCTAGCCAAAAGTAATAACAGGTTGTGACTTAAGGTAACAAGGGGCCAGCGCACAAAAGTCATCCTGTGTTTTTCAAAAAAAAAAATTAAAAACAATAAAAAGTCAAATTTCTACTCTTTTCGGCCTGACCCTTTGTCACAGCCAAGTGAAGTACATCGTCTTTCACACCGCTCAGCAGCGGACAGAGTGAGAATCTCTCTGAAACAGAAGTTTTTTCTACCCCCATTTCAGGCTAAAGTTGTCAATAATGTCAAGGGAAAAAGCACTATCGTAAGTAGTAGTACTTAAAAAGCAGTTCTAACACACCGAAAATGTTCCTGCTCCATTTTACCTGGGAGGGTGGGTGGTAGTTGTATTTTGAGTTTGATACATGACACTTAAAGTAGCTGACCTATTTGCAATCTTCCATTTTCATAGCCATATGTCTGACAAGATTCGGACAAGATTTTGCATACAAGCCTTCATTGCCCATGCGATGCTTTTAACTAGTTCTGGAAAAGATTTCGCATGTAAACTTCCATCATCCGGACCATTTTTTTAATCTGATCCACACAAAATTGTGCATGCAAGGATACATCATCGAAGTGATGCTTTCAACCACATCTGGTAAAGAAATCGAATGTAAACTTCCTATGTGCAGACCAATTTTTTTATTCGATCCAGACAAAATTTGGCATGCAAGGCTATATCATCCAGGAGATGCTTTTTAACTACATCCGGAAAGAAATCGAATGTAATTCTCCAATGTGCGAAGCAATTTTTTTACCTGATCCGCACAAGATTTTGGATTCAAGGCTACCTCATCTGGGTGATGCTTTTTTACTACATCCAGAAAAGATATCGAACATCAACTTCCAATGTGTGGACTAATTTTTTATATGATCCGGTCAATATTTTGCATGCAAGGCTACATCATCAAGGCGATACTTTTTTACCACACCTGGAAAAATGTCGAATGTGAACTTCCCATATGCGGATCAATTTCTTTATCTGATCCGGACAAGATTTTGCATGAAAGTCTATATCATTCGGATGATGCTTTTTTACCACATCTGGAAATGAGTCGAACATAAACTTCCAATTTTATCTGATCTGGACAATATTTTGCCCACAAGGCTATGTTATCCTGGTGATGCTTTTAACCACACCTGGAAAAGAAATCACACGTAAACTTCCATCATCCGGAGCATATGTGATAGGGGTGAAACCATACACCTGTGCCGCGTATCGATACGATTAACGATACACAGCCTACCATACAATACATTATCGATTCTCAGTTTAAAGAATAAGAAGGCAAACGACAATGTGGTAAAAAAGCATTGCCCAGATGAGGTAGCCTTGAATCCAAAATCTTGTGCGGATCAGGTAAAAAAATTGGTTCGCACATTGGAAAATTACATTTGATTTCTTTCCGGATGCAGTTAAAAAGCATTGCCTGGATGATATAGCCTTGCATGCCAAATTTTGTCTGGATCGAATAAAAAAATTGGTCCGCACATAGGAAGTTTACATTTGACTTCTTTTCCAGATGTGATAGAAAGCATCGCTTCGATGATGTATCCTTGCATGCACAATTTTGTGTGGATCAGATTAAATAAATGGTCCGGATGATGGAAGTTTACATGCGAAATCTTTTCCAGATCTAGTTAAAAGCATCGCATGGGCAATGAAGGCTTGTATGCAAAATCTTGTCCGAATCTTGTCAGACATGTGGCTATGAAAATGGAAGATTGCAAATAGGTCAGCTACTTTAAGTGTCATGTATCAAATTCAAATACAACTACCACCCACCCTCCAAGGTAAAGTGGAGCAGGAACATTTTCGGTGTGTTAGAACTGCTTTCTAAGTACTACTACTTACGATAGTGCTTTTTCACCTGGCATTATTGACAACATTAGCCTGAAATGGGGGTAGAAAAAACTTCCGTTTCAGAGAGATTCTCGCTCTGTACGCTGCTGAGAGGTGTGAAAGACGATGTACTTCACTTGGTTGTGACAAAGGGTCAGGCCGAAAAGAGTAGAAATTTGACTTTTTTTATTTTTTTATATTTTTTTTTTTGAAAAACACATGATGACTTTTGTGCGCTGGCCCCTTGTTACCTTAAGTCACAACCTGTTATTACTTTTGGCTAGAATGGGAAATGTTTTCCAGGCTGAGCTCAGTATTACAGATAGATCCTAGTGTATCACATATAGGGGTGAAACGATTCATCGATATATCGATGTATTGATACGTTTGCCATATCGATATACGTATCGATACAAGAGATGAATAATCGATACAAAACGATATCTATCCTATATAAGTTACTTTAATCTTCAGCAGTCATGAATAATTATTTGTTGTTTGCCCTCTTATTCTTTGAACTGAGAATCTATAATGTATCGTATCGTAGGCTGTGTATCGTTAATCGTATCGATATATATATATAGACTTAATGTTTCTTTGTTTTCTTTTATCATTTTGGGATTGAATGTGTTCTTTATTACTTCAGTTTCAAGATCTCGTATTTCCTAAACAGATTTAATATTAAATAGTTTTAGTGATACAAATTCTTGCTCTTCTACCAGTATTTGAAATTTGAGTTGCTTGCTCTTCTGTAGGAGTTTTGGCTTCTAATGGTTGTAACACATGTGGAGGGATATAAGACATGTGTTCTTGTGCCTCTTTTCTAATTTTCTTTAATACTTTTGTAATTAGCCATAGAATTGTTTTAATTTACTCAGCCATTGGTTCTTCGTTAGTTATGCAACTTTCCGCTGAAACCCGCTTAAGTTTGATCTTTTTTTTCTTCCCGTTTTTAAGCCATTTTTCATCTATCTCTTTACGTTTCTGCATACTACTAACCTATTCAAAAACTCATCTATATTATTAAATTATATATATTTATTGCAACGTAATGTAAATTAAAAGTGATCGAAACCGTTGCGGTATCTTTCGGTGGTGTCTGTAGTCTTTCTATCAAACACAAAGAAACTATAAAGATTTTATGTCTCTTCCGTGTATATTGTTACGACTAGGGGTAATGTAACAAAAGAAAAGACTCAAAAAAGCTTTCAAGATTTAAACACAAATATTTAATTTCCTAAAATATTAAAATATTTCAACAAACAATCAAAGTGAAAGAATGAAAAATAACTTACAGTATAGAATATCCTTAAAAGTCCTAAATTGTTCTAAAAGTTCACTGATCCTGAAGTGAATCCAAATATTCCGAATGAAGTAGGTTCCGAATGAAACCTCCAAAGTGATGATGTATTAACAAGAATCAGTTATATCCAAGTGTTATTAAGTCCAAGTAATCGTCGTGAATATGGAATGTCACACAAGTTCTAGAAATGTTTCCGATAATTCCACGGAGCTGAATAATTCTTAAAGTTTAAGTAACAGTACTAAATCCAAAATGTACTGTATAATAATAATATCACTGAAGCAGAATACCACACACAAAATGAACCAATCTCGTTTATGACCTCACAGGCTGAACGTACTATGAAGGAATCACGAACGCTCCAATACATCTTATTATATAGCTTCTGACTGCGTAAATCAAAATAAAAACCCAATTATTCTACGTCTCAAACAAACACATCAGAATCGTGATCTTAAACTCTAATTTTTGGTCAAATGAATCACTCTTCTGAGATTACGAAATCTAGATCAGAAGTTCAAAAGTAGAAATTCTCACGCGCTAGTTCACGTGACATGACTCATGCTTAACCGACAATATTGATTTTCCCAAAACCAATGTACTGGGTCACATGTATCGTATATGTACTTTCTGCAAGACAACATCTGTTAGACTATTATGCAGAGATCATAAAACTATACCATTATTTAAAAACAAAATGATACATAATTCGGTAACAATATATTGACATATCATTGTTAGTCAACATTGCCGAGATAATGATCATCTGAAATTTTGGTGTATGTCTTTGTGATTCAATCCATTAAAAAGTACAAAACATTTTGTGTTTCGGCGGATGTATTTTGGCATCATAATAAATCTGAGTTAAATATACACAATTACAATTTTTATTACGGTTTAAACTAAAATATGATTTATTTTTATATAATCAAACACGATTATTTTATTTGTGTCGGTATCCAATTCTTGTATAGGAATACCAACATCGGGAGATAGTGTAGTTTGGATTTTTTGGCCAGTTTCTTATTCTGTAGTATCAAATAGTTCTTACAATATGGCATAGTTTTCCTGGCATTATTGATAGTATATAAAGTAAATGTATCATAATTAAGATATTTAAGTAATAGGTTCATTGATAAATTTGTTTTTCTTCCGCCTGTGGCCTCAACGATAAGGTAATGACAATCAGGCAACAAGAAATGGTGTTTAGTATATGTTTTTTCCTCTCTATTATCAACGTCAAAATTGATCATATCCATTATATAGATGTATTACATGACATTATTTAAGGTTGATCTTCATAACCATTTAGCTTGTAACGTTTAAGGTACCATTTCAATGGTTCCACATAATTTTTTGTAGACTGAAACCCTTTGATTTATCAAAAACATATTTGATTATCTGTTTGCTATCAGAATCATTATTTGAGTTTACGTTGGTAAGTAATTGCTTTACAAACCTGTGATTATATTTAAGCTTTGATTTCTTTTCATCAAGCTTCAAACTACAATTAATTCCAGTAGCTATAGCCAGGGTAATAGCTATTATCCTTACAAAAATAGGGATAATAGGTATTACATTAAAACTGAGAAAAATCATTATGCTTGGATCAAGAACATTTCCGGATTGTATATAGCAGCAGCAAAAAAGAAAATAAAAATATTTATGTAAAAAATGCCTTCGCGTTGTTAGCAGAGAAAAACTTATGGAAAATCATATTATTGATTGCAAAGGTATAAATTTAAAGTGTCAGTGGGTTGTGCTACCCAAGAATGGAGATAATAGCCTAAAATTTAAAGATTATAAAAATCAAAAGAAGGTACCATTTGTTATCTACGCTGATTTTTAGTAATCTGGACGATGAAATAAAATAAATAAGAAAGGCCTTTGAAAGGCTGGTGCCAATGAATATTACTGCAAATGATAAAACGGATTTTGAAAATGCAACTTTCTGCCACATCTGCAGCAAAACACTAGATGGCGATAAAGTAAGGGATCACTACCATATATGTTAGAAGTCAATCTGGTGTATCCCAATTGATTACATGACGGCCACAGTGATTATCTGTTGGCTCCAGAGAGGATGCAGGTCGAGAAAAAATGGCTGAATGAATACCAGGTAGCATTAGCCGATGAAATGGATAGCAAGTTTATTAATTGTGATAAGGTTGTTCCAGATTTAATGAATAAGAATAAATATGTTTCCCACTACCGCAATATAAAATTATATTTGGATCTAGGCATGAAAATAACAACAGTCCATTAGGTTTTGCAATTTAATCAGTCAAAATGGATGGCTCCATACATCCAGTTTAACACTGACCTGAGAAAACAATTTAGAACTGAATTTGAAAAAGATTTCTTCAAACTGATGAACAACAGCGTCTTCGGAAAAACGATGGAGAATCTGCAAAATAGAGTTAATGTTGAATTCGTCAGGGCTTCTGAAAAAGAAGAATTCAGAAGACTGTCAGCAGACCCAGGACTTGTATCAAGGAAAATATTTGATTTTCCGGCAATTTATTCTGTAAAGATAAAAATAATGCTAAACTGACCCATTTATATCAGGCAGTCTATTCTTGATCTAGTTCTTAATGTATGACTTCCATTATACTAATCTTAAAAAAAGAATATGGCGAAAATATGAATGTATTATGCACAGAAACGGATTGCTTGCTAATGGAATTTTAAACAAAAAATATTTACGATGACATGAAAAAGAACAGTTCGTATTATGACACAAGTGAATATCCTTTGTATAGTACATCTAATAAAAAAAGCCAGTGAGATAATTTGTTGGATTACGGCGTAAAATGTATTCGCTTGCGGTTGATGATAATTAATAAAGCAAAAGGCCATGACCGAGTATTAAAAAAGGAATTAAATCATGCACTTTAAAAAAAAATCATTATTTGAAGAAGTAGAGATGAAACTACATAAAGAGCGAAATCCACCACATGGGATAATACAAGATAACTAAAACAAGCCTGTCGCCGCTGGACACAAACGCACGCGCACACACACACACTGCATCAGGGAGAACGGAATCAATACTTATGCTTGTGGGATTTATACAATAAGATGCTAACCAGCGTTTTTCTGATGAAACCGTTAAGGATGAACATTCATTCTAAGTCCCGAAATCACCTCATAATGCACAACTATGGGGGCTGATGAGAAAAGCCACCATAGCCGCGATCTGGCTAATTATGCCAGCCTTTGTATTGTGAAAAGAGATTTGGGGCCGATTTTTTTCCTTAAGGTATTCATCTGCGACTCTCTAAAACACCATAAATATAGTTGAGTTTACCTTCTAAAATCATATTCACCTGTGACCTCCTAAACCACATAATTGCCTCAAAAAGCACGTCCCAAAAACAATTTACATCAAGTTGGTTACTAATTCCTTATACCTTATTCCCTATTGAATAAGGAATAAGTAACCAGTTACCGGTTCAATAAGGAATAAGTAACCAGTTACTGGTTCAAGAAGGAATAAGTAACCAGTTACCGGTTCAATAAGGAATAAGTAACCAGTTACCGGTTCAATAAGGAATAAGTAACCAGTTACTTATTCCCGATTCAAATATTTCCACATGGAGTTGGTTACTTATTCCTTATTCACACTGAGTTGGCTACTTATTCCTTATTCACGATTCAACAAGTAATAGGTTACCACTTGCTTATTTCCGATTAAATAATTCTACATCAAATTTGAACACTCTTCAGAGCATTTATAGCTAATATTCTAACCCAATTGGAAAAATACGAGTGTTCTTTCTGGTGCCAACTATATAAAGCTGGATACAGAGAGATCACCGATTACTTATTCCTTACTGAATCGGGAATAAGGAAAAAGGAATAAGTAACCAACTTGATTTCAGTCCAAAAACATTCATTCTAGGCAACATGAAACACTATAAATAACGTGGGCGCACGTCCAAAAAGCATATTCATTCTAGGGCACAAAAGCACTGTAAACACCGTCAAATCCACGTTCAAAAACCATATTCATTAGAGGATATCTAAAACACTATAAACAAAATAGAGGACACGTCCGAAAAGCATATTCATTAGAGGATATCTAAAACACTATAAACCCCATAGAGCACACGTCCGAAAAGCATATTCATTCTAGGGCATCTAAAATATTATAAATACAGTCCAACACACGTCCGAAAACCATATTCATTCTAGGACATCTAAATAATATAAACACCGTCAAACATACGTCCGAAAATCATATTCATTCTAGGACACACGACCGGAAAGCATACTCATTCTAGGACACACGACCGAAAAGCATACTCATTCTAGGACATCTAAACAATATAAACACCGTCAAACATACGTCCGAAAATCATATTCATTCTGGGACACACGACCGGAAAGCATACTCATTCTAGGACATCTTAAATACTATAAGTATCATCAAATGAACCTTTTCCATGCATATCGTTATTGATCTAAGAAAACAGTATAAGTACCATATTTAAACTCCCGAACAACACTATAAACAACATATTTTAAACACCACAAGAAACAAACACACCATCAAATTAACCCAAACCGCGAAGAAAAGCGCTCCAGAATATATATTTTGTCCCCTACTTATGCATTTTAAGTTTAATCATTTGGTACTGAATGCTTATCGTTCTTTTCCTTTTGTTAGGCTTTATCTTTCTGTTTTTTTTTTATAATTCTTTATATTTACATTATTTGAATTTTTCATTTAATGGACAACATATAGCCAGTACTGTGCTAACATGCCTGTAAACCCTACTACTACTACTAATTCTACTACTACTACTACGCTCTCAAGTGTTCTTCTAATGCTTTATAATATTGGGTGATTAAAACAGGAATGCTTAAAAGACCTTTCTTCCTCATATAGCAATATAGCAACTTTTGGATTACATTTCTACGAACAGTTAAAATATCAATCAATGTAGAACATTCCAGATTGTCTTTTTTACTTAATACTTCCTTCCGTTTCAAAAACGTTCAGTAAGTTCATTTTTTACAATTATTTTTATTTTCGAAAATTTAATTGTTTTGCAAATTTATTGGTTTCGTTTGGGCGACAAGTAAATGAATAACACGAAAATAAGAAAAGACATTTATGTGGGAAGATAGAATTTAATGGAAATGTTTTATCGCAGTTCTACAGATGTGTATCCTTTACTTAAAGTAGAAATCACTTACAAATAAGGTGAAATTCTTTGAAAGTTTAAATTGATTTTAATAATCTTACTAATTTTAAGTGTAATGAAAGGGAAAATTTCAAAATTGGGGTTTGCATATTACACACATTACACGTAACTGTAACATGTACATCTATACTGTTTATTGTATGTCTGACGTATGTAGTCTTTAAACAAATGTGTTTACCCGAGTTGATATCCAGCTGCTGCTGCTGCTGCTAGTGATGATGAAGATGATTATTATAATGATGTACCACCAAATAACATTTTTGAAATTTGTTAAGGAATGCGGTTAATATAACAAATTTGAACCCTATATTTTTAAGGAAATGCGGTTAATATAACAAATGTGGACCCTATATTTTTAAGGGAATGCGATTAATATAGCAACTTTGGACTCTATATTTTTAAGGATTTTATATTTTTCTTTTTACCTCTACCTTATATTTTATATAGCTTTTGCAAAATTCTAACATCTTTACCTTTTATCTTTCCTCTTGGTGTACTACACTGTATGCTTATTTGGAAAGGTTTATCTTCCGATGGTTTTGCTTTTTGCATTTCTTTATCTTTACATTCTTAGAATTTACCTTTAATCGGCACCATATAACCAGTATTGTTCTGACGCATACATACATACATACATACATACATACATACATACATACATACATACATACATACTATTATCAAGAATGATGAAGAATGTTGTTGTTCTTTTTTTTTACATCGGATAGAATATAGTGTTGAAGGTGACAATATAGCAGCCAAATTCATTATAAACTTGATTACTCCTGAGTCAATGATCATGGAGCTCTATTTCCCCCCCCCCCCCAACTCTTTATGACACCATTTGAATAACCTTTAATAGAGTTGAAGGTGGGTCTTTATTTAGAATGCCTGATTGGTCCATTTAAATGTTGTCCCGTATGTATGGATCAGCAGATAAAATAGCAATCAACTTATCAAATTTGCACAATATTTCTTAGGATGTAATGGAGGCACGCTTCAAAGTATGATAGCCCAAAACTTATTCCCCAAAAATGTGCAGTGAAACCTTTTTGTTTCCTGATCCAAATGACTTTAAATATGACATTCTGAAGAATAATATTCTACAAAATTTAATATCTAAGTAACATAAAAATAGCATATTTGTTTCAGAAAAACTTGACTGAAAAGATAACAAAGACATAGATGGCGGCGGTAGATTCAAATACGTAGGAATCCTTCGAAATACGTAAGAGTAATCGGCCTTAGAAGCCTAATAAAAAATTTGACAACTGTATCTCATAAATGGCACACAACGTTTGCAAAGAATGTCCAAAGATAATTACATTGTAGGCTTACTAGTGGCTTGTCTTTTGGCATGGCCTGTCGCTGTTATGTATTGGAAAAGAAGCTACGAAACTGGAATCGATTACATCAATGGTACTGAATATACTGTGACCGACGATTTTGCCAACACAAAATACAAAGCATACTATCACGTTTTTTAAAAATACTTTTTGTTAACAGAGCATCATTAATGACTCTAACCATTATCTACAATCTGATCGGAAAGCCAGTTCTTTGTATGACGAAAACAAGTTTCAGAATGAATTAGTCACAGTCCTCGTAAAACGACACATTAAGAACACAAACGAATGCATTTTTTAAAATTTTTTTATAGTTCAGGGTATATCCGAAAACGAGACTCAAATAACAAATCAAAAGACGAAAATGTAAAAGAAAGCAGAGAGACTTGTTCCCTTCACCTGACCCAAAGGCAACAAGAGGGGGAGAATATTTGGGTTTTGGAATGAAAGAGTATAGTCCAGTAAAGTTATGTGCAGATTAAAGATGAATTAAGAACAAACTGCATAAAACAATAATTATTACTCGTGTTTTGTTCATCATCACACATGTATTGTTCACCAGCTTTCTTCCACATTTCACTTTTCGCATTACAGCTTTGCTTGATAAAACCTTTCTACCAAACCTATCATATCGAGGTATTGCGGCCTACCAGACTTTTAGATGGACCTTCTCTATCAACAGTATTGCCAATCCAATCATCTGTAGATTCTGTGACAGGTGATTTGTGGAAGAAATCCAGGGATTTTACAGGTCTCTTTCTGGCAGTTGCGTTACTAGGAAATACAAAATTGTATGCTGGGTTCTTGATAATAATATGCAAACTTCAGGTGTGTATAGAGTCGCACGTGTTTAAAATAAAGCATATGGATATACCGTGAAAGGCAAAATTGAACGAAAACAAGGAAGAGATAACGGAATACTGAATTATGAATCGTCCAAGAAAAGCTGTTTCCCGTTGAACACTATACTTGCTACGATGTCGTACCCTCTACATAGTCGAGGCTATTAAGTGATCGATACATATTTTGACAGTCTTTTTATTATGAATAATAACATGTGAAAGTAATGGAATAACTGGCATTTCAAGTGTAGAGTCGATTACTATAAGTTTTAACATCAAGCGATTCTTGAATATATACTGTTCTTCATATTCTATCATTACATTCATTCTGGACAAATTTCAAAAATAATGTACTTAGTTCATCTATTATTTCTTTAGATGGATTTGGTAAATATAGAATCAGAAGGTTAAACTTAAATAACACAAAACTTTTCACAACTACTATTTTTCCAAACGGTTATAGCACGCTTTTGGAGTCAATGAATTCTTTGTATCAGAAATGTTATCTTTGTAATTAATTTCAGATATTTCCTTAAGATTTTGTTGAGAATTTATGCCAAGCAGTGAGAAAATCCATGTTTTCCGATTTGAAGAATATTCTGAACACAATTTATCTGTATTGTTCTTATTTTGCCAAACCATATTGCTTTCATCTTTTCAATGTTAATACAGAGGCCGGAGATGCTTGTAATGATTTTTGGGATGCATCAAGACTCAATGAAGTATCATCTGCATATTGTTATGCGACATATACAGTATCCTTAATCTTAATACCTTTTAACTTTTAAAAGACACAGAGTATGCAAAGTCAGTGAAAAATACGATAGAAAATATTATTAAAGAATATACTTGAGCTGTATATGCATTTGAAAATATAAGCAGCGTTCCTGGATCTCAAATACAGTTTGTAATAGATGATTAATTATTGTATGAGTTTTTTTTTTTTTCTAATGGAAATTCGAGAGATTACTTTATCATATGCATTATATTGAAAAAAAAAAGAAATTAATAAAAAAACACAAAGATCCGATTGACGAAATAAATAAATTAGAAAAACAACAGGAGTGTCATATAGGTGATATTGATAAATTAAAAAAGGAGTTAAAATGGATTGGGGACAAAACGTTAGAAGGAATAAAGAGAGGGTCAAAAGTCATATGGATTGTAGAAGGGGAAAAAGGAACAAACTAATTTTGTAAGCTTCAAAATACAAATTTTGTATCCATACTAATCACAATAGACTATGACTATATTTTGAATGAAACTAAATCTTATTAGAATTTATACAAATTAAACGGAGTTGATGATGTTAATATATATAATCTTTTTAATCTGTTAACGATACCTAACCTTACCAAATATGATGGAAAAAATTATATTGAGGAAATAATTACTTAGAATTATTTATGGAGGAGTTTAAAAAAATAAAAGCCCTGGTTCTCATGGATTTACGTTTCTTTCTCGAGATCTCAGTCACTTTCTACTTAGATATATTAATTGCAGCTTTGGTAAGGGTGAACTAACTACTACTCAGAAAGAAGGAACAATAACTTGCATTTTTATTTTAAAAAGTTGGAAGCAGATATTAGATAACTGGAGGCCAATTTTACCTTTGATTACTTCATATGAACTTGCATCAGCAATTATTGTAAACAGAATTTAAACATTCTTACCAAAACCGATTAATACTGGTCAAACGGGTTTCGTGGCTGACAGGTATATTGGGGAAACGAATAGAATTATTTGTGATACAATGCAATATGTGGAAGACAGAGACACCCCTGGTATTCTCGTTCTTATATAATTTGTAAAAGCGTTTGATTCACTTCTATGGAAATTTTATATATAAAGTTCTAACATTTTTTATTTGGTTCATCCATTAAATATGGGTTTCCACCTTGTATATAAAGGTATTAATCCTGTGTGATAAAAAAATGGACAAGTGTCCAGTTGGTTCCCTATCAAGCGTGGTAGTCGACAATGGGATCCTCTTTCTTCATATATTTGTATTATATGTGACGAAATTCTGGTACACATGATTAGGTATTCTCTATTAATATTTTAGTTTGGTACAAACAAAAATACACCATTTCTTGTTGACCTTGCCCCGACAAGATAACATGTTGCGCCATGAAAGCTTTCGTGTTACACCCCTAATCATCCATCCTAATCATCGTCGGTAACCTCTTGAATTCGAAGCTTTTTGAGAGAGAGAGAGAGAGAAAAAGAGAGAGAGAGAGAAACAAAATACTCGGGTAGCCAGTTGGAAGGTGGACGGCGCTCATTCAGAACTTGAGTCAAATTTTCAAGTGTTCGTTGAAATATCTGTTAGTCCTATGGGTTTACATTTTTTTAAATATGAATACATGCTTTTGTTTGTATATATCTTTGAACAGTGTATGCTAAATTAGAATGGCACAGAATGACCTGCTACACAGAAATGACTTTGTGTTACAAGTTTCTTTCTTTTAACCATACAGCATGCTTGTCCTCCGTTTCATGCATCTGCACTGCGTGGCCTTTGCCTTTTCAAGTGGATACCATGATGGTTAAATGACAAATCTAATACGTAATTGACAACGAAATTTTGATTTTTAAAAAAATCTGTATAAAGTATCAGGGGAGAGGGAAATTGTAATATTTAAAGTTTTCATCATCATCTGGAAGGACAGTATAAGGTTGATGAAAAATCCAGAAACTCGATATCAAATAGAGTGAAGAAAATCATATTTGTTGCGATTGTCATTTCAATCGAGTTATGCAATTTTTATTCCACCAACATTTATATGAATAAGTTCTTTTTAACTTCTTATTAATCATTAAAATATCTAAAACGATGAAAAAAGTGGTGCATGCAAAATAAAAAGAAAACATTTATGAAAACGTACGCTCTGCACATTGCGGTTAAAATCGGCGTCATTGGTTATTCTCTTAGTCTTTATTTTTCTGGACGTTATTATTATTATTACAGTATTGTTGTTGGTGGTGGATCTGATGATGATGATGATGATAATGGTTATGATACATGAAGTGTTTCTCCTGCTGTTCTTGTTCTTACTGTTGTAATACTGATACTGTAAGACTGTTTTGTTATTGTTGTTGTCGTTGGTGTTATTCTTATTGTTTTTCTTGTTGTTGTTTTTTTTTTATCACCTAAATGCAAATACTGTGGTTTAATGTCAGATTAATGTCAGTCGCACGTGTATATATTGACTATATGGTGACAGGCAAATAATTATTTTATGAGCTACGGAACCAGCCTATCTGTGGTAGTATATTAAATATCGCATTTAAAAGAATGAAAGTCACTCATTGGTTGAAAATAATTACCGGAAATAATTAGAATAATTTTTCAGAAGAAACCTGCGTATGGGTAAATTGTACCCGTTAGTAGGCTTGAACCTGAAATAGTTTTTATTTTATCGCTGTCGCCACACAGGTACTACTAGATGTAAATAGGCAGAGTTCGCCGAGCTGGATTTTTATAGTGGGCATCTACAAGGAAATTTGTGTCAAAAATGAGGCAAGCAGCATGTCATTTTCGTCATTTTAAAAGCTTCCTCTTCGATAGGTCATTCATAAGATGTTAGCGTGATTTGCCGATCTTACAACAAAGGTATAGTAATTTGGCCAAATCTTTACGTTACGGTCTATGGAAATTTAAATAGTTGAATGTGTCCATATGTGCAAAATATTGAAAAATAAGTATCATATTCATTCAAAAATAAATATATAATCAGAATCATTTTCAAATTAACAAAGATCTGAAATGAGTGAAATGCAACATATCAGTTTTATGTTTTAGAAAATAAGAGTTCACGTCTCATTCTATAGAAAATTCTTACTTGAATGATTGCAACGATGTACTGTACTATGCCCTTGTCAATCGTCAAAGATACCTACCTAGGAAACATTTTCAGTCCAGATAATATTTTCTTGTTACCTTTCTCTGTATTTTGTTTACAAACTCTTGTAAAAACAGCTGATGAAAAGTAATTAACAAGGTTAGAACAAATTATATACAGGCTATGGAACAGCACGACTGAAGGATTATTTTGCATCAAGAAAAGGAAAATTGTGAAGTATTTATTTCATGACACATTTATAAAGGCTAGTCGTAACTTGCTATGTTTTTTTTAAAATGTACTTTATATTACAATTTCCATCCATTGTACTAATTTTACACTATTTCACTTCTTCCTCCTGTCTGTATCCCACTGATGACACTACATACACTGACCTACATGTATACTGGGCAGTGAACATCGGGAATCAGAGGTATGAAAATGAATAACTGTTTACAGTTCAAACAAATAAAAACTATAGTTCAATTCAATTCATTAGTTTATTCTCATAAGCATATATATGCTCACAGAGTACACAATACAAATATTGCGTGTTTATCCAACAGTAATCGGAATGGCATTAGTTGATAAATACAGTGAGGATTTCCATTGGTCAGAATGTAACCACGTGATCAGGTTATGTTGCGTTTTTTTCTGTATAAACTATGAGAACTACTTTCTAAAAATGACTACTTCAATAAATTAAGTCATGCGCAAAGTTAAACGTAAACACTTCAAGTGAAGGCAGACACAACGCATGCCTTCAAAACATAAGAAAACTGTAACAATGTTTGTCCAAAAATTTGAATAAAGTTGTTTTAAAAGACTAAGATAATATATAATTGTATTTTCTTCTGGAATAAATAATTCTTTCTTTGACGAAATTCGTGAAAAATCTGAATAAAAACGTTATAAGTACGTGAGGTCAAGGTTAGTCGTCGCCAGTATTCGCTATCCAACTGCTGTTTTCGAAATGGCAGAATTCGAAGAATGTTTTCTACATTTGCCATATCAGATAGATGTCCTGCATGGAGACATTGAAAACATTGAGCCATCAATATTTGACGAACCTTTTGAAGAAGAAGAAATATCAACAAGCTGAGTTATCAAGCATTTTAAAACAATCATCGCCAGTTCAGTTGCCGGTTGAACGGAAGCAATACCACACACCAAAACCCTATAAATATTTTATGGAGGAAGATCTCTTGAGTATCTCACAGAGCAGTTGTGCTCAAAACCTACCAATAAAAAGACAGTGGGGCTACAAAGTTTTCATGGGTAGATACATTCATTCATTCATTCGTTCATTCATTCATTCATTCATTCATTATACAAATGAATTATAATAATAGAAAAAAACAGCATACTGGGTTGTTGATTAACCTTGACTTAAATAATATTGTTTGATACTTAATTGGCTATTAAGTGTAAATTGTATAATGCATATATAATGAAAAAGGCAATATGCTGCTTATGTGTAAATATAAAAGCTAGAAATTTGTTTCATTTTAATTCTTGAACATTACTTCATATAAAATTGAAACTTTATTTGCTCTGTAATAAATACAATGTAGTGGTTTTGTAAAATCAGTGGATACGAAATTTCAATCGATGTTCAAAATGCATTGCTTTTTTCGTTGCCAAAACTACATTATGAGCAATGTTTACACAGTTGAAAAAAATATGCATACAGTCAGTGGAAATTTTTCACAATATAAAAATCGAACAAATTTGTTATATAAAAAAATTAATTTTAGGGAAAGGAAATATGCATAAATGATTTTCCACAAAAATTAAAATATTTAACTCAGAGTATTACAAAAAAAGTTACTACCAAGCTCAAAACCATATGAATTTCTGCATGGTGCAAAGAGAAGAACATAGAGGTAGATATGAAGACAGCCTTCAACCATGCCCCAGAAGCTAGCCATATTTTATGCCCATGCAGCCTCCAAGGTCACCACAACACGTCTGAAGAAGCTCCATGTCGCCCAGTCCAAAAAATACCCCAAAAGCTCTTTGCTTCTATTAATCGCTACATTCAACTTGAAAGTGATCATTCAATGAAGAATTTAATATTGTTTTTCTGAGTTTGTTGTATTATAGACTGTCAGTTGCGCAATCACACAGCATATAACGCTCGCAGGGCATTATGTAAGCTGTGTGATTCGGCAACTGACAGTTTAAAACACGATAAACTCAGAAAAACAACATTAAACTCTTATAATTGAAGTTTCTATTACTTATATTCATAATATTTTCATTTTGCTTGTATTTTTATACTTAGTATCACTTTTAAATCGTCATTCAATCTATGAAACTAGTTTGCGGTTTCTAGTACGTAGCTATTTATAAAACATGGGCTTATTCAGCCTAAGCGTAATAACTGCGTCATCATGAAACAAGAACTTTAATCAGTGATAGCCAATGTAAGGTTTTGAACATTTATAGCATCCCTACAGACCCTACCAGTACTGCTCAAGTAATTTTCCTGCATCTACAGAAAATTCACTACAAGCAATCTCGCAGAATGCAATGAACTCAATGGCAGGTTTCATCACACACTCCACATGCCATTTCAATAACTGTACCTTCCAGTTTAATTGCAATTAAAATATTAGTGTGCGCGAACAAGTTAAGAAAATACATGTTTTTCAAGTTTAAAGTACCTTATGCCAACTATCCATGCCAAAAGAATGATAATATGAAATATATATCACTACCTGTTTCTATTATCAATCTAATAACAATTTCCAGAAAATAAATATAGACAGATTCAGATAATGCAGTCCAAAAGCTAAAATAGCAAATTCATGAACGTGTCATGCATGCGTTTGATTTTTTACAGCTATATTTCCTTGTGTTGTAGCTCTTATTTCAATATTGCTAGAAAGAGTAATAATAATAATTGTCAATCCTGTGATATCTTAGGTCCCCACTCCCTGCACTGTAAGGAGATAAAGAGTTTAATGCTATACTAAGAGACCCAGATAGTTATTTGCACACAAACTACTATGTCAGAGTATACAACAATATATATATATATATATATATATATATATATATATATATATATATATATATATATATATATATATATATATATAATACCTGAAAAAGGCTCAGTTGAAAACTTTTAAAATTATTAGCATCAATTAAAAGTTTCACATGTTGTTTATTGTGATTTTGAAAATATCATCGTACCACACAATTGTTATTGTGTGATGCAACAATCAAATAAATACTGCACAATGCGAACATCTAAACGCATTCTTTCAGGGTTCTGTATGTACCTTAAATCAATTCATAAATGTTATAGACCATTCGTTTACAGAAGTGCTGGTCGCATTCATGTCTTTTACAAGGTATTATCGCAAAAATATTGTGCGACGAATTGACATTAAACAATTCTTAACCAATGGTCCCTGCTGAAGTAAACGAAAAATATAATATTTGTCACATTTTTGATCAATAGATTTTCGAAACAAGCTGCGTGATCATGACCACTTGACCAGACTATATAGAGGTCCTGCACACAACAAGTGCAATCTAAATTTCAAATATCCGAAATGCACTTTCATTCACAATTTGTCAGGCTACGGTTCACACCTGTTCATAAAGAACTGGTAAATCAAGATCAAATAAATGAAGTAAAAGTCAAACCGAATAAAGACATTAGACATATTTCATTCAACAAGGACTCGTGCTTGATTGAATAGAAAATTATTGACAAAAAACTTCTGAGAAAGTTCGTTGAGACAAAGAAACATTTTGGCGTACTGAAACCTAAATTTCTGAGAAAGGACATATGTCCATATGGGCCCTTCGATAGATTCAATGAAACGACGCTACCTCCTTTAGAAAAGTTTACTCATTTGTAAACGATTTGAACATATATGATGATGATTAGCATCATGTACATGATGTGATATCACACTACAGCCTTCATGTATTGGGTGATCTTCGCGAATAATACGTGAAAATAATACTTGAATATTGTGTGACACTTTCGATGAGTTTAATAATGTCTGTATTAAAAACTATAAGTTAGTCACTGCTCACTATTTCAGAGCTCTAGGACTAGCTCATGATGCCACTTTACGGATATCAGGTGTTGAGTTCTAATTTTTGATAGACTATGACATGTTTATAATGACTAAATGTAGAATATATGGTGGAATTAGAATGATACAACACAAATACGCAAAAGCAAATAACTAGTACTTCTTGGACATGGAAGGCAAAATAGAAAACGATAGCGCGTACGAAAGATCAAAGTCAAAGGTTATATAAAATGTATCCGGATTCATATAATTTATATTATTGGGACCTGAGCCATGCATGACGTCGATAACTTTAAAAGGGACAAATGATATACAAACTAGATGGATAGAAGAAAATCTGTTCTAAATATCTAATACCTGACAATAGTAATACTGGTTGAATATTAGAAGCGGATTTGAATATAATAACACATAACTTGTGATATACGAAAATGAAATTGATTGATGATTCCAAGGATACTAAACCATCTGTACCAAAACTATTATGTACCTTAAAAAATAAAGATATATATATGATTCACTTGGTCCAGCTATGGGTAGATGGCTAATGAGAAACCTGGCTTGTGCATTAATAAGTCAATCATTTTTATTTTATTTGTTGTACTTGGGCACATCCCAAGCCAAAAAACTCTTTACTATGTCAAATGTTACTGGCAGTTCAGAACTCTCATTAATATTCTACTTTGTTCCCTTTCTATACATGTATTTAATTATTCTGCTATTTGTTTATTTCCCGTATTATTTCCGTTGACATTGACCTTTGCACTAATTTTGATAGTGTTTCATCTCTGTGCCAAATGCAAATATTGATTGTTCTACGTAAATCACTCTTTGTATGTGCGTATCTTGGTGTGTGTGTGTTTTATTATATCATAATTAACATATTGTTCTAGATAGAAACAAAGGGCAACTTTCTTTTTATCCTCGTACCGTTTTGCAATTTTTGTGCCATTACATCCTTTGTTTCCTCTACTCTATCTATGTTTTCTTTCATAAATCATGATAAAAGTAACGACTTTTTATCGTTGCATGCTTTCATGTAGGCGTTGTCCTTTACTAGGATTCGATGCGTTAAACTGTTCAAAGTCAGTTATTTCTTAGTCATTAAATTATACTTAAGCTTGGGCAGTATTTAATCCGCCCAAACGTTGCACACAAGCATCTGCAAAGATGTCACAAAAACTATGTCACGTGATGCGTTCTGGGTTTCTAGTGTCTAGTTTCAGCGTTGGATAAGAAAATTGATATCAAGAAACAAAAGTATGTGTAACGATATACCAGACACTATGTCACATGATGCGTTCAATACCTTAATGTTTTAAATTTGTTTTGATTATTTCAAAACAGTGGTATTATACCTTTAGCATAAAAAGGAAATCAAATGAGATTGTCAAACAGTGGTTGAGATGAATGACATTAATGTTCTTGTATTGCTCATGATAATTGTTCTAGTTTCTAGTTTCTAGTTTCAGTTTCGGATGAGACAGTTGACATTCAGAAACAAAAGCTTAACGAAACAATGGTATTGAACAGCAGTATGTATATGTGATTTGGATAAATGAAAGAAATTCAGTTGGACAGAAATATAGCATCGTGTGCAAAAAAGAAGTCATGAATAGAAACGACAGTGACATTGGATATAATGATTCGAATTTTCTGATTCAAAACATAAATAACAAAAAGGTCCTGGAAAACATACCAGGCATGGTGTTCATCGGTCTTTTGATGATCGTGGGGATTCCTGGAAATACCATTGCTCTCTTTGTGTACTTGCGAAAATACAAGCCATCAACTTATAGGATATTTATCGTTTGTCTGGCGATAGTTGACCTGGCAACATGTTGTACATCAATGCCTTTCTTTATAGTAGTTTTGAGATATCCTATATTATTCCCAAACGGCGAGGTCTGCAGAGTGTTTCATTTTTTGACACATGTTCTGTGTATGGGGTCTGCATTGATTCTGATAACTATTGCAATAGATAGATATCGTAAAATGTGTGTACCCCATGGCACACAACTTTCACAAAGAATGTCCAAATATATCTGCATTCTAGACTTACTAGCGGGATGCTTTTTGTCATGGCCTGTCGCTGTAATGTATGGGAACAGGACTTACGAAACTGGAGTTGATTACATCAATGGTACTGAATGCACTGTGGCCGACGATTTTGCACACACAAAATACCCAGCATACTTCAACATTTTTATACTTTTTGTAAACTTCGTAGCATTAGTGACTCTAACAATTATCTACACTCTGATCAGAAAACAAGTATTGTGTATGAAGAAAACAAGTGTCGGAATAAATCAGGCACAGTCCTCACACGACGACATAGTTACAACACAAGCGACCCAGTTTTCAAGATCGGGAGTCTTAGATGAAAAGCCAAAGGACAAAAATATCAACGAAAGTGTCGAGATTATCCCCTTCACCTTGCCTGAAGGCAACAAAAGGGGTGAATATTTGGATCGCAGCACGAACGAGTATAGTACTTTAGAGTTAGATGCTGATAAAAGATGTAATACGAATAAGCTACATAAAAAGATTCTTATTACTCGTGTTTTATTCATCATAACAGTTGTATTTTTCAGCAGCTTTCTTCCACATTTCGCTCTTCGCATTACAGCTTTGCTTGATAAAACCTTTCTACCAAACCTATCATTTCCAGGCATTGCGGCCTACCAGACTTTTCGATGGACCTTCTTTATCAACAACATTGCCAATCCAATCATCTATGGATTCTGTGACAGGAGATTTGTTGAAGAAATCCGTGGATTTTACAGGTCTCCTTCGGGAAGTTGCTTTACTAGGAAATAATCAATTATATGATGTGTTCTTGATATTGATATGCCAATTACAGATGTTGTAAGTGTTGCATATGTTAAAAATAGTATAGGGACGTATAAAAAAGGCAAATTATATGAAAATAATGAAGGGAAAGAGGTGAACTGAATTTTTTGTATCTTTCAAGAAAAGCTGTTTCCTGTTGAACAATATCCATAAATGTTATTTGTTTGCATGTAATAAACTATATACTAATAATTTGTGTGCCGTAAAGAGTCATTAGCAGCATTTTTTGTTATAACGAAAATGTAATTTTGATTGGCAATATTTGTTTGCTCCTGAAAGTTATAAACCTTGGTCCTTGTTGTAGTAATTGAAAGTGACCGGTTAAGAAGTAAAGGTATTTTTCTTCAGTATTCTCCGTACATTGGCAGCTGTAGGTGCGGAAACTATCAAATAAACTGCATTACAATGGCATATATACTCGGTTTTAACAACGCAGAAATATGATAAGATGAACCATTTATTGTATAGAGGAGAATAAAGGAAAAATATAGAGATAAAGAAAATATATTACATATTACAGTCTTTATAACATTGACAAGCTAATACTTGAACCATGAACATGAAACGTTTTTACTTACAAACAAACCAAATGTGTATGAAGCCATGAAAGTTTAATTTATTTTAAAGCACATAAGAAAACATACTTGTTCGATCAGACCTTGCTATGTAAGACTCAAAAACACAATCCCATGAGTATATTTGGAGTCCTAACGAAAACGAAAACTTGTTTGAGCAGTCTTTACCACGTAAAACTCAAATACCAAATCCTATGAATACATTTGGAATCAATCTATGCATAGTCTTGTTTACTGGCATGTAGCATAAAAACCAGAAAAATGAGATTATATCCTTATCTGCATCCAATCATTTATGAAATATTCCGACTCAAAGTTTGTATAAGTCCGTTTGTCACTTAACGTTTCTTATTCCGCACCATAGCTTCAGCTCTGCAAGAGTACCTCCACAAAACTTTGTAGATCTCTTGCACTTGGCGTAACAAAGAACCCTGTCGATTTCAGGGTCTAAAGGTTAATAGTCAATGTCATGTGGCAGAAAGAAGAAAAATGGTTTTCTCGAACAATAAATCGCGTTTTCAACCATCTGCAGTTACCAAACTTTGTGAATTGGTTGCACATGGGATAAGGAAAAACTCTATTGAGTTCAGCTTTAAAAGGTCAAGATCGCTGTGCCTAAAGTAGCAAAAAGGTTTTTGCAAAATAACTTGAGTTTTACGCTTGCTTGCAGCTACATTAAAAAAGAAGCCTATTGATCCTGGGGTCAAAAGTTCAAAGGTTAAGATCAGTGTGACTTGTACAAGGAAAATGTACTTTTTGCATAATACCTTTAAATTTAGACCACGAACCTAGACCAACGTTTGTTGAGTGCTTGCACTTAAGGTATGTAAGAGGTCTTTTGATTTTGGGGTCAAAAGTTCAAAGGTCAAGGTCATTTTGACTCAGAAAAAACACTGGATTTAAGGCCTCATACCTTGGCCATTAAGATCCACTGGTCAATAAATATCCAGAGTGAACCATGCCCTACTAGTTCCTACATAGAGGACTAAAACACACGGGGTGGATGTTCAATATACCGTTAAAGTTACTCTTCTTTAGCCTTGATAGACCAAGTGTTAATATCATCTTTCCAAAAATTGGTTTTTAAATTTCTGATTATATTTTTGGAAAAGTCAAAACTATTGTTAAAAATTGTATGGCGTAGAAAGCTAAGCGATGATTTCCTTTTGATAGAATTTATAATTTGCTGTATTACAAGCATCACCTGACTTAAATATAGTTAGGTTTACCCCATCGCCACATTGCACAGGATAATGACCACTGTTGAATATTGTATTAAATATTTTACATACATGGGTTAAAAGTATCTCCACTCCGTTTCTGAAATACTCATTCAAAAGATAATTTTAGTGTCATGTATCCACTGCAAGATTCTTCATCAATTTTTCTTTAAATATTAATCAGTTTTCTATCACACGGTAGTGGACTCCCTTCTCGGGTATTAAATGAAGCCCATTGTAGCATGTGACATTTTTCGCTCCTGTTTGCCTTTACATACAGGTGCGGTATGATGTCAAAGCTGCATAAAATAACGATCAAAAAGTTAATTTCCACAGGATCCAGAATGAAAATGTTTCATTTTTGGTATTAGATTTTCCTTTAAATTGCCACAGAATTGGGATATAATCAGCAAGACCCACTTTCTTGAAATGAAAACTATATAGGTCGTCACGCTTTAGTTATATGGAGATTAAATGTTTTGTTTGCATAAAATTACGATGAAAAAAAGTCATCTGCATACAGTTAGGATTAAAAGATCAATCCCCAGAGTCACGTGGAGGAAAATGTTTCATTTTCTGGATAAACGATATTCCTTTAAGTTATCAAATAATTGGGATACAAACAAAAAGAGCACCTTTCTTGAATGCTTTTTGATTATATTAAGATTAAATATTTGTTACAACAATACCTTCCTGTTCTTAATGAGACACAATGGGCTATATGGTGCACAGGGCATGTTACCAATGATGTTGTTGCTCTGCAGTGTCCTATGCTGTCTTCAGAGCACTACTGTATTGTGACATGGTTCAGGGTTGTGGTATGAATTGTAACTAACATTCTACTTAAGGCTAGGCAACTGACCTCACAAATCTCAAGACTACTTGAATAGTAGAACAGAGCATATAAAGGTAACTATGAATAACTATATTGACTTTGTAAGAATGACATTGTTCTATGTACAATCCTGAGATAAATCAAGTTATGTACAATTTACAAGACAGGGGAAGCAACATCCTGTAGCAACTTCTCCAAGATCTTTTTATGAAAACGCATAGAACTTAAGCAGGACGAGCTCAAAAGACAATTGTTAACAGAAAATTAAACAAATATCTGTTTCAATTTACAAACAAACATGTATGCCCAATACTTTACCTTTACGTCAATTTGTTTTGCCAGTATTTAACTATTAATCAGAAATTTGGTGTTTCGCGAAAGCAAATTATATGAAGAAGTACATATACAACTTTTCAAACCTATACTTGATGTAAAACAGTGTATGCAAAAATGAGTTTGTAGTTGGGAACTTGGAAGAACATCATTGTTGATCCAAATGTATAAAAAATATTATTAAGTACTTGTTTAAGAAAATTTAATTCTGATATACGACATATATTTAAACTATGTATATTGTGTTGCATAGAGAAATAGATCATTCGCCACCCAAACAAATCAGGTCTTGTCTTTCGAGATTTATTATTATCACTGGACTTTTATCATGTTTGGTTCCATCAAGGTGTAGGGGGCCATAATACTCGTATTAATGTTTTAAGAAAAAGTTACTGGTAATTATGTACAGAACTGTAATTCAAGATTGACTCATTCACCCAGAGTTACGTTATGTAAAGAAATTGCAAACGTTTGTTTACAACCCTATCTAGATGGCATTTTAGCTTCGAAATTGAGTGTTGCACTTACAGTATCGCCACATCGACCTGGAATTGAAACTGGTAGATGGTAGTTTTGTATATGTATGTTTAAGGGCCAGTTAGTCTTAAAGAAAAAAGTTCTTCATCTGCATTCAGGCACAAGGCATATTTATCAGCACATCATAGCCGTTACATGTCTTCTTATAGCTTTATTGTGTTGACAACACAACTTTTCTTTGTATGTCTCTGTTAAGGTAATTGATGCTCAGGATGTTTTGATTCAAGATGATATTTTTGATTGTTTATCAATGACAAACACTATTGACATGAAGTTGTTGAGTATCTGGAAGATTTCTGGTATTGTTGGATCCATGGTTAAGAAAATAGTTGGTAGCCTTCCAGTACTTCTGAAAAAAAGTTAATCACCTGACTACTTTGTTATTAGGTTAATATGCTCATATTATAATTTTTCTGTATAAAATACACATAATAACATTTAAAGACGTCACTAATAGCATCATAAAGCTATGCACGTCAAATGCTTAATGATCGAGGTATCAGATACTATTTCAAAATCATTTCATTACACTATTCTGTGGTTTCCTCAAATAACATTAGTCATTTTTCTTCATATGACAAATAGAACTTAGATTTGCGCTTGTTTCAAATGGAATCTATGAAACTCGTCGAATAATTAAGCTCTTTCGCTCGCCTAAGACTTGTTTCGTAAATTTCATTTGAAATGAGCACTAATGTAAGATTTTCTGCTTACTTATTTACGGATAGCATTCAACCTAGTGATAATAGTATTTTGAAAAAACAATATATATTTATATAAATGTAGCTGTGCTTCCATCTTCATTAGTCGTTGGACAAAATTATTGTATGTGTAATTCTGAGCATGCATTCTCTTAATATACTCTTCATATATATGGATTTGAGACAACAAAAAAGTTATTATTATTATTATTATTATTATTATTACTTGAAGAATATGTTGCATTAAATGTTAGTCATTACAATGGAATACAATTATTGCCTGTTGTGACATGTATGGTATGTGAAAACATGCTTCGTTTTCTTGATTAAATTGTTATCTCTACATCTATAGAAGCTCAACGTTATATGTTATGCCTATATATCCTTTATTGCTGTTGTTGTTGTTGTTGTTTATATTACAACAAACAGAAACTGGTGCATAGAAATGAAGAAACCAAATATTGCTGATAACAAGTGATCATATCTTTTCCTAGTTATTACTGAAAACTTTGATGTTGTTTAATGACTGTATTTTTATCAAATAAAGAGTCTGCATTGCCATCCATATCCAAATTACCTATCAATAAAATGTATATATCATTTCTTTTAAATTGTTAATACACGTTTTGATCGACATTTGTGGTAACTTAGCTAAATATCTTGCTAGTTTAACAGCAGTCGAAGTCCATTTGTATTAGCCACTGCTCTGTGTGTAACTAATGCTATCCGTAATGCTGCAGCTGAGCATCAGCCAGTTTAAAAGGTAACATGATCTAAGTGAGTACTAGGCAGTCATGCAGGGCTACATCTTTGCATTTAATACAGTATTGTTTATGAAAATTACTTTTGAAATTACTGAGCCGTTTTGTTATAATTTTATTGTGAGGTGGGTACGATAATAATTTACTTCGCAGTTGTGTATCAGTTTATCAGAAGAGACTAATAATTAGCGATGACCGATTATTAGAGGCTATGAAAATTGTACAATATCATTCCACAATTGGCAATTGTGGGTGCAGAAATAGCAGGATGGGCCAGTACTAGAACATGGGCGATTAGGGGAGAAATGTGACACATGAATATTATATGCACATCTCCAAGCGAATCCATATAGTTTAAAACACGTGACATATTCCAAATGCTTTGCACCTTCATTTTCCCCTTTTCTACATGTGTGGTATATATATATATAAGCCTACATTAAATAGTGGATGGACAGTATTAGAGTCAACAGTTTAATTAGCAGTGATCAAATAAAAATTAAACATGATTTTAAGTGGAAATTTACCATTTTACAATAACTTTATCAGTTATTAAAGCTTTACAAATATAAAAGCCTCGCCTGCTAATGCAGTGCTTCATTGGTATATATGACATAGTATCAAACCTAGATCGATATTTGTCAGTTCTGTGATGACTTAGATCGTCTTCCTACCTCACTCTCCGCACTGTAAGAAGTTAAAGAGTTTGATGCTTTCTAAACACCTGATTTAAAAAATATAATAAAAGACTGCTAATTCAGTGCTTCCTTTATAAACATAGCATAGGATCAAATCTAGCATAGCTGCTTGTCAATTCTCTTAGGATTTAGGTCATCTTCTACCCCACCGTACAACAACAACCCCCCACCCCCCACTCCCCGCACTGTAACAAGAGAAAACGTTGAATACTATCTAAACACCTGACTGAGAAAATACATTTTCTGGCTTTATTCACTTTCGAGACAACTTTTAAGGTTGATACTATATTTTATCGTATGAGAAATGCCGATAAATTTCCGCAGAAGTCAAAGAAGTTTCAATTTTAATTTACTTAATGGCTTAATGGCTTAAGTCCAACCTAAGTCGCCGTGTACGATATATATATATATATATATATATATATATATATATATATATATATATATATATATATATATATATATATATATATACGTTAACATTAAATCACAACCCCCTTCACTGATTAATAGCGGGTGAGATACCTATTTATGTGGAAGATGGTGAAGGGTGTAAATTCAACTGGAGTTAACTATGGATCATGGAACACAACTGGTTCGTACCTGCATACAACCCAATATACATTAGGGGGGAGCGAATGGTCTGGAAAAACGGATCTACTTTTGTCACTAGAGTGCCCTATTCAACCAGTGGTACCGAAAGGGAGTTTGCCTACCTACGAGGGCAACCGAATTGGCTGGTGGTTAGGCGGGCATATGTAATCGGTTGCAGAACCTAATATCTTATCTTGTCCGACCCTTTGGGACCAGCCGGACTGATCACCTTTTGTACCAAAGGGACTCCAGCATAGCTGGATACCTTAGTGTTGGCTGTCAGTTCGGCTCCCGGGATCTACAGCATTAAATTATTGGGTTGCCTAAAGTTTTGACCAGATTATCTCACTCTTTGCGTTTGTGTTGTTATTTCAGAATTTATATTATACTGTTTAAACAAGAAATGCTAAAGAATAAATGAAATACAATTAATTGTACGGCTAACGTACTAGAAACTTGACACACACCCTAGTGTACGTGAAATAAGTAATATATATGGATAACGTACAAAGCGTAACTTAAAATCTATTGTACTCAATATATATATATATATATATATATATATATATATATATATATATATATATATATATATATATATATATATATATAAGGCATGGAGGCATCACAAGATAATTATTCGTATAGCTAACCTACTTCAAGCATGACACCGGATCTAGTGTGTACAAGAACCAAGCACAAATTTCTATATCGGAGCGTATAAAAAGATCTGCAGCGGAAAATGTGGTCTCCCTATGGGAGTGGTAAGTCGTGCAGTTCCGATATCTACCACTTCTATGGGCAGAAGCTTTAGATACTCAGCTGGGCAGTTTCATAAATTTATGAACAAAGTGAAATATTGTAATTATTAACTCATATCTAAACAATTAGTACTGAAATAGTAAAAGATTTAAATTATTGCTATTTAAATAAATCAGTGATAAAGACTTCGATGAGAAAAGATACATGCGCCTTTAATACATATCTCAACAAGAAGATACCTGAGACATATGAATACTCAAACTGTAAACAGAATTATCACCATAAGACTTAGAGATTAATTTAAGAGAAATTTAAACGAGTACAGATTTTACGGGAGGTAATAATCAAACTTTGCATAGAGTTTTAAATGGCATTGAAACATGCGTGAAAAAGATCTTCATACGGAAAATTAGACAATTTTGTTCTGTCAAAATACAAATAGTTTCATATGCTATTTATTGTGATTTTGAAAGTATCATCGTACCACAACATTGTAATAGTGCTTGCAAAGATCAGCTAAACAGCGCATAATGCAAACATCTGAATACATTCCATTTGTCACGGAATTATGCATACTTTATGTCAATGCATTATATATGAACGAAAATGTACGCGGGTTTCGTTACCGCGAACAGCGTTACCTGAGAGTGGTTTATTTTTTCGGATTTAGCTATTTCAAAATAACGAGTTCGGTTCATTCTACGCTGCACGAGCAAAGTGGCTGCAGTGAGAAACCTAATGGATAGTTCCGATATTGGGCGATAAGCTCCGCCCACTTAGTTACTGTTGCTCCCGCTCACAAGTTATCGTCCAAATGGCGGATTCGGTAGCATCAGCAACAGATTCGATTGTAAATATTCCCGAAAATATTTCTGAAACTTTCCTATCTGATTACAAAACTGTTTCAGATCGTGTGTTAAAGAAAGTCTTGAAGTACTATACACAAGAATATGTTCATAAAATTTGTATTTTCGAAAATCAAGTGAAAGCTAGAAGAGGACGAAATAACAGAATTTTCTGTTCTTGCAAAGTTGGGTATGTTTATTAATTAAATCAGAAGTTCTACTATGACTTCAGTAATAGTTTTTTTCTATTGTTTTTAAATTTAAAATAAAACGTTCGTTATGTATTCGCACCCGTTACATTTATATCGTATAATTGTCATGTAAAAATAAAAACCAAGAACTTTTTCTGATCTACGATACAATTTGTTTTATTTATTATCAATTAATAATTTAATTATGTTTAGGAAAAACATTAAAGTTACAATAAATAAATAAAGAATTTATACAAAGTTTCCTGAGTGACTGAAGGTAGTGTTTTGCGCTCCTTACACCGCGTTAACATTTATCCTAATTTGGACGGATGAAAGCATTTTATAAGGGTATCATTGATAAACCAGTACATTTAAATTATTTCAGATCCATGTAAAACGAGCATTGATCATAATCTCTTAAAAAAGAAAGAAATCGTAATGGCACGTAGAAATAAATAACTACGGGCAGATTGACTAGGTTATATTTGCATCCACTTTTACCTTTTGTTTGCTAATTACTGTGACACTTTTTATCTTCATTGATGTCATAACATTTTGCAGGTGTTATAAAATCAGCAATTTGCGAGAGATAAGTTTTATTTGAAGTCAGCATGAGTAAAATACAATAAATGGTAAGACATAGCTTGCTGGTTTTTTTTTTCAATTCTCATGCCTAATAAAGACAAAAGAAATATTTGATTCCGGTTTAACCTCCTCATAAAGTTAAAATGTTTTTCAAACAACTCCATAATAACAATTTTATAAAAGAAAGTTAAATTTAAACTTTCGAAATAAATGATGTTAAAATCCAATTTTGCAAGTATAGATACTGAATAGCATTAGGACCATTCCAGAACTTAATGTACAGGGGGAAAATTGTTTCAAAATTCCACAAGCTACAGTATTTTATTAAATTTCTCCAAGAAAAACAACCTGCGCCAATGGTACAACCATGTAGTTGCTGCCCGACCATCAGAGAATAGAAAAAGATAATTATTTTGTATCAACTTGAGACTAATTACAAGTAAATGCTCAATTTTGAAAATTTTAACAAAATCAACACTAATGAAGTATGATGCAGGATTCTAATATTGCAAATTTAATTTTTTAAAAATAATCCAAGATAATAAAAGGACAGAACTAAACAACACGTATACACACAACATTTTCTTTATTGCATGCAATATTTTGACTGAAATAAGAAATGCAATTCGAGCATAAGAGTACAATTAGCATAAAATTGTATTCAAAATGTTCACAAACACAACAAATGATGTCATTATTTTAAATTAATGTATCGCTTCCAGCGCAGACATTTTCCCATGTTGGATTTTGGCTTGGGAATTTTTTAAAAAAAATCCCCCTTGAAGCCATTTAGGACAAAATGACAATCTGCATTGTGTGTGCCCCAAACACAACAGCAAACCATTTTTCTGATAAATTTTCAGTGATTTTCTATGTAATCTTTTAAAATCCTTCGTAATGTAATAAGAAAGTAATCAAGCGTGGTCTTCTGCTTGTGAGTAAATATGGTGGATAGCAATGCAGTACTACGCAGTGAATTCGATGCCTATTTTTGATTGGTCAACAGTGATTAATGTGCCCGGTTTGATTGACAGGTCGGAACTATCTATTACGTCGAGTTCTCTGGCTGTGCATTTTCACTACAGCTAGGGTATTTACAGAGTGAAAACCTATGTATAATCACAATACAACGAGTTTTGTCAGGAAGCTGTCCAATTTACGGCAGCAATCGTCAGCTGTAGAACCATTTGTGACGGGGAGTCGTAAAACTTTGTGGGATTTAGTGCAACCCATATGCCACTGTCGATGGTGACGTTGACTCGGAGGACTGAATTGGTTTACTCGCATTGAGGGACCAAAGCTTTGAGACCAGAAGAGAGGGTCTGTGCAGAATAAGGAGGATCTTTAGGGAATCATCGTCAGACTGGGAGGGGTGGTCCATGTGTGGTCGCTCCTTGACCATTCGAGGGTAGCTGTGGAACCTGAAATGCATCGTGATCGTCAACTGGACTCCACGAGATACATATGTTCCATTTTTGAATTAATACTATTCAATATTGCCATATGAGCGAAAGTCAATAATACATACATCCTACTTGTGGATAAAACATACATTATTCATATTTTGTTTATAAACCCTATACCTTGATACCCTTGGTGATAGAATCAAACAATGTTCATATTCGTGTATAAATTATATACATTGATTGCCCATGGTGATAGATCCATATATCAATCATATTTGTTTATAAGTTCCATACGTAGATTCTTGTTTTATTTCTTGTTGAAGAGACATGTTCTGATTAGTTCCATTTAGGAACGATATCATTTCCTTATATCAGTTGGTGGACTCGATGCGCATCATTCTGTTCGATCCATTTTTGGACTTTATGCGCACGAGTAGGGTGTCAGATTAACTCATCGTTCAATTACATTATAAATAAACATCTCATTCACGAAATTGATTTCAGTGTCTTCGCTAAATCAAACCCCAACCCGGCTTCATCCTGTTACACCATTAGGTTTCTGTACGTGCCTTAAATCAACTCATAAATTTATATACCGTTCATTTTCAGGGGTACTCATTACATTCATGTGTTTTACAAAGTATTGGATAGGATCGCAAAAATATTCTGCGACATATTTGTCACATTTGTGGTAAAAAGATTTTTCAAAATAGGTGCGGGATCATGACCACTTGACCAGACTAGAGAGAGGTTCTACACACAATAAGTGCACTTTAAATTTCAAATATTCGAAATTCATTCCACGTTTCACACACAAGTTGTCAGGCTATGATTAACACCTGTTCACAAAGAACCTGATGAAAAAAAGATCCAAAAAATGAAGTAAAATGCATACACATAAAATAAATTGAATTTCAAGATAAAAAACGTTAGAGAGTACGAAAGGTCAAAGTCAAGGTCATACGAAATGTATCCGGATACGAATAATTTATATTATAGGGTCATGGGCCAATACTAATAACTTTAAATGGACAAATGATGTACAAAGTAGATGGATAGAAGAAAATCTGTTCGAAATATTTGATACCTTATATTAGAAGTGGATTTAATTATGTCAACGCATCTCATTTGAAGGACTATCATCTAGCACTGGAACAACTTGTGCTACACGAAAACGATTTATCTCCCTTACAAATGAAATTAATTGATGATTAGAAGGATACTAAACCATCTGTACCAAATCTATGTTCCTTAAGTAATAAAGAGATAGTTAGGACTCACTTGATCCAGCAATGTGTAGATGACCAATGAGAGACTGGGTTTTGAATTAATAAGTCAATCGTTTTGTTTTTATTTGATGTGCTTGGGCACATCCTAAGCCAAAAAACAAAAAATGCTTTACAATTTCAAATTTGACTGGCAGTTCAGAACTGTCATTAACATTCTACTTAGATTCCTTTCTAGGCGTGTATTTAATTATTCTGCTATTTTTTATTTCCTATATTATTTACCTTTGCATTGACCTTTCCTCTAATTTTGATAGTTTTGCGTCTTCGTGCCAAATGCAAATATTTATTGTTCAACTTAATTCACTCTTTTTATGTGTGTATCCTTGTTTGTGTTCTGTAGTATACCTGATTAACACTTTGTTCTAGGTACAAAACATACGCCAACTTTCTTTTTATCCTCGTACCGTTTTGCAATGTTCGTGCCATTATACCCCTTGTTTCCTGTACTCTATCTATGTTTTTTTCCCCATCAATCATGATAAAATTAACGACTTTGTATCGTTGCATGCTTTAATGTAGGCATTGTCTTTTACTAAAATGTTGATGCCCTAAACGTTTCAAAGCGAGTTATTTCTTAGTCATTAAATTATCCTTAAGTTTGGGCAGTATTTAATGCGCCCACACGTTGAACACAAGCAGGTGTAAAGATGTCACAAACACTGTGTCACATGATGCGCTCAGCACTTTATTTTTCAGAACAGCGGAATTACATCTTTACATTGAAAAGGAAATTAAGTCAGATTGCCAAACAATAGTCGAGATGAGTAACATTAATGTCCTTGTATTGTTCAGGATACATTGTCTAGTTTCTAGTTTCAGTTTTGGATAAGACAATTGATATTAGGAAACAAAAGCATGTGCAACGATATACATGAAACTGTGTCATATCATGCGTTCAGCACCTTAATATTGTTTATTGTTATTTCAAATCAGTGGTATTATACCTTTACTATAAAAAGGAAATCAAGTGGGATTGTCAAACAATGGTCAAGATGAATAACATTATTGTTCCTGAATTTTTCAGGATAATATTTCTAGCTTCTAGTTTCAGTTTCGGATGAGAGAATTGATATTAGGAAACAAATGGTATTTAACAGCAGTATGTATATGTGATTTGGATAAATGAAAGACATTCAGTTGGACAGAAATATAGCATCTTGTGCAAAACAGAAGTCATGAATAGAAACAAAAGTGACATTGGATATAATGATTTGATATTTCCGACTTGAAACATAAATAACAAAAAAGGTCCTGGAAAACATACCAGCTGTGGTGTTCATCAGTCTTTTGATGATTGTGAGAATTCCTGGAAATACCATTGCTCTCTTTGTGTAGTTACGAAAATACATGCCGTCAACTGACAGTATATTTATCGTTTGTCTGGCGATAGTTTACCTGGCAACATGTTGTACATCAATGCCTTTCTTTATAGTAGTTTTGAGATATCCCGTATTATTCCCAAACGGCGAGGTCAGCAAAGTATATTATTTTTTGACACATGTTCGATGAATGGGGTCTGCATTGATTCTGATAGCTATTGCAGTAGAGAGATATCGTAAAATGCGTGTATCCCATGGCACACAACTTTCACAAAGAATGTCCAAATATATCTGCATTCTAGACTTACTAGCGGGATGCTTTTTTGTCATGGCCTGTCGCTGGAATGTATGAGAACAGGACTTACGAAACTGGAGTTGATTACATCAGTGGTACTGAATGTACTGTGGCCGACGATTATGCACACACAAAATACCCAGCATACTTCAACATTTTTATAATTGTTGTAAACTTCGTAGCATTAGTGACTCTAACCATTATCTACACTCTGATCAGAAAGGAAGTATTGTGTATGAAGAAAACAAGTGTCGGAATAAATCGTGTACAGTCCTCTCACGACGACACAGTTGAAACACAAGCAATCCAGTTTTCAAGTTCGTATTCCCTCCGAAAAGGAGACTCAAATGAAACGTCAAACGACGAAAATATCAACGAAAGCGTCGAGATTATCAAGGGTCACCTTGCCAGAAGGCATCAAAAGAGAAGAATGTTCGGATCGCAGCAAGAAAGAGTATAGTCCTTTTGAGTTAGATGCTGATAAAAAAGAAAAAAAAATGAATTACATAAAACGATCCTAAATACTTGTGTTTTGTTCATCATAACTGTTGTATTTTTCAGCAGCTTTCTTCCATCTCGCTCTCCGCATTACAGTTTTGCTTGATAAACCTTTGTATCATTTCCAGGCATTGAGGCCTACCAGACTTTTTAATGGACCTTCTTTATCAACAATGTTGCTAATCCAGTCATATATGGGTTTGCTGACAGAAGATTTGTGGAAGAAATCTGTGATTTTACAGGTCTCTTTCTGGAAGTTGCTGGGTTCTTGATATTGATATGCCAACATAAGGTGTGTATAGAGTCGCACATGTTAAAAAAGCATATGGATATACTATGAAAGGCACAACTGTACGAACCAACGAAGAGAGAACGGAGAAAAATTATGAATAATTCAAGAAAAGCTGTTTTCCTTTGAACAATATCCATAAATGTTATTTGTAGACATGTAATACATTATATCCTAATCATTTTCGTATCATAAGGAACATATAATTTTGATTGTCAATATTTGTTTGCTCCTGAAAGTTATAAACCTTGGTCCTTTTTATAGAAATTGACAGTGGCCGGTTAAAAAGTAACATTTATTTTTCTTTAATATTTTCCGTAAATTGGTAGATGTACTTGGGTAAACTATCCAATAGATTGCATTACAATGCCATATATATTCGATTTTAACAACACAGACGATTGATAAGATAAACCATTTATTAGAAAGGTGAGAATAAAAGAAATTGTATATAAAGACAGAAAATATATTACGTATTACAGTCTGTATAACTCAGAATAGTTATTACTTGTCACGTGGACACGAATTATTTTTACTTAAAACAAACCAAATGTGCATGAAGCTATGAAAGTATAATCTACTTTAAAGCACATAAGAAAACAAACTTGCTTGATTAGTCTTTGCTACGTAAGACTCAATAACACAATCCCATGAGTATATTTGGAGTCCTTACGAAAATATCATTTTGATTGAAAATTATAAACCTTGGTCCATTTAATAGTAATTAAAATAAATAAAATGTATTAGCTTTTACTATTATCCGTACTTAGGTAGCTGTGGGTTGGAAAACTATTAAACAGACTACAGTGGCATATATACTCGATTTTAACAACACAGAAAATTGATAAGATGAACTACAGTTGATAATATTAGAAAGAGCAAAAAAAACAAAAAAACAACAACAACAAAGAAAACAAACAATATACATACAGTCTGTATAACTTTGTTTAGTTAGTATTTGTATCATGGAGATGAACATGTTTACTTAAAAACAAATCAAATGTAGATGAAGACATGAAAGTTTAATTTACTTTAAATCATATAAGAAAACAAACTTGTTTGATCAGTCTTTACCACGTAACTCTCACAAACACAATCCAATGAATGTGTTTGGAATCAATTTATGTATCTTCTTGTTTACTGCCATCTTGCATAATAATTAGAAAAAGTGAGGTTATACACTTATATGCATCCAATCATTTATTAGATATTTCCCACTCAAAGTGTTTATATATATATATATATATATATATATATATATATATATATATATATATATATATATATATCTTGTATCTATGTGATATCTCCTTTTTTAAAACCTCAAAAACCGGTGCTTTCTTTTGCATACGTGATTTCTATATGCATTTCTATATTGCATACGTGATTTCTATATGCATTTTTATATTGAATGCTTGATTTCTATATGCATTTCTATATTGCATACGTGATTCTATATGCATTTCTATATTGCATACGTGATTTATATATGCATTTCTTTTCTAGTAATGAAAGTAGGCTCAAACATTTCCTTTTTATATTTGTCAGTTCCAAATATAAAATCTACTTTAAATTAATTCCAATCTTTGTGTGAATGATGATCCCAAAGTTTAATACTTATCTTTCAAGTGTAAACTTTCATCCAAATTAAAATCAGTTTCCCATTTATGATGCGCCTGTAGATGAAAATTACATTCAATAAAAATATAAAAATAAAAAACATTAGCCAGTCTTTTTTTTATTGCGAACATGAATGTCTAAAGGTAATGGAATAACTTGCCTTTCAAGTGTAGAGTCCATTAACTGGACTTTTTTTTTGCAAAGGCATGTGATACCCTGATATTGTGGACAATTAATTCCATATGGATAGTATCTTAAGAATTTATCAAAACAGACAAACTGATTTGTATATGTAAGGTCCCCACCTACACTAATTCGGACATCATTCAACTACTTATATAACACGCTGTTACGTCCAACTTTTATATTCATATTTAACTACAGTGGCTTAACCAAATATTTTGGCAATAATGAGTGTTAACTTATGTACAGGTCCGATATTTTGACTGAACGTATTATGCTATGATCCTGCCTGTCCGGTTGTCACTTAACTTTTCCTATTCCGCACGATAACTTCAGTTCTACAAGCTTACCTCCACCAAACTTTGTAGATATCTTGCACTTGGGATAACAAAGAACCATGTCGATTTCAGGGTATAAAGGTTAAAAGTCAAGGTCACTGTGGCTAAAAGGACAAAATGGTTTCCAAACAATAAATAGAGTTTTCCATTATCTGCAGTAACCAAACTATGTGATTTGTTTGTACATGGGGTAAGGAAGAACACTATCGAGTTCAGTGTTAAAAGGTCAAGATCGCTGGGCCTTAAGAAGCAAAATGTTTTCTGCAAAATAACTTGAGTTTTACACTTGCTTGCAGCTATATTAAGAAGGAAGCTTATTGATCCTGTAGGCAAACGTTTAAAGGTCAAGATCAGTGTGACCGATACAAAGAAAATGTACCTTTTGCATAATACCTTTAGTTTTAGAGCACGAACCTAGACCACAGTTAGTAGAGTGCTTGCATTTAAAGTATGGAACATGTCTTTTTGATTTTGGGATCAAAAGCTCAAAGATCAAGCCTATTTCGGCTCGAAAAAAAACTGAATTCAAGACCTCATACCTTGACCAAGGGTCCAGGTCATTACGATCCATTGGCCAATAATCTCCGGAGTCAACCATTCCCTGCTAGTTCCTACAGAGAGTACTACTTAACGTGGGGCGGACGTACAACGTACCATTCACGTTACTCTTGTTCAGACTTAGTAGACCAAGTTTCCAGTACTCCTGAATAAAAGGTTTTATCACATGACTACTGTGTTATTAGGTTAACATGCTCAGATTATAATATTTCTGTAGGAAACACATACAATAACACCTAATGAAGTTACTTATATCGTCATAACGTCATGCAATGTAAATGCTCAATGACCGAGGCATGTTTCAAATTCATTTCATAACATTATTCTGTGCTTTCGTCAAATGAAATTAGTCGTTTGTCTTAATATGGTAAATACAAACTTACTTTTGCGCGTGTGTCAAATGAAATTTATGAAACTCGTTGAATAAATCAAATCTTTCGCTCGCCAAGGCTTATTCATAAATTTCATTTGAAATGACACTAATGTTAGATTCTCTGTTTATTTATTTACGGAGAGCATTTAATCTAGTGATAATAGTATTTGAAAAAACAAGATATTTATATGAATGTAGTTGTGCTTCCATTTTCATTAGTCGTTGGACCAAATTATTGTAGGTGCAATTCTGAGCATGCATTCTTTTAATATACTCTTCATGTATATGGACTTGAGACTGCAATAAAGTTATTATTATTATTAATATTATTATTATTATTATTATTACTTGAAGAATATGTGGCATTAAACTGTATGTATTGTATGTGACAACATGTTATTTTCCTGATTAAATTTGTATCTCTACATCTAATACAAACGTACAGATAATCTTAACATTATATGATATGCATGTATTTCCTTTTCTTGTCTTTTTTGTTGTTGTTGTTGTTGCTTATATTACAACAAACATATATTGATGCATAATAATGAAGAAACCAAATCTTGCTGATAACAAGTGATAATCTCTTTTCCTAGTTACTACTGAAAACTTTGATGTTCTTTAACGTCTTAGTCACCGTTTATTACTGTATTTTTATCAAACAAATAAGCTGCACCTCCATCCATATTCATATTACCAATCACGAAACTGTGCCTATCTATCCATTCATTCATCTATCTATCTATTTGTGTGTCTGTCTGTCCGTCTTTCTCTCTGTTTGTTTACTTAAGATAGATAGAAATAGAGTGACTTTACTATACCAATCAGAAAGCTAAATGCAAGTTTTAGGTATGGCATACATTTATATATGGGTGCCGCAGTAGCTTAGTTTGTAGTTTGTAGAGTGCACGATTCGTAATCCAAGGGTCGCTGGATCGATAGCCGCCAAGGCTAATCAATGTCGGCTGCCTCGGTGTGTCCATAAGAAAGGCACTTAGCTCCCATTTCATCGGGATGATATAGCCAATAATGTTTTTAAAGTGCCGTTAAAACCAAAAATATACTTAAAGAAACAACAACAACATCAACAACAAAACCAATTTTTATCAGGTAGAAATGAATATGCAAACAAAACAATGTGTTGCTTGTTTCATAAACTAAAACGCTTTTGTTGATAGTTCTTTTAAAAGTTGCAAAACGTCTTAAGTCTTTATTCCTAAACGAAAAGGATGGACATCACAATTTGAATATTCAACGAGTGTGAAGTAGAATAACAAGAATGGAAACACGTTCATCGGTGATCAAATACTTCTGAAATAGTACATAGGGACATTCTATTCTCATCACTGGTCGCTTTAATTTTTCATGCGGATTTTCTTCCGGATCATTCTCTAATACAAATAGGTGCACCTGAAACTATTTTCTTATATAGCTTATAGATTCTGCGGTAAGGAAGGAAAATGTATAATTAAGGTTTTAATTGGTTTTAATTAGCGACGCGTGGAGTTACTTAAGACTATGTCTGGATGATAGAAACAAAAACGAATGTAAAGACTACTCCACCTGTATCTAGACAAGGCTTTATATTCTACTCGTTCAAAGTGCCATTTTTAGTTGATTCGTGTCTGCTGATCAGACTAACAAGAGGCGTCCCAAGTATACTGATGACTATTGTAATGCACGATTGCATGTAGATATATTTTATCAGTGTAAAACAGTAAAATCGGCAGCAATATAGCTATATGTATATTGGAAATTAAACTTGTTTTACTATTTGTTTATCTAGAGATTTTTACTGTTTGGAAACAGATAGTCGTATGCATTTCTTTTGAATTATTAGTATACGTTTCCATCAACTTGTCCGGTGCTTAAGCTAACTTTCTTATTGGTTTAACAACAGTGAAAGTTCGTTACAGTAGCCATATCTTATATGATTGCAAAACTAGTTTACGGCAAAAAGAGGTCAGAAGCCAATGATCTTTACTGAAAAAGACAAAAACATTTCGATTCAGATAACATTAATCATATTTGTAATTTTAAAAAAAAAGATGTTTAGAAACAAGGTGCGTGATCATGATCACTTGACCGAACTACATCGAGGTCCTGCACATGACATTCAAAATTCATTCCACTTTTCATTCTAAATTTGTCAGGCTACGTTTCTCATCTGTTCGTCAAGGACCTGGCAAAACAAGATCTAATGAATGAAATACAAATCATACCGAATAGCGACATGAAATATATTTAATTCAGCAAGGACTTCGTGGTTCACTAGATAGGACACGATGGAAACAAAATTCCTGAGAAAGGTTTGTTGAGACAAATAAACATTTTGGTGCAATAAAACATACTTTTTATAATTACGAGAACATAGCTCTTTTCGATAGATTCAATTGAAACACTCTTTCCTCCTGTAGAAAATTAACTCATCACTTATCGATTCAGACATATCTGATAGCGATTATCAGTATGTACATAATGTGATGCCACACTTCAACTTTCAAACATTTGGTAACCTACACGAATAATACATGAAAAATATTTTTTAATAATGTGTGACATTTTTAAAGAGTTTCCGAATGTCTGCATGTAAAAGAATGTCTTAGACCCCGTTCACTATTTCAACACATCAGGACTAGCTCTTTATGGGAGTTTAAAACTATCCCGTGTTGAGTTAGAACTTTTAATACATTATGGCATGTTTTTATTGTTTGCAAGTGGAATTCGTGGTGGATTTAACATGATATCAAATATGTAACCAATCGCAAATACCAAATACTACTTGGACATGTATGGCAAGCCAACATATTGTGGCGAATACGAAAGGTTAAGGTCAATGTCACACATTAAGTATCTACACACCGATAATTTATATATTTCTCCATGAGCCAATACATACCGGTAAATAACTTCAGATGGGCGAGCTATGTACAAGTTAGATGAGCTGAAGAACAATAGTGATACTGATAGTAAAAATGGATTGGATATTCCAATACATCTCCATGATCATTGGAATAACTATTATTTAGCACAAGAACAACTTGTACCAGACGAAAATAAATGATCTCCCTAAAAAAAAAGAAATTGATTTACATTACAATGATACAAAAACAACTGTACAAAAATAGTATGTACATTGAAAACAAAAAGAGAAATAGTTTATTCATTATATAAACTTAAATCTTTACGAGGAATTAGATGTACAATTGAAAAGATGCACAAACTTATCTTGTTTAAACAGCAACTTTGGTTGACAACCTACATAGAATTGTACACAAGTCTAAGACAGCAGCTTTGACTGACAGCCTACATAGCACTGTACAACTTTGGTTGGCAGCGAACATAGAATTGTACACAAGTCTAAGACAAAAGCTAATGAAGATTTACTGAAAGACTTTATTTTCAAATTGATGAATAACGCTGTATTCAGTAAACAGATTGAGTTAAAAAATGGCGGTAAAAATATGTATATATAAAAAATAAAATTTAAACGCAAATGATATTTCATTTACTAATGAAGATCTGGTGCTAGTCCACCTGAAAAACAAAAATGTAAAACTCACTAAATCAATTATCTATGGCTTTACGATGTTCACGATGTTAAATTTATCAAAATGGTTGACGTACGAATTATATTACAATTTGTTTAAAGAAAACACAAACAATGTGATAGAATAAGTCTGAATGTCACTGATACAGATTAATTTATGTTCGAAAGAAAATTTTTATAGCCACACACAGGATGGCATTTTAATATCTATGACAATATCAAAAGGACAAGTTGTTGAACATGCCACATATGAATAAGAAAGTTTAAATGGCGTTCCAATTAGAGAGTTTTGAGTGCTGAGGTCAAACCTTTATTCATTAAATGCGTGATAAAAATGAATTTAAAATTCGAAATAGACCCAAATTGTCTTTTTTAACATGAACACAATTGCAAAAAAAAAAAAAAATTGTTTTCCTGGGGTAATGCAATCATGATGTGTACAGCATCAAAATGAACCAAGTAGCACTTTGTTATTACGATAATAAGCGTTTTTTTTTTTTTTTTTTTTTTTGTTGGGGGGGGGGGGGGCTGATAACATAATGCATTACCTTATGAACACGTGAGCACTCTATAACCAAAGGGAAACTCTAAACGCATTATAAGTTTGTTTCTTTTGTTATGTTTCAGAGTATCTAGAATATTTCCTTTTATTTCGTCCGGATTCAAATACTTCTCTTCAAATACTATTTCCATGTTTCCTTTTTCTTGTCTTTGATATAGACGGCGACCAAAAACGTATATTTTTGCTAATTTCTTTGATTACAGAGTTGTACTATTTTATTTCAAAATGTCTACCACTGAAGGCTTGTCTACATAGGGAAGTTGTTTTCTGTTTTAATGTCGTCAAAATTCCAATAATTATCAGTATTAGAAACAATGTGGTTGTTCATTGGTAGACATCAACCAGTTACTCTACTAACTTATTCAATTTATCTTAAGGATCTATCATGATCAGCTTTTCATCTTTTAGTAACAACTTTCTGTCATAAGTCTTGTTCAAGAGAAAGTTGGGCAGATGATACCGATGTAACTGAGAAGAAGAAACAACAAACGTTGTACTCTGTATCTATCAGATTAAGTGCAAACATTGTTTTCCCACTATTAGTTACTCCACAACTTATCGTGTTATGGGGTTCTAACAAATACATGTACTGATGGCTACAGCATAATTGATTTAAATTTATTGCTTTGGCTATTAACTTGAGCATCAGACACGAAATAAATATACATTTTGTTGTTATCAACAGTTTCTTTTCTATTGATTTAATAGTGAACACCTTATTGTACGTTGGCTAATTTAAGACCAATACCACGTAATCAGCCATATGCAGTGATTGAATTACTAATCCATGTTTGGCAGACTTTCTATGGTCACTCATATTGATTCTATTGCTGAGTTGTAGAACTTTTCAGGATCACTTTCTCCACTCCTTTGCATAGTATCAACATACCCTTTAAACTAATCTTGGGAGAGTTATGTGCGATGTATGTTAAAGTTATATGTGAAATTATGTTGATGATTCTGTCCATTCTTAATGGTTTTATACTTTCGCCTATTTCGTCAATATTACCCTGCACCTCGCCAGTATTTTTAACCAGTTCTCTAAAAGCATATTATTTTGTATCTATTTTAGATCGTTCAACCTACGCGTGCAATTTGTAGCAAACTTCAGTGAATGCAACATCTTTTATCATTTTTATGTTATCATTAAAATCTGTAATAGTTAAATCTGGAGTTGTTTTCATAGATCTAAGCGTGTTTCAATTCACATTCATTTTCTTTTACGTCCTCTATCTTGTCAGTTATCTTCGTTAAATTATCCTTTTCTCTCTAACTCTAAGAGTGTGTTAGTGTTAACTGTTATCTTGTTGTTCAGGTGAGTAATACTTTGTTTTTTGTGCCAAAATCATTTTAATTTCTTTTTATTTGACATTATGTTGTATTTTATTATTCAAGTCCTTATGTAATTGTTCAAGTTGAGGCTGTAAATTACTTTATTCTTCAAGATACTGTTTTGTACTTTCAGTATATATTCTACCACTAACCTTTATCTAGGTATTTATTCTCCGCTGGATCAGCTCCATAAATTCTCGCATGTTAAATATTTTATCGCCTTTGTCTAGGCTTCCATTTGGAAGAAAACTTTTTTCTTCTCCTTACTAATTGCATGTCTTGAATAGCAAGCAGCATAATACTTAATCTCTATCTGAACAATGTATGTGCATCAAACTGATTGTTTCTCTTCTCATAAATCTGTCCTTGTAGCGCTAATGAATTACAGCAAATTTTAATTGTAGTTGGTTATGTACACTATTTAAGTGTTAGTCATAGCTATTTGAACTATTTGCGTTTTGTGTCAAACATTCGACATTAATATTTTCTTCGCTCTCACCATTTTCCCGTTCATTTTTAAAAAGGAGAAATTAGCAGAGACAAGCGTTCTTTTTTTTTAACTTGCTTTCCTGCAAAGTTCTCCAAGGTGTTTCATTTTCCTTGCGTTTGTTTCTGCAATCATTGTTTTCCTTCTTTTGTTTTTATTTTTACCTTTGTGTATCTGTTGTACTCATTGATGAACACAATTTCACGTTTACTGATGGCTTTGCTTATCATGTCATCGATACTGTTCAACTTGGTGATAGCAGATGTTACTATTTCATCATATTGTAAAACCTTTTTAGGAATTATCCTATAATTCAAAGCTTTTGAAACAATTCCTATATCTGCTGTGCTAAATCTTGTGGAGGTTAGTGGAGCAACTATACAGGTAGGTATTCCTGATAAACACAATCCAAATGAAGAAACATCAAAACCGATTGAACCTGTTTCAATACCCGACTCTAACTAATTTATAAGTGCTTATACTTTCTTTGCTTTATATCTTTCTGGTAGCTTTGTAATGTTCAATCTCTTAGATGAAATAATTTGTAATCACTTTAACTTCTTTTAGACTTGGCTGAGTTTCATTTGATAATTTTCCTCGCATTTATCTAACAATAAAATTTCGTACTGTATTGTAAACAGATTTAATAATGTGTTTTCTTTCTCTCGATATCTTGTATTGTGTTACCTTAATACCTTAGCCGACGGGAGCGCAGACTTATTTTTTCTCTTCTTTTTCTAAAAAATTTTTGATATTGGGTTATATATAGACAAACTGCAGTCATCTCCTTCAGATAGGTGTCCACAAAAGACAGCATCCTGATGTACTTTGGTTGATTGTTCATTGTTAATGGCGGAACCTGAACTTCCTTTACTGTCAACTTCTTGTACAACATATTGAAGACTGTATACAGAAACAAATTTACTTTTTGACCAAATAATATATCCTGTTTTTTTACATTGTTTCATTTCTTTTACTTGGTGTGATTTCAGCATCTTGTGATGTATTTTGCAGTCTTTGACACTTTGAAGTCTTCTCGGTCTTTCCTTAAACGTTTGGCTTTTGACTGAACGTCTTCTAAATTGTCTTCCAAGTTCAAAATAACGTCGTTCTTTTGGTTCTTGTCAAGTAACGTTTAGCGGTTATTTGCTGACCTTAGATTCATCTTAGTTTTTGTCTTCGCTATCATCCATTTATATGACAAAGAAATTTGGAAAGTTTACTAAATACGATCTCAAGGTGTTAGAAAGGTTAATTGCAAGATGACTTACGATGTTACTTTAAGAGTAAAAACTAATATGAAATGTAATTTGGTAAATAAAAAGATGGATTCAAAATGCAGCGAAAATAAAGACATAACTTTGTTTAACAAATCTTGTACGTGCAAACCCTCTAAAAGGCATACAACAAAAAATAGAGAGAAGAAATCAGGGACCGTCAAAAAAGGACAAAAAAAAAAATTATTATTGAACAAAGAAAGAGCAATGTAAAGAAAATGTAACAAGATGTCGATATGAAAACGGACATCACTATAAAGGATACATTAAATATTTTTCAAAGAATACAATTCACAAAAACTACCACAGAAAAACATTAGATTAATTCAAAATTCAAGACGTAGACTTCTCTCAGCACCGACAACAATATCAAATGAGACACAACATTAAATGATACTATATGTTCCATCAATTGAATTTCACTAAACATGAATGTGTAGGAGATATTGTCCTTCGTATTGATCATGCTATATCATGATCATCATTTGATTTGTCTAATCCTGTACGACAAAGGAAATGTTCTCATTGGACAAACACAACATATATGATAGCCAGCGAAAAACATCAAAAAGACAAAATGTCATCAAGACAAGAGATATAACATCAGTATGAAATGTAGAATCATTCAAGATAGCCAACTTCTTCACTGAATCTTAAACAGTATTGCCTAATCTGTTTTCCATGTTAGACTTCACTGCATAATAATGATAACTACTTTAATATGTTTGGCGTAATGAACAAATGCATCAAAAACAAAACAAATAATACACATTTTACTTATCAAGCATTCTTTCAGTATTTTCAGATGCAATCTGTATGTTTGAACGTTATAAAACTTGTACTCAATGCAGAAAGTAGCAAGCCTAGCTTAAATGACAAATATACGGTGAAGTAAGTATCTAGTTCCTTTGTATGTCCTGTTGTCATCTTTCAGTTAAATTTGTCAACTGTTCAAGTTGTCAATTAAAAGAAATTTGCTACTTTTTGATGTCACAGTATAAATTGCGATATTTTATAATAATTATAAATTGTAGCGGCTCTAGTATTTACAAAAGACTTCGCGTGTCTTCTTTATTTGTTTGTCATCTATTTTTTCCAACTATTTTTCAGTCAAGTTTTTACCTGTTCCATCCCTGTTTGTACTCTTCGATTTCTGTATAAATGGGGTTACTGCTATTGATGTCATCAATAGATCACTGTTCTTTTTCCAGCTGTGACTTGTCCATTTCTTAGCAATTTAAATAACACCCGAACAAAAAATGGTTGAGAGTGCTGAAGATTTTGAAATGAAATAATGTGAACACCCCGATGATGATGATGACGACGACAACAATGATACAAGACCAGTTCAATATAAAATTCTACTTGATTGTACTCTACATCTTGCTAGTTGTTTTGATGATGATACAAGACCAAAACAGTACGATTACAACAAAATTAAGTTCAAGAAATTATTGAGAAATTGTGGCCATACAGTAGATAATAAATTTATAGACACATATGCCAGAAGTATTTCAAAAGGAAGATAGGTAAAATAGTGTCTTTAAAGAAAACACAAAAATATGATACTTAACTTTTAGCACCGAGCACAATGGAGAAAAGAACAGGAGGAGTCTATTTGATAAAAAAATTAAACACTGAAAATTTAGCAATCAAAACGGTACTTGTTTCACCATAACAGATTAATTTCAGGACAGATATATACTTAGAGACACAACAGAAACGGAGGAGCGCGGACGAAGAGTGTAAGTCTATGTAAAGCACAACCTAAATAACCGTTTGAACCTACTGTTGAAGAAAGACAACCAATACAAGACACGGTTACTGGAAAAAAAAAAGTTAAATGAGAGAGGAACAAATTAAGTAGGGAAATTGGAGAAGGAAATACTGAATTAATTAATGAACTAGACAAAGCTTTTACTAAGTAGTCCCAAATTAAAGGCATTTATTTCAAAAAAGAAGAAATTTTCCAAGGGTTATTTACACCAAAAGAAAAAAAGGAGATGAGACGATATACTAGGCTATTAAAGTTGTCGCATCAAAATAGAGGCTGATACCATATATCTAGAATATCATGACGAACAGATAAGAAGACTTGAAGAACAAATTAAGAAAGAAACAAAAAATATTACAAAATTAAATAGCCAAAATTAAAATTATGAGGTCAGAATTAATTGAAAATATAAATTATTTTAACATATGTACAAGTTTAACATCGAAATAATTCAATAAATGATCAGGCATAAATTGTTATTCAAAGAAAAAGGGTGTAGCAATAGTTTTTATAGCTCCAGCAATGACAATATCAACAGTTGCTCTGTCTATACCTTTTATTGGTTCCACTGGAGCAGCTGTTTCGTCTGAACCTTTTAAAAGAACATAAACTATTTCCAAAAGTAATGCATGGCATCTCCCACAACCATGAGTATCATGATAAATATTAGTTTTTTCATGGCGTTTCTAAATTGTCATGTGTCCTTTGAACGTACTAGTATTGGATTGCATTAGTCAATCTTTCTTTGAATTGAAATTTGAAATAAATTTAAATGTCTCCATGATTCCATCAACATCTAAGTAATTTGATTACCCTTTATCTCTATTCAAAATCTCGTAGACCATCTTGTAGTCTTTTACACTGTATTTGTTTTTCAGCTTTCTGAAAAGTAGTTAGAACGAACTTCATATTCTCAAATACCGTCTGTTTTTATTTCTTCTGTGACGTCATTCTTTTACCATATATATTGTCTGCATTGTTGTCACCTTATCACGTTTTTCGTGTAACATGTTTAACCGTGACGTTTATTGATGAACTTTCTTATTTCCATCTGATTGCGTGATGTATTAAATTTGCTCAACGTACATCTTTTAACTCCTTCACTTTTTGATCTGCTGTTTTTACCACATCTATTACATTAGAGAAAATGATTATTTTTAAAAAACTCAACTTTATTGCTCCTTACTACTGCTATGTAAGTATCGTTCTGCATTCGGTTATTTTAATGGAATAATGTTTGATGCTTGTTCCCAACCGTTAAATAATTCATTATAACATTTCTATTTAACAAATATATATTTCTTTTACGTTGCTTTCTTATTGTTTTCACAAAATCTTTTCATCTTTGTATATGCCATCTTCTTTGTCGTAAAGAGATAACTCTTGTTCGTGAAACGTGCCTTCAATATCATCTCTCTTTAAGTCTTCCAGTTTGTAAACAGCCGGATCGCCTTATGTTACTTGCATGATTTTCAATATTTCTTGGTAAGGTAAGGTGAATGTATCCATTTGAAAATTTGCTTTTATTTTGAAATTCTAACTGTTTCACCAATTTTTAATTCAGGAGTTGCCAATGTATCAGTTGTCAAATAACCGAATAGATTGTTCCATACTATGATATGTTTCTTCCTTGCTCGCTTTAACCGGAGTTATGTCGGTTGATGTGTGATGCGTGTTATTATATCCTTAAATTAGCTTTGTTAAAGCATCAACCTATTTCTGGTTTAATTTTGAGCGAAACACTTCCACAGTAAAGTCTTAAGAGTTATATTAAACCTTTATACTATACAGGTGTTGTTTTTCTTGGTTTGTGTTGTTTATTTTTGTCATAGTAAATAAAAAAGTATGCTGCAATGTTTTCCATTTCTATCAAATTAGTTAATATTTTGTTGCAAAAATCTTTCCTTAATCAAACTTTATTTTTTCAGGCTATCCCTCTTTGAAGATTTCTATCAAAACATCGTGTATGTCATCTCCCTATTTCGTTTTCAATTTCTTAGCCCAGGTGTGGCTAGAGAGGACATATATCACTGCCAAAATGTATTTGTATGTATCATTGTATTTTTTTGCATGTTTGGATGTCAACAGTGTCTATCTGCCACCGGTTATCCACATAACTAACATCGAGCCTTCTGTTGTGAAATATTTTTTTTCTATCTTGTTTGTGAAATGTGTAGATAGATTGCTCATTTAACCAGAACTGAATAATATTTGCGTAAACACTGGACTTTCAGGATCATAATAATAGTTGTCTTAAATACTGTTCTTTGTCAGATATTTAGAGTGGTATAAAACAATTCAGATAATACAGTACGCTTGACGTATTGTCTTTAAGTGTTATCTACAAGTCAACGAAACATCCATCTTCAACGAGAACGTTTATCTTCAGCAATTAGCACCATTTCTTCAATTTCTTAATTGGAAAACAGCTACTTCAGACATCGAGTTTTAAATGTCACTAGAAATTAATAAATAATATTTTATTTATTTATTTATTATTTATTTATTTATTTGTGTAGACAGCATGTGGATTGATATAGGAAATTTATTGAATGGTTTCAATATTTTGCTTGTCAAGGATTTCAAAATATTGAAATTATTCCACTCGTTTCGTGCATTTACTTGTACACTATAGTGTTTTAAAACAATTCTAACTTTTTGTACTGGAAATAGAGAGACAGTTTGGAGGAGGATTGTAGATCATTCTCATCATCTTCTGTCACCAACAGCTTGGATTTCAGCAGGACCTGTAACACTTGGATCAACATGTTCTGAAATATAGGGACTGGTGTTGGTGCTAAGCCAGAGATAATACATAATTTAGGAGGGTTAAACTTTCCTGTCCACCTTACCAAACCATGTAACTAATCTATTACTTCTTAGTGCCCCAGCTTTAGAATGACGGTAAGCCTGTGCCATAGTCCTACAATGTAAGACGTCCACCCAATCATGATAAATATCAGGGTGGACGTTTTATATTGTAGGACTAGACTGTGTCATTGCCATTTTTATAGTAAGGGACCCTCATAGTACAGTATAGAATCTCCCCTTCCACTCATTAAGTTTCAGAGACAATCACTATTTTAATAATACAACCTTGCACTTCTAACAGTTTCATCTATTTTTAACAATTTACAAATTCGGCCAAAAGATCACAACATTCTGTACTAATCAACTGACCTCAGAGATTTCCCTAGTTCTGGTCAATGAGATGTTTGTTTTGTGTCTGACAATACATAAACAACATATTGGAACAAACATCTTTGTGACCAAGACCAGGATATCCCACTAATGAGCTATTCTAAACATGGTGTGCACTCCTGCCAATCCTTAATATTGATTTCTGATCTTGATAGATGATGATTTCTGATTCCGAAATTGCAAAATTAAGTTGATGATTAGAAAAGTCATTCTGAACAAATGTTTACCATGCCTTTAATAAACCGAATAGCATAAATGGACAAAAAGCAGACAACACTAAACAATTTCTTTCCCCCAAAATTACAGCAAGAATCAAATGGTTATTGAGAAGAAAAAAAAAACACTTTCCCTCCACAAAAAATATCCATGTGTTAAATTTTTTTAGTCCTGATTTTCCATGCAAATGTTCAGGAAATCAAACCTAATATTTACTACCTGGCAAATGCTACTGAAAGTTGACCTCAAAATGTTCGCAAATTTTACATGCCATTCAATTCATATTTGTGAAAATCAATTTGTTTTAGGAAATTATGTTTCTCCAAGAATACTTACCCGATCGCATTAACGTTAGGAACATGCTCTGATACTTCTTAAATCCAGCAATTATGGAAGACAAAATAAATATATTTCCTATCTATATTCCATATAGATGAAGGGAAGAAACTCTTCCCAACCCATCCCCTTACTACCACTAGGTGGCTATGATTGTTTACCAGTTTTCTTGAGCGATACATCGAGGATCAAAAGAGATATTTCCACCATTTGTTAGCTTTGCGGCAGGTGGAGTACTGCATCTTTTTGTAGTCTGTTAGATCAACTCCAAACATGTAATTCGGAGCTGGAACTTCCTGGTAGGATTCATTTTTTTATGCCTCATGCGCACCGTCCTGCTCTCGCTTGGGTTACAAATCGTTGATAGATAATGGACAGTTATTTTTCTCCTTCCACGCTACAGCACAGAGATTGCCGTTTGTCATCAGCACACTGTCACCCCTGTTCTTTAATTTGGCAGAATTTATTGCCTCTGGAATTTCCTTTATATTTGTTTGGAATGTACCAAGGAAATATTGTTTTTTTCCTTAGCGATTCAAACAGTGCTGGACTTGAGAAAAAATTGTCCATGTAAACTACATAAGATTTTCCACGTATTTATTTGGCAAGATCTCTTACAACAAAGGCACCAAGGCCCTCTTCTTTCGTGCGTATATTCTGGCCTTTTTCTCTCTCTGTATACACCTGGAACTGATGCACATAACCATTGTGTGGGTCTGACCGTTCCCAAACCTTTATTCCAAATTTAGTTGGCTTCTCTGGCAAATATTGCTTAAAGGATAATCTACTTTTATATGCATTCATTCCTTCATCCACACTCTGACCCATATAATTATCAAGACACGTTTTGGAAACTTCGTCAATAATGGGTCTTGTGTGACACAACTTGTCATGTCCAGGTTGGCATCTTGGTGGATTCTGCCTGGTGTTGTTTACGTGAAAATACTTCAACAACTTTTCAAAATGTACTTTGGTCATAATTTTTAGAATATTTGGTGTTTGGAAGGGCCATGTAGATCGCCAAGCTAGGGTATAGGTAGGCAGTGCCAGGATTGACATAATAAAATATATGCCTATAAAGGCCAGCATTTCTTCCATTGTCATGGATTGGCAGAGTGAATCGGACTTCTCTTCCATACATCTTCCTGCATAGCCATTAGTTTGTGCTACAATTCCGTCAATCAACACCTGGGGTAAATATTTCAAGAAAAAAACAATCTCTTTCTTCACCCCCCCTCCCCCCATCTAAAACGAAAGTTGGGCTGACACTTTCAGTAAACTGACTTTCAGAGGACGTGGCTCTCTTGTCCACACATCGCTGTCTTCATCATCAGATTCTGTCTTAATTTCTGACAGACTGGACAAAGAAGATAGTTCAATGTCACTGCCAACACTTCTCAATTCCATATTGTCAAGTTCGTCTTCAGAAAAACATGAAAATTCAGATTCCGAATAGCTAGAGTAAGCAAAAGGCATTGTTTCCACTGTCAACAACAAATGCATGCATCAACTAACACGTGGTACAAAATGCCAGTAAATCCCCGTATTTAGTTAGAATAATCATGTGTTAACTGTTTTGATTGGTTAAATGTCCTTTTACTTCCCATTATTGACCAATAAAATCGATTGTAACATGGACATACAAAGCATATCTATCCGTCATTAAGGTCTAGGGCGCATAACCAGCAAGTGGATATATCCGCTACGGTGGATAGTAGTGTTTGTTTACAAGCAGATTTATTAGTCAGTGCGGAGGCAAGGCACATGTATGCAGCGCATATACACGTCAGTGGTAAGCAAAGAGAAGAGGTAATAGGAGGAGGCAATGCTGAGCATCCTACCTCTACCATGGTCACCCTGGAGGGAATAAGGAGTCTTCCCTGTATGAGGGTAAACTGTACTTCTAATAACAGTACCATTTACTGTCCCCTAACCTGTGATGCCAGTACGCATGTAAGAGAAAGAGGGAAGCAACAACTTTCTTTCTTACCGAGTAAATCACTGGGCGAATCCAGCGAAAGCACTGGTCTATGCCTGTGATAAGACTGTGCTGACTTTATACCAGTCTGGTGATGGTCTGCGCTGCAGCCACAAGACCTAAGAGATTCAGTTCTTGTCTCTGTGAAGCTAGATCACACAGATTGAAGACTGAGGCGTTTGACTGTGCATGCCAGCCTTATGTTTTGGAGAGCCACATTCCATTTCAACGTGAGGCTTGCAGAGATAACTCTTATTTCATGAGCTGAAATTTCATGAGGCGAACTTGATCTCTTGAGATCTCGGAGTACGCCAAATATTTTATCCTCTTTAGCCATAATGCTAAGGCTTGGGTGGTTATATCCTTTCCCCATCTTGACCGGAATAAAGAGGAATTCCTCCCCACCCCTTCCCGGTACCTTTCCGTGTGCTTTACATAATGTTTTGTGGTAGTGGACCTGATTCTGCATCACTGCTTCCTTAGACTTATCAATAGAGGAGAGGGGACGGATGATTATTCTTTAATTGCCCAATGCTGACAGCCTGTTTTTAGCTATTAAGATTGGTTGCTTCATCAGGACTACCGAACCATCCGATCTCAATTTTAAACAGTACAGGTCCACATACATAGCATGTAACTCGCTGACCCACCATTCTGAAGCTAGGGCTGTCAATAAACATGGTTTGGATGACAGCCGCTTCTAGAAAAGGGCTTGAACTGATTTGAATTGAGCCATGTCAGTACCCACAATAAATTCCACTTGGGAAACAGGGCGAGAGATTTTTGTCTATTGAATTCGAAATTGGCTAGTAGGTCTGATAAATCCTTATCATGACCTATATCAGCTCTACTGTGATGTCGGAATGTGTCCAAGAGCATGGAGCAGTAGACTATAATTGTAATTTGTAACTTTTCTCTTCGAAGCACCAGATAAAAAATTAGCCGATTGAGTGGAATACCTTCTAGCTTGTGAGATTATCTCCACGACAGAAGGTTGAGCCTGTTTAGTTCGCAACGTTCTCCTGACAAGAAAGAGGCATGAAGGAGTAGCCTGTTGGGCATTGATGAAACATCTGTGACCGTGGCTGTTTGAGCAAGTTGGGTCTCGGGGGTATTCTCTTTGGAACGTCTATCACTAGATCGAGCAGACCATTCACCCAGGGCTTGTCCCATAAGCAGCAGAACTGTGGGGTGGTAGGCATAGCCCAGAAACCCCTCCCAGCTGACTGATAGTCCTCCATGGCCCATGCCGCTCGGTCCGGGACTATTGAGATGAAGGTGGGCAGTTCTAACATTGGGCAGACCCAATTGAAAAGCCCCTGTTGAAAGATCATTTGTTGGATGGATTATTCTGTGTGAATCTTCTGGCCCGTTCTTGACATTGATTCAGCCAGGACATTGAACCTGCCCAGATATATTCATCTGTGCGCACCAGTGGAGAAATTCCCAAACGAGTACGCATAGATTTGGTGATTTCGTCACCCCTTGTTTTAGGAGACAGGAAACCACCAAAGAATTGTCCAACATAATGAGGACTACCTTTCTATATACTTAGTTCTTCCAGAAATATTATGGCTTTCGTTTCTAGGATGTTGATGTTGAGAGGCAACTCTTGCGTCAACTGGACAATACATGGGATCCCGAACCATACCAGCTGGCGTCATACAGATGATAATTTCTGGTTGGGGCTTTTGTATTGGAATTCCTGCTGTGAGGCATTGTTTGTTGTGCCACAGATGCAGGAAAAACACAACTTATTTCGAGATCATGGTTTTCTAATCTCGATACCTGGAAAAAGGACACGATTGGGCTAGCAGGGCCATTTGCAGAGGGTGCATGAAATGGTGACTGAGAAGAATTAAATCCACCACCACGTTGAGTAGTCAGAAGAGTTGCATAGACTCTCTCAATGAGATCCACTTCCTGTTGGAAATAGACTCTGCGAGCTCGATAATCCTTGAGGAAGGCAAACAAGATTGAGGTATGTAAGGAATTCCATGCCCACGTGGACAAAAATCTCGGATGGAATAAGGTCTGATCTGTCCCAATTGATCAGAAACCATAACTGACTCAACAGGGAAAGAAGATCGTTTCAGTCCTTGACCAGAGATAAACTTACCATGTGGTTTTGTGGGATGTCATCAAGATATGCTGCCGACACCGTTGGCGAAGAAAACTGGAAGAGTGAGACGACACAGTTGATGATTTTGGTGAAAGCCCATGGGCTGATATTGAGGCCATATGGGAGAGAGCGAAGTTGGCAAAGGTCCCTTTGGAAAACAAACCAAAGAAACTTGCGCGAGGATATGTGTATAGAGATGTGAAAGTATGTATCGGTTAAGTCTAAACTGACCGCAAACTTCTTTTTTATGGAATGTTTGATTGACCTTGCTGTCTCTTGCAAAATTCTGTAGATGTCTTCAATTGTCGCCTTAAAACTGAACTACGTCTTTTAAGTCCGTTTTGCCCCCTTCGTCAACAGGGGTGTTGTCCTCCTCCTGTACACTCTGTGTCCAGTGATACAACATTCTATATGCTAGTGACGACACTGTCGTCACTATGTGTTTATATTTCCCAACGAGGATAACCCCCACAGTGAGTGCAGAGATAACCTTAACGACCGACATACCGTACGCTGATCCTACAGTTGAGCGTACGGAATAGTTTATAAGCGGACGTGGAGGAAGTTCTGCCGATTTCTGAGTGGCCAGCCATGTCAACTGCAAGCCAGACCTATACGGTCACGGTTTTAATGGCTGAGGAAGACGAAAACAAATAGCCATCCTTCTGTCTTCTTCCACCGTTAGCGAAGGTTAAAGAAATCTCTGACCGCCTGACTGATAAAACATGGGACCAGTGCTGTTCCAAGGCTTTCTTTTCGGAGATCCAGCTACCATTATCGTTCCTTCGAGACTATCTATCGCACACATTCGCCTACGTTCAGCACTGATCTGCCATCCTTGGACAAAAATATTGCGGCGGTCAATATGTCCAACTCTGTGTTTTATGAGCTGGACAAAAATATCTTGCACGCTACCTCCAGGTTAATGCAACATATGATCCCTACATCCTCGTTACTTGATTTGGATTAACTTGCAACTTTTAGACTGACTGGAAAAGCAGGTAGCGATCATGCGCGGGAATCCACGGCCCGCATTGCAAAGGTTATTAACAGGGCTGCGCATCACACAATGGCTAACGCCCTGACAGCTTAGGCTAACCATTATCTCATCAGACGAGACGTCTGCCTGCTCTCATCCGCGCTAAACCGCATCATGCCTTGGCGCTTTGGTCAGCACCTTTTGGCATGCTAATGCTGTTTGGCGGCAAAACTGAGGAAGTGCATAAGCGGGCATTGCAAGAACTGCCTCTTCAACTTGCCTTACCGCCCACACCTTCGTTTAGGCCAAATTAGTCTCAGCCGCAGAGATAATCGCCGGCAGAAGGCAACAATATCGTTTTGAATCCAACTTGAGACGGCAGCACACCCCTCAATTCCGGAGGCAGTTTAATAAAGGGGAAAGGAAACAAGGTTTGTTCTTCCCCAAGCCTCCTAACAGCCGACGTTGACATGCCACCCCGACTGCTCGCCGACGGCCTTCCTGTGGTTGCCAAACTCATTCGTTTTCAAACCGCGTGGATCCATCTGTTTTCCGAAGACAAATAGGCTATCCAAGTTGTTTCGAAGGGACTTCGGATTTCATTTATCCACCCCCCTCCCGTTTAGACTTCCCTTCCATGACGAACTTACCATCTGATCTGGCGAAAGCTGGAATTTTACACAAAAAGATCTTGTCGCTACTCAACAAGGCCAACAGGAATCTCAGGCCGATCATGGACTTCAACTGGCCATGCAGAAATTCATCATGGAATATCAGTCAGATTTTTGGGGGGAAAAAACGGACGAATTTGCGATCAGAGTAGACTTAACAGACGCACACTTTCGCGTTCCTAAAAACACATCCTGGAGCAAGTTCCTTCGGTTTGGTTTCCAAGGAACCATTTACCAATTTCGCGCTCTTCATTCAAACTCAATATAAGTCCATGGGCTTTCACCAAGATCATCAACTGTATCGTCTCTCTCTTTCGGTCGACCTCGTCAGCAGCGACGGCGGCGTATCTCGATGACATCCACTCAAAGCACATGGTAAGTTTATCTTTGGGCAAGGACAGAAACGATATTCTTTCCCTTTTAAGCCATTTAAGGTTTCTGATCAATTCGAATAATTCATGCCTCACTCCATCCCAGCATTTTGTCCTGTGCATGGAATATGTTTTGCAAATCTCGACAGTTTTGACTTCCTTCAATGGCTCTCGGCACGGATTATCAAGCTCGCAGAGTCAATTTCCGACAGGAAGTGGGTCTTAGCGAAATAACTTTGTATAACTCCTCGGTCTGCTCGACGCTGCCGTTCGAATTGATCAACAAATCATGATCTCGAACGAAATAGTGTCTTTACTGCGCCAGTGGAGTAAACAAAATGGCTTACGGCAGGAATTCCTCTAGAAAAATCCCAACCGGAAATTACGATCTGAAAGGACGCCATCGGAAACGTTTGGGGAGCACATATGTTGCACAGCTTCACCAAGGGGGCCAGAAGAGTTACCTCTCCACATCAACATTCTAGAAGTGAAGACCATAGTAAACGCGTTTCATTTCTGGAAGAACCAGTTATAAGGAATGATAGTCCTCGTTATGACAAACAATTCTGTGGTGTTGGCCTATCTCCTAAAACAAGGGTTTGGTGGGGTGAAAGGGGGCAAAATCAGCAGATCTATGCGTAATGATTTGGGGTTTTCTCCCCTGGTGCGCAAAAGTGAATGTAACGGCACATATTAGATAATATCCAGGTGGGTTCAATGTCCTTATCGATTCATTGTCAAAAAGGGACCAGACCCTTCTTAGAGAGTGGTCCGACCACCCATCGAGCTTTGAGCAGATTTGTGCACTTTGGGACAACCCGACGATACATCTTTTTGCGACGAGGTGGAATCACAAACTGTCTACCCTCATCTCACCAGTCCCTGACCCAGAGTCATGGGCAGTGGATGCAATCTTGGTCAGTTGGGAGGGATTTGGGGGTTATGCCTACTCCCCCCCCCCTCACTCGCACATTCTTCGTACTTGATCTAGGATAAACGTTACCAGGAGAATTCCCTAAAGACCCAACCTGCTCAAACAGCCACGGTCGCGAGTGTTTCATCCATGAAGAGACAGGCTACTCCTTCACCCCTGGCTCTTGTCAGGAGAGTATGCGAAGAAACAAATTTAAGCCTGCTGTCATGGAGAGAATCTTATGAGCTGGAAGGTCCTCCACTTTGAAGGTGTACGAGGGGAAGTGTCGAGTTTTCAGGGACTGATGCAACAGCAACAGCGTCATCCCTTTATGTACATCAATCCAACAATTGACTACCTTTTTCTATGTCTCTTCGAGGAGAAAATATTAGCCCCACTACGATCAAAGGCTACCGTTCCATGATCTCAGACATATTCTTGCATCACGGAAGAGCGGATACAGGTCACGATACAGATTTATCAGATTAGACAATTTTGAATTTAATGGGTCAACATTTTTCAGCCTAGGTACCAAATGGAATTTGTCGTGGTTGCTGACATGGCTCATTTCAAATCATTTCTGAGCCCTTAGCCAGCATCTCCTTAAAGCTGCTGTCATACAAAACGTGTTTCTTAATAGCTTCAGCATACAGGTGAGTCAGTTACATGCGCTTTCAATGGACCCAAACTATATACAGTTTAGATCAGATAGTTCCGTTGTTCTGATGACGCAACCAGGCTACATAGCGAAGAACAGGCTGCCGTCAATGGGCAATCAAAGAGTGGTCATCCATCCTCTCTCCTCCATCGATGAGTCTACTGAGACGGTGACGTAAAACCCGGTCCGTGCGCTCAAACACTACGTAAAGCGCACGGAAAGGTGCCGTGCGGCCCTGCAATACCTCTTTCTTGTGGTCAAGCCGGGGAAAGAGGATGTAAATACCCAAGCCCTGGTATCATTGCTAAAGTGGGTAATGCGCTCGTCGTATTTCGAACGAATGCTGGCTGATTAAGACCATGGCTGATTCAGACCATAGCTGATTCGGACCAAATCACAGGCTGATTCGGACCAAATTACGGGTTGATTGGGACCAAATGCCAGGCTGATTCGGACCATGTTAAATATTATTAAGTTTCGTCTTGGATTTAAAAGTGATATTTACATTTGTTTAAAATATGATATTTCTCATTATTTCCTAGGTATGTTCAGCGGTTCAGATCTGCATTTAATGAAACAAACCCCGATTTTACGCGAGATAATGGTGTTGTTAGATATAATGAAATGAAAAGATGTAAGATTGTTTATCTCATGCACCTTTGTGCAAAATTTAAATAGTTTACTTTATTGTATTGAGAAATAATAAAATTATTAACACCGAAAAACAATCGTTTAAACAGTGACCATATAGTTAATTTATTTTCATCTACATATATTGGTCTCAGTATGCTAATGTTTTGGTTGGATTTTTTTCGTCTCTATATATTGGCCTGAGTATCTTAATGACTTTTTAAACAGTATATTTATGTAGAATTTATCTTTATACTAAATAAACCTTATATACTAAAACAATAAGCACCGTAAGTTATTTTTTTTAGCTGAATTTATAATGTATTATTTTATTGTATGCATATTATTATTGAAAGTGAATTGGAAAAAACCCGTTTGCTCAACGCCGCTATAATTAAAGCACTATTGATGTCATTTGCCAATTTACTGAATTTAATACCATTCTAGAACACAAAATATAATGCTGACTTAAAATCAATTTGTGATCGTTGGCTACATGAAAATTTTATTCTATTATATGTGTTTAATATAATAAAACATCTATTCAGAAATGAATATTTAATGGATTGAATATGTGTTTTAAATGAAATATATTAAAAGGTTTCAAAGGTTATAATGAAAATAGATCGGTTTACTACTTCGAGATTTTACTCAAAAGATAAAAAAATTCAACGATAATTGTTAGGTACTTTATATTATTGTGTTACTCATCAATGAATCTTTACACAACATTTTTGGGAGTAAATATAATGCGAAGAATGCACGATTTGCATGAAAAATCAATAAAAAGAACCATGGGTCAATTTATAATACATTCTCTTACTATGTTTGCGAAAACAGTAATAACTACTAAAATAAATCAGGTATATATATATATATGTGTGTGTGTGTGTGTGTGTGTGTGTGTATGTGTGTGTGTGTGTGTGCTATAGACACAGATTTGTAAAATATATTTTATCTTTCAACAGATATAAAACCTCCATTTATTATTTTCTTTATTTTAATTATTACGAGGTCCACAAGATTAGTAGAATATAGACGTATAATATTGATGTATGATCCTGTCTTGAATTAAATCATAAATTTGGCATAACCCCAGTTTAAGTTTTTAGTATAATATAAATAAACGAGAATTTCGTCACACAACAAAAAGAAACATTTGCACAAAGGTGAATGAGCTGCTTTGAAAATATTTCACTATTATATTGCCGATTCAAGATAAACAGTCTTACATCATTATACGGCCGCCATCTGGAAATGGGACTGTATGAATTCAAGGGGAATTTAATGTTAAAAACGTCAATAGGTTTATCATTGGGGAACTGTATGGGATCAAGGGGAAATGTAATGTTAAAAATGTCAATGGGTTTAAGAAGGTGGAACGGTATGGGTACAAGGAGAAAAGGTATGTGAAAAATGTTTATAGTTTGAACAGGGTGGGACGGTATGGGGTGAAGGGGATTGTAATATGAAAAACGACCATAGGATTAATATGTGATGACACTATGGGGTCAGTGGACAAAGATAATGTGACAAACGTCCATAGTACAATATTAACATTATGGGACGGTATGTGGTCAAGTGGAAAAGATAATGTTAAAAACACTTATACCATACTGACCCAGACATATACTGACCAACAATTACACCTTCTCACCAGTACCCACACTTACTGACCATAACTACACATACTGACCAGTACCCACACCTACTGACTAGCACCTACATCTACTAACCATCACCCCCACCTACTCACCAACATCCATACCTACTGACGAGCACATATGGTTCAAGAGGATGTAAAGTAGGAGGTAGAGTAAGGAAGAGTAACACCGTGAACAGACAAGATACATTGATGCATACCCAAATTGGGTGAAGGAGAAAGGGTACGAGTGTTCACATATACTTACATCTACACACAAACATAGAGATGATATTAGTACCAAATTTTCCTAAACGTTGATTGTATTTGAATATGATTTGAATATTCGTCGTGGATAATAATAGTCCCAATTCCATCCTCTTTTCTTGGTCTATTTCGATATTTATTTATTGACACCCGCTACTCACAGACAAGCTGCATTGTAAACACTGTGAAGTACGTAATTTAAATCTAATTGGATGGCACTGTAGGGTACTTAAGTAAATTTCTTGGAAAATTCAAACGAAAAATTAAATTAATGTAGGTGTTATTTTCCCTGTTTATCTTCAAACTCAGTACAAACGTACACTTTCCTGTAGGGCTGAAGACGGACAGTAATTGCAGGATCTCGATTAACGGTTCAGTTAAATGCGGGGTCGATCGTAAAAATATATAGGGAAAATGATCTGATCACAATCAAAATCATACGGACACGTGGCCCATTTAATTTAATTAAATTTGGATACGTTGATTGCATGTCTCCGGACTGTCATACTAGTATATGCCTGACATGTCCGATGGGACTGGCTTTTTGACCGACTATAAAATAACCAAACTCATATTCAGACTTGATAAATAATTGTTGAACTCCATACACAGGTATTGGTATCATGTTCTACGTAATATGTACATTGATGTGAAATGGCCTTGTGGCTTCTGCAATCAGTACAATATGACCTCTACCAGGGCCAGGTACCTGGAAGCTAGTTCTCAGCCTCAACCAAATTTGGGTGTACACCATTCGGTTTCATGGGTAAAGAGGGATTACCAACAAAGAGTTAAGTCATTTCCAAAAATGCATAGGAAAAAAAGTGAAAAGATTCCTGCACAAACTAGAATATATTCTGATAACTACTATGGCTTCGTACTAATGCACAGCAAAAAGCAAAGAGCAACAAGCTTTGTTGAAACAGGAAATTCTCGATCTCTACAACTTAAATGATTCTGTTCCAAAATCATGTAAACTGGCCCATGTATATCTTTTTGATACGAAGCCTACATATGCATTGTTGACTTTTAAGAAAATAACGAAAAGGATAGTATCAGATTTACAGCATGTTGGTAATTGCATAACTGTGTAATTTCTTTAAAACCTGAATAAAAGACCAAAATGCAGAACTATATTGGAGTTAACTTTCCGAGGTAAGATGATCGGGGGTGGGGAGTGGTAATGGTTTGCTGGATTGACTACAACTGCTCCTGCCAGAACGAATGTCCGAGAACAGTTCTCACATTTTTCGGAGATCTGGTTGATTGATACGAAAACGCTTTTGTTGACTTATATATTTTTGTTATTTTATACCACGTTCTTCAACAACTCGCTATGCTACATGTTATTTTGTCAAGAGCATAACGAATAGAAATGGCGATGTTGTGAGCAATGTGATTATTAAGAATTTCGAGATTATAATTACCTTTTCAGTCGGAGTTTGAATTTCAGGTGATATAGCAGGTTTGAAGTTGTTCCCCAGAAAGCTAAATTATTCAACGTTGGATAGTTTACATTTCGCCTTGTTTGTTTCTTTTATAAAATGCTTGCAAACTCGCTAGGTAAATACATGAATATTCGAATACCAATTCTTTATTACTAAAATAATTAAAATAAATCATTCAAATTCGAATGTTTGGATATTCGTTTCAACTCTAAAACACGCCATTACTCACACCTATACTATCACACACCCAAGGTCACACGGGTAGGGGTTTAGTATTTGTACTGAACATAAACAGAAATAAAACATATACAAAACATAAAAAAAAGATATAAAAAACAGAGTTTCGGCAATAGTGTAGTTGTATCTCTGTTTCTAGAGATCTGAGTTGCTCTGAAATTGGCCGTTGGCTTGGGTAGTGTTTTAACTAAAGCTGTTAACACAGATGATATCTCTTTACTCTTCTCAATCTCAAACCTCTTCGTACTAAGGCTCCAGGACCGCGGTAACTTAGTGGTTAGTGTGCCAAACTCACGACCGAAAAGGTGCGGGTTCGAATCCTATCATTAGACCAGCATGGGTCAGCTAACGTGGTGTGTCCGTGGGAAAGCACTTTACTCCAATTGACTCAGCACTAAATAACCTACTTGTGTTGATGTGCCGTGAAAGACCAAATCAAACTAACCCTCCATATTACGGTACTCTTTTAGCCACTCTTGTCTCTCAATATAGTTTCTCCTCACAAATGCAGCCGATTCTGTTCTTTTCTTGACCACCCACTGCACCTTCACATCGATTGATGGAATGGCATGGTGGAGAGGTGAATGGAACTTCTGGCACTATGCCACATTTTGATTCTTTGAGAATGAATGACAAGACTGGTGAAAATCTGCACTGGAACGATATATATTTCTTTTTTTAGGCTCAGCCATTCAAGGCATCTTATACTCATTCCATCCATCGCGTGTTTGATATCCACCAATAAGAATGTGGGATGATGTATGGCGTGAGTCTCAGGTGATGTACAAAGTATGTATAGCGTGGAAAGGAATAAATTAAAAAGGTGTTGAGTGAAGTCTGAAATTATGAAATTGCTAAGCAATGTCTCCAAAAAGCATGGTAAAAGAAAAAAGGACTCATAATAGGGTCCGAAAAAGGAAGAAGTGACTTTTGTCTCCAAATTAAGTAAGGGAATATGACAGAGGGGTTCGATGGAGAAAGGACGCATGAAATGAATTTTCCTTAGCAAATGTATTATTATTGATTTTAATTATTTTTAGAAATGTAGCTTGTACTGTTGTCAGTAGAAATGTAGCTTGTACTGTTGTCAGTAGAAATGTAGCTTGTACTGTTGTCAGTAGAAATGTAACTTGTACTGTTGTCAGTATAAACGTAGCTTGTACTGTTTTCAGTAGAAATGTAGCTTGTACTGTGGTCAGTAGAAATGTAGCTTGTACTGTTGTCAGTAGAAATGTAGCTTGTACTGTTGTCAGTAGAAATAGCTATTTTTGCATGATTTACAACGGAATGCTCCACCGATGTTTTGAAATGAAATAGAACAGTGCCGCACATTTATGTTATAATGTATTGTTTAAAAAATTTGCTTTTTTTAAATGTTTGGTCCTGATAGTGGCGAAAAACTGCAGTAATTAAAGCATTATTTTGATATCATGCGAATTTACAACTGCGACGATAATAACTACTTCTACCACTATTAATACTCAGCAGCAGGTGCTGTTACTTCCACTATTACTTCTTATATTTTTACTTTCTACTGTATTTGATGCTACTACTATTATATTACTAATACTACTCTCTACTGTATATGCTGCTACTACCATTACATTACTATTACTAATACTACTGCTTGAAAACAGAGGGAAGAGGGAGAAGGAGACTAAAAGGATGCAATTTCAATCAAGCATTTTGAAACAAAATTGTGAGAACTTGCGACTGTGAACCATTGAAGTTGCTCTCTTTTATCTTTTTTTTTGTAATCTATATTTGTAATCTTTGGGTCGGTATCAGCTTATGTCTCTGTAGCTATATGCTTCTACAGCTGATTACCTCGTAAAGTTCTGTTGTAATCAATAAGTTTAACTTTCTAATGATTACTTCTTTCTTTACGTAAACAGTATGTTTGAGTCCAAAGATTTATTATGACTTAATGATCTATCAATTGTACCGCTTACTGATGGAATTGAAGAGTCATGCTTCAGAAGTAATCACAGAAGATTATATTCAACTATAATTATATGTAGTAAAAATGATAGATGCATCATGGATATAAACTGTAAACTTGAGAAGAAACAAAATTGCATTTCTGTTGACAAATTTAGATATGATAAGATGGAACATAAATTTGAAAAGAATTTAAATAAACAGATTACAAAACATGTTATATGCATAATTAAAACGCAATCTACATTTTTGGAGAAGATACGGTAGAAACCCTTGTCTTAACGTTAAGAAGTGATCATGGCAACGGTTGTTATTGGTAACGCTTGTTTCATCGCTCGGTAAGAAGACATCATCAATTTTGAAGGATACTTGTGTGGTCAGACGATAATTTGTTGAGTTTGAGATTGGTGACTGTTTAGAGCATCTGGATGACCGACATGACAGACCCCGCAGAAACAAGAATTCTTGCTTGTGTAGAAACAAGTGAAGAACCAAATACGCCTTCGCCGAAAATCCTTCATCACAGAACAGTGAATCCAGAAATTAAAGTTAAAACTTAGCACCAAAAGGACCCTGTAAATTCGCGGAGGCAAGCCGGCTGATGTATGAGGGAGAATTTGTCCCTTCATAACAAATATGAGGTATAAGATTTCGTTTGAAAACTCTGGTAACAAGAAACCTATAGCTATATTGAACAAAGAGGACTTTTTGAAACAAAATAACAAGTACTTAGACAGTAAGCAATTAATATGTTTGCATACGATTTACGTCAAAGAATATTACGCGTATAATGGACTAAAATTGAAATGATGAATGAAGAATACATCATATTTTATCGTCACATTCCCATATCTTAATTAAGAAGTTGGATGCAAACAACACCGGGAGATGAAAGACGGAAAAAGATACATGATTTGTTATCATTTGTTAATTTTGACAAAGAGAAAAAAAATGGAGTAAAAGGAACAGTAATATTAGGCATGCAATAGGAGCATTGGAACAGATTAATGATCGGTATAAATCTGGTTCCGTATCTTTTAACGACATGAAAATTTAGTGGGTTGATTTAACATTCCAAAAGAGGGTTCATGAAGTGCATGGTAGTAGTAGTATACAAATTATGTAAAACGTATTGATCTTTAAAAATTGGGACCAGGAAACGTTTCTAAGTGCTGTTAATCCCGGCTGAAATAAGGACTCAGGGTTATTACCTCCGGGTCAGTACCCACGAAAGTAGTCCCATTCTATTGTATAGCATTTTTTACTCTCCCTTTTTGGTGGTGACACGTGGTTTAGATTAATGCATTCTTGGTATTAATTTAAAGGAGATTGTTTATTCTTTAGAATATAAACAATATGGCGTGGTTGTATGTATTTTGGCGACAGTGCAGAGTGAGGAATGAGGGATTTATGCTGGCCAGGAGGTAAAATCTGTGACCCATTGCACGTTGCTTTCATTACAGTTCAGCCTTTAAAAAAATGCCATATAACCTATGAAAGAACTTCACTGTGAGTTCATCTTGGAAAATACTTTATAATAAGGTATGATTTATTAGCATTTCGACACTGGAAAGTTCAGTACTGACAAACAATTGTAGGGACTATATAGGGAAAATAATTGTGACCTGAGCCTATAAGTGTTTGTTCAATGTACTGACCACGACTTTATCAGAGTGGCGACCAATTTTGCAACATCCAACTCGCACACAAATCGTATGCAGTTAAAGACACTGGCATACACGCGAGTATATCTCATTCAAAATTATATATATATATATATATATATATATATATATATATATATATATATATATATATATCTTTCTGAATGGCCATTTAGGAAAAAGCAAGGGAGCCATTTTTGGCTGATTGATACCGGGCATGCTCGTTTGGGAATTAGCACAGACGGAATATGTGGAATTCCAATATAATAACACAAAATTCTCTTCTGGCACAGTAGTGACTGTTCTGGGCGGAGAGGTGGTGTAGAGATAATGTATAAACGCAGCATGTGTAGTAAATATTGCAGTAACATGGAGACTTTACAGAAGCATTCATGTATTCACCCTGATATTAAGTTTTTAAGGACAGATACAAAGTGCATATTGCACATTGTATCATAACAAATAGAGAGAAATATCTGCATCTATTGACTTGTTCCTTTTGGGAATTAGCACAGTCGGAATATGTAGAATCCCAATGGAATAACACAAAATTCTATTCTAACATGTTTGTTGGGCCACGTCCATTTGATTGGAAGGAAAAGACGGGACATATAGAACAGTTCTTATTTGTGTGGGCAATGACCAGTTGAGTATGCTTACTATTGATAAAGCAATGTACACGTAATTAGCAAACTGAGATTTGTAGTAAGTGAGTCAAGGATTTATACATAGATTGCTGCACCTGTAAGGTTACAATGTAACATGGTAGACATCCTGAGTATTACAAAGTGTCTCAAAACTGAATTTATTGTAAGCGACAACTAATCCGGATATTGAGGATAATTTATTTTTGTTTAACAAAGTTATAATGGACTTTAAAACAGGTAATATCATATTCCATGGTAAAACCACTAAAGTATGGTATGACACTAAGTTTGACACATATATTGCTAATGTAAACAATATTCCAGTAGAACAATGGCCGTATGCTAAATATTTTGATAAAACTTTACTAAAACAAACAAAAGTACATTATGTCTACAACAAAAGTCGGAACAATCTGAAAGTTAGCAAAAACAACATATTTGATCTTTACATTGTTACGACTCCATGATCTAAGAAAAATGTAACAGAAAGAAAGTAAAATCAACAAATCAAGTAAAATTCAACAAATCATTTTTTTCTAAATAATTAAAATGAAAATCAAAAGACACTTACAGTAACGTGAATTTAAATCCAAATAATTCAATAATCCAAAGTGTCCTAATCACAAGTCCTAAATATAGAACGTTCCGAATGAATTACTGTATCCTTGAATGTGTTGATGTGTCAATAGTCTTTAATGTGCTGTTGTGCCAAATGAAGTGCTCCAGAATATCTTGAATAAGTTCACATAAATCCAAAATCATAAAATCAAAATCAAAAATCAAAAAGTCTATGAGCACTTTTATAATCCAATGAATATTTTATATAATTCCTCTCTCTGAATTTGGAATGATTTTTTGACAACTGTAATGACTCTTTAAAGACTGATGTTAAAGTCGAAACTAAAAACTGTCCACTAAACATTGTATATATAAAGATAGGCCATATACCAAAAAGTTATAGAAAATTATATGGTGTATGTGACTTTTAATATATAATTCTAATGGAAATTCTAGTTTTACCTGACTTCAAACTGAATAAACAACTTGTTTATCAAAACCGTCCTTGAACTCAAATACTAAGTAAACAACCTAATTCAAGGACAATAGCTAAAAATTAAAACTGATACATAACATTAAGGTTTGAGCAAATATTAAAGTCAAGAAACATTTATAATTTCCTGAAATATTTATAATGTTACATAAACATCATACATAACACCATTGTGACGGGAATTAGAACAGGTCAATAATAATAATAATAATAATAATAATAATAATAATAATAATAATAATAATAATAATATCCTTTATATATTTAGGGTGACATAATTAGCTAGTAGCTAGTTTACATTATGGCCCGGCAATTAAAACAAGTATGCAACAAATATACCTGTAATTAGAAAAATCTAAAAGGTTAACATCTACGGCATAAATGAATACCTATATAACAGACGTTAATACAAATTATACAAGGTTAACCTACTGTCATCGCATAGATGTATCACAGGTGCCACTTACAAATGTTATGCGGTCATAAAATCTGGATTGCTCGTTAAAATATTTGTAGATGTATAATAAACCTAATTTTCTTTAATCGGATGCTGAAAACTAAAATCAATAATCGTTGATTGAATATATTGTGAAATCACATAATTCTTTAACAGAGATCATTTCACTTCAAGGACAGGCAAAATATGAAATTCTACAACAAATACGTAAATTGCTCAAGCTTGAGAAAACCCAGAATCCTCAATCTACAGAAATACCTCCCTTTCTTGAAATTAAGCTCTGAGAGAAATCGGCGAACAACAAAGTTAAACAGTTGGAAGGTGAAAAGGTAGACAGATGCAGAAAATAAGTAGTAAGTACGACGATGATATTTATATTTAATCGATAAGACTGAAGTAATGAAAACTGAACAGAATAAATATGAAACGGAAATAAATAAATTAAAGTAAACAAATACACGTGAATAATCGGTCTTGGAAATAAGACTAAGATATAATGATAAAATCATTGAAAATCTCCAGGACAGACTTTAAAATGTTATATATGTACTGATTGGAGAACCATGGCCGTTAGTACAAAAGTAGATCATTGTTATAACGGTTAGATGATAGGCAGATTGGGGCTGACCCTAAGAATGGTTCTGTTATCATCCAGACTTCTACTGGCACCACCAACACTTGTTCTGAACACATAAGTAAAAATGAAAATGTTGATGTTGACGCAATTCTGTTACACGATTCAATGTGTAATTTCATAAACATAGGTAAACTCACTGCACGCTCATACAAGAAGAGGGATAAAACAGACTACACACTCATACCAGAAAGAGATGAAACACACTGCATGCTTATACCAGAGAGACTGCACGCTCCGGCCAGAGGGGGATAAAACAGAAAACTCCAACTATTGAAGATGCCAATAATTATGTTGACAAAATTAACATTTATCACATTAACATTCTATGTGTGGGTATTAATGACATGAAAACAAAGAGCATAGAGGTTTTAGAGACTATGAACAGATTGTAAAAAGAGCTGCACAGTAATCAAAACAACCTGTATTTCAGATGGTCTCGGCCCTCGGTCAGTGGGCGATTTTTGACATTTTGACCGATGTTTTAGTGGGAAGTTTCAGTGGGAAGTTAAGACAGGTTGACTGATAATCAAAATCTCATTTATAATCGCTACGATTCGTGTGTAGGTTTAATACCGCCATCCTTTATTGGTTCCATGAACCTGCTGTTGATTCGCTGAATCATCACCTGCTGACCAATGGCAGTGCGCTTTACAAGCAAGACATAATATATTAGCAAAATGGTATCGTCTGTTGAAATTACATTGCACAGTGTCCTCGCCCGAATACAAAGGCCAGAAAGTTTTTAATAAATGTTTAAAATAATGAATAGAACTCCAGACGAGAGTAGTGCACAGGTAAGTATAATACTTCTTGTGCAAGTGTTGTATAACCCTAAAGTATAATGCAAATATCCGTGCTGGTTGCAATGTTGTATGGTACGATGTACAAGGTCATGGTCTCAGTTTGTCAGAATATATTTAACTATGGTTATCATTTATCCTTGCTATAAAAAATATATCAGTTGGGTCTTGATGCTGAAATAATCCATATTCAAAGGCTCTAAGTTTTTATTAGGTCATTTTACCAGTCTTATTATTTGGTTATTGTTGCAAGTACACTTGTTATAACTGATGACTCACAACGTGAACTTGCGTTCATTTAAACTGTTAATGATATTCATGCTTTTCTAGGAAAATCTTTCATCAATATAAAATAAATCCCATGCATGAAAAGTACATAAATATTATCCTTCATTTAAATTTTATTTTATTTGGGGTTTGAGTAGTATTTACATTTTATTTATATTTTTAAAAAAATATTATTTTTTTTATTTTATTTTTGTTGAAGAAATAAAACGTCTTGGGTCAATATAAATTTTACTCAAGCAAACATTTTACAAATATGGCTGATACAAGTACCTTTAATGAGAAGAAATATCATTTCAACTTTTGGAGTACTTCTCAGTAATCACAAATACCAGACAAACTCTGTATTTTCTTTGTCTTCAGGTTAGGAGACAATTTCTACTGAAACAAATATATGGTAAACCATGGATAAGGAAGTAAATAATTGCGTCATCAATTACACAAGTAGGAAAGAAGATAATGAATGCATCATGCAGATAATGAACGAGCCATGTGATTTATCATTTAACTTTTAGCAATAAATTGTGCCTTTGTTTTTAGTTTGATAGATTTTCTGAATAAAGAATTTTAAAAACTTTAAGTTTTATTTGAATTTATTAAGGTAAAATACCAGTCTAATTGAATTCTATTCTTAACGTGGTAACCCAATTGAAAGGTTTTACAAAGACGCCATCAATCGAGCAAGGCGTGCTGATGATTGTAGCCACCATGAAAGTGGCCGCATATGGGGCCTAGCAATTAACGGGTCCTCGCGCTTTTAAGAACCATCCACATAGACCTAGCTCTTACACTCCCAGATCAAGACAATATGACGGAAGATACTCTCCAAGGCATACGTTTAGCAATGACACTAGAAATATTCTAAAAGAGCAAATTGGATTGTATTGATTGTTAATTAGACTAGTATGGGTGTATATGTCAATCAGTGGCATTTTTAGTGTATTTAGTTCTTATTATTTGGTACAAATAATTTATGTACAAAATAACTGAAATGCAAGAATAACGATAATACACGGATTGAAGTGCAAACTTTTGCCAGAGCACTCGGAAAAGACGTTGAATCCCCGGGCTCTAACTCCCGTTTTTCCAGCATACGTTTGCTGGAACACTCGGGAAATTCTTTAAACCCTGGGACTGTAATGCCCTTTCTTTTCTAGCCAACGTTTGCCAAAACACTCGGGAAGAAAACATTGAACACTCTGTCTCTAATTCCATTTATTCTGCAGCATACGTTTGCACAAAGAAAATGGTATATGATCTCGATTTTACAGTCCATCATAATAGACGATTATGTATCTTGTGTGAATAAAATACTGTGTGATATTATTTTAGATTTAGTTTGGAATCAACTTTTTAAAATATCTTTACTGCAAGTTGTACATTATTATGACACTTATAATTATTTTTTGCAGTTCCTCGCTCCATTAATTGTTTCTTCACACTTATTGGTGTATATGTGTGTGTGTGTGTGTGTGTGTGTGTGTGTGTGTGTGTGTGTGTGTGTGTGTTTCCGGACAGATAACAGAGGGGTTGGTTTATAAAAAGTATCAAGAAAATATAACTATCACAGATACAATTTTGTTATGCTTTTGAATTATTTATTCAGATGCATAAATTGACATTGAATCCTTTTTCGCATACTAAAATGTTTCTACGATCAGAGCACGATGGTTTTGCACCAGTGTTTTATGAGTAAGTGCGGAGTATGAACAGTGTTTTCTTGTCCTTTTCTTAACAGTGATCGAAAATGTGACCAGTTCATCGGAAAATGAATTCAAGTAGCTCTGTTGACAGCTTCCTGTCATTGTTCATACATCATCATTTAAAAGAGACAGTCGTCTTTCCAAAGCTCATTGTAAAACATTTCCACTCCAGCGAACTGGACGTTTTAGCAGCTGTGTTTCCAGTATATTACAAGAAATATATTTTCAGTTAGAAAGACATAGACAAGACGTTGATTGTGCTCCACTTTTTTTACAAAGGTGATCAAATGGCGCACGGTGTGCCTTACAAAGATGACGGAAATGTTATTTTGATCAAGTGGAAACACTTTTAATTAGTTGTGAACACACACTATTTGTTTTCAAGAAGGTGACTTAAAAGGTGAAATTGGATACGTGGAAAATTTTGTTTGCAGGACAGTGCTGCTATTTGATCAATTATGATTGATATCGCACTGTTTGAAGTCTTAGTTGCAATGGAATTTAAGTAAATATGATGATTTTTTTTAAAAGTGTATGCACATATTCTATTGACACGTTGGGGATAAGTCTGCATTACCTAAGAACAACGTAAATTCTACAGTTTTCATTCCGGAAAACACATACGGTGAAAACGATTAATACCCTTCATTGGAAGCTATCTGTATTATTGTTTGTTTTGTGTTGTTTCAATCAACTTATCTTGATGTCATTAATTGTAACTTTCTCAGAAACACTTCAATATTCGAAAGTGCTGCAAACGTGTAGAAAGGATTCTTCGTGGTTATCCTACCTTTTCTAAACTTTGGAAGCTTATTTGCATTGAGCGGCTGAATGATAGAACTTGATTTACATTTCTTAATTTAGCAATAATTCACATTCTTCAGGAAAAGCAATTGTTATCATTCTTCAACGAGTTACAATTTCACCATGGCGGATTATGATCCTTACACATATGAAGACCACTATTTGGATAATGGAAATTCTTCCATAAACAAAAGTACAAATTTGAACTTCTCATACGTTTTCCCAAAATATTATCATGGACTTTCGGATTTCTACTACCACAAGATATTTTCCTTTGAAGTTCCAATCCTGGGCTACTTGCTTCCCACACTGATTTTTCTCATGACTTTGATGAACTTTTTTGTGGTTGGAATTTTCCTTAGGAATTATAACAAGAAGTCCACAACCATTTTGTTTCTGAGCATTGCTATTTCAGACACATTGACGGGTCTTGCAGCAGTCCCATGGTCTCTCTACGTCTACGGATCGGAAAGGGAGCTATTAACCCTACGAACGTGCCATTTGGTACTTATGTTGCGACTGTACGTCTTTCCCCTGTTCCACACTGTCTCAATTTGGCAAACCTTGGCCCTTTGCTTCCAGAGATACATGTGCGTTTGCTATCCATTTTCTTCCAAAGCCTGGTGTACCATCAAGAAAACTGTAATTACAATCGCCGTCTTCTATATTATGTCACTCTGCATCCATTCCTTCCACCTGGTGGTGGAGAAAACGCACAAACGAGCGTCAATCTCGCTCTGCGGTTGGGTCATAGAGAAACCATGTACTGACTCTTGTGTTTACTTGTGGATAACATTGCTTCTTATCCACATATTCCCATGTTCGCTTCTGATATTTATGACGGGAATGACGATATATACAATGAGAAAATCTGCAATGAAAATAATGAACATTATTTGCAACAAAGAGAGCGGTAAAAGGCGCTGTTCACGTGACCGCCAGATCAACATGATGGCAGTCAGTATTGCTATAGCTTTCTTGATACCCGAATTTTCAAATGGCATATATTACTTCGTATTTGTTTTAAAGGAATACATCACAGGAGACATCCTTCCTCATGAGATAAATCGTCTTGTTTCCGCTATCTACATGGTCCTTTTGGTGTTAAGTTTTAACTTTAATTTCTGGGTTTACTGTTGTATGATGAAAAATTTCAGGCGAACAGTTATTCGGTTCTTCACGTTTTTCTACCCCAAGCGGGGATTCCAGCGTCTGCGCAGTCTGTCAAGTAGGTCATCCAGGCGTTCTTCACGATCATCAACCTCAAATTCAACAAATTATCGTCTGACCACACAAGTGTCCATCAAAAGTGACGACGTCTTCTTACCAAGCGATGAATCTAGCGTTTCTAACAGCAACCATATCCGATGCAATGGTCACTCCTTAAGATCAACAGCAGACGTTGGTACGAGTATTCTTTGAGGAGAAAAAGGTGCTTTTCAATACATGTGCAAGTAAATATACATATGATTAAATGCAAGACAGCTTTTTACACAGAGGAACAAAGAAGCATATTATTCATGCCAAAACACCCAGATTTCTACCGTCTATTCTCCAAAAATGAATATTTTATTTTAATTATACATATAACAATGTTTAATAATCTGCTCATTGAAATATTACTGAACATTATGTTTGATATAGTAATATAATATTTTTTTTTCAATTTTTAATTAATATTTATGATGCATCTAGCAGTTTTACTCCATAAATTAATTGAATCCATATGTGAGTGCTTCTGAGCAATGGCTTTACTACTTCATCAGTTAGTAGTGCAATTGGTAAATATGAAAGTCAGATAGTGGTAGTAGTGTAGTAGTGGTAGTACTAGTAGTAGTTGTTTTGTAGTAGCAGCAACAACAGAAACAGCAGAAACAGAAATAGTATAAGTAGTAGTATATGTAGCAGCAACTGCTGTAGTAGTAGTAGTAACAGTAGTAATCATTGTAGTAGTTACCATCGTTGTTGTTGTCTTATAATTAATTCTATTTTATGACTTCGCATTTAGCTATGTTTCAATTTGTTAAATCGCCAGGAGCTGAAATTGCTAAAATATTTCATTATATGACTTCGAAATTTGCTGTATTCGCCTAACCTTCACTATTTACCTTTTTATGATATTGATCAATCAAATTTATATCATTCAAAGATTTATCAAATGCTGTCTCATTAACATTAAAGCAAAATACTATTGTTTATAAAAAATTAAAAGTCCTATAAAAACACAATTATTGGCTATTGATTTTGGTTACTACAAGGATTTATCAACCACAGAAAAGTTATATTCGCCTCCGCCTTCGGCCTCAGTGAATATTTTTTTTTCTGCCATCAACCCAGTGGCAGCCTGAGGGTTCGAGGCGCCCGGCGGCAATGTTCTTTAGTGGCGCCCATACTGTCCTACAGAGAACAGTTTTTATGTCAGTTGCCAACCTTCTTCCTTCCCCCTTCTCCCCTCCTAAATACAAGTTTTGTGAAGAATTGCCCCCGTTACACTAATGTGAAGGTGAAATACTATGAAAAGTTCAGCCACAAAAAAATAAATACATAAATAAATAAATAAAAGCTCCCGATGGCGCCCCCTTCGCCTGGTGCCCTAGGGCAATTGCAGCCTCTCACCCTCACCCTATCGCGCAGCCACTGTTTCGACCTCAGTGAATATTGTTTTTATGGGTTTGATAAATCCTTGTAGCAACCTGATCTAAAGTAAATAACTATATAATAACAACCTCACGTGCGTACGCTAGGGTGATATGAGATTCCAAAGCCTGACTTACTGTTAAGTCTCTTACGTCACTCTGCCTATGGTGTCATAGGTGGGTTACGTCAGAGACTCGAACTACTAAAGACGAAACGCAGGTGTTCTGTTTAGTGGCATTCGCGCTCGAGTATGTATCACACATCACTTATAAGTAACGGACTTTAAGCGGGGTCTGTTTGTCTGTCTGTTTGTCTGTCCGTTCGCTTGCGCCTCATTTCGTCTGTTCGGTTGATACCATGATTTATCAACCACAGAAAAATAATATTCACCTCAGCCAACAGCCTTAATGATTATGGCTTTTCTGAGGCTGATGAATTTTGTATCAACCTCATCATAAGACAATAATTTTATAATACTTTCCACTTGAAAAGTCGCTCTATGATTATTTTTCTCCAAAAGCAAAATTTCTCCGTTGGGGAAATTCTACTCTAGTGTCATTTAACAGCTCCACATTTTTCCTTCCTGTCAATCAGTTGTCATTTTAAACAAAATGGCGACGAAAGGCATGTATGAACATTTTGTGCATGTTGACGTATGTAATATTGAAGTCTTGAGACAAATTTCTCAGAAGCTATACATCCCGTTTTTTGCTGGTTCGGAATAGTTATGTCTTAATTGACTGTTAATTAGGATAAAATAATCCTAGATCGACTTTTCTCCTGGGGCAAATAGATTCTAGGACAGTTTTGCTCACCCCCCCTTCCGCTCCAAGAGATTCTTTTTTGTTGGGGGGGGGAGGGGGCGGTGGCTGGAAAATTGGTGTGTATCTTGACATACAGTGGACAAATGGTTCTAGACTAGTTGGTCCCACTGGATAATAACGGTTCTAATATACGTTTTTCCAGGTTGGAGGGGTTTGCTCTAGAAAACAATTTCTCACATCCACTCAGAGAACAAATTTGCCCTTTGATCCCGGCATCGAAATATATTATATTATCACAAATTGTCTCTTCCTTCAAAATTCTTATTGAGAATTGTTTTCACGTCGTCGGCGAAACTTGAACACAAGAAAAAGCTATTTCAGCTATCAAGTATGGAGCTCCAGTCGATAGAAAAACCTTTTGCAATTGTGTCTATTTGTTTGTTTGTTTAATTTGTTTGTTTTCGTTGCTAAATATTCACGTATTATATTTAAAATTACTTAGACCTATGTAAGGGCAAATCAGAGAGCTGCAGTCATAAGAATGTGTGTTAAAGGCCGAGACCACACTATAGCAGGGGAAAATGTCCACAAGGGTCAGTCCGAACTTGGCTGTCATCGAGGAATGTTGCCCTTTATAAGAATATGATTGGCTTTTTGATATACGACAGTGCCCGACACATTGACCGACAGGTAAAGCTTGAAAACTGATTGAATACCTACCAAATATAACTGGCTTTAGAGTGAGGGCTAATTAACTTACAACTGTGCGGCCAGTAGGTTTAAATTTTTTGCAAGAGTGACTATAAAGCCCCGTTTGCTTAACCAATCATAGCGTCTGTGTAACATATGGCACCTACCCTTCAAAGTTCTACCGGTCGGTTTTGGAACTCGGCCTTTAAACTACAAGTCCATTAGTTATTTTGAGTGTTGCCTTAATCTTAATACTAATTTGTTTTTATATTGATACATTTGGTACTGGATGTTTCAGCTGTACATATTTACTAAATGTCAGTTAAGATTAATCTGTAAGAGGATAAAGATTAACTTTTAAATGCTAAATATGACATCCTACTAAAATAAAAATATTATTATTATTATTATTATTATTATTATTATTATTGCTGCTGCTGTTGTTATTGTTGTTTTTGTTATTATTATTAGTAGTACTAGTAATGTTGTTGATGTCAGAAACATACTTATATCCGCTATTTATAGCAGCCGATTTTAAGATACAATATCTTCCCTTAAGACCTCTCTTATGTTTGCATTTCTCAAATGAAGTAATCTCTATCTCCTTCCATTCTCTCTCTCTCTCTCTCTCTCTCTCTCTCTCTCTCTCTCTCTCTCTCTCTCTCTCTCTCTCTCTCACACACACACACACACACACATACACACACCACTCCTATCCTTCCTATGTGACCATATTTTACTCTGATAGATTTCTGAGTCAAAGATTCTTACTATGATGATGATGATTATTATTATTATTATTATTATTTTTATTATTATTGTTGTTGTTGTTGTTGTTGTCGCTGTTGTTGTTGAAACAAGGAAATAAATTTACGGAGTATATACACTAGCTCTACATGACCAGTCCTGAATCCGTATGTGTTGTACATGACATACGCTATTAATTACACACTTGTCACGTTAGTGTAATCAAACACTTCCTAGCTCCACGGGTCAAAGACCAGAAGAGCTAATGAGATGGTCCTGAGTACATAGTCCGACGTCCGTTAGCAAGTGTTTGTTATCGCGACTCCCAAACTATTTGGAGAAAAGTCATGAAACTTGGAATACAGTTTCATCTAGAAGTCTAGTTTGTCCTAAATGAAAATTGTGCTCACTGGACATCTTGAAAATCTTGTTATCATTACTCCTCCTGTGCGTAATGTTATACACTGGACATCTTCAAAATCTTGTTATCATTACTCCTCTTGTACGTAATGTTAAAACACTGAACATCTTGAAAATCTTGTTATCATTACACCTCCTGTACGTAGTGTTATACACTGGACATCTTGAAAATCTTGTTATCATTACTCCTCCTGTACGTAGTGTTATACACTGGATATCTTCAAAATCTTGTTATTATTACTCCTCCTGTACGTAATGTTATACACTGGGCATCTTGAAAATCTTGTTATCATTACTCCTCCTGTACGTAATGTTATACACTGTACATCTTGAAAATCTTGTTATCATTACTCCTCCTGTACGTAATGTTATGCACTGGACACCTTGAAAATCTTGTTATCATTACTCCTCCTGTACGTAATGTTATACACTGGACATCTTGAAAATCTTATTATCATTACTCCTCCTGTACGTAATGTTACACCGATATGTCGTTTTCAGGAAACACTTCTAACGATATGTAGTTGGACCGTTATGAAAAAGGTGCCCATCTGTCTTCTAACATGACCACCACGGCGGTCGTCTTGAAATCTTGTTACAGTTATTCATCCTGGACGGATAGTCGTAATGACATGAGGTTTGAAGCAAAACACTTCTTATGTTTATCTCAAATCAAAATGATGCCGTTCTGAATTCCAAAATGGCCACCGCGGCGGCCCTCATTAAAATCTTCTTATCGCGTCTCATCTTGAACGGATGGTCGTATTTGCATGGGGTTTTCACTAAAACACTTCTTGCAATAAGTTGTTAATTCTTAATAAAGTGGTGTTGATCTCATTTCCTAAATAGCTGCCACGGTAGTCATCTTGAAAATATTAGTATTACTACTCCTCCTGAACGAATCGTTGCATTGACATGGGATTTTAGCTGTAACATGTCTTACGATATTTAGTAGATCTATATGAAAATGATTCTAATCTGACCTCCAACGTGGCGGTTGCTGTGGCCATCTTGGTTTCTTTTTATATCTCTACTCTCTCTATATATTTTTATATCTCTACTCCTCTTTAACGGATGGTTGTATTGACTTCGTGTTTTTACAAAAATACTTCTTGCAGTAAATAGTCGGTTGTAGATGAAAATGGTGCAGATCTTACATCCAATATAGCCGTTATACCGGACATCTTGAAAATCTTGTTATCGCAACTTTTTTCGAAGAGCTGCTCACAACGTTATGGAATTTTCATTCAAGGAATTCTTACAATATAAAGTTTGTTCTAAATGTAAATGATGAAAATCTGGCTTCCAACATATATACTAATGGTTTTTGACCAGATTTTGTATTTAGTTGCTTTTCAACAGACAAGTTGATAGTCAACACACTGACATTTATTTCAAGACCGTGACTTAGGTTTTTTTTTTTTTTTTTTTTTTTTTTTTTTTTCTTTCTGTAATGGTTTGTGTGCATAATAGCGCAGACAAGTTGAAGGGATTTTAATCAACCTGGTTCGTGGATTATCTGAAGATTACCCTGAATGGGTGCCACTTTTGTGGTCATAATTTGGGTTTTTGAACTATAATGGCCACTGGCCGAAGAATATAATAATTCAAATAAATAGTGGTCATAGACTTTAAAAAAACTTAACATGTTGGGATATCAAGTGACAAAAGCTTTATTTCATTCAGGATGCAGTACTCAACATATGAGCTAAAAATATTAATGTATCAAATGACTACTGTGTTATGTACGGTAATATGCACATATGATATTTTTTATAAATGTAATACGTGCAATAACACATCATTACCTTACAAATAACGTCATAACGTTATGCAAAGGAAAGCGTAACAACCGAGGCATCCGAATGTATTTCAAAGTAATTTCACTATAATATTCAAATAAAATCAGTATTGTTCGTCATGAGATAAATATAATCTTCCATTTGTGTTCATTTCAGATGCAATCCTTTGCTCCGATAGAAATTATTCCGCTCTAGTTTAAAGTAAACATCATTAAATTTTCAAAAAATAAATTTCCAAATCTCGGTGTATGGCAAGGTTACTCTGATACTTTTCTCTCCATGAAAACCAAATACATACACGTCAAATGAAGGTTTCTTGAAATTAAGGAAATTTTGATCAAATAGTATCGATCATTTTATTCAGTTTCCTTAAAATGCCAATTTATCAGAACTTGGTAATTCTTTGAACTTTAGTACAATTGGTCTGATATAGAAATACTTTGATGGTAATTGCCTCAGAAATAACTGCAGTCAATGATATAATAAATTTATTATCCACGCAATTTCGCTTGCAAAGATGACAAAATCTTTCATGTCAAGGCAAACTTTCCCAATTGCTCTTTCCTATTGGTAAAGAATGAGTACATGTTCGAAACAGTATGATTTTCGCTTTATATTTTTTATATATTTGTTGACAAATAAAATAATGTTCTAATTTTGATTCCATTTTGTTTGATATATATATATATATATATATATATATATATATATATATATATATATATATATATATATATATATATATATATATATCTGTCTGTCTCTGTGTGTGTGTGTGTGTTTGGTCGTGTTTGAATAAGCTGTTCAAGAAATGTTTGCTTAAAGATTGTTAGTAGTTGTGGGGGGGTACTGGGGTACGGGGGGCACTTGGGGTATCAACGGGAATTTAACATGGCGGGGGCACTTGGGGTATCAACGGGAATTTAACATAGTGGTGGGCACTTGGGGTATCAACGGGAATTTAACATGGCGGGGGCACTTGGGGTATCAACAGGAATTTAGCATTGAGGGCACTTGGGGTACCAACGGAAAAAAAAATGGAACATGGCAATCATTGGAAAATTAATCTTTTCTTGAAAAATGGGTGGCCCTGAAAAGGGCCGTTGTTTTTTTTGGTTTAACATACACATCTCCTGGAGGGTCTTCTTTTTCGGAGACTTCTACGGACTTCCGGACCGTACATCAAGACACGCTTTAAACATCCTTGTCGTTCAATATAGATGCGTCGTTTCCAGATGGCGGTCTCTGTGATTTTAGTAATAGCCCATGAGACTTTGACATACATGGGGAATGCTGGATCAAACAACATCCCCGAGATGATAGTCGATGACTCAACGTTTGTCCACATCTTGTTTTGTTTCTTCGGGAGTGGTCTTGGAGAAAAACCGGTGAAGCTTTACGAGACAAGCGGTGGTATATATACCCTACGATCGGATTGAAATGCATCGAAATCAACTACCAATCCAAGCGCGCGTTACAAGCGGGTCGGTTTTTCTTCCAATGGGAAGAGAGCGGGGGGTGACGTCATTTGGGGTATCAAGGTATCACAGCGTTCGTAGGGTTTTTACTTTTTGGACAGCCTAAATGGAGACTACCAAGACCACTATGTATTGGGGTGAGCCTGCAACGAATGCTGTGTTGAACTTCCAACCGGAAGATTTTAATTTAGATTTTCTGTCTCAAGAATTTGAGCCTGAAACTACCACGACTGCTGCTATACCAGCCTCTTTGCCTGTCATGGATGATTTCAAAAAGAGGCAACAAGAAGAATTGGAAATATTTATACAACGTCAGAGAGAAGCGGAAGAAGTGTTTCTTCAGCAAGAAGAGGAAAGGAGAAAGCGAGAAGAAGAACTAAGACAGTTAGAAGAGGAGAAGAGTGAAGAACGGAAAGAAGAGAGCGAGGAAGATAAAACAGTGAGTTTACTCCAAGGCATTTTATCCGAGTTAAAACGTTTGACAAATCTGTATGAGTATTCTTTAACTCAACCCAAGAGAAAAAGACCATCACGGGCCAAACATACGAAGCCCATCACTACTAGTGAGATTCTACCACCACCACCACCACCACCACCAGTCACTACTACTACCATCAAAGCAGCAGCAGCAGGAATTGGACTGGGTCGTGGAAAAGGATTACGACAGTTGAAGTTGATCATGTCAACTCCATAAGTTTGTTTAACAAACAAACAAACAAACACCCCAACGGTCCTTTTCAGGGCCACCCAGATCTCTAGAAAAGAAATCAATTTTGCCAAAAAATCAAGTAAAACTTTAAAAATCCCCATTCCTTGGTTTTGTGTAAGAGTGAGTGCGTGCGTGCGTGTATCCATACTCTAAAATAACAACACAAAAACACTTACTTTTTTTCCATTCTGGTCTATTCTCATTTTTTTTACAAAATAATTCACCATGAACATAACACCACACTCCAAAAAAAGTTCATTGTTCACTGTCTATCTCTCTTGTTCTTGTTCTTGAATTTCTTCACAGCAATCAAGGGTTCTTTTTCTTCTTCACTGTCTTCCATCCATCTAACTTTCTTGCTTTTCTTGACGATAGGTTCTTCTTCTTCTTCTAGGTTTGAAGATCCTTCGGCTTCCTCCCTCTCTGGTAGATTTTCTTTTTCTTGTTCTTTCTGAGGGCACTCCGAAGACCAATGTCCTTTTCCTTTACAATGATAACAAGTATATTTCCCTTTATCTCTGTTTTGGTTTTGACGTTGTGGACATTCTGGAGCCCAATGTCCTTTCTCTTGGCAGATATAACAAGTATCTTGACTTTTATCTCGAGAGGCAATGGAGGAGTAGTCCTTACTCTTACTGGTATACTTTCGAAGGACTGTCTGCAAATCTCTTACTATAAAGGCAATCTGTCTTCTTGACTCTTCCATCTTTACAGTTTGAAAGTTCAATCACAAAGACTGATTCTGAGGGTAAGAAGGACTCTCTATATATAGGTTCCCTGGGTGAAACTCCATCAGATCTAAATCAGATTTCAAGATGAAAATTTCACGCCAAATCTATGAGAAACCAGAAGAAGAAGAAGAAACGAAGAGGCCACGGCGACGAAGACATTCCGTACCACCTGAAATACCGCTGGCTGAACTGATAGCTCAAGTCCATGCTAGTGACTTCGAAGAAGAGATGAGTGAGCCTGAAACCCAAAAAACCCAACCCAAAGAATCCATTACCACCACCAGAACCCCTGACCAAAACAGACCTACTACGTGACTCCCGAAAATTACTATCGCATTCGAGAGACGCAAAAAATAACCTCTCGAAAATTTAAAACCACAGCCTACACTCACACGGTTCACTTCAAAGACTTCAAGTCAGAAGTACCTCCCGAGAAAGCGGCGGGATTCATTAGCGATTTGTGGGGATCTGTGTTACAGAACTTGAAACGACAATGCGGAGCCAAAGAGGACGATCGATTGAGACTGGCCATCCATCACGACAATTTGAAGTCACCTGTTTGGATCGAGTTCAGCACCCCTGCAGAATTAACACCAGACAAAGTCATGTCCAAAATCGAACACGTTCAACAATCCAACGAAAAGTTTAACATCACCGATGGAAAGGCCACACTTTACATGACTCACGTTGCTCCTCCTCGAGGGAGCGGACGAAGCAGAAAAGCGTTACTGGTGGACGACCTTCGCAGTACCAAACGCAGTGTCGTCCAAATCGACAGTACTCAAGACCAGATGTGTTTGGCTCGAGCCATCGTGGTGGGGCGCACGTATGCCAACAAGAACGAGAGCAAAGAATGGAAAAGAGCCTGGAATAACATTCGACGATCTAACAAATCTAACAAACAACGAAAAGAAGCAGAACTCCTGTTACGACAAGCAGGCATCCCCAAAGAGACCGTGTGTGCCATTTCTCAAATGCAACAACTTCAAGACGTCTTGGCTCCTCACTACACTTTGAAAGTTCACCCTCAAGAAGTGCACGGAGATCTGCTGTTTCGAGGCCCCGATTTCCCCGAGGGAAAAAACATTCACATATATCACCACCAAGAACATTTCGATGCCATCACCAGTATCACAGGATTTCTAGGATACTCTTACTACTGCGAGAAATGCGACCAAGGATTTAACAGTCGGGAGCGACACATTAATTGCGGAGCAAGATGTCGGGGCTGTTTAGCGGACAAACCATGCCTTCCTGATCAACACCACGTCCATTGTGTAACGTGTCGACGCACCTTTGTCAGTCCCTCTTGTTACCAACAGCATCGCAAGACACTAGGGTACCAACAAAAATGTGCTTGCGACTAATTGAAATTGTGCTCCACGTGTGGACAGCAGATTTGCACCAACGACCCCAAGAGACACGTTTGTGCTGGAAAGAAAAGATGTCCTATTTGTTACCAGATCGTTGATTATGATCATCAATGTTTTATTCAAAAGTACGACAAGACAGAGAAGAAAGAATTAAAGAAAAACAAGAACCAAGTGGATTTCATCTTTTTTGATTTTGAATGCATGCAAGAAACAGGCATTCACATTCCCAATTTTTGCGTGGCTCATCGGACTTGTGAGAACTGCATTCAAGAAACGATCCATGTTCACTGTCCTCATTGCAGTCGGATTCCTGGAGGACGTGAAAAAATCTTTCGGGGTCCTAACACTTTGTCCGAGTTTGCTGAATGGATTTTAGACCCTACCGACGACAGTTGGAGCGAAGAGGACATTCAACGTTACGGAGACTGTCATCGCTATGCGACCGTCATAGCTCACAATTTCTCGGGATACGATGGACAGTTTTTGTTAAAATATTATTCGCAACAAGGTACCGAACGCCCTGAAGTCACCATGAACGGAAACAAGCTCATCTACATGCAAGTGGGACAAGTCAAATTCAAAGATTCCATGAGTTATTTGGCCATGCCTTTGAGTCGAATGCCTAAAACATTTGGCATCACAGAAATGGCCAAAGGCTATTTTCCTCACTTCTTCAAAACGGAAGCTAATCAACATGCTGTCCTACCTCATTTGCCTGACCTCCATTATTACTACCCCGACGGAATGCGCCCCGAACAGCGAGAAGCCTTTCACGCTTGGTACCGCGCTCACCAGTCCGATCCATTTGACTTTCAAGAGGAAATGCTCAAGTACTGTCGATCCGATGTGGACATTTTACGGCGTTGCTGTGGAAAGTTTCGACAGTTATTTCTAGATCACGGAGACGTTGATCCTTTGAAAGATGCGTGCACCCTACCCAAAGCCTGTTCCTTAGTGTACACCCAAAATTTCATGCCCGAGAACGAACTAGCCATCATCGACTCCAACACGTCTCTCTTTGCCAGTCGTCAATATTCGGCCAAAGCTTTGCGTTGACTCCATTACTTGTGCCAAAAAGAAGACAAATGGATACAACATGCCGGAAACGGAGGAGGAGAAAAGAAGATTGGATCTTATTCCGTGGATGGTTGGGATTTAGAAAACCTGCACACGGTGTACGAATTTCAGGGTTGCTTGTTTCACGGATGCCCTACCTATTTTCCTGACCGAGACCTGCAAAATCCTTTCACGGGAGTCAGCATGGAAGCCTTGTACGAACAGACTTACCAACGACGACTCAAGTTAGAAAGTCAAGGATACCAAGTGGTTGAAATGTGGGAGCACGAGTACGATCGACGATTGAAAACCGATCCTGAATTTAAGAGCATCACCGAAAGTTACGACGTGGCCGACATCGGACCTTTGGATCCGCGCCACAGTTTATTTGGAGGACGAACCAATGCCACTCGCTTGCTGTACGACGTAGACGAATCCAAAGGAGAAGAAATCAAGTACATCGACGTGTGTTCTTTGTATCCTTGGATGTGTAAATATGCTCGTTTTCCAACCGGGCACCCAGAAATCTTGACAGAACACATCGACGTGGAACACATTCGTCAATACGAAGGATTGATCAAATGTAAAGTCTTACCCCCGACAAACTTGTACCATCCCATCTTGCCTCACCATTACCAAGGAAAACTGATGTTTCCTTTATGCCGTACGTGTGCCGAAACATGCAACCAAGATCATCCCTGTCACCACACGAAGGAAGAACGCACTTTGACAGGAACGTGGGTCAGTGCCAAATTGTTTCGGGCTCTGGATCGTGGATACCGTTTGTTGAAAGTGTACGAAATCTGGCACTTTCCAACCACCGCACATTACCAAAAGGACGACGCCACGAATCATCCAGGCATTTTCTCGGGGTACGTCAACCAATTTTTAAAACTGAAACAAGAAGCCAGCGGCTATCCCTCGTGGTGTCAGACTCCCGAAGACCGAGTTCGATTCAAAGAAGAGTACCGTGACGTCGAAGGCATCACTTTGGAAGACGTGGAAAAGAACGAAGGAAAAGGATCGTTTGCCAAAGTCATGCTCAATTGTTTGTGGGGAAAAATGGCCCAACGACCCATCTTAACCAAGACGGAATACGTGACCGATCCTTATCGCTACTTTCAACTGGTGGACGACAAAAGTGTACTAGTCAAACACGTCGAAATCGTCAGTGATGATTTGATCTTAGTCAATTTCGAAGAAGAATGCAAGTTTGTAAAACCTGATAAGTTTAGCAACGTAGTCATTGCCGCCTGCGTGACAGCCCATGCTAGTTTGAAGTTGTACGACGAAGCTTTAGAAGTGTTGGGAGATCGTGTCCTGTACTTTGACACCGACAGTTGTATGTACATCCATCGACCCGGTTGCCCACACCCTACCATCCAAGGAGATCGTTTAGGAGCCTGGACAGACGAACACCCTCAAGACACCATCCTGAGTTTTGCCAGCGGTGGCCCTAAAAATTACGGCTACCGATACCGAGACCCACAAGGCCAACTTCACACCCAATGTAAAGTCAAAGGATTAACCCTCAACTAACGAACCAGCCAAGTGGTCAATTTTGAGGTTTTGAAAAATGCTTTGCTGTCTGGACAAGTGGAAGACTTTCGAGTGCAAACGTTAGAGCCTCACAAGATCGTACGGTTACCTAATCACCAAATTGCCAGTCGCCCTTTACAAAAAGTGTACCAAATCGTGTACCAGAAACGAGTGAGACTTCCAGACCACACCACTTTGCCTTACGGACACGCATCTGCAGTATAAAAAAGGGATCACTTCCAAGCCTAACCATTCATTGCAAATACAGACGTCAACCTAGAAAGATGAATAAGAATACTCATGCCACCCACCCACCGAGGGAGAAATCTTGTGTGAACTCCAAGTGCCATCACGACTTGGAGTGCGATGCAGTGCCATGCGAGGAGACTGATGATTCCGTACGCTTTGGCATCAGCGATTCACACGATGAGACGGATTCCGTACGCGTTGACATCAGCGATGCTGTGCGTGTGCCTCACCGTCCCTCTAACGATGCAGGACGACCTTTACTCTTTATTAAACGTACACAGGAATGTCATACCTACAGGAGCAAAGAATTGACGATACCTGTGGCTTTGCCTGGTTATTCCAAGTTTGAAAAGCGACTCCAGACGTTCCAAGACAAGTGGCCTAAATATCTACTACAAGCAACTACTGCCAAATCTTTAGCCAGATCTGGATTTATCTACTTTGGAGAAGGAGATAAAGTTCAGTGTTTCAGTTGCGGTGTGAGACTTCACCAATGGGAGCCTACCGACTCAGCTTACATTGAACATGCCAGATGATCTCCGCACTGTCAGTTCTTATCTATAGTGGCCTTAGAAGAGTACGGGTACGATGAGCCAAATGACAAGAAGAAATAACATGTCGGATGATAGTTTACAATGGTACATTCGTGATTTGCCTTGGGAGTTGCGAGTACAAATTTACCAAGAATGGATACAGATACAAGTGAAACGTAAAGAACAGTACATCCTTTACGACACAAACAATTTAATCATTGGTATCTGAATGGTATAAGAAGTTTAATTGCTTTGAAAATATTCAAATGGTCAGACATTGATAGAAATCAAAATTGGTCTCGTAAGGAATTGGATGGCACCACCTACCATGTGGGAGTGATACACAAAATTCCATGGAACGAAGTGGAGGAAACAACCAACTTACAGGAATACCAAAAACGTTTACAAGAAGTGTCACTTCAAGACAAAATGCCTTTACGTCGTCTGAGGTGTTGTAGGGTCCTCACTGAACATCTTGGAAAACCTTTACCCACCGATGCCATTTGGCAAGTGTATGATTATTTTGTCACCAAGAAGACTAGCTTAGAAGAGCACATTAGTGATTTGCCTTTGAAGTTGCGAGTGCGCATTTACAAAGAGTTTGTCCAGATCCAAGTGAAACGCAAACTCAAATTCATTCCTCGATTTTTAAACTACCGCGACTTCCACCGTATCAGAAGTCTGATTCTGAAGAGAAACTATCACAGCTATCGTGAAGAAAACAAAAGAGAGTTACTTCTTTGCAAGTCGAATACTTCACCAGAGTACATTCGTGGTTTGCCTTTGGAGGTGCGAGAACGTATTTACCGAGAGTTTGCCCAGATCCAAGTGAAACGCAAACTCAAAGTCATTCCTCGATCTGTAAACTATGCTTACTTCCAAAATATGAGAAGACTGATTTTGGGAAGATTCTATCGCTGGCACCTTGGAGAAGACTATCACAAAAGATACCAACCATGGGAACCTGGATATAAAAACCCACAAAAAAAGATACCCACCTTGAGAATCTCACCATATAAAATTTCACCATGCCAGATCTGTGGTCTTCACTCGTGAAACGTATTCCGTGGAAGGAAGTCAACGATCGTGTTCAGACCTTAGAGGATTATAAAGGCCTGATACAAGAACTGTTTCAATTGAATTTTGGACGCTATGCAGTGTGTGTCTTAGTGACTACCTTTCTTGGATTTCGTTTTCCAGGACATTCGTTGTGGAGTATTTTTGACGACCAGTGTTTGTCTTGGATTATTTTGGAGGACCCGTGGTTGTTTTGGACTATTTTGATGAACCATAAAAAAAACCATGACCATTCATGCTTTATCGGTACACGAAAGACAAATTGTACTCAAAGCGTTGAAAGTGGTGATGAAGACGAGTGGGGTACCTCCGTGTGAAGAAGACATTAATCAAACTTTATCTACCCTTCATACCTTTCAAGAAGTGTGTATTGCTAGTGAGTTACACCAACAACTTTACGCTTGGAAAGATGTACGTGACTGGAGAAAAATTGGTTTCGATGCTTGGCTACAAGAAGTGGCCCAATTTGCCAAAGATCTGGCACGTCACTAAGTTTCCAAAAGTAAAATGGGAACCTAAGTCAAAAATGATCTTAGAAACAGAAGAACCTGACACAGCAGAGAAAGACCACACCGTCGTCGTCGTCCAAATACAACCCCCTGAGGAACACACCCCCTCCTTACCGTCAGGGACATTTCATTCTTCTACCACCACAGAGACCAGAATACCACCAGTGCCTGGGCCTTCCATTCCTAGGACAGTGTTTTGTTCTTGTTGTACAATGACTTGTTTGTACAGAACTTTAATTCTTTTAGTGGTAGCCTTAATCTTGTACCTGACCATTTTTGCGGTCTGCATTTTTGTCCTTCATGACTTGTAAAATATGTTTTTGTTGTTTGTTTGTTTTTGAAAAAAAATAAAAAATAAACGTGTATGAAACGTATAAAATGTCTTGGGTCTTTTGTCTTCTTCTCAAAAATCTTCCTACCTCAGTCATGGCTACATCTTCTTCTGCCTCGTCTGCCTCTTCTACTTCCTCTGTGGTCAAAGTGATTGACGAAAAGTTAGATCGTCCCAGTTGGGACGCTTTGTATCTGCGCCATCCTTTTAACATGTTGATTGCTGGACCCAGTGGTTCAGGCAAAACCGAATTTGTCAAACGTTTGATCGAACACAAATCTCATTTGTTTGATCGTCCACCTCAACGCATCGTGTGGTGTTACAAAGAGTGGCAACCGTCTTACACCTTACTTCGTGAAAGTCAAGGAGAAACCATTTCGTTTGTGGAAGGCATCCCTCGCGAAGACGATGGGATCGTGTCTGACGTGAGTCAAACACATCTGGTCATCTTCGACGACATGTTAGGAGAAGACGAAGAAGAAATTAAACTTTGGTTTACACGAAAAGGACATCATCGAAATCCCAGCATCATTTACATTACTCAAAATTTATTTAAACAAGGTTAAAGCCCATCGTACCATCAGTCTCAATGCTCATTACGTGGTGTTATTTAAAAGCCCCAGAGACAAATCTCAAGTGCAAGTGATAGCCAAACAGATAGGCACTCCTTGGTTGAATTATGCGTACGACGATGCCACTCAAACACCTCATGCGTATTTACTCATCGACTTAAAACCGACCACTCTCGACTATTTGAGATTTCGTGCCCAATTGTTTCACCATTGGTGCCAAGAAGGAGTTCCTGTCATTTACACTTCCCTTTCAGCCACTCTCTAAAAAACTATAAAAACATCCACTACGTCATTTCTGTCTCACAGTCTTCGAGATGACTTCCTTTCAATCTGATCCTCCTGCTAAATTGATTCGTGCCTTGTATGGCATCAATCGCGAAAAAAATGCACAAGTCCGTGCTCATTTGTTAGAAGCTAGTCTTAAAGAAGTGTTACGATGGTTTACTTTGACGGCACGTCAATTACTGCAAGGCATCATTCACATCCCTCATCAAACTCAACGTTTTTTTTCAAAAAACATAAAGGGGCGTTGTCACAACTAGCCGATCCTAGAATCGATCCACGGACTAAAAAACAAATCATTTTAACCCCTGGAGGGAGCGGTTCTTTAGGAGGGGTCATGATTGGTTCACTTTTGAAATGGGATCCTCATGCCCAAGCCAAAAAACCCAAAACACCACAAAAAAAAAGAAAAGTCCCAAAAAGAAAGACACAAAAAAGAAAAGCCCTAAAAAGAAGAAAGCCCCCAAGGAAAACAAAAGTTCTGCCAAGAAGAAAACACCCACCACCACCACCACTGGCACCCGCAAGAGAGGTACTGTTGCCAGGACGCAAACGTACACCCGCAAGACACCACCACAACAGCCAGCAGTGACGAGGTCTCCTTTTGCGTCCACTTCTTCGTCTTCTTCACCACCCTTCATCATGATGCACGCCAAACCGGACTTAAGACAAGTGTTTCCTAATTTGATGCTAAAATGGAAACCCATTTCGAAAGTCACCACGTCGGGACCCTCGACATCGGCTGATCTGGCCATGGCAGCGGCCGCGAACAAAGTACCGTCTCCTAAAACCAAAGCCCAAGAAAGAAACGGCGTGCTTCAAAGTTTAGTGGATTTATCCAAAGAAGAATTGAGACGATTTAGTCCATTGAAAACACCTCAACGTCGAGTGAGGCCTGTCATGAAGATGGTACGTCGTGCAGACAATCAGTGGAGACGTGTTCCAGTGTAAAATAGAAGGGTGACCTGCCAGAGACTTCAGACTTACACCTAACCTCTAAGATGGCTCCCAAACGTGCACACCACCACCACCAAAAGAAGAAGAAAACCAAAAAAGGACGACTTCCACCTCGTCTGGCGAAACATTGGGACGTCTTGTCTGTCCTGACCAAATCCAATCCTCCCATGCGAAAACAACTCATTCAAACAGCCCCCAAAGAAATCATCGATACCGTGTGTGAATGTTGTTTGAACGTCTTGAAAGGAACGGTACCTTTGTCCAAGATACAGAAACAAAAGTTAGGCAAACATCGGAACGTTCTTCGCCAAATGGTGAAAAAGAAAATACCTCTCCAGCAAAAGAAAAAAATGTTGGTGCAACGAGGAGGATTTCTACCTATGCTGTTAGGACCGTTGTTAAAAATAGCGGGTCCTTTGTTAGGAACGATTGCTGGACCGCTTTTAGGAGGTGTCATGCGATAAAAAAAAGAAGATAAAAAGGACACCCTTCTCTGGAAAGACCACGCATTTTTTTACCTTTGGATGAAATGGAAAGACGAAAACTGACTTTAGTACCTTACAAACGATGGATGGAATTTCATCGTTGGAACGAACAACGGATACCTCATTTACCACCCAATCCTAATCTCAACGAAATGTCACAGTTACAACAAGAATTACAAACGCTGATGGAACGAAGCGATTTGTCGGAAACAGAAAAATTGCAACGGTACGGTCAACTCTTACAACGTCTGCAACTCTTTCACCAAAAAGCTGTAGACGAAACAGCTCCACCCACTCTGAGAGATTTCAAAACCCTGATGAAAAGCGAACCTAAAGTTACCACCACCACTAAAACAGACACCGCCACGGGGATGACAGAAGAAGACGAGCCCCGAGAAGTGTTTCAAACTCCGTCTGCTGGCATACCTAGTCAAATTGCAGCTTCCTTGTTGACACCCTCTCCTACTCCTTATCGAGAAGCCATGAAAGCTTGGGTTAAAAAGATGTCCACTCCTTCTTCAGCAGAAGAAAAAAAAAAAGAAAGCAAGACTAAAGTGAAAAAAGACACCACCAAGAAGAAACCTACCATCATTACCCCTTCTTCACTACCCACTCCTGTGGCTCGTCGAACGCGTCAAGTCGCTTCGTCCAAATCTCACGACACTCAAAGTAGTAGCATCGAACAGTGGTTGACTTATTGAGGAATCATGGAGAAACTTTTTGCGACCATTTACTACAATCCTGGCCATGCTGCTGGTTACGGAGGAGTTCAAAAATTATATCGAGCTGCCAAAAGTAAATTAAAAAGTGTACGTTTGCCCGAAGTACGACGATGGTTACAAGAACAATCAACGTACACGTTACACAAACCCATTCGATGAAAATTTTCTAGAAGTCCAACCCAAGTGGAAGGCATTGATCATCAATGGCAAGCCGATTTAGCTGACGTCTCTCATTTGGCAACCTACAATCGTGGTCACAAATATTTGTTTTGTGTCATCGACGTGTTTTCCAAATTTGCTTGGGTCGTGCCTTTGACTTCTAAAAGCAGTACCGAATTGGTACGTGCCTTAAAATTGGTCTTGAAACAAAGTGGTCGTCACCCTTTACGATGGCAAACTGACAAATGCACCGAATTTCTAAACCAAGCTTTTCAAAAAGAATTGAAACAAAGGCACATTCATTTTTTTACCACCGAAAATCCTGAAACCAAAGCCAGTATCGTGGAACGTTTTCAAAGAACTTTGAAAGAACACATGTGGAAATATTTTACACATCAACATACTCTCAAGTACATCGACGTGTTACCCCGTTTGGTCAAAGCGTACAATCAATCGTACCATCGAAGCATCGGATGTGCCCCCGAAGAGGTCAGCCCTGAAAACGAAGTGACCGTCTTTGATCGATTGTTTGGTACCCCTAAATGGAGACCTCAGAAGAAACCCCTGGAGTTGAAGACGGGAGATTGGGTTCGCATCGGAAAAACCAAACGCACTTTTGACGAAGGTTATTTACCCAACTGGACCACCGAATTGTTTCGTGTCACTACACCCGTGCTGGGACGCTATCCTCCCGTCTATAAATTGGAAGACATGCACAGTGAAGTGCTCAAAGGAACATTTTACTTGCCTGAGTTACAACGAGTGACTAAAAAAGAAGACTCCTTGTACGACATCGAAAGCATTCTCGAACAAAGAACGCGCAAAGTAGGCAAACGTCAAGTGGAAGAAGTCAAAGTACGTTGGAAAGGATATCCTCCTAGTTTTGATTCTTGGATTGCTGCTTCCCAAGTCGTCGACTATAAAAAGAAGAAGAAGTAACCTAACATGCCATTCAACACAACCACGACCTCGACTCCTTCGCAGAGTTCCTCTCTTCAAGAATTACAAAAACAACCGCTCTGGGTGTGGTGCGGAGAACGTGTGCCTCAAAATCAAATCGTCTTTTTCTGCCAAATCTTTGTAGTGTATTGTGTCATCGGAGCAGCTATTGCCAATTTGAGTTTACAACAAGGAGACAAACAATTGTCGACCATTTTACTCAGCAGTTGCATTGGTTATCTTTTACCCAGTCCTTCTTTGAAATTTACGACGACGGACAACAGTCACCACAACGGTAGTACGACCAACGCCAGTCCACCACCTTCTTCCATTCACCATAATACCACTCCTCTTTTGGAACCCTTTGAACATCCTTTGAACTCGAGTGACTCCTTGGTGAGCAAAACATCTTTGGACCTACTATGAATGACCAATTTTATTTAACTTTACCCAGTGACAGTTCCATGGATGTGTTTCCAAACAACACCTTATATTGTTTCACGGCCAAATTACCTCAGGCCATCCAGTTGGATCACGACGCTCATTGGGAAGTGGGTTTGGTAGCAATCATTCATCCTACGCAAATCACAAACATCAACGAAGGTCAAAACACTTTCGTCGTGGAAATCTTGAACCCAAAAATGCAAGATGAGTTGGAAAAAAATGATCCTAAAATGTCGGAATCAAAGAAAAGGGTACTAGATTCTAAATCTCCTGTCTTGTCGCAGTATGCCATGAGAATTCCTGTGGGGTATTATTTTAGTGCTGAACATTTCGTGGAGACGATTGCGGACAAGTTTTCAGCCCAATTTGGCCCAGCCTTAAAGAAAGCCGATAAATTTGTACGAATCGCTTACCATGCTGTGTCACGCCGTTTCATCTTGAAATTTTTCAAAGAGAAGGGGGAACTCATTGGCGAGAAAGACAAAGAATTACCCGTGCATGACAAAACACCCTTAACCATCACTTTTTCTCCTGGATTGTATGCTATTTTGGGTGGAAATAAAAAGTATGCTAATAAAAAAGTCGCAAGCAAAGTAGAATTCGGAGATGGTTTTAAAACCCCTATCGAATTGAACGTTGGACTGAATTGAATGTTTGTGTACTCCGATGTGGTGGAGTACTATGTGGTGGGACACACAGCTGCGCCCTTACTGAGAGTCCTTCCTTTCAAACTGGATTCTGGCACTGGTGCTAAAGAAGAAGGTGGTGGAAACACATATCACGTTCATCGTGAATTTGTACACCCTCATTATCTTCCAGTCAGTAAATCGTATTTTGACAGTGTCAAAATTAGTATAAAAGGAGATTTGGGACAAAGTGTACCATTCATTGACCAAGGAAAAGTCACGGTGAAACTACATTTTCGAAAAAGGTTTCCAACGCATTGTAACATCCAAAAAATGTATCCGGTGTACCGAGGAGTGGCTCGACAACGGGGACATGGTTTAGGAGATATGTTAAGATCGGCTTTTCGGACGGTAGCCCCTATTTTGAGACCGATGGTGACTCGAGGATTCCATGCCTTAAAAGATGCCGCTTTGAGGCAAGGAAAAGAATTTTTGCAAAACGTCCTCATTGACAAACAAAATCCTAAAGAAGCCTTTATGAGAGCAGGCAAAAATGTGTTGATGAACACTGGCAAAGATCTTTTAGGTCTCCGAGAGAGTCCTATAAATTCGCTTCACACTTCAGGCCCTGACATTACTTCCTCCTCCACTTCACAGTAAGGAGAAGGTAGAAAGAGACGACGTCGAAATCCCTTCAGAGTTCATAAAACACACGGTGGTGTTCCAAAAAAGAATAAGAAAAGAAGAACCGTCAGAGAATTAGACGTGTTTGATTACTAAAACCTTTGAAAATGATGCACCAAGATTCTTGCGAATGTACCAAGTCAGAACTGGATATGTTTACTATGCCTCCCACCATGATGACGATGCAAGAATCCCAATGGGTGGAATTTCATCCTGTATCGTCTTTGACGGAATCAGCTCCTATCGAATTTGAAATCAAAGGACAAACCGAAGATTACATCGATCTGAATAACAGCTACTTGCACCTGAAACTCCAAGTACAAAAAGATGACAACACCCTTCCTGGGGACGGTGACCGAGTGGCACCCGTCAATAATTTCATGCATTCCTTGTTCAGCGGAATAGATTTGTACTTGAATAACAAACTGGTCAGCAGCAGCTTGGATACTTACCCTTACCGTGCTTATTTGGAAAATCTCTTGACGTACGGAAAAGAAGCCAAGAACACTCATCTGGATGCTTCCGTGGTCTGGAAACCTGACACCTCGGAAAAGTTCAACCACACAGACCTGTCAGTAGCGGCGAAGTCTACTGAGGATGGTAATAATGGTAATAAAGATATAATTCCAGCAGTCCCACACAATGTGGGATTTAACGACCGTCGAAAGAAAATCAGACGCAGTTTAGAACTGATGGATCGTTTGCATTTGGACATGTGGTTGCAAGACAAGTATTTGTTAAACGGAGTGGATGTACGTCTGAGACTGAATCGCAGTAGTGCCGACTTCCATTTGATGGCCGAAAACAACGAGTGAAAAACCAAAATCCAAGAAGCCAAACGTTACGTGCGCCGTGTAGAAGTCTTACCTAAAGTAGCCAACGACATCAGTCAAGCATTGAGCAGAACCACTGCCAAGTATCCTGTGCGACGCCTGAAAGTGAAAACATTTACCATTGTCGCTGGACTCCGATCCAAAGTCGAAGATCACGTCTTCCAAGGACAGCTCCCTAAACGTTTGCTGATTGGCATCGTCAGTAATGCAGCCCTCAACGGAGTCCACAATCAGAATCCGTTCGAGTTTAAACACTACAACGTCTCCAAGATAGAAGTCAGTCGAGATGGCAAGACATTGTGTACCAGACCTTTTGAACCTAAATTTGGCGAGAAAAATTACTTGCGATCTTACTTGAGCCTGTTTGAAGCCACAGGACAGTTAGGTACCAACACCAGCCACGGTATTTCGTACGAGGATTATGCAGGAGGGTATGCCTTGTGGGGTTTTGATTTCACTCCGGACCAAGGCAGCGACGAAGGACATTTCCACCCTATAAAATCAGGCCCACTTCGTGTGGAACTTCAGTTTGCAAATCCTCTACCCGACACGGTGAACGTCATCTTGTATGCAGAATTTGATTTGATAATACTCTAGAAATCAACAGTTTGAGAGAAGTGATTCCAGACTATTAGAAGAAAAAAAAAAGATGCAACACGTAGAAGAAGAACCAATGGAAATAGACGAGGGATTTTGTGAAGTTCAGCAGTCACAAACTACCACTGATGATGATGACGAAGTCATTCATTCAGAACCTAAAAAAGAAGAAGAAAACAATACTGTTCCCCAGTTTACTGGATTTATCTCTCGATGGCCAGAATAAGAGAAACATTTAGTTTCCTGTTATGTGCAGGAATTGATTGAAAGAATGAACACCCTGACCCGAGAACATTGTCATGGATGTCAAATCGATCATCCCAGCCAGAAACAACACGACAAATGTTTGATGATGACGGCCGAAGAAAGAATGGATGAATATTTGGAGGACGCTTGGTCTCAGATCTCGGAAGAAAAGGTGTTGAGAAAATGGTATAAAGACTTGCAGGATTCTTCTTCACCTTCACTCACTCCTCTGGAGATCAAACGCATCGAAGGTCTCATTCAACAGAGTACAGAGACTATCCGCCGTGAGTATTCGTGGAATTACTTGACAGATCAATTCAAGCATACAATCAAGTGTGGATTGATGATTCATTATTACCTGTGAAGAAAACATGGATACCAGGGAACTTCATTACCTGTTGACTCGCAGTTCCTACACTTCTTCTTGGAATCCTGTGGTGTGTGCTAAAGATGAACTACCTCAAAGACGTTCATGCCTATGTCATCAATACCGACGACAGTCATCGACCAGGAACCCATTGGGTAGCTGTGTACTTTCCCAACGATCACAGTGGTGGTGTGGAATATTTTGATTCTTATGGATTACCTCCTTTGGAAGACGACATCATCGACTTTATGAGAAGAAATGCCATCTCCACTCGATTCAATAATACCCGATTACAAGGATCGGATTCAATGGTGTGTGGACAATATTGTGTACATTTTCTTCATCAACGCAGTCTCGGATATTCCTTAGAACATTTAGTGACTTGTTTTGATAGAGACTATGCTCGAAACGATGCTAAAGTAGAACGATGGTTTTGTGAACGTTATGGTTATCTCTTGTCTTTAGCTCAGAAACGTAGTGTGCATCAGAATGATGTAGATGTAGAAAGGTGGAAAGGTGAAAGGTGGAAGTTTAGTTTACCTTCCCAACGTTGTCAACTCTGTAAATACGTTCCTGTTTAATATCTTGTTAGTTGTTTTTACCTTTTTATGTTTAAAGAAGCTTCTTCTTGTTCATTAAAAAATGTTGATTTTTTGAGAAAAAAATGGTGTTGTGTGGTTTTTTATTGAATTTGAAAAACAAAATGTATATGCTCTATCTATCTCTTTCTATCGATCTGAAGTCACCACCTCTATCCATTTTCTCACTCTCGATCTGAACCCATGTTTTCCATCGCGTCCGCGCTTCAAGCATATAAAGTGGTGCGTTGGCCAGTGTAGTCACTCTCGTTGACTCGTCAAGATCTCAACAACACTTCAGGAAGATGGCAGCAGCCAAGATAAGCAAACTGAACGACGCTATGGTGAATATGCAGAGGGTGAAGCATCATTTGATGGAGACCAACCCTGAGAGAAAGACAATGATCTTCCTACAAATGGCTCATGATCTGGTGGAAGAAGTCATGAGGGAAGAAATCATTAGGGACAGAACGGAATGGGAGGAGAGACAAAGACTGCAGCAGTAGCAACAGCAGCAACAGCAAAGACAACAACAACAACAACAATTCTTGCAGTCCATGAAACTACCCGACGGAGAAGTCAGCTGTAAGATAGATTGTGATGAGTTTGCCTTCTCTTTTACCAGAAAGATACCTTGTCTTAAAGCCGTGAGACCCGTGGCCAAACGTGGCCGCCCTGTTGTGGCTGCTACCGCTACTGCTGCTACTAGAAGTTAAACAACATAACTTCTTAACTCCAACGGTCCTTTTCAGGGCCACCCAGATCACTAGAAAAGATAACCACTCTTACATTGCCTTAAAAAATTTGTGTTTGTATGTTTGTGTGTTTGTGTTTTACCCACCAAACAAAAAATCCCTTTCCCAAAAAAGAATAATGTTTGTATAGAGAGTGTGTGTTTGTGTTTGATAAAAAAATATAAAAAATAAAAAAGGATAGTGTGGTGTGTGTTTGATTAAAAAAGGATTGTATGTTTGTGTTTGATAAAAATAAAATAAAAAATAAAAAAGGTTGGTGTGTTTGTATGTTTGATAAAATTTTTTTAAAAGTAGTTTCTTTTAGGTCCGCGCACTGGGTCTGTGTTTTTAGGGTAAGGGGTGATGGAGTGCAAAATCCGCGAAGCCTAGAATGACGTCATAGGGATGACGTCAGACGCGGGGTAGTGTGAGTAATGTTTTTTTAAGGTGTAAGGGATGTTTTCCTTCACGTCCGCGCTTAAAGTATATGAAAACAACGTCTTTCCTAGTCGAGCTACCCCATCAACATGAACAAACAAGAAACAGTGAGACAAATCCGAGTGTATCTAGAGGTGGCCTGGCACCTCCTACACGACCTGGAGAAGAAGGAGAAGGAGGAGGAGAGGGAGAATAAGATCCCAATCAAGCCTCATCGGATGATAGAGGAAAAAGAAAATTGGATCCTGAAGGGGACCATCCTCCGTTTATACTTCAGAACAACAAGCGCTGCATGAGTGCAGAAACATGGAGGGGAAGCTGTCCCGCTTGTCGGGCTAAGCCAGGGAGGTGCCCGCACCTCTAGATACAATCTAAAACCCAACGGCCCTTTTCAGGGCCACCCATTTCACAGGAAAAGATTAATTTTCATAATTGCCATAGGTGTTTGTATGTTTGTGTGTTTGTATAGAGTGTGTTTGTTTTTTTCCCCACTCCAAAAACAAAATTAGCCATTCTCGGGTATGTGTTTGTATAGAGTGTGTTTGATTAAAAAAGAAAAAAAGAAAAAAGGATGGTGTGGTGTGTGTTTTGTTTGTATGTTTGATAAAAAAAATTATGTTTTTGGAAAAAGGGATGTTTTCCTTCACGTCCGCGCTTCGAGCATATAAAGCGGAGTCTTCTACAGTTGCGCCATTCACACTTCAACTGAAGAATGAATAGCATTGAATTATTGCAGGAAGCCTGGGATGTCATGGTGGGTGTGGAGTCCTTGATGGAAAGGATGGAGTGTTGGTGGAGATAACCTGCCACCAAGCCATACGTCACCAGCCAACTAGCGGCTCTCACTTCAGCGAGGAGGCTGGTGAAGGATGTCTTGGTGGAGGAATCCTTAAAGACTTCTTCGGCTCCTTGTCGTGTGGGCTTTATCAAGTTGGCCCTCGACTTACTGCATGGGGTGGAATACTTCCTACACCAAGTGAAGGAAGATTGTTGGATCTATCCACCCACCAGTAGCGTCAGGCGTGAAGAGGTAAATCTTCACACGACAAAATTATTATTAAGAAAAGTTTTGGAGCAAGAAGTAGCCCACATTAAGATCTTGTGGGCTCTCGAAAGAAGTCAGAAGGAACAGGCCAAGAAAGAAAAGGAATTTCAACGCCTGAATTTAAACTGGATGAAAATCCAGGATAAGTTCAGACGTAGTATGGAACATCCCGACTGGCTGCCCAATCCACCACCACTCCAGAAGAAGAAAAAATCTCACACCACCTTCCCAGGCTTCTTTACTCAATGTTGGAGGAAAAAGTAATCCTCCTCCAATGGTCCTTTTCAGGGCCACCCATTTTTCAAGAAAAGATTAATTTTCCAATGATTGCTATGTTCCATTTTTCCAAGTGCCCCCAATGCTAAATTCCCGTTGATACCCCAAGTGCCCCCGCTATGTTAAATTCCCGTTGATACCCCAAGTGCCCCCGCCATGCTAAATTCCCATTGATACCCCAAGTGCCCCCCGTACCCCAGTACCCCCCCCCACAACTACTATTGTTTATAGCCAAGATTTATTGGGAATACATTGATTAATCCAAATAAATTGAAACCTATTTCCGATAAAATGCTGTGAATGCTCCCAATCAATTTAAGTTTGCCCAGATCATTATTTTAATCCTGTAAAAAAAACTCAAATGCATGATGTAAGATATTGTAATTTGTTTACCATTAATGCTATTTATCCAATAACCAACCATTCTTTTTTTATTTGTAAATGTTGGGGAATTCTACCAAGCTCACCATAATGCGTATACGTAGGAGTGGATTTTTTGTAAAGTTTTCAACACATATCTCAGAAACTCTAAATGAACCCTTTCTACCATGTCTCATTTTTCAAAACTCTAGATTTCATCTACGTATGTAAAAATTGGAAGTATTTTCGTTTCAAACAGTCTACAGGCAAAATTGGATTTAATGTTATTTTCTTAAGAAGGTACCAAGTTTTCCTAGCTTGACTAAATAGGCTCCCAATTCCCAGTAAATGTGTGCTGTTGTTTTGTTGTTTTTTTTGTGTGTTTTTTTCAAAGGTCACATCTAATTTTGTTTAATTTCTTAAAGTAATTTTAAGTTCCGAACCTCCCAATTTTAAATTTACATATTGTCTTCATCTAAATTTAAGAAGAATTAATAACTTTGGTTTTGCTTGTGCTAATAGTAATCTTATATTTTGGCAGTAATTGTGGAATGTGTCAAGATTATTTTGCATATTTATTGCATTGTCTGAATATATAACTGTAGCTTCTGCACAAAGTCAGACAAATAGTTCAAAATATCTGACTATATTTCCACCGAATAAATCAACTGTAATGCCATTACAATTCAAACTCAAAAGGTAATTCTCATTGTTATGTATATACAATGAAAATAATACAGGAGAAAGATTTTACCCTTGTCTAACTCCTTGATTGCATTTACATAATCCGATTTCTCTTCATTGAGAAAGATTCACGACTTATACTGATATACATAATTATTATTACCTTAAGTATGTTTCCGTTTATACCAGTGTTAGTCAGTTTTGTCCATGAACCAATTGCCTATACCCAACCGAAAGCCTGAGAAAAACACAAAAGTACTCAACAATGTTTTATCTCCATTGATTTAAAGTTCTTTTAAAAGAATGTAACATCAAAAATAGTATCAGTTGTGGAGTAGCCTTTAAGGCAACCTGGCTGTACATCAGACAGCAAATTATTTTCTACTATAAAAAGCAACATTCTACTGTTAAGAACATTAGTAAAGGCCTCACTGAATCAACTTAGTAAAGTAACGGTTCTTTAATTGGTAGGGTCTGATTTATCTCCCTTGTTTATATATATTTGTTGAATCAACCATTTAGTCCAGACTTCTGGAATAACACCTGTACTTAAAATCAGGCTGAAACAAATGCGCATACACAGGAAGATAAAATTTCTCCTGTGCATTCAAAATATTCATTCAAAATGAGATTGTCACAGGGTGATTTTTTTATTTCATATTTTTCAGTACTCTAAGTATTTTCCCTTAAACGGTTGGCTCATGTAATATATAGAGGATCTCAAATGGGTAATGTTTTAATATAAAATTTATTAAACGAGTTGAATAGTTTCCAGCTTTTGCTCTCTAAGACTCGCAAAAGCTGGAAATTATTTCATAAATTCAATATTAAATCATTGCCCATGGGAGATTCTGTTTATCACATAGTTTTTACTTTGAGTGGATATACAGAAGAACAAATGATTCTCGGCATTTCATTTAATTCTGGCTCAGAAGCTGGATCTTTCAATTCTTGCGCGTGAAAAAACAAATAGTCTCAAATGCGAGTTGAAACAATATTATATAATTGTATAGCCAATAACATTAAGAAAATTTTTTTTTCTTCTTTTTTTTTTTTTTTGTACGTTTCCACCAAAAAGTGTGTCGATTCTACTATGGATAGTCACCGCAGATGCATCACTGGATATGGCAGAAGAAATAGTATTCCATTCCAGTTTCTGAATATTTGTCTGATGGGATGATTACGGGATATGCCAGTGCTGATTTGCATTCATATGGCTCTAGTTATTCCCGATAGAATGTTTTGTGACTGGATATTTGCATTATTTGATTTGGAGGGTTGCTGTGGTTTCATAATTCTTGTCAGTTGAGAGACCAGTATTTGTCGACATTCTCTTCATAAGAGAGGTGAGTTTATTCTCTTCTATAGGATATAGATTGGCATTTAAACCACGCTTCTTCTGGGGGGTAGGGTGCAAGATCCATACCGCGTGGCAGCAGCAATGTAAATGGAACTGTCTGCATTACAATAGGCTGCTAGGCGTTTCTCTACATAGACTCAGTATGTTCGTGCTGGACAGCGTTGTGGATTTTCTCGGTTCTCCCACGTTTTGGGTTTAACTAGGCGAACATCCAGCGGGTTTACTCATGTTCTAGTATTTATTTTTGCATTCGAAGAATTCTACGTAGGTAGGGTAAATTGGTCACATAACGTCTATTCGGCCAACGATTGGAAAGACGGCCGCTATATTGTTGATATTAATAGTGGGAAGGAAAGAGTTCCAGAAGGCAGGGCAAGGAAAATTCCCACAGTCGCAGTCAATCAGTAATGAGAATACTGCACAAGAATTTAATGGGCTTATTTGGATCCGTCAGATTCGCAGAAGAAACTGATATGTTAACGCGTTAACATATCAAAAATAATAAAACTTTATGTAAAGTCTACCAACTATATAATAATACATGTTCTGTATTTGATGGTTCCTTATTTTCATCTGCCTCGTCATTATTCTCATTAGATGAGTTTATATTCCTAAAATAATCATAAAAGGTATTAATACAGGTATGTATATTTGCTTTAGTCACATGGTTTGTTATTGACCAGCATTGTCTTAGATTTTTTGTTTGTAATTCTCTTAGTTTATCTTGGTTTCTCTTGTTATGCAATTTTACCTATTTTGTGATTGTCTTCTCGTAAACCTTTGCTCGCATAAACCAAACCATTCCAACTTTACGGTGTTTTTAATCGTGAGTGACATTTTTTGCGATATGATAGTTCTTTCTAGCTTATATTCTCTTTTCAAAAAAATGTTCGCTTAGTACTTTCTTGTGAGATATTTGTTTATTGCTCCTATTTGTAAATTATTTATTGGCACTATCCAAAATGATTTTTGTGGAAATTTCGTCAGTAGTTTGATTATACTTATTAATTATCAATATTCTCTTCCATAAGTGATTTTGTGATTCAATGTATCAACTGAATCTCTACCAATATAAAATATTTTTCTTGTCAGATGTCCACAGTAGATTTGTAATAGGTTTTGTCTTAGTTAAACACGTGTTCACTATCAGAGTCAGCAGTAGTTTTGTAATAGGTTTTGCCTCAGTTAAGCACGTGTTCACGTCTCAGATGTCCACAGTATATTTGTAATATATTTTGCCTCAGTTAAGCACGTGTTCACTTCTCAGATGTCCACAGTAGTTTTGTAATAGGTTTAGCTTAAGTTAAGCACGTGTTCACTTATTGGATGTCACAGTAGTTTTGTAATAGGTTTTGCCTCAATTAAGCACGTGTTCACTTCTCATATGTCCACAGTATTTTTGTAATAGGGTATATTGAGGGATATTTGTTAGTGGTTGTGTTATCGTACAGGATGGTGAAGATTTCGATAGATGAAAAAGTGAGATTTTGTCGTACGTTTATTAACAAAAGTTAGTCATTCATACGTTTCTCGTTATTCCCACTTTTGCAATGCATCAATTACCTGACCTAAGCATGAAACATTTGTGTGACAAACAGACGGACAAGGTTAACACGAAGTGGTATACAAAATCTAAATTTGTTCCGGTTTAGTCGGATATACAATTTACTTTCAGGGCAGGGCTCATAATGGGTAAACCATGGGTAACACTGTACATATCTACTCTGTTAATCATGACACTTTGCTTCCGCCCCTGTTCATTCGGATAAAAAGAGAGTTCGGACTTATGAATCACTTAAAAGATTCATGAAGGAATTAATTTTCTACGTTATTGCTATAAAGGGAGTCCAGGTGAATAAGGCGTAAATGTACTTGCACGTTTTCAACTTTGCCTAACCAGAAGAAGAAAAAAAATGGTAAAAACTTGGTCTTATTATGGCTCTCCGTCCCCGTGTGAGCATACGGCCTTGACTACGCCTCGCTAGCGGCCCCAGTTCTGGACTGTTCTCTTCAGTTCAGCCCACGTTGTTCTGGCAGCCTTGATCTCTTTCTCGATAGACCTGCGCCAGGTCTTTCTTGGTCTGCCAACCGTTCTCTAGCTTTGGTGGTTCCATTCTAGGGCCTGCCTAGTGATATTGTTTGGCGTTTTCTCAGTGTATGCCCGATCCACCCCCATTCCTTTTGGAGATTTATTGGTGAATAGGTATCTGGCCGGTGGTTTTCCACAAGTCGGTGTTACGGATTCCCTCTGACCATTGGATGTTGAGGAGGCGGCGGAAGCAACTATTCAAAATGGACTGCAGTTTGTTCGATGTTTTCTTGGTCACCATCCAGATCTCCGAGCTGTAGAGCAGGACAGACTTCACGTTTGTGTTCAACAGTCGGATCTTGTTCTTTGTACAGAGGGATGATGAGCTCCAAGCGTCTTTCAGTGTGTTAGATCCTTGTCTGACTTTCCCAATTCCGTTTCGGATGTCTTGGTCGGTCGTTCCATCGGTCGAGACATTACTCCCTAGATAGGTACACTGTTTAACTTCCTCTAGATCTGCTGCTTCTTGTTGTATGTGAAGTCCAGTCTTTTCTACTTCTTTTTCTATGCAGCTGGTCTTGGCCTGCATGTGCTGGTGTTTGTGGGACAGGAGGCACAGGTCATCTGCAAAGTCCAGGTCTTCTAGCTGTTTTGTGAAGTTACACTGTATTCCAGTTCACTTCACCTTTGTGGTTGCCTTCATTATCCAGTCTATCGCCATCAATGAAGATCATTGGCGAGAGGTGGCATCCCTGTCTGACTCCAGTTTGGACTTGGAAGGGTTCTGAGAGTTTCCCGTTGTGGATTACTTGGCAAGTCGAATTGTCGTATAACTGCTGTATTAAAGATATGAACTTCCCTGGAATTCCGTAATGGTACATCAGTTTCCAGATTACTTCCCTGTCCACGCTTTCAAAGGCCCTCTCAAAGTCCACAAATTTCACTTAGAGGGTTGATTGCGATTCCAGAGATTGTTTAATTATAATACGCAGTTTAGCAATGTGGTCTGTGCAGGAGTTATCTATGCGGAAGCCTTCTGTTCTGCTCTCAGTTTTGCTTCGAGAGAATTCTTCAGTCTTTTCAATATGATTTTGGTGAGGACTTTGCTTGGCACTGAGAGCAGCATAATTCCTCGCCAATTTTTACATAGGGCCAGGTTTACTTTCTTCTTCCATTCTGTAGGGACTTGCTCACTCTTCTAGATTTTAATGATTAGTTGGTGCATCATTTCTGTTGTCTGTTCAATTTCACTTTAAGGGGTTCTGGTGGGATGCCATTTGGGCCTGCTGCTTTGCAATTTTGGGGTCTTTTCAGGGTCTTTGATATTTCTGTCTTGGATGGGGGGTTCGTGTTGACTCGGATCAGTTCCTCTGCTGGTGGTATGTCAGGCATTTCCATCGGTGGCGGCCTGTTGTGGGTTTCTTGAAATATTCAGTCTATCGTTGTCGTTGTTCCTCCTCTTTACTGCGTAGTGTTCCTTCTTTGTCAGCTGCGATGGGTTCCTTGTTTTCCCTGAAAGTGTGCGCGTGATGTCGTATATCTTTCTTCCCTGCTGCTCTCTCGGCCCCTGTTGCCACGTCATTTAATTTTATTTTTTTGTTTTATTTTTATTTATTTTTATTTTTTTCTTTCTTGACCTTTTCTTGACTTGTATGTTAACTCGGCCATTATTGGGCTCTGTGTTCCTGTTTATTCTGATCATCTTTGCATTGATTAATCTGCTGTTTCATTTTTCTACGCTCGTTAATGAGCGACCAGGTCTCTGGTGTCAACCGTTCTTTGTGTCTTCTTTCTCTCTTGCCCAGGACTGTGCTACAAGAATTCTGCCACAGCTCTCTTAGTTTGTTTCAGTGGTCGTCGATGGATCCCTGTCAGGTTCCGATTGTTGTGTATCTGTTGATACTTTGGTAGATCATTTCCTTCTTGATGTCTTTGTACTTCAGATTTTGTACGTTGAACTTTGTATGCGGCCTGTCGCATCTATCTCTGTAGCTCCTGAGTTTCATTCTGAATGAACCCACTATTAGGTTACGATCTGATGCTGCATCTGCTCCTCTTTTAGCGCGTACATCATGGAAGCTTCTCCTCCACTTGCGTCCAATTGTCAGGTGGTAAATTTGATCGTCTACTTTCACATCAGGTGAAACCCATGTTGGTTTGTGGATTGGTTCGTGGGTAAAAATAGTGCCTCCGATGACCATGTCATTAAAGGCACAGACGTCAGTGAAAAATTCTCCGTTTTCGTTCATGCTTCCCAGCCAGTGCTTTCCCATGGTCAGTTCTTTCCCTGTGGCGTCGGGCCCACTTTGGAATTGAAGTCACCCATAATGATCTTGAGGCCTTTTTTAGGTGCCTGGTTAACAGCACTTTGCAACCTTCCATACAACTCATCCTTCGTTTCTTCTTCTGCAACATTTGATGGGGAGTAGCAGTGGATGATGGTGGTTTTCCTTCCTTTCGTGTTGAACCTTGCTGTGATGATTCTTGGAGATACAGGTTTCCACTCAATCAAGGCCTTGGCTGCATCAGCCGACAACATGAAGGCAACTCCTTCCGTGAGGTTGTGGTCTTCTTCATGTGCTGAGTAGATGATATTCTCTCTTATAATTAGCCTTGTTTGGCCTGTTCCATTCCATCGGGTTTCACTGAGGTCAAGCATTTTGATGTTATATCTTCTCATTTCATTAGCACTTTGAGCTGTCTTCCCGCTCTCTTAAAGGGTTCTGATGTTCCAGGTCGTCCCTGTCCTGGTGTTTACCTTCATCTTTAGAAGATTGGTCGGCGGCCTGGTTTCCAGAAGGTATTCCCCAGGTCGCGTCATGGATCCTCCTGCAGAGGAATCGTCCTGAATCAGGTCTGTAGTTTCTGGCGTCGTCGTGGTTTATGTAATCTGTATAATCCACTGATGGGTGATTGGCCCAGGCAATGTCATCAGAGTCCCATTTGACAGCACGTTTCATGGTGGATCATAAACTTGGTGCTGTGATCTAAATGTATGCCCTGTTATTTTAGTTTCTAAATTTCTCTAAAGAAGGAATATAATCGTGTATGGATAAGATATAAAGTTAAGATTTTAGTATGAAGCCTGCACCGATTAAGCTGCTGCTTTAAGGTTTATCTCAACTAACTTATGATCAAAATTGTAAAGTGTTCAAAACTGTTCAGGATTCTATTATTGAAACCAGACAATAGACTTGATTTTCTTCATATGATTGTAAATGATTACGTAAAATATTTATGTAAATATTATTATCTGGAAACAAGTCGCACTTATTTTCCCTATATATTACATACATTGGTTTGTCAGTACTGAACTTTCCAGTGTGTCCAAATCCTAATAAATCATATGTTAATCCAGTGTGTCCAAATCCTAATAAATCATATGTTAATCTAACGTATCTGCATATATGAACTCGCTGTGAAGTTCTTGTCGTTGGTTATCCGGCATTTTTTAAGAGGCTAAACTGTAAGCAAAACGAGCAAAGGGTCTTCACTTCCAGTATCAATGCCTGGTTACTCACTGTGCACTGTCGACAAAATACACCATAATTCTCATATTCTATTTAATAAACAATTTCGTTTAAACGAATACCAAGAATGCATAAATATAAGCCAAGGATCACGACCAAAACGAGAGTGGAAGAAATGTTCTACAAATTGACTTGGACTACATTCGTATCCAGGAGAAATAATTGCGATCCTAATCCATCCGTATCACGCATATTCATGTATTTTACTCATGATTCTCTCTCTCTCTCTCTCTCTCTCTCGTATTATGATCGGTGTTTTTGTGTACGGGAAGGGCTCTACCTAAGTTGGCGACCTTGTTTCCCAACCCCAATTGCTTCATCAATATGGCAATAAAATATGTTTAAACTTAACTTAAAAGGAATAGAAGCTTTTGAGTTCGTGAGACGGATTAACTACCGCAATTAATTGTGACTGTGTTCTGAATTTTCTTCAATTTAGGGTAATTTGATTTAGAGTGATTTAATTTAATATTCCAGAGTAGCAGTCAAATCTTTAACAAAGGAAATAATCTAATCCCTTAGAATGAAACAGAACATAACATTGTTTTTCTCTCCAACTCATGAAAACTGACATCAGAGGACATGTAACAGTTGCATGTTTACAGAACCTAAAATTTCATTATGTGACCAAAAGACAAACTTAATTATCTTAGAGTATACATATTTACAACATTATCTCAGAGTATGCATATTTACAGCATTATCTTAGAGTATACATATTTACAACATCATCTTAGAGTATACATATTTACAGCATTATCTTAGAGTATACATATTTACAACATTATCTTAGAGTATACATATCTACAGCATTATCTTAGAGTATACATATTTACAGCATTATCTTAGGGTATACATATGTACAGCATTATATTAGTGTATACATATTTACTTCATCATCTCAGAGTATAATTTTTTGCAGCATTATCTTAGAGTATAGATATTACAGTATTATATCAGAGTATAGACATTACAGCATTATCTTAGAGTATACATATTTACGGCATTATCGTAGAGTATACATATTTACAACATTATCTTAGAGTATACATATTTACAGCATTATCTTAGAGTATACATATTTACAGCATTATCTTAGAGCATACATATTTACAGCATTATATTAGAGTATACATATTTACAGCATCATCTCAGAGTATACATATTTACAGCATTATCTTAGAGTATACATATTTACAGCATTATCTCAGAGTATAGATATTTACAGCATTATCTTAGAGCATACATATTTACAGCATTATATTAGAGTATAAATATTTACAACATTATCTCAGAGTATACATATTTACAGCATTATCTCAGAGTATAGATATTTACAGCATTAGCATTATCTTAGAGTATACATATTTACAGCATTATCTTAGAGAATACATATTTACAACATTATCTTAGAGTATAGATATTACAGCATTATCTTAGAGTATACATATTTACAGCATTATATTAGAGTATACATATTTACAACATCATCTCAGAGTATAGATATTTACAGCATTAGCATTATCTTAGAGTATACATATTTACAGCATTATCTTAGAGTACACATATTTACAGCATTATCTTAGAGTATAGATATTACAGCATTATATCAGGGTATAGCTATTTACAGCATTATCTTAGAGTATACATATTTACAAAATATCTTAGAGTATAGATATTACAGCATTATATCAGAGCATGGATATTTACAGCATTATCTTAGAATATACATATTTACAGCATTATGTTAGAGTATACATATTTACAGCATTATCTTAGGGTATACATATTTACAGCATTAGCATTATCTTAGAATATACATATTTACAGCATTATCTTAGAGTATACATATTTACAGCATTATCTCAGAGTATAGATATTTACAGTATTATATTAGAGTATACATATTTAAAGTATTATATTAGAGTATACATATTTACAGCATTATCTTAGAGTATACATATTTACAGTATTATATTAGAGTATACATATTTAAAGTATTATATTAGAGTATACATATTTACAGCATTATCTTAGAGTATACATATTTACAGCATCATCTCAGAGTATACATATTTACAGCATCATCTCAGAGTATACATATTTACAGCATTATCTTAGAGTATACATATTTAAAGTATTATATTAGAGTATACATATTTACAGCATTATCTTAGAGTATACATATTTACAGCATTATATTAGAGTATACATATTTACAGCATTATCTCAGAGTATACATATTTAAAGCATTATATTAGAGTATAGATATTTACAGCATTATCTTAGAGTAAACATATTTAAAGCATTATATTAGAGTATACATATTTACAGCATTATCTCAGAGTATACATATTTAAAGCATTATATTAGAATATACATATTTACAGCATTATATTAGAGTATACATATTTACAGCATTATCTCAGAGTACACACATTTACAGCATTAAACTACTATTTCATTTTCAGAGTTTTAGGGTATGCAACAAAATTTTTCCACAGATATAAGTTAGGTTCTATGTGGTAGAGAGTATATATGACAAAAAAACGACATTCATCTCCATTTAATTCCATGAAGTACACAGTAGGCATAATTTGTAAATTCTATAAATATTTCCCATCTTCCGTTTTTTTTTTTTTTTTTTTTGTTTTTTGTTTTTTACTGGTTACATGTGATCTAACTCTTTGAACTGTGGCAACATAACTTTAAATTTAAAAGAGAAATGTAACAAATACTTCCCCAGTCCAGAATAATTCTTAAAGATGCGATAAATTTGTCAATTCGAATTATATACCATTGCCTCATCCCAATTTAGTATGAATTGCCACTACAATGCATCGACTTGAAAAGATTAAACATTGATATTACTGGGAATATAACGATATATTTCAATGTGACATTGACCGACTTTATCAAATATACTTTTTACAATTGATAATATTTTATGTTCACATAAACCCAAATGAATATCATACAGTAACACATTATACATAACACAGCACAGCTCACATTCTTTCCCTATAATAAGGCGTTTCCAGAATAATATATAACTCTAGGTCTTACGCTAATAAAATAATAGGAAATTTTCCAAATATACCACAGAATGAAAAATATGAGTACTTTTGCTAACACTGAGTAAAGCCAACAAAAACTCTAAATGGACTTTTTCAATCGTGTCTAGCTTTTCAAGGACACATAATTCACATCAGTACAAAATGCTGCTGAAGACAACTTTGGTCTAAGATCTATCGGTAAAGCTAAATTTATAATTATAAATGTAAGCATGAACAAAGCGTTTTTTGGGGGTTTTTTTTTCTTTGAATAGTTACAAAACATATTCTGGTTAGGAAAACTTCGTGTTATAAAAGATATTACTCCCATATATTACTGTTCATCCACAAATTCTATAAAGTCTCTTCCTAACTTATAATTAAATTTGATATTCCATCCGACTTCCAAAAGTTATTATTTTGGTTTTTGCCTGTACTTACTTAAAACCTCCTTTTATTGCAATACTCATAGAAAGCATTAAAATTATGTTGCATATCAATTTAATTATCCGCTAATATGACTGAATCATCGGCGAAAAAATAATGATCACTTCTATGTAATTTACTATTTTATCATCGAACATGACCAATTCCATCTTCGCTAACCCAGGGTCGTCAATCCATTTCCTTCCAATCGGCACTTGGCATTGTAGCTAGCCAACATAGTATATGTCGATGCGCTATCTGATTGGATGCAGTTGAAAGATATTAATCTAATCACATTGCTTGTTAAATTTACACAGGAAGATGGTTGAAAATAATCATAATAGCCTCCGTAGACAACGACACGTCTCTATAATTTAAGCCTTTGATACGCGTTTTTCTTAAGTCAGTGCTGTGTACACATCATAGAAGTCACCATATTCAAAACCTAACAGCTCAAATAACAAGCTCTCTGACTGGTTAATTGATTTTGATTGATATGGACAGTAACTCTTCATCCACAAAAAGGCACATGTTCAAAACACTGTTGTACTTAGCTACATATGAAAGGGTCGATGTGGAACGATGTGGATCAATGACCCTTGGCTAACGTAGCTGGATCAAGTCAAATCCTTTGCAATTATAGAACAAACAAAAAGAAAAAAAGAAGAAAAAACCTCTGCCTCATCATTCAAAAATAATGACAAAAAGAACAGGGGAAAGATTTTCTCCTTGTCTTACATAATATTTAACATGAAAAACAGGAATACTCTCTATTAGGTCTTTCACGTAATTTGATACTGGATATATATATATATATATATATATATATATATATATATATATATATATATATATATCCACATGGCTACACGTTCAGAGTGAGCGTTATGTAGACCTCATAAATATCCGCCGTCTTGAGAAAAGCTTGAAACGCGGACAAGACACACAATCAGGAAAGTGCAAATTACGTTTGAGCAATCAACTGGATTGTTGGAATGCTCTACAATATAAAATTTTACTTGTTTTTATAACCACGTGCTTTTCTTACACATTAGTTGGAACATCTAAAATGACTTAATCGTAATGAAGATTCTATATAAAAACAACATGGCTTAACCGTTTATTATCAATTTGGTCAAAACGCACATTTTTTCAGTAATCAGGGTTTTTATCGACGATGTTGTTCCCCTGCTCCACTTGTCGGATGAAGAACGTGCAGTTTAATAAAAAGCTCTATCAACATAACCTGTCGACTTGACTTTTTCCTTGTTTGGATAGTTATCAGGGTTTGGTCCACCCAAGAATTAGATATAGCGACGTGCATGGGTTACGTGAGCAAAATAATTATGCCATGCTATGCAAGCATCATAGCATCATACATGCACTGCAATGCAATGCCTATTTGACTACTGTACTAGGCACATTATGACTATTAACGTATCGCCGTATGTCACTCAAACTCCAGCACGTGCCGATACCAATGGACCGTACCAATAATACAGCTGGAAAAGGTTTGAGCATCACTTGATTTACATGCGCACTGACAGCTTGTCGGACATTCAGGCCTAATGTCCATCACCTATCTGAGTTCCACTATATACCATATACAAATTCAAATCATCATAACTTAAACAATTTTTCAACCATTTTTCATGAAATTGTTTAGTATGAACAAAGGAATTAACACCAAATCAAATGGGGTAAGTGTCAACATAAAATACTTTGATTTTATATGAGGTGTTATGCTAATGAGTAGGGCGTGGTTTTGTCTGCTCTGGCAATAGGTCAATAGGTCAATTCTATCGAAAGATCTAACGGACATGTAATTCGAGTCAACCTACGTGTTTTTCTGCTTGCATGTAAATAAGGGGAGAATGCAAATTAATCTAAGAAAAGGACACAAAAATCACCTCGCTGTTTGTTTTTCAAATCGGAATTTCTTATATATATGACACGTGATCAGCCTAAAAATATGTAAAAGATTCTAAGCATTATTTATTTAAAATTGAAAAATATAGCTAATACCTCTTTGAGACAAAATTGGAAATAAAACACTTGTTTTACAGCGGCAAACATTTTAAAGAATTGTTATTTACTGATGACATTTGTATATAAATTACATATTTAGTGTACTGTGTATTCTTTAGCAGGACCGGATTAACCCATAGGCTAATAAGGCTTTAGCCTTAGGTCCTCGTATTTTGTAGGTCCTCCTTTAGGCCCTCCATTCCGTATATTTTAAATATGTAATACATACTTAGGCCCTTGCCTCCTATTAACCTTAGACCCCTCATAACTTTAATCCGGCCTTGTTTATTAGTTTCACTTTCATGTTTATATTGCTATATGTAATAATCAAAATAACTAAATGTAATCTCTTTTGAAGAGGACATACATACATACATACATACATACATACATACATACATACATACATACATACATACATACATACATACATACATACATACATACCAGAGTCTTCAAAAAATGAAACTCTTTAACACAAATGGAAAAAAAGAAATAAATCCACTAGCTGTGTAAGCAAAGACGTTGATTCTATTCACTACATACTGTATCATGTACAGATTTCTTGTGACGTTTGCCTGTTCAAACAATATTTCGTATTTATATTCTCAAGATAATGATGTATATATAGTTTTCTGTGAATGAAAAGAAGGGAATTTTGTCCATACATTTGTCCCAAAGAAACGTTCATAAGACACAAATGCCCCGCAATGCCTTTTTTTTTTTTTTTTTTTTTGCAATATAGGAATTCCATGGCCGAAACGCAAAACTTAACCAGGTGTGACGGACGGGCAAGGGTAACACGAAATGCGCCCTTCTTCATTCGTGGAGGGGCATACAAAATTGTAATTTATTCCGGCTAAGAAGAGAAGGGCTATCAACGAGTCAGTCGTGGGTAACACGGAGTATATCCTTTTCATTTTTCGAGTAGACACCTAAATGCCGCTTTCCTGACTTGACCCCTACCCTTTTACTTGTCATCATAAACATTGGTTCGACGGAGTTATATATATATATATATATATATATATATATATATATATATATATATATATATATATATATATATATAGAGAGAGAGAGAGAGAGAGAGAGAGAATTCAATTCAATTCACTGCATTACAACTTTACAACTTTATTTAACCTCAGAACACAAATGAAGTGTTATATGATAAGAACATTACATAAATTAAAATGCGTGCGAGAAAAAGAAAAAAAAAGAAAACCAAAAAAATAAAACTAGGTTTCCACATTAAATTCTGGCAGTGTGATATTTATAAAAATACACAGTTTTTTTTAATCATATTTTGTTACAGTTATTAAAATGTATTTGGATCTTTCACGGGCATGATATTTTATGTATTTTGTTTTTCTCTTTCAGATAGAAACTTCCGACATTACTAATAAAATGATATTCATCTACAATAGATCCATCAGGACAAACAGTGAGGTATTATTTCCTTGATTCCGATTTCCTCCTGTAACTTCCTGTGTCCATTAGTAACTTATTATTCAGTGTACTAAATTTGATTTTTTTGCATCTTAGTTTAAACGGTATGTTTAGCAGATACTGTTGAGTTTAAAATAATATTTTAAGTTATTATGAGATATAATTAGCTCTGTTCACTGGAAACTACCTGACAAAGTGATTGACAGATGAAGCTTAATGCCAGATTTGATATTGTTTATTGACAATAGAGGCAGCTAATGCACAGCGAACGGTGTTTGTACTCGAACAAGCAATAGCTGACGCAAGAATAATGTAACAACAACACCGGCTAGCGACTGACAGCTGTTTCCAAGGCTTACCAACGCTCTTGTCTGTTTGGAAGAGTACGCATGACTGACTCCAGATGTGTAAAAGGACACGTGTTACTTGCATTCTTGCAGATTTAGAAGAGCCGTAATATTGGTACTTACAACAGAATCTTATTTTGATGGATTTATGATAATTCCACACCAATAATGTTAGTCATTTTAAAGACAGATTGCCAGTTATAGTTAGCTATGAAACTACCAGTAAGTTTTTATTTTTTCATAAACTACCAGTAAGTTACAAACATATGACTGCTATGATCATATCAGAGTCAGTATGGATTCATTTTCTGGCATAAATATTCCTGTTTTGAGGAAAATTAAGCCTGGTTTACTAGAATTTTGATCATAATCATAACAAATTGGTAACTTTCCAGCCCAATCTCTGGAAAAGGAAGATAATAAATCTGTTTTTAAGATGTGGTAATTTCATATCATAATCGAATGCGGAACAAAAATACTTATATACTTGGAGAGGTCAAATTCGAATCGATACTCGAAACGCGGAGTAATGCGAGCAGGATCTAGTTTATTTAATATGCAAACACAACTCATATTCTATAATTAAAAAATATCACTATTAATGATTCCTCATTTGGTACGTTAATGAACAGACGATTACTGCCATTTAGATTGTGTTATTGGATGTTTTACTTTTAAATGTAAACATTAAACACCGCAGTTGGATTAGATCTTGCAAATCATTTCAGATATCAACATATAGTGCACTTCGCCGCTTTGCCGACTTATAAATCATTTCAGATATCAGCATATAGCGCACTTTGCCGACTTATAAATCAATACAACCGGACATGGTGCAAATTTACAAACCATGCAGAGTTGCAAACGTATGTGCAAATCGTTTCACATGACAAAATTTATTTGCGTATGTAAAAAAATGTGCTCACATATATAAAACTGGTGCCTGAGAACTGGGTATCACTGAGATCAAACTTTTTTTTTCGCGCTTTTTTATAAGATTGCTTCTGATTTAATGCACATATGTATATTTTTCGCGGCTATTAGAGGGACAGTCAGTATGCATTTGAGAGAAATTTAGAATTATTTTGGAGAACAATGATATTACGCGTACGCAGCTTTCAATTTTAAGAGACAACTACAATCTTGGACGCCATTATAGAAGTGAATCAATCAAACTAAGTGATCCGTGGTTTGAGCATTGATACTCTGTTTTTGAAGTATCGTACGATACTGTCACTCTGTAGTTTTCAGTATCACGAAAGTCAGACCCTCTTTAGCAAAGTGAAACAGAATAGTACTTTCAACTTGCCATGTTTATTGTCACTGGTACATAAGCATTGTGTAAAAGACCAGGCATTGGCTTCATATTTGATAGAATTAAACAAAAGTGACTTTCAATCTCATCAGATAACCCAAAGCAACTCACTTTTCAAGTCACTTTAAACAAAACAGTAGCTATATACCAGTCTAATGCAATCTTTTGGAATTCAGAACTGTTCTCAACTCATGAATGGTATTCAGTGCAAGTAAAAAATTGACTTGTTAATCAAGAATGTCTACTTTCATTCATACCAGGATGTCGACTACGTGTAATAAGTACCCTCCGTGTATAGTATCAGTATACATGGTGTGACATAAGCTTGTTAAATTATGCTGGCATAGTCAGTGGGTTCTCTTTCACTTCCAATCCTTTCACCCGACCTTGTTCCATCCTTTCATTTTGGCCATGAAAGCATGACCGAGTGGGTTAGGGCGCTGATGCATGAGAACGAGGCTATAGGTAAAGGTTACCACCTGAGACCGAGGGTTCAGGTTGGATGGAAATCCGAGCACGTGTAAATTGGATGCTGAGACACGCCAGAGGATGAGGTGTAAAATGTACGTCCTCTGGTGTGAACTATGATCTAGAGGGTGGTAACCTACTTAAACATATGGCTACACGATCATTGTAATAATCTACATTTGGCTGCACAATCATTGTAATAATCTACATATGGCTACACAATCATTGTAAAAATCTATATATGGCTACACAATCATTGTAATAATCTACACATGGCTATACAATCATTGTAATAATCTACACATGGCTACACAATCATTGTAATAATCTACATATGGCTACACAATCATTGTAATAATCTACACATGCATTTTCCTAATACAGATTACTTGTTCCATATACTTCCTTTCCAGACCGAATCCGGACGGACTGTGTACTTAGATGAGAATTAATTACTGGGTACGAATTAAAAATTCTCGAACCTGTATGATAATATTATATTTCAATATTTTTAAAAAATCTGTTAATGTTATCAAAGCATTCTCCTGTAGAATCAAGGGATTGCACTTTCCACTCTGTTTGGTGTATATTTGTAATTCTTTTTTTTTCTCTCTCTCTCTCTCTCTCTCTCTCTCTCTCTCTGTATATATATATATATATATATATATATATATATATATATATATATATATATATATATATATATATATATATACGTTGTGTGTGTGTTTTATCATCAGTAGTAAGAATCATTGCCATTCATTTCCATGTTCAGTCTGATATTGTTTATTGACATTACATATTATATTTCCATATTTTGTATGCATGAACCATCGATTAGAATCGCTGGTCATTTGTGATACACTGTGGAACTAAATCTACCTATCTATATAGATTTCTTTAAAACTGTCCATTAGTACAAAACTATATGGGAATTCAGAAGTGGGAATTTTATCAAGACCACATAGTACTAAGTCGAGTTCCATCAGTCTTGTAAGGAAAATGTCAACTATTCAACATCTCATATGGTTGTACATACCACTAAATAGTGCTCAACCTGGCGCAGGCTTGGAGGTATTTATTTACTGTCTTGATTGTATGTACATGCGCGTATTGTGCAATATACTTATATCAAGCTTTGAAAACTCCTTTCACATAACATCAATCTAAACTCGATTCGAACTATAGCTCAAGGGAGATAAATCGGCAGTAGCAAACACAACTGGGATCGAGATCATCTTAGGGACCGAACATTTAATCTAGAGGGGCGAGGGGGAGTCCAGAGATCTTCTATCAAGATACTTTTTTTTTCAACGAACAAGATTGATATAATTAGTTATTTCTTTTCTACAGATCATAGAAGAAGTAGTTTTTTCAAACTTTTTGGAAACCGGAAATTTAAAAAAAATCCCAGAGCCTCCCACCCCTTTTCCGAAATTGAAATGGTCGATCCCTTACAGGTAAACATGGAAAGGTGTTGATTATCAACGAAACAAAAGAATGAATTTAACATAATTACTAAGAACTTCGTCGTTGGCGTAGAATAGGTGAAGTGTCTCGAGTCTAATACTAATCTGTAATAATTATTCATGTATGGCTTATTTGTTACTTTAAATAACACAACAAGAGCCCATTGAAGGGACTGAAGCTCTGCTGGCCGAAAATAATGTACAGGTATCCAATATAAGTCCGTTTCTTCTTTTTTACTGCTGAATATCGAAACCATCTCCAACATTCTTGAGAAATTCCAACATATCAAATTTGGTAACAAAACTATTTTCTTATGTTTGAGTTAACATGTTCACAAGATAACTGTAAGTGCAGTACAAAGTTCTCTGTTATGTCCTTTGACCTTTGACCTGATATAATGATTAGAAGATTATTGAACTTGCATTCGACAATATCAAGATAAACCCACATCCTAAGTTTGGTTCAATCTGAATCTATAAATATAATTGTTGGTCGGGTGTGGGAGTAGGGGTGGGGGAAGCTATTGAAGTGGTTATCATTCAAGGTATTTTCAGATATATAGACAAACTGGGTTACATGTTAAAATACATTTATTTTTGTTTACGTTATCATGCTTACAGGCCAGAACAGCTAAAACCTAAATAAAGGTCTTCGACCCTAAAATCAATGTCACGGTGCTGAATATCGAATTGTTCAGTGGATGCAACGAAATGCAATGTCAGGTCAAAAGTCAATTGTCATGTGTTCATAAGTTCAATAAAGTACAAAAATGCAAGCAATGACCTCTGACTTGACCCCAAAGTCAGTTAGGTCTCAGCTTCAAACTCCTTCTCAAAAGTGCTGATATGTTGCGAGTCTAATCTGCATTATTTTCATTAGGAACAAATTAAATATTGTCATAAGTGTTGTATTAAAACCCCACGTCAATACCACCATTCATAGAAGTGGAGCAGTGATAACAAGATTTTTTGAAGGTTATGGTGACATGTGAGTAACATTTTCTTTCAGAACTAGCTACATACTAATATATTGTTTTAGTCAGAGAAAAAAAATCCCCTTTCGATACGACCATCCGTTCAGGACTGGTAGCCATATAAAGATTTTCAGGATAGCCGTCAATGCATCCTTTTTGAGGTTGTAAGGCATAATTGTATTACAGGAAAATTAAATACTGGAAAGAAATGGAGAGGGTTGTTGTTGTTGTTTTTTTTGAAATGTCTGTACGGTCATCTGTACTGTAGATCTGGCCGTTACAAGATTTGTCAAATTTTGATAGGTCACGTTGTCATCAATTTCATTTAGGACCAAATATATACAGCCTGACTTGTCTTAAGCAGTCACCCACGGGAAAAGGCCAAACTGGCCTTTGTACACAGGTGACCTCTGAATGCAGCTTCACTATTCAAACATGGTTCTTGAACAAATACCATGTACCGAAAGCCAACCATTATTCTTGTTGCTTCTTCTTCTTCTTCTTTCTTCTTCTTCTTCTTATAATTATTATTATTATTATTATTATTATTATTATTATTTCCGGTATAATCTCCAAGTCAAAGCATTCAATGTACAAATTTTTCATTCATACATTTCTTCGAGCGTTCCCTTTGTCAATTTTTCATATAATACGATTTCCCTCTATGTACGCTAAGGAGGAATATAGCTCAACTCTGCTTGTACATACTGCAGGTCGAGTCGGCTCTCACAGAAGAAACAAACCTTGACCAAATATAGAAACCGATAACCCAGTGATTGACAGGTCACCTTTGTTCAAAGAGTTGTGATGCCTTTTAAGTTGAAACACTATTCCCATTATTACTATCAAATGTACACGAGTTTTCGTCCTCAGTTAAATGTTCTTGTAGAACTTGGCATTCTATTCCTTGGAATATCTTATACGAATTAGTGACTGTAGTGTTGGTCCATTGTCTATACTTGGATTAACAGGAGCACCATGAACAGCACAGTATACGCCCGACCCGAGTTTCAAAGTACTCTATGTAGATAACTGAAACTTTTGTGCAGGAACTATTTATATTCTTTCAGTCACAGTGACAGTGACCGTTGACTTTTTGATCCCTAGATCAAAAGGCTTCTTCCTTACCCTTAATGCAAGCCATCCACAAAGTTTGGTGCAGGTCTGTTAGTTGATGTATGTGATGTAGAACTAATGTCATTATGCGTAAACCCATTTTAGTCCTACAGTCATCGTGACCTTGACCTTTGACCTTTTTACACCAAATCAATTGGATTCTTCCTTACCCCAAGTGCAAGGCATCCAAAATAGTTTGGTCACCGTTGATGATGAAGAACTCAAGTTATTGCGTGGAAACTATTTTTATTTAATTCAGAGTACCTTTGACCTTGACTTATTGAGCCCGAAATCGATAACAATCTTCCTTACCCCAAGTGCAAGCCATCCACAAAGTTTTGTAACTGTAGATGGTGGAGAACACGAGTTATTATGTAGAAACTATTTTTCTTTAAGTGATAGTGCCCTGGATCTCGAAATCAATAGGGTTCATCTTTACCTCCAGTGCAAGCTATCACAAAACTTCGTAACTGTAGATGGACACCTCGAGTTATTGTGTGGAAACCAGTTTTATAAAATTTATAATGAACACTCATGTAAGAGAATCTATTTAGCATGAGCATCTTAGTTTGAAAATATTTGGAACAAAATGATTTATACAAAAGGCCAAAAGTTGTTTTATTGACAAATTCAACGTGTTTCACATATTTCAAGTCAAACAAACACGAGTTCAGGAATCTATTTATCACACGAGACTTTGAATTGATAAACGACTTTAGCGATATTCCAAAGGTTTCAGCCCAAGAGTTTTTTTTTCAAGGAGTATTTTTTTCATATGAAAATTGAACTTCTCTACATGTACTTTGTTTATCAAAGCATACAAGAATACAAAAGTAGAGGGAAAAAAAACCCCATTAAATTAGCGCGCGACTACAGCAAAGGAAGAAAGACACTCCATCTGGTAACTACCCTTGTCACACGTAATTTAATCCACTCAATTGTATCCACTTATTTTTTATTAATTATTTTTTAAACATATGTAATCAACAAATATTATGAATTTAAAAGAGATATATTAAGTTTTAATGTTTCGTATTCCCTCAGTCAGATAAATTAAAGTTTTGGGGAATATTCTAAGGATTTAAAAAAGTAAAAACAAAACACACAAAAAACCAAGTACGCTTCAACGATAAAATCAACTTTTTTTTAGAATTCAAGGAGTTTCAAGGCTATACTTCAAATTCAAGGATTTTTCAAGGTTGTACCAACCATAAAGTTGTATCACAGTATGACATGTTATAAATTTAACTGGCATTAATGAGATGACAAAATCTGATGATTGCTTGCACTGAAATATTAAGCTGGTGAACGATATTTTTGGCATAAAATAAATAAAGCAAATTGTAGATAAGAGGTGTAGGAGGTTACTGGAAATAAAGTCACTCTAATTTCAATCTGCTGATAAGCACTTTTATTTCTTCTTTTTCTCTCTCATCAGCATCATTAAGACACAGACAATGTGTGCAGATAATGATTAATTGCAAGGAACTTCGTTAATTTACACAATGCTAAAGACATTTCATCCTTGTACTTTATAATCTGCAGTGAAACACATATCCAAACGTTAGACATATAAATCTTTGTAACAAATCCTTTTCAACTGCATACAATTTGTCTATGTAAATAATTTATGATTGACATTCATAGGCAATATGCACAAAATTCATATTCAATGCAACTTCTGTACACATGGAGTAATATTGAACTCGTACTCTTTCCTGTTCAAAAATAAAAAGAAACTCCTTGCAGTTATGTGCCATATATATTCGGTTATAAATTGATTTTAAACTGCCAACAACATAGATCCTGATCAGCTGTCACATAATGCGCTGTCAGATCGGGGTCTATGATGTTTGTTATACTGATTACTCCTAACAAATGCATGAATAGACCCAGATCTGCCGGTGCATTATGCAACAGCAGATGTGTGTCTGGGCAGTTTGCAGTTGCACTCGACTCATAAGCGAGTATATACGGTATATTATTTCGTCAAGAATGTCAGATTTTAGATACATGTATTTTATAGACCCATTATGGTTTCTGTATGAGGTAACTGACTTTAAAGTGACATATGTGATGTAATAATGTGAAATCATTAATATGTAGAATCAACAGTAAAAAATCACGTGACCATTTCATTGGGCAAACTAAATGTTATCACTTAAATGGTTTTTATTGAGGAACTGCATTCAATTTCATCTCAGCAATAAGCTTACCATGGACTGCATGTCAAGCCTACGCCAAGCTTTTGGTAAATTGATGTTGTAAACATCAAGATGTATCCACATAACAACTAACACGATTCTTTGGCCAACTGTACTTGATAAAATGACCACATAAAAACTTGAACACTTAAGTTGATACAGGGTGTAGATGTATGTACATACAGACATAAAGATGCTTGAACATACACACACATGGATGCCAAAGTGATTGATATGTAAAATTTATGCCAAGTCATTGAGAGTAATTGACAACAATGTTTATAGTTTTTGTACAATTGACATGATAGAGTTTACAGCTCTAAGTGGATAATGTTGACATGATAGAGTTTACAGCTGTAAGTGGATAATGTTGACATGATAGAGTTTACAGCTGTAAGTGGATAAATGTTGACATGATAGAGTTTACAGCTGTAAGTGGATGATGTGATCTACAACAGAATACTGAACCAAGTTTCATCCACTGTTATGTACAAACTTCAGCATGATTTGTTGGATGTCCAAGTGAAAGTCTCGTGTCTCAATAATGTCATATAATTTTGGTAAATAAATACAGTGCAAAAATGTTAAAAGAGTAAACTTGCAATCAGATTCTGTACCAAATGAGTTTGAAGACTGGATATACAATAGATTCCTTTTGCTGATACAGCAACACAATTTTAAAAAGAGTTTTACAATAAGTGTTTTACAGTATGTAACAAATCAAAACATTTTGCTTGATACATGTACAATATGTTCAGTACATCACAAGAAACACAGCACTGTACTCAAGTATCTCCAGTAAAACTGGGTGTTTCACTAATACAGTATCTGGTGGGAAGGGTCATACCAAACATGGGAAGACTAAGATTTTGTTGCCTAAATATTATATCAGGTCTTACTCCATACTCAGTCAGACCTGTGTTAAGCAATTGCTTGATGGAAGGTGAAAAATTGGTCTCTCAAGTCAGGTGACTGCTTGATACAGGTTCATATCTTCTAAAATGTTGTTGTAGGGACCTTCAAAATGTGACTGTTGTAGGGGACCTTTACAATGTGGTTGTTGAAGACAGGTGGTGTTTAAAAGATGTGGCCTTTAACTCCGGTTTTACTTTTACATTTTGAAGAACTGATCTAATAATACTCAAATTTTAATTACAACTTTATTTAGTGTATGACTGGAATATGAAAATTTCAGAATTATCTTTTTGTTGTACTTCTACTGACATGCTCAATTTTAATTGTACCGACTCTCAAGTATAATTATTTTAGAGTTTTTAATATGAGCTGAATATCTGTGCTCAGTTTTGAGTCCGAGTTGACTGACTGCGTTCCGTTTAATCCCCAAATTTCTTTTGTTGGTTTTTGTTGGTTTTAACAGCACTCACTTTAACACATTATTGGCTATATCACAACAAGGAAATTGGAGCTAAGGGCCTTTCCCAAAGGCACACAGAGGCAGCTGACCAGAATTGGCCTGGGCAGGTATCGAACCTGTGACCCTTGGATTATGAGTCTGGGACTCTACCAACTGAGCTACTGCAGCTCCCTCATCTCGAGGCAACACGGATAATAAAACTAGAGCTGGAGTTTCAGCATGAGATTTTATGTCAACCATCACAAAAGACTTCTAAAATGTTACTTTTGATTTGCGGAGAGCGGTAACTCCATTTCAAACCCATAATTTCTAGGCCAGGATAAAATCTCATGTAAATGATTCGACTTGACCAATGAAAGCTCAATATGCATTATTGTAACGCACAATTCATATTACAAACAAAAATTATTAACTTATTAGATATGTGATTTATCAAATACAATTATGAAAAATAAAGAAGCTACTCCCTGTAACTTTAAGACACCACATGCATTAAGTCATCAATCATGTTACATTTAATGCAACCATAAGTGTTACATTCCATCTGATTGGCTGAATCTCCAATTCTGGCAGCAGTCAATTCTTAGGATCCATCTTAAGATACATAATTCAAAACTGAGACTCGATCATGTTTTCTTTTTATGAAGTTAAATTAATGCAAAGTTTTTAGGCTTTCAAGAAAAAGAAAATTAAAAATGCATTCAAATTAATTCACATTTGTACTTGGTTATCTGCAGATAATAACTATAAATTTTTCCGAGATTCTTCACTGCAACATGAGATAATTAGGAAATATGCAGTGAAAATACTGGACATGTAATTAAAAAAGTGCTAATGAAACATGAGAGCCTGACTACACTGTGCATGAAATCTACCAGTAACTAAACACAAAACTTAACTGGACAGACAAGGGTAACACTATATGTCCCGAACTATATCCGTGTTCAGGCATAAAAATTAACCCTGTAGCTTCATATATCCCTGCAAATTATACTACAACATGCAACTTAATCTTTGGATAACAAAAGGACAGATGGAAAACGGCCTCACTGTTCTTTTAATTCATGTGATTAACCATCAAGTAACTTTATTCTGGGATCTCTTCAATTTATTCAGTTCCTTTTTTATGTTCAGTATAATGACTATACAACGAATTCAGTTATAGTTATGGAGCACCAGTTTTCTTGGATTATGTGACATTGTTGCTACAAAGCACTAATTTACAGACCCAAAGAACAATTATCTATCTGTGAAGACAAAAGGGCCCACTTTTCCATCTGATGCACATCATTGAATTAAAGTAGCAATAAAAATTTCTCTCCATCACCACATAAATTTGTATCCATCAATGTAGAAGAATTTACTGTATGTCAGTTCCTTCATATTGCAATTGCTTAATATACTGATGCTCCGATTTCAAGACGTGTCTAATCTTGTACCTGCAGTCCAAAGGCAACCAGAATGCTGCATCTGTGTCTCTATATGGCAAATCTTAAGCACTGTGGCGTAGCTTCAAATTGTGCCCCCCCCCCCCTCCGCCGCAAACATTTAGAGTGGACCCCCATCAAATTAATGTAAAGCAGGATTTTTGGGTCCCCTCCTTATGCCCCCCCCCCCCCCCCGCATTGTGGGTTTTGTAGTTACGACACTGCTTGTGCATGGAGTCCAGGGCAAACATAATGCTATACCTGTGTCACAATATGGCAAATCTTGTGCCTGGAGTCCACGGGAAACCAGACTGCTGCATCTTTGTCACCATTATCTTATGTCTGGAGTCTTGGGGCAACCAGAATACCGCATCTGCGTCACCATAAAAACAAATCTTGTGCCTTGAATAAAGGGCAACCAGAATGTTGTATATGTTTCATTATTATGACAAATCTTGTGCCTGGAGTCCAAGGGAAACCAAAATACTGCATCTGTGTCACCATGACAAATACTGTGCCTGGTGTCCAGGGGTAATCACAATGCTGTATCTGTGTCGCCATATGACAAATATTGTGCCTGGAGTCCTGAAGCAATGAGAATGCTACATCTGTGTCACCATACACTGACTTTCTGAAGCTCAATGGGCAACTAAATCAATCAAGAATTGTTCTATATTTCTTCAAGACATACCAGCTAAAATACTTTACAAAGGAGAATAAGTGTTAATAACTTATAAGATTAAATGAGTCTTGAAGCATACAGTTTTGTATTCATGTGTCATCTTTCCCTTCTTTGGGCCTTTGGGTTAGTGAATGTAAGTTGGGCCAGTGCTAAAAAACCGAACAGCGCGATACGGGCACTAAAAACGTAGACCAGACCACTTTGGTATTCTACAGGAATTGTCCGTCGGGCTTGTATAAAAAATTTGTATCTCCTTTTTTCCTGACAAATCCTTGAGCGCTCTGACATAGCCTTTTTATTTTAAAGGTCTCGAAAGACGCTGGCAAATTATTAATATTAAGCCCTATGCTGGGGCTCCATTTGTAGTTCCCGCACCCTTATGAAGATAGTCTGCTTACTTGCATTGAAAGGTATAAACTTCATGTACAAAACGAAGCACATGAACTATGAATGGGGAACAATACTATTTTAGTTCTCCGTATTTCACTGGTTACTTGTAATTAGTGCTCACTACTCATTTATGAATAATAATCAGGGTAATGCATCACTGGTCGAATATACTAAGAGGTACATTTACCGATTATTTTACAGTTAAGTTAGGGGAATAGCAACTTACTAAAGCATCCAAGACGATGTGTTTCACCTTAAAGGAAGAGAGATGATTACATAGTCATATAATCCATTTAGTTCAAAGAGTTGGTAACTGCTGATTCTATTGATATATGGTGTTCTAGATGTCTGTAATTGTGACACATCCACTGTACTATAAGAAGAACTAATTATGAAATCTGAAACTGTTGTTTTCACTGGTCAAATGGCTCTCTGACTTCAATTTAGTACACTGGTCAAATGGCTCTCTGACTTCAATTCAGTACACTGGTCAGATGGGTCTCTGACTTCAATTCAGTACACTGGTCACATGGCTCTCTGACTTCAATTCAGTACACTGGTCAAATGGCTCTCTGACTTCAATATAGTACACTGGTCAAATGGCTCTCTGACTTCAATTCAGTACACTGGTCAAATGGCTCACTGAGTTCAATTCCATACACAACACGAAGCTATTCAAAGTCTCCCGAATACTCTTCCATGAAGATCATAATGAAATACACAGACATTATATCAACCCGACACATGGATTTGGGGCATAAAGGGAGAGATTGATAGTTGAAAGTAGGCTAAGGGGGCTGTATGTGTTACATGGAATTCTGTAAAACACAAAGAGCATGCCTACCCTATCCTCTACAATCAATCTCTTTTGTTATGGCCCACACCCATGTATGAATCGATGTCAAAGCTTAAGACAAAAAAATCATCAGAGATCCCAAGAGCAGAGATGTGTGCCACAACTATAAATTCCACACCTGAACATACAGAAATTGTGATAATGTTTTAAGCCATGTTAGCTGTTATCAGAATGTGAATGAGGTTTCAGTCTCATGAACAATATCAAAAGGATAAAGAGAAAGTATTTAAGGACACTCTACAAATGATTATGAACACTACAAATGCTTATGTTCAGAAACTCTGCTGATCCAATCAGTAATGAGACGACATTGATAGAGTAACTTGATGCTGGATAACATCAGGATCTGGAGAAAAACATTGCTTCAAGTGAAATGGAATATTTAATGAACAAAGTCATACACAAATGTTGCTTGAAAATACTGTAAAGCAAAAACTATTTTGGTACAGAGTACTGGTTTACTCCAGGACCTGGAATAAACATAGCATGTAATGAAACCAAATCAAAACAAAGTTTTAGAAGACAAGGTCACACACCATTTATATTTATATTTCTTTTTTTTAAGTATAGCACTTTCAATGCTGTGTCAAAATAACAGCAAAACAATCTGGCCCTTTCGGGCAAGTGGAATTTGAGTTAGACCAAATGATGTTTTAAAAACCACTTTTACTTAGCCTCTGTCTGAAAAAAAGAAACAAAAATTCTTTGAGCACTGAAGGCTATCAGCCAGGATTAGTTCTGGTAAGGTCTACCATCTGATTTTGAAATTTGTCAGACTCTGTGTTTGCAACAGTAACCTATAGTTTCATAATTTCATGTTCCATCTATTCTAATTAGCATAGGAAAAACTTTCCTTCTTGATCAAATGAATTTCCTGACTTATTATTTTAAGACACAATATAATAACCACAAAATTTGAGCAACATACCATCCACATCTTTTTAGTAGTTTGAATTCAAAGTTACTACATGTATGTTTCTTATAATTCAATAAAACTTGAGGGAACTGGTCCAATAGTAATCAAGCTGTCTAAGCACATTAACTGAACGCAAGCTCAAAACTCCAGAATTAGAAATCACATACACAGATTATATCAATATCAGTAGGTCGTCATCTAGACAAACATATGATGAAACATATAAACTGTCAATATCACTGAAATTCTACACTGCTTCTACAGAAACACACAATATTACAAACCTGAAATATTTATAATCCCTCTTAAGGAAATTTTTAGAAAAATCAAAATATTTTAGATCTGAGCATCAGTTGAATCTTTGTGCTTAAAAAGTTTCATGAATACAGTTCCAGGCTCCACACGCTAACCTATATTATTATGCGACATTATGTAAATCACTCATACTAGTCATCAACTGACCATCTTTCTGTTGGTCAATGCTCATGATAGTTTGGTTTTGGGTTTTGGGGGTTTAACACCATTTTTCAGCACATATATGCTATACATGGCAGCTAGTATATTTGGTGGAGAAATAACCTGGAAAAAACCACGGGAAGCTACTGGCAAGTTTTCTCATATACCCACGTTGGTCAAGCCAAGACTCGAATCCACATGGACAGAGGTGAGATGAGAGTAATCTGTAAAGGTGAGCACCTTAGATCATTTGACCACCCAGGGCCCCTCTCATAAAATAGGGAGAAGCTAGTGTGACATGATGTAAATCACTATTATTAAGTGACACATGATGTAAATCACTCATACTTGTCATCAACTGACCATCATACTATTGGTCAAACCTTATAAGACAGGGAGGTGTTAATGTAACCCAATGTAAATCACTCATACTAGTCATCAATTGATAGTCCTCCGATTGGTCAAGCCTCATGAGATAGGGAGGGCTAATTTAACATGATGTAAATCACTCATACTAGTCATCAATTGATAGTCTTCCCATTGGTCAAGCCTCATGAGACTGGGTAGTTGCTAAGTAATGTGGACTGACATGGTTGAACTATCAACTGTGTAAATGTACATGTTAAGTAAAACATGCGTAAAATGTCCATTATATTGCAATTAATGTTACAATTTGTGGCATATAAAGCTTAATTCACATCATATTTTCAAAGCTGTAGCAGCTGCTTCCATTAATATCTGTTTCAGGTTTTGTGTTAGTTAAATTAAGCACTAATTACATTGTAGGAAGGATGGCATTCTGCATATGTATACAGCATAGACCCAGATCTGCCATCACATAATGCACCAGCAAATTTGGGTCACCTCTGTCCATTCTACTCGATTTCAAGCAAACATCATCAAATCAGATCTGCTGGTACCTTATATAATAGTTGGTTCCTTGTTATATATAAGCAAATGCTGTAACATACATTTTATGGACATAGAATTAACCGATTCATGCAAATAAGTGCAATTTTAATTTTAACGAGTTATATTTTAGCAATTGCAGATCTAGGAGGTTATAATATAAAAGGTGATACATTTTAATGGGATTTATTTTCGCTATCTCATTTTGAGACAGCAAAATCGCTAGAATTTCTGCAATAAACATACCCACTTATATCGCAATTCAAGACTTTTCAATTATGATGTTCATGAACTGTCATTTTGCAAATTTTTAGAAATTTCATATCCGGAGAATGGTCATAACATTCTCTTTTATTTGCTGGGTACTAACATTCATTGGCTACTAATATTCATTGGGTACTAATATTCATTGGGTACTAACATTCATTGGGTACTAATATTCATTGGGTACTAACATTCATTGGGTACTAATATTCACTGGGTACCAACTGTCATGAATATCATGGCTGCTACAAACCACAACCTAAATAAGTGTAACATGCTATAATGCCACTTTTTGCCAAAGAAAAATATCCACAAATTAAAGTATCAGCAAAAATATTGTTTTTAAGGGCTGTGCCATTAAAACACACGGTACCCAGGGAAGGCACTTTTTAAAAAATATATGCCAGGGTAATTTTAGTACTCAAACAGTTCATATGACAATGATACAAAATGCTATGACTATGATACAAAATGCTATGACAATGATACAAAATGCTATGACTATGATACAAAATTCTATGACAATGATACAAAATTCTAAATTGCTTTTATGGGTGACTACTCCACATCAGAAGTGCCTTCTCTGGGTCCCAAGTATGTTTTACTGGAACAGTCCCAAACAAAATAATGAAATATTATACCAACAAAACTAAATTAATTTAAACTATTTTTTGAGAAATTAACTTTCAGATTAGGGATATACCAGATACATCAGCACGATTTTTGGTCTGACTGTGGTTTCTTCTATCTAATATTCTTCTAAATTAAAATAAATGGATGGTGGGTAAATTACACAAAACAAAATTACTTTCCCATCCAATATCCCTCTTTATTTCTAAGATAAACCTCACCGAGTTGAAATGATGAATTGGCCAGCTTTGAAACTTTTCATTTATAAATGAGACTGAAAATTCTTTTAATTGCAAAGCTAATCATATGATACTCAATCTTATTAAAATTTAGATCTCCGGCATAGCAGAGATGTGACATGCATTGACAGAATTTTAGGTTCTAGTGACCTCCGGTATTCCTCGTCCACTTGTTTTTAGTAGCCTATCAGACAAAGCCTTGAGTTTGTGTTAGGCAGAGTTATCATTAGTAACAATCTTTCAAATTACGTTTCTCACGTACATAAATACGTGATCAGTAAATCAAAAGGTCATCAGAGCATGATCTCATATCAGTTGCTTATCAGATCTATTTCTTTTAAGTAGAGTTTGATTTAAAGCAGACTGATATGAATTCTGTAGTCGTACACAACTATACTTATATGCCTGGGTATGAAAAACAACAAACTGTGAACAGTATAGAACCCGACCTGCCATACACTGCTCCACAAGATAACAAACAGGTTTTGGTTGGGTTTTTATGGTACATAAACACTTTGAAAGCTATATTGTGCCTAGGCAAGAATATTAAAGTGCCTTGTTAGCTGATCTAGCTGATCAGATTATGGGATGCAAACTCACACTCTTGGTGTGAGTTACTGTGAATTCTCTATTTTTTGTCAGGCACCAATCTGTGTGAATTTCGTGGTTCATACAACCACAAACTTAAAGATCCAATGAACAATTTTCCTTCCATGGAAACAACTGGGCTCCTTCCCATAACCCACAAATTTCAGTACTGACAAAAAGGTCATTTTTACTAAACTTGCAAAGAAAATAAACAAATTCACAGTAGCACAGATAAACAAGGTAATCGTAATATTAATGGTTGACGACAAAACAGATGGACAGACAGACATACACCAAAGGTAATCTGTTAGTGATGTGTACATCAAAAAACGCAAAATTCCTCTCATAAATAAGGGTATAATTAAAATAATAACATATTCTTCTTATCCATATTATCATTTTGATGAAATAATGCACTTTCATTCATCACAGCTGGTACAACATTATAATAAGTTTCTCGGCTTTGTTTAAAGTATATTGAAAATAGACTCCTGACTCTCTGAAATGTTGGCAGGCAGCAACATGAAAATACTGTAAGACAACAAGATCTGTGTCCTCAGGCCAGATAGCTATACATGTCTTTCTGTCATTCTACTCTAAGTAGTCCTTTTACATCAAAATGTCTATACATTTCTGAAAAAGTGACAATTAGAACAATTTTTCCAACACATGCACAAAGCATGAAACTAGAAAATAAGTCATTACAGTACAAGCAACATAAATTACAAATTAAATCTTATTCTTTTCTGGCATATTTATTTTTTCTTATAATCCAAATATTCGTTCAGAATTATCACTTATATGACTTTCATGCATAGAAAAGGCTGTTCCATTTAAATATACATGGTACCCATGGAAGGCAGTTTGTTAAAAATATATGCCAAGTGTTACGGAATTATATTCTTCATAGTTACATTGAATAGAGAGGTCATAACGAATTTGGTTCATTTTGTGTGTGGTATATTCTTCTTTGGAGATATATTTATTAATAAATACAGTGCATTCTGGATTAGTACTGTGTCTTCAACTTAATTATTATACAGCTCCGTGGAATTATCGGAAACATTTCTAGAATTTGTGATATTCCATATTCGCAAGGATTACTTGGATATAACTTATTTTTATTCACACATTAGTACAGTGAAGGTTACTTCATTCGGAATACCTCATTCGGAATATTTGGATTGACTTCCGGATCAGTGAACTTTAGAACAATTTAGGACTATTTTAGGATATTCTATACTGTAAGCTATTTTTAATTCTTTCACTTTAATTGTTTGTTGAAATATTGTAATATTTTAGGAAATTAAAGATTTGTATTTTAAATTTTGAAAGCTTGTTTGAGTCTTTTCTTTTGTTACATTACCCCTAGTCGTAACACAGGGTACTATGATTATTCATTGCCTTCATTTTAAAATGATACAAAATTCTCAACTGCATTTATGGGTGAGTACTCCACATTAAAAGTCACAGGTGTGTTTTACTCGAACAGCCCAAAGTTGTAGAATAGTCATGTTCTCTGAGAATTTGAGGACTTCAGGTAATGGGGTTTTTTGGTGCCAAGAATTTGCCCATTACAGATATGATATTTATGGAGTATTGCAGCCAAGATGAACCACCAATATATATGTCCATAATATATTTTACTGACCAAAAAATGGCATCAGCAAACAGTACATTAGTGTTGTTAGTTAACTGGTGTAGGATGGTCGGACGGCACTTTTTATTTTCACCCACCAGGCATAAAATATAATTAATATCAACCCTAACATTGGATGAAATAAGTATGTATTCAAGCACCACCGTGCATGAAATTTATTTGCGGAAATTAAACCTAGCATGAATGCATATTAAGATAAAATACAGTCCCTAAGACGGCTTGTTTTTATGAAATGTTCAGGATCTAGGGTGCAGTATATAGTGTTTGTTTACTCCCCTGAGACACCAAATTTGCTTAACCCTCCATAGTCCGAGTTTCCTCTGACCCTCCCCACCCCATTTTAGATATTAGGACATTTATATTGGGGTGTGGGTTCAGAACACACTACCCATCGGAAAGTTGGAATTCGCCGATACGGCGCGGTGTCGGCATAGGGTAGTCGCTAACTAGCGGGCCTGGCAAACTTAAACGAACTTACAACGAGCCATACCTGCATCATATCGATATTAGGATGATTTATTTTCTCAGAAATTGCTAGTATAGCAGCCGTTATGTGTTTAATCCGCTGACGACGAGACAAAACTAAAATGCGTTCTGACCCCACACCACAACATAAATGTCCAAACTATTTAAAATGGGTGTTGGAAGGATCAGAGGAAATTTGGTCGAATGCACAAGTTTATTTTTTATAATGTTGCGCTTTTATACCGATTTCGGTTCCATATCACGATATCAATTGCATCATATGCCAAAAATCACCACCAGGCATAAATTAAAAATAATTTTTGACCCCATCATGCATATTTTATACATTTAAATTAACCCACCATGTATAATATTTTAATTGTTGTGCCGTCCGACCCTGCCACGCCATTATTTTTGGAACAGCCCTAAGCCTGTTATTACAATAAATATACTAAATCAAATATTATGACTGATCAAGATTTTTTATAAATACTTGTGTTTACATTTATTGTCATTTGATGAAATTAAAACAAGGATTTATCAACCCCAAAAGTGATATTTACCACGTTAAGGTGTATATGTCATTATTCTGGGGTTTACAGATTCTTATATCAACCATAATCAAGAGTCAGACATTGTTTTATCACATGCCCTTTAATTTTGTATACCGTTTAGTGCTTCATATAATTCAGACATTAGATTGAGTTTGATAAGTACGCCAAAAAAACAACAACACGGAATAGCAACAAATGAGCTGTTAGTTTAAAATGCTTAGTATTAAATGACTGAATTCATATGACTGAAATTTTTTTAAATAAACAAAGTTCATAAAAAAACTGAAAGTTTCTTTTCCCCCGATAATTTTCAGTGCCAAAATTGTCATTTCAAATTTTGGTAAAAACAGAGTGACAAACGGACACACACACAGACATACACACACACACTTACTCCATCACTTGTAAGAAATACATGCTACATAATCTATACAGTCTCCTGAGACATCAATTAACCAAATCACTTACATCATTCCATATGACTTAATAGACAAAGTGACGTCAGAGACTTGGACTAAGCCATCAAGTGTGATGGTGCAATCTTATATCACTCTCATTTGCACACACATGTAAGAGTGATAAAATAGTTTAGCACAGACAGCTTCATGTGATTTAACCAATCAAAACACAGCAAAATGAGAAGTCATGTAATTGCATTGGAAATGAAAGCCAATCTTATCATAATAATTTGCACTTTAGGTTTAAAGCGAGCCGAAAGCTGGTTCAGAACTTCCATTATCAACTGTTGGTATTTTAGCATTTTCCTCATTTTCATTCTCCTTGAAGGGGAGATAATACAAACTGAGTTAGCTAGATGACAACCTATTACTGATATTGCATTAACACTGTAGGCATCAGCTAGGGATGAGAATGCCTAATATTGGACCTTATCCAAAATTTAACTCATACAGTATTCTTGATTGCAATGATAAAATCCTACCTTTGATTTTCACTTTCTGTGCTACATAGCCTTGCTTTGGGTCATAATGTTTGGTGTATCTTGCACGGCATCAAAAGACTGGAAATGACAGTAACTCTTACAGTATTTCCTTTGGTTACTTTAATACATGAATCAGACCATCATATTCTGGAATTCCAGATGTATCTGGAAAAGTATCATGCCTGATTTACATTAAAAAGTTAAAGTTGATACACATTTTTGAGGAATTTCAATCAATAAATACTATTGTCTGCTTCAATGCAAATCATACCCCCAAACAAGTGCAAACAGGCTGTTGCACGTACTGTTGCAAAAAAGGTGTAAACATGCTGTTGCACTTTTAACTTGCAGAAAAACCAAGAAAATGCATTTTCCTTCATATCACTTCCAAGCACATTAAACTGTTAATTTGTTTGTTTACATGGATATCAGTGTTCATATTTTTTTTGTAAATGACATTTTTACCACTGGTTAAATTCATGTATTTGCAAACCTGCCAATCCTACTAAAGCCTTCTTAGTAAGGCCGGCTATATTTTTCCTTAAGTTAGACCAATTTTCAGGAAGGTGTAATAAAATATCATGTACTGCTGTTGTCGACTTGAAAAATGTTTGACAAGTTTATAAGCGTGGTCTGATGCAGCAAAGGCAGCATTGTGTTCAATTAAGTACACCTTCAGCTATCATGTTTTCCAGTTCATGTTCTGAAACTGCAGTTTCAAACTCCATGGAGGTCAATGATTCATTGCCAGATCTCTCAACTTGATGTAATCTCTGTTTGTTTGTTTGTTTGTTTTTTTTTTTTTTTTATAAAAACAATTGACATGGCAGCAGCAATCATCTCTCCTGCTCATCTTTCCTGCCATAAGCAATATTCAACAAATGCCATTAAGTCCAATAAATGTAATTATTGCCTTTCCCTAAGCATGACCATTGAATATTGTTTTATAATTCTGTGCCGATTGTGTGGGCTTTTTAAGATGGTAATTATTCCCTGCACCTTTGTATTTTTGTTTGCTGGATGAAATTTCCAGACTTTGCTAAAAGCTTGATCATGCAGGTGGCTTACATGAACATGGCTGGATTAAAGCATCTGAAGTACACCCTGCAAAGTTGACCCGGTTCTCTGACCAACTCCACCAAGTCTAAGCCCTGGATCCGGACCAAAACCAGACAAGCCAATATCCCGATTTGACTAAACAATCATATTTTAATACTTTTTGCTACTGCCAAGTCCATAATTTAAGTGTCGTTTCAGTAAGCCTTATGGTAAAATTGTAAGGGTTGGCAGGTCTGCATATGCCACTGAGGGAAGTGGGTTCCTATTTTTGTCAAAGGTTATGACTTTTTGAATGGGGGTGGGTTCCTTGAAGTTGTGTTAAGTAGTAACCACAAAATCCTCAAAATCTGGCACCCCATGCATACTAGGGAATTCACAGTAATACCAGAATGTGCAGTGCAACTCTTTTTTATTTTTCGCCTATCACTAGACTTTGTTTGTGTGTGTGTGTGTGTGTGTGTGTGTGTGTGTGTGTGTGTTTAAGTGATAATAACACTTATTTCATAATAGTCAATTAACCTCGCATTTGTAGTGGTCCTAAATGGATTTTAACCCCAAAATTAATTCATTGCTCCCTCATTTCAGCATGCCCAGATAACTTGTAAACCTGCTTATAATGTGGGGGCTGGTGTGGATCCCAATTTTCTTTTTAACAAAAGTTCATCGAAGGAACTGATGATCTACTGGCAGAAAAGAATTTCCAGAAATTCAAGATAAGACCATTTCTTCCTTTTAACTGCGGAGTGTACAAGCCATCTTTGATATTCTTCGGGGATAACAAGATTTCAAAATTAACTTCTGTGCTGGACATATTGAATGTCAACTTGGCACCATTTTCATTTAGGACCAACAAGGCATCATAAGAAGTCTTCTGGTGGAAACTCCATGTTGATATGACTTTCCGTTTTGGAGGAGTAATGATAACAAGATTTTCAAGATGTATGCCATGATGGCCATATTCGATATCAGACTGGCAACATTTATATTTAGTACCAAGTAGACATCATAAGAAGTCTTTTTGTTAAAGCACAATGCCGATATGACCAGCCATATAGGAAAAATAGTGATAAAAAGATATTCAAGATAGCCATTCTTGCAGCCATATTAGAAGTAGGATCAGCACCATTATCATTTACGACCAACTAGACGTCGTAAGAAGTCTTTCGGTGAAAACCCCATGCTGAAATGATCATTCATTTAGGAGAAATAATGATAACAAGATTTTTAAGATGGCCACTGTGGCAGGCATACTGAATGTCTGTATGGCAAAATTTGGATCAACTAGACATTTTAAAAAGTTGTTTAGTAAAACCCCATGCTGATACGACCATCCATTCTAGAGGAGTAGTGATAACTATATTTTCAAGATGACTGTTGTTGGGGCCATATTGGACATCAGATCAATACCATTTTCATTTTGGAGCAACTATACAGCATAAGAAGTCTTCTGGTGAAAACCCTATGACAATATTACTTTTCATTCAGGAGGATTAGCAATAACAAGATTTTCAAGATGGCCACTGTGGTAGCCATATCGGACATCTGATAGGCACCATTTTCATTTAGGCCAACTAGACATTATAAGAAGTATTTTAGTGAAAACCCCATGTTAATATGACCATCCATTCAGGAGGAGTAGTGATAACAAGATTGTCAAGATGGCTACTGTGTCGGCCATATTGGACATCAGATTGGCACCATTTTCATTCAGGACCAACTAGACATCATAAGAAGTCTTTTAATGAAAACCCCATGTTGACAGGGCAGCCGCACGTTTCCGCTGAACGAAACGGCACCCGCCTTTTTGCGCCCCCCCCCCTCGGAAAAAATACCGAAAACTCCGCGAAACAGCGCCCCCGGACTTGAATCAACGTCATGAAATTTGCAACTTTTAATAAGAAGTCATATATTTTGTTAAATTTTGTTTTTAAAAATTCTCTGTACACTGTAAATCATTTAAATGCTAGTAATGTCTGCTGGTGGCAACACTTTAAGAAATAAATACCAATTAAATAAGTCTTTTCGAATAAAATTTGATCTTTTAATTCAAGTTTAGTGTAATCATCATAAATGAGACATGCCCTCTTGAATTCGAACATGAAAAGTGTCAATCAGCCATCACAGCGATACCGCAATCATTTCCATGAGAACCTAACTAATAGACAACTGTGTTTTGATCTCCAGTTTTTGGAAGTGTTTGTTGCATTGCTACAATGATTTAAAAGTAGATCTGCTTTGTATTATGATGTTAATTACGTCTTTGTATCGAATCAAGTAAAGGCGGTAGAATTTTTTAAAAAAGTTCAAAGGCATGCAAATCCTACCCGTGTATAAAGAGCTAGCGGTTGCAGTCGTCTGTCAACTCATTTCAATTGACTAATCGAACACTCTTTAAAAAATTATTATGTAAGTAACATAATTAAAGTATCTAACATTAAATTATGGTGTAGTAAGTCCCGAATATTGTAGTGAACTTAAAACTTCTGAATTGGTACTCACAAGTTTGTTCAAGGATGAGCAGAAATTTTTGCTATTACTTTCAATTAAATCACAGCAGCATTTATTTTTTTTACAAAAAGAGCATTTAAAAACTGAGTTTTTACATCATTGTTTCTCGAACTATATTTCAATTTTGTTTATTAAAAAAGGAATCCTGTTTTGTTCTGAATGAACAATAACACAAGAATTAATCCACATTCGCATGCAAAAAACAGTGATGTAATACACAATGTTTTCGTTTGTACACGTTATGTATGTTGAAAACTCTTGGAGTAATGTTTTAGCTCTCTTTTAGAGATTGGTCATATTGAAAACAAAAGTAATTTACACAGAAAAGTGAATAACTTCGTTAGATAGATGTTTATTGACAATTATTTCCAACAAGATTATAAAACGAGTATTCAACAATTTTACCTCCTCTCCTCCCTCCACCTTCTTACTGTTTATGTTCTTCCCTTTCTTAATATTTCAGAGGTCCTTCAGTACCTTGTACCCTCGCTTATGCTGCAGTCTTTGTTTTTGGACCCCTTTATGCACGAGTAATTGAGAGAGTGGTGAATTTGAACATTATTCATACTGTTGTATTCCAGCAGTTATACAGTCAAACCTGTTCTAGCGGTCACCTGTGTTCAGCGGTCATTCTAATTTCCCCCTGACAAATTCCCTATATAAATGCCCCGTATTTAACGGTCACCTGCTTTCAGCGGTCAGTGTCCAGGTGTTTCTTTACCAAACCATGGTTTTACCTGGTCTTAAGCGGTCACTGGAGCATATCAGCAGTGACCGCTCCAAGTATCCAAATTAAACACTTTTTTTCTTTGATGAGCAAGTCATTGTTTGGATAAAGGTATATCATGTGAATCGATGTTTAAGCATTTCATATCTCGATTGTACTTACCGTACCCCAATCACACTGTCAGTGAAACTCAAAGGTGCTGGTGTAGTGGCTGATTGTTCTGCCTAGATGCTGGGGTCACTGCTGCAGCTGATTCGGGGGCCGACTACCAGAGCCTGATGCTGCTGCAGCCAAATGATAACTTTTTAGTTGATGATTTAGGAATATGGGCCATTTGTTTTTAGTTATTTTCTGTATAATCGACTGATTTATAGACTAAAACCATGCATATATAAAAGCTATCACTATGTTTGATTCTTTTATCCTGCTGACACCCACAAGATTGGCATTAAAAGTAATGAATAGAACATAAAATACTATTTTTAAACACTAAAATGTATTTCAGTCTTTTATACAATGTTATTGGTCAAATATGTACTTGTAATTATTTAAAAATGTGTAACTGGTCACTCTGTTCAACTTCTTATGTTGTTATTCACGGTATATGTAGAAGTTATGCTTTATACGCAGACGGACATCGCACTGTTTGCCCATTATGGACACCACATGCTGCCTTTATTCTTTGGAACACCGTTTGCATCGCCCTGGTTTTTCAGCTTGTGTGGACCAATGTGCATCTCCACAATTAGCAATTGCAGCTAGTGCCCTTCTCTTTCTTGATCCTCGAAATGTGCTTATCATATGCTGTGCAAGAGAAATTCGAAAATCCAGTTGTCTCCATCTGATTTCTTTCTTTGTTTTTTTTTGTTTTATTTTTTTGGTAACAAGTTTGCGGCAGGTGGAGTACTACATCTGTTAGATCAACTCTAAACATATATTTAATATAGAGTTCCAAAACAATCGGAGCTGGGACTTCCTGATAGGTATAATTTTGTATTCCTCCTGCGCACCATCCTGCTCTCGCTTGGGTTACAAATCATTGATAGATACTGGACAGGTTTTTTGTCCTTCCACGCTACAGCACAGAGATTGCCGTTTGTCATAAGCACACTGTCACCCCTGTTCTTTAATTTGGCAGACAATTTTGCCTATGGCATTCCCTTTCTTTTTGTTTCTAATGTACCAAGGCAATATGTTTTCTTTCCTTAGCGATTCAAACAGTGCTGGACTTGAGAAAAAATTGTCCATGTAAACTACATAAGATTTTCCACGTATTTTCTTGGTAAGATCTCTTACAACACGGACACAAGGCTCTCTTCTTTCGTGCGTATATCCTGGCCTTCTTCTCTCCCTGTATACACCTGGAACTGATGCACATAACCATTGTGTGGGTCTCACCGTTCCCAAACCTTTATTCCAAATTTAGTTGGCTTTGCTGGCAAATATTGCTTAAAGGATAATCTACCTTTATATGCATTCATTCCTTCATCCACACTCTGACCCATGTAATTTTCAAGACACGTTTTGGAAACTTCGTCAATAACGGGTCTTGTGTGACACAACTTGTCATGTCCAGGTTGGCATCTTGGTGGATTCTGCCTGGTGTTGTTTACGTGAAAATACTTCAACAACTTTTCAAAATATACTTTGGTCATAATTTTTGGAATATTTGGTATTTATAAGGGCCATGTAGATCGCCAAGCTAGGGTATAGGTAGGCAGTGCCAGGATTGACATAATCAAATGTATGCCTATAAAGGCCAGCATTTCTTCCATTGTCATGGGTTGGCAGAGTGAATCGGACTTCTCTTCCATACATCTTCCTGCATAGCCATTAGTTTTTGCTACAATTCCTTCAATCAACACCTGGGGAAAATATTTCAAGAAAAAAACAATCTCTTTCTTCCCCCCATCTAAAACGAAAGTTGGGCGGACACTGTCAGTAAACTGACTTTCAGAGCACGTGGCTCTCTTGTCCACACATCGCTGTCTTCATCATCAGATTCTGTCTCAATTTCTGACAGACTAGACAAAGAAGATAGTTTAATGTCACTACCAACACTTCTTAATTCAATATTGGCAAACTCGTCCTCAGAAAAACCTGTGAAAATTCAGATTCCGAATCGCTAGCGTAAGCAAAAACCATTGTTTCTACCATCAACAACAAATCCATGCATCAACTAACACGTGGTACAAAATTCCAGTAAATCCCCGTATTTAGTAAGAATAATCATGTTTTAACTCTGTTTTGATTGGTTAAATGTCCTGTTATTTCCCATTATTGACCAATAAGATCTATTGTAACATGGACATACAAACCAGATCTATCCGTCATTAAGGTCTAAGGCGCATAACCAGCAAGTGGATATATCAGCTACGGTGGATAGTAGTGATTGTTTACAAACAGATTTTTTAGTCACTGCGGAGGTAAGGCACATATATGCAGCGCATATACACATCAGTGGTAAGCAAAGAGAATAGGTACTAGGAAGAGGCAATTATGGGCATCCTACCTCTACCATGGTCACCCTGGAGGGAATAAGGAGTCTTCCCAGTATGAGAGTAAACTGTACTTCTAATAAGAGAACAGCACCATTTACTGTCCCCTAACCTGTGATGCCAGTACGCATGTAAGAGAAAGAGGGAAGCAACAACTTTCTTTCTTACCGAGTAAACCACTGGGCAAATCCAGCGAAAGCACTGTTCTATGCCTGTGATAAGACTGTGCTGACTTTAAACCAGTCTGGTGATGGTCTGCGCTACAGCCACCAGACCTAAGAGATTCAGTTCTTGTCTCTGTGAAGGTAGATCACACAGATTGAAAAATGAGACGGTTGACTGTGCATGCCAGCCAAATGCCTCTATTATGTCTTAGATACCCACGTTCCATTTCAACGTGAGGCTTGCAGAGATAACTCTTATTTCATGAGTTGAAATTTCATGAGGCGAACTTGATCTCTTGAGATCTCGGAATACGCCAAATATTTTACCCTCTTTAGCCATAATGCTAGGGCTTGGGTGGTTATATCCTCTTTCTCTTTCTTGACCGGAAGAAAGAGGCGTTGCTCCTCACCCCCTCCCGGTACCTTTCCGTGTGCTTTAAATAGTGTTTTCAGGTCGTGGACCTGATTCTGCATCACTGCCTCCTTAGACTTATCAATAGTTGAGAGGGGGCGGATGACTATTTTTTTTTGATTGCCCATTGCTGGCTGCCTTTTTTTTTTTTTTTTTTTGCTATTAAGCCTGGTTGTTTCATCAGGACTACATTGAACCATCTGATCTGAATTGTTGATAGTACAGGTCCACAGAAATAGCATGCAACTCGCTGACCCTAAATGCTGAAGCTAGGGCTGTCAATACACATGCTATATATGACAGCCGCTTCAAGAAAGTGCTCGATAAGGACTTGAACTGATTTGAATTGAGCCATGTCAGTACCCACAATAAGTTCCACTTGGGAAACAGGGCGAGAGATTTTGGTTTATTGAATTCGAAATTGGCTAGTAGGTCTGATAAGTCCTTATCATGGCCTATATCTGCTCTACTGTGATGTCGGAATGTGTCCAAGAGCATGGAGCGGTAGCATATAATCGTAATTTGTGCTAACTTTTTCTCCTCGAAGCGCCAGAGGAAAAAGTTAGCCAATTCTGGGACTGAGACACTCAAAGGAACAACGCTGTTGCTATTGCAACAGTTCCTGAAAATGCACCACTTCCCCTCATACACCTTCAAAGTGGAGGGCCTTCTAGCTTGTGAGATTATATCCACGACAGAAGATTGAAACTGTTTTGTTCGCAAGGTTCTCCTGACAAGAGCCAGGCATGAAGGAGTAGCCTGTTGGGCACTGATGAAACACCTGTGACCGTGGCTGTTTGAGCAAGTTGGGTCTCGGGGGTATTCTCTTGGGAACGTCTATCACAATATCGAGCAGATCATTTACATAGGGCTTGACCCATCTGAGAGGGGCTATCATAATCTCTTTGCATTTTTACCCTCACTTTTTGAATTGTTCTCAGCAGTAGAACTGTGGGGGTGGTAGGCATAGCCCCAAAACCCCTCAAAGAATACTGATAGTCCATCCATGGCCCATTCCGCTCGGTCCAGGACTGGTGAGATGAAGGTGGGCAGTTCTATCATTGGGCAGCCCCAAAGTGCACAAATCTGTTGAAATATCATTTGGTTGATGGATCATTCTGTGTGAATGTTCTGGCCCGTTCTTGACATTGAATCAGCCAGGACTACGTTGAGTAGTCAGAAGAGTTGCAAAAACTCTCTCACTGAGATCCAAATCCTGTTGAAAATCGACTCTGCGAGCTCGATAATCCTTGTCCCGCGCAATTGAGGAAGGAAAACAAAACTGAGGTTTGTAAGGAATTGCATGCTCATGTGGATAAAATGCTTGGATGGAATAAGGTCTGATCTCTCCTAATTGATCCGAAACCATAACTGACTCAAAAGGGAAAGAAGATCGTTTCTGTCCTTGAACAGAGATTAACTTACCATGTGGTTTTGGAGGATGTCATCAAGATATGCTGCCGTCACCGCTGGCGAGGAAAACTGGAAGAGTGAGACGACACAGTTGATGATTCTGGTGAAAGCCCATGGGCTGATATTGAGGCCGAATGGGACAGGATAAGTCTAAACTGACCGCAAACTTCTTCTTTTATATGGAAAGTTTTGATTGACCTTGCTATCTCCTGCAAAATTCTGAAGATCTCTTCAATTGTCGCCTTAAAACTGAACTGCGTCTTTTAAGTCCGTTTTGTCCCCTTCGTCAACAGGGGTGTTGTCCTCCTCCTGTACACTCTGTGTCCAGGGATACAACATTCTGTATGCTAGTGTCGACACAGTGTCGTCACTATGTGTTCATAATTCCCAATGAGGACAACCCCCACAGTGAGTGCGGAGATAACCTTGACGACATACCGGGGGCTGATCCTACAGTTGAGCGTACGGACTATTTTTTAAGCGGACGTGAAGCAAATTTGCAGAGTTCTGCCGATTTCTGAGTGGCCAGCCCTGTCAACTGCAAGCCAGACCTATACGATCACGGTTTTAATGGCTGAGAAGACGAAGACAAATAGCCATCCTTCTGTCTTCTTCCACAGTTAGCGAAGGTTAAAGAAATCTATGACAGCCTGACTGATAAAACATGGGACCCCTGCAGTTCCAAGGCTTTCTTTTCGGAGAGCCAGCTACCATTATCGTTCTCTCGAGACTATCTATCGCAGACACGTTCAGCACTGATCTGCCATCCTTGGACAAAATTATTGTGGCGGTCAATATGACCATCTCTGTGTTTTATGAGCTGGAGAAAAATATCTTACACGCTACCTCCAGCTTAATGCAACATATGATCGCTCCCTCCTCGATGCTTGATTTGGATTCACTTGCAATTTTTAGACTGACTGGAAAAGCAGGTAGCGATCATGCGCGAGAATCCACGGCATGCATTGCCAAGGTGATTAACAGGGCCGAGCATCACACAATGGCTAAAGCCCTGACAGCTTAGGATAACCATTATCTCATCAGACGAGTCTGCCTACGCTCATCCGCCCTAAACTGCATCATGCCTTGGCCCTTTGGTCGGCACCTTTTGGCATGCTATTGCTGTTTGGCGGAAAAACTGAGGGAGTACATGAGCGGGCATTGCAAGAACTGCCTCTTCAACTTGCCTTACCGCCCATACCTACGTTCAGGCCAAACCAGTCTCAGCCGCAGAGATTATCGCCGGCAAAAGGATAAGAGGCCGAATAACTCTCCAAGGCAACGATATCGTTTTCCGTCCAACTTCAGTCGGCAGCACACTCCTCAATTCCGGAGGCAGTTTAATAAAGGGGAAAAGAAACACGGTTTGTTCTTCCCCAAGCCTCCTAACAGCCGACGTTGACATGCCACCCCGACTGCTCGCAGACAGCCTTCCTGTGGGTACCAGACTCCTTCGTTTTCAAACCGCGTGGATCCATCTGTTTCCAGAAGACAAATGGGCTATCCAAGTTGTTTCGGAGGGACTTCGGATTTCATTTATCCACCTCCCTCCCGTTTAGACTTCCCTTCCATGACTAACTTGCTATCTGATCTGGCGAAAGCAGGAATTTTACAGAAAAAGATCTGGTCGCTACCCGACAAGGCCAACAGGAATCTGAGGCGGGTCATAAACTTCAACTGGCCATGCAGAAGTTCAAAATGGAAAATCAGTCAGATTTATGGGGAAAAAAACGGACGAATTTGCGATCAGAGTAGACAAAAGACGAACACTTTCGCGTCCCTATAAACACATCCTCGAGCAAGTTCCTTCAGTTTCGTTTCCAAGGAACCATTTACCAATTACGCGCTCTTCGTTCAAACTCAATATCAGCCCATGGGCTTTCACCAAGATCATCAACTGTATCGTCTCTCTCTCTCTCTCTCTCTCTCTCTCTCTCTCTCTCTCTCTCTCTCTCTCTCTCTCTCTTTCTCTCTCTCGGTCGACTTCGTCAGCAGCGACAGCGGCGTATCTCGATGACATCCATCCAATGCTCATGGTAAGTTTATCTTTGGGCAAGGACAGAAACGATATTCTTTTCCTTTTAAGTCATTGAAGGTTTCTGATCAATTTGGACAATTCATACCTCACTCCATCCCTTTTTTGTCTGAGCATGGATTATGTTTTGCAAAGCTTTAACCTCCTTCAATGGCGCTCGGCACGGATTATCTTAATCGCAGAGTCAATTTCCGACAGGAAGTGGATCTTGGCGAAATAAGTTTGTGCAATTCCTCGGTCCGCTCAACGCGGCGTAGGATTTGATTCTTCTCTGCCGCCTTTTTTGCGTCCTTTGCAAATGGCTCTGCTGGCCCACTGACGTCCCTTTTTCGGTCTACTTGATCAACAAATCTTGATCTCGGACGAAGTAGTGTCTTTCCTGCGCCAGTGGAGTAAAAAGACACACTGGTAAGCACAAGTGAATATAACGGCACATATTAGATATAATCCAGGCGGGCCCAATGTCCTTACCTATTCATTGTCAAAAAGGGACCAGACCCTTCACAGAGGGTGATCCGACCACCCATCAATCTTTCAGCAGATGTGTGCACTTTGGGTCCACCCGATGATGCATCTTTTTGCGACGAGGTGGAATCACAAACTGTCTACATTCATCTCTCCAGTCTCGGACCCAGAGGAATGAGCAGTGGATGCAATCTTGTTGGGAGGGATTTGGGGGCTTATGCCTACTCCCCCTCCCCCACTCGCACAGTCTTGGTACCGAAAATAAATTTAAAAAAGTGATGTGAACGATCTGCTTGATCTAGGATAGACATTACCAGGAGAATTCCCTAAAGACCCAACCTGCTCAAACAGCCACGGTCGCGGGTGTTTCATCCATGCCCAGACAGGTTACTCCTTCGCGCTTGGCTCTTGTCAGGAGAGTATGAGAAGAAACAAATTTAAGCCTTCTGTCATGGAGAGAAAATTATGATCTGGAAGGTCCTCCACTTTGAAGGTGTACGAGGGGAAGTGTCGAGTTTTCAGGGACTGGTGGAACAGCAACAGCGTCATCCCTTTATGTGCATCAATCCCACAATTGACTAGCTTTTTCTCTGTCTCTTAGAGGAGAAAATATTAGTCCCCACTACGATCAAAGGCTACCGTTCCATGATCTCAGACATATGCTTGCATCACGGTAGAGCGGATACAGGTCGCGAAAAAGATTTATCAGATTAGACAATTTTGAATTTAATGGGTCAACATTTCTCAGCCTAATTCCCAAGTGAAATTTGTCGTGGGTGCTGACGTTGCTCAGTTCAAATCATTTCTGAGCCATTAGCCACCATCTCCTTGAAGCTGCTGTCATACAAAACGTGTTTCTTAATAGCTTCAGCATACAGGTGAGCCAGTTACAAACGCTTTCAATGGACCCAAACTATATACAGTTTAGATCAGATGATTCTGTTGTCCTGATGACGCAACCAGATTACATAGCGAAGAACGGGCTGCCGTCAATGGGCAATCAAAGAGTGGTCATCAGTCCCCTCTCCTCCATCGATGAGTCTACTGAGACGGTGATGTAAAACCCGGTCCATGCACTCAAACACTACGTAAAGCGCACGGAAAAGTGCAGTGCGGCCAGGCAATGCCTCTTTCTTCTGGTCAAGCCGGAAAAAGTGGATGTAACTACTAAAGCCCTGGTATCATTGCTAAAGTGGGTAATACGCTTGGCGTATTTCGAAAGAATGCTGGCTGATTCGGACCATGGCTGATTTGGACCATAGCTAATTCGGCCCAAATCACAGGCTGATTTAGACCAAATGCCAGGCTTATTCGGACCATGTGAAATTTTATTAAGTTTCGTCTTCGATTTAAAAAGGATATTTACATTTGTTTAAAATATGATATTTCTCATTATTTCCCAGGTATGTTCAGCGCTTCAGGTCTGCATTTAATGAAACAAACCCCGAGTTTACGCGAGATAATGGCGCTGTTATATATAATGAAATGAAATGATGTAAGACAGTTTATATCATGCACCTTTGTGCAAAATTTAAATAGTTTACTTTATTGTATTGAGAAATAATAAAATTAATAATACCGAAAAACAATAGTGAAAACAGTGGCCATATAGTTTATTTGTTTCTTCTAGATATATTGGTCTCAGTATGCTAATGTTTTGAGTGGATTTTTTCGTCTCTATATACTGGTCTGAGTATCTTAATGCCTTTTTAAAAGTAGATTTATGTAGAATTTATCTTTATACCAAATAAACCTTATATAATAAAAAAATGAGCACCGTAAGTTATTTTTATTAGCTGAATTTAAAATGTATTATTTAATTGTATGCACATTATTATTGAAAGTGAATTGGAAAAATGCGTTTGCTCAAAGCACTATTGATGTCATTTGCCAATTTACTGAATTTAATACCATTCTAGAACACAAAATATAATGCTGACTTAAAATAACTTTGCGATTGTTGGCTACATGCAAGTGTTATTCTATTATATGTGTTTAATATAATAAAACACCTATTCAGAAATGAAAATTTAATGGATTGAAAATGTGCTTTAAATGAAATATTTTCAAATGTTTCAAAGGTTATAATGAAAATAAAATCGTTTACTGGTTCGAGATTATACTCAAAAGATACAAATTCAACGATAATTGTTTGTACTTTAAACTAATGTGTTACCCATCAATGACTCTTTACACAACATTTTTGGGAGTAAATATAATGCGAAGAAAGCACGATTGGCATGAAAAGTCAATAAAAACCATTGGTAAATTTATATTACATTATCGAAATCAGTAATAACTACTAAAATAAATCAGGTATATACAGGTATATATATATATATATATATATATATATATATATATATATATATATATATATATATATATATGCTATAAAGAAAGATTTGTAAAATATATTTCATCTTTCAACAGATATGAAACCTCCATTTATTATTTTCTTTATTTTAATTATTACGAGGTCCACAAGATTAGCAGAATATAGACGGATAATATTGGTGTATGATCTTATGTTGAATTAAATGATAAATTTGACAGAACCCCATTTTAATTTTTAGTATAATATAAATAAACGAGAATTTCGTCACACAAAAAAATATTTAAAAAATAACTTTTGCACAAAGGTGAATGAGCTGCTTTGAAAATATTTCACAATTTAATTGCCGATGCAAGATAAACATTCTTACATCATTATACGGCTGCCATCTGGAAATGGGATTGTGTGAATTCAACGGGAATTTAACGTTAAAAACGTCAATAGGTTTAACATTGGGGAATTGTATGGGATCAAGGGGAAATGTAATGTTAAAAATGTCAATGGGTTTAAGAAGGTGGATCGGTATGGGTACAAGGAGAAAATGTATATGAAAAATGTCTTTAGTTTGAACAGGGTGGGACGGTATGGGGCCAAGGGGACTGTATTGTAAAAAACCTCCATAGGATTATTATGCGATGACACTATGGGGTCAGCGGACAAAGAAAATGTAAAAAAACGTCCGTAGTTCAGTATTAACATTACGGGACGGTATGTGGTCTGTTCCAAAATCATGTAAACTGACCCATGTACATCTTTTTGATGCGAAGCCTACATATGCATTGTTGACTTTTAGGAAAATAACGAAAAGGATAGTATCAGATTTACAGCATGTTGGTAATTCCATAACTGTAATTTCTTCCAAACCTGAATAAAAGACCAAAATGCAGAACTATATTGGAGTTAACTTTCCGAGGTAAGATGATCGGGGGTGGGGAGTGGTAATGGTTTGCTGGATTGACTACAACTGCTCCTGCCAGAACGAATGTCCGAGAACAGTTCTCACATTTTTCGGAGATCTGGTTGATTGATACGAAAACGCTTTTGTTGACTTTGATATGACTCGTTATTTTATACCACGTTCTTCAACAACTAGCCATACTACATGTTATCTTGTCAAGAGTATAAAAACGAATAGAAATGGCGATGTTGTGAGCAATGTGATTATTAAGAATTTCGAAATTATAATTACCTTGTGTTTCGGAGTTTGAATTTCAGGTGATATAGCAGGTTTGAAGTTCTTCTCCCGAAAACTAAATTATTCAACGTTGCATAGTTTAGATTTCGCTTTGTTTGTTTCTTTTATAAAATGCTGGCAAACTTGCTAGGTAAATACATGAATATTCGAATACCAATTCATTCTTACTAAAATATTTGCAATACATCATTCAAATTCGAATGTTTAGATATTCGTTTCAACTCTAAAACATGCCATCACTCACACATATAATATCACACAACCAAGGTCACAAGGGTAGGGGTTTAGTGTTTGTACTGAACATAAACAAAGATAAAACATATACAAAACATAAAGCAAAGATGAAAAACAGAGTTTCGGCAATAGTGTAGTTGTATCTCTGTTTCTAGAGATCTGAGTGGCTCTGAAATGGGCCGTTGGTTTGGGTAGTGTTTTAACTAAAGTTGTTAACACAGATCTGAAATGGGTTGTTGGTTTGTGTAGTGTTTTAACTAAAGTTGTTAACACAGATGACATTTCTTTACCCTTCTCAATCTCAAACTTCTTCGTACTAAGGCTCCAGGACCGCGGTAACTTAGTCGTTAGTGTGCCAAACTCAGGACCGAAAAGGTGCGGGTTCGAATCCTATCATTAGACCAGCATGGGTCAGCTAACGTGGTGAGTCCGTGGGCAAGGCACTCTACTCCAATTGCCTCTGCACTAAATAACCTACTTGTGTTGATGTGCTGTAAAAGACCAAATCAAACTAACCCTCCATATTGCGGTGCTCTTTTTAGTCACCCTTGTCTCTCAATATAGTTTCTCCTCACAAATACAGCCGATTGTGTTCTTTTCTTGACCGCCCACGGCACTTTCACATCGATTGATGCAATGGCATGGTGGAGAAGTGAATGGAGCTTCTGGCACTAAGCCACATTTTGATTCTTTGAGAATGAATGACAAGACTGGTGAAAATCTGCACTGGAACAATATATATATAACTTTTTTTAGGCTCAGCCATTCAAGGCATCTTATACTCATTCAATCCATCGCGTGTTTTATATCCACCAATACGAATGCAGGATGATGTATGGTATAAGTCTCAGGTGATGTACAAAGTATGTATAGTGTGCAAAGGAAAAAATTAAAAAGGTGTTGCGTGAAGTCTGAAGTCATGAAATTGCTAAGCAGTGTCTCCAAAAAGCATGGTAAAAGAAAAACAGGACTCATAATAGGGTCCGAAAAAGGGAGAAGTGACTTTTGTCTCCATATTAAGTAAGGAAATATGACAGAGGGGTTCGATGGAGAAAGGACGCATGAAATTAATTTTTCCTTCGCAAATGTATTATTATTGATTTTAAATATTTTTAGAAATGTAGCTTGTACTATTGTCAGTAGAAATGTAGCTTTTACTGTTGTCAGTAGAAATGTAGCTTGTACTGTTGTCAGTAGAAATGTAACTTGTACTGTTGTCAGTATAAATGTAGCTTTTACTGTGGTCAGTAGAAATGTAGCTTGTACTGTTGTCAGTAGAAATGTAGCTTGTACTGTTGTCAGTAGAAATAGCTATTTTTGCATGATTTACAACGGAATGCTCCACCGATGTTTTGAAATGAAATAGAACAGTGCTGCACATTTATGTTATAATGTATTGTTTAAAAAATTTGCTTTTTTTAAATGTTTGGTCCTGATAGTGGCTAAAAACTGCAGTAATTAAAGCATTAGTTTGATATCATGCTAATTTACAACAACGACGATAATAACTACTTCTACCGCTATTACTACTCAGCAGCAGGTGCTGTTACTTCCACTATTACTTCTTATATTTTTACTTTCTACTGTATTTGCTGCTGCTACTTTTATAGTACTAATACTACTCTCTACTGTATATGCTGCTACTACCATTATATTACTATTACTAATACTACTGCTTGAAAACAGAGGGAAGAGGGAGAAGGAGACTAAAATGATGCAATTTCAATCAAGCATTTTGAAACAAAATTGTGAGAACTTGCGATTGTGAATCATTGAAGTTGCTCTCTTTTATCTTTTTTTGTAATCTATTTTTGTAATCTTTGGGTCGGTATTGGCTTATGTCTCTGTAGTTATATGCTTCTACAGCTGATTATCTCGTAAAGTTATGTGGTAATCAATAAGTTTAACTTTCTCCTTTCTTTACGTAAACAGTATATTTGAGTCCAAAGATTTATTATGACTTAAAGATCTATCAATTGTACCGCTTACTGATGGATTGAAGAGTCATGCTTCAGAAGTACTCACAGAAGATTATATTCAACTATAATTATATGTAGTAAAAATGATAGATTCATCATGGATATAAACTGAAAACTTGAAAAAAATATCGCATTAGTGTTGACAAATTTAGATATGATAAGATGGAACATAAATTTGAAAAGAATTTAAATAAACAGATTACAAAACATGTTATATGCATAATTAAAACGCAATCTACATTTTTGGAGAAGATACGGTAGAAACCCTTGTCTTAACGTTAAGAAGTGATCATGGCAACGGTTGCTATTGGTAACGCTAAATTCATCGCTCGCTTGGTAAGAAGACATCATCAATTTTGAAGGACACTTGTGTGGTCAGACGATAATTTGTTGAGTTTGAGATTGATGAATGTGAAGAGTTACTGGATGACCGACATGACAGACCGCGCAGAAACAAGAATTCTTGCTTTGTGTAGAAAAAAGTGAAGAACCAAATACGCCTTCGCCGAAAATCCTTCATCACAGAACAGTAAATCCAGAAATTAAAGTTAAAAATTAGCACCAAAAGGACCATGTTTGTTGTGCCACGTCCATTTGATTGGAAGGAAAAGACGGGACATATAGAACAGTTCTTATTTGTGTGGGAAATGACCAGTTGAGTATGCCTACTATTTGAATCCATTGATAAAGCAATGTACACGAAATTAGCAAACTAAGATTTGTAGTAAGTGAGTCAAGGATTTATACATGGATTGCTGCTCTTGTAAGGTTACAATGTAACATGGTAGACATCCTGAGTATTACAAAGTGTCTCAAAACTGAATGTATTGTAAGGGACAACTAATCCTGATACATAGAATAATTTATTTTTGTTTAACAAAGTTATAATGTACTTCAAAACAGGTAATATCATGGTCCATGGTAAAACCACTAAAGTATGGTATGACACTCAGTTTGACACATATATTGCTAATGTAAACAATATTCCAGTAGAACAATGGCCGTATGCTAAATATTTTGATAAAACTTTACTAAAACAGACAAAAGTACATGATGTCTACAACAAAAGTTGGAACAATCTGAAAGTTAGAAAAAAACAACATATTTGATCTTTCCATTGTTACGACTCCATGATCTAAGAAAAATGTAACAGAAAGAAAGGGAAACCAACAAATCAAGTAAAAATCAACAAGCAATTTATTTCTAAATAATTAAAATGAAAATCAAAAGACACTTACAGTAACGTGAATTACAATCCAAAATATCCAATAATCCTAAGTGTCCTAATCACAAGTCCTAAATATAGAATGTTCGAAATGAATTACTGTATCCTTGATTGTGCTGCTGTGTCAATATTCTTTAATGTGCTGTTGTGCCAAAAGAGTACTCCAGAATATCTTGAATAAGTTCACATAAATCCCCAAATCATTAATTCAAAATCCAAAATAAAAAAGTCTATGAACACTTTTATAATCCAATGAATATTTTAAATAATTCCTCTCTCTGAATTTAGAATGATTTTTCCCAACTGTAATGACTCTTTAAAGACTGGTGTTAAGGCCGAAACTAAAAACTGTCCACTAAAAGTGGTATATATAAAGATAGGGCACATAACAAAATGTTATAGAAAATTATATGGTGTATGTTACTTTAAACAAATAATTCTAATGGAAAATCATAGTTTTATCTGTAAACAAAATCAACCCTGACTTCAAATTGAATAAACAACTTGTTTACCAAAACCGTCCTTGAACTCAAATACTATGTAAACAACCTAATTCAAGGACAATAGCTAAAGAATTAAACCTGATACATAACATTAAGTTTTGAGCAAATATCAAAGTCAAGAAACATTTATAATTTCCTGAAATATTTATAATATTATATAAACATCCTATATAACACCATTGTGACGGGAATTAGAACAGGTCAATAATAATAATAATAATAATAATAATAATAATAAAAATAACAATAATATCCTTTATTTATTTAGGGTGATATAATTAGCTAACAGCTATTTTAGATTATGGCCCGGCAATTAAAACAAGTATGCAACTAATATACCTGTGATTAGATCAAAATCTAAAAGGTTAACATCTACGGCATAAACGAATACATATATAGCAGAAGTTAATACAAATTATACAAGCCTAACCTACTGTCATCGCATAGATATATCACAGCTGCCACTTACAAATGTTATGCGGTCATAAAATCAGGATTGCTCGTTAAAATATTTGTAGATGTATAATTTCTTAAAAGCTGTAACCTTAATTTTCTTTAATCGGATGCTGAAAACTAAAATCAATAATCGTTGGTAGAATCTATTGTGAAATCACATAATTCTTTAACAGAGATCATCTCACTTCAAGGCAAAATATGAATTCTACAACAAATACGTAAATTGCTCAAGCATTAGAAAACACAGAATCCTCAATCTACAGCAATACCACCCTTTCTTTAGTCTTTAATCCTCAATCTAAATCAATACCACCCTTTCTTTAGTCTTTAATCCTCAATCTAAATCAATACCACCCTTTCTTTAGTCTTTAATCCTCCATCTAAATCAATACCACCCTTTCTTTAGTCTTTAATCCTCAATCTAAATCAATACCATCCTTTCTTTAGTCTTTAATCCTCAATCTAAATCAATACACCCTTTCTTTAGTCTTTAATCCTCAATCTAAATCAATACCACCCTTTCGTGAAAATCAGCCCTGAGAGAGAGATAGGTTAATATAATCGGTGAACCACAAAGTTAAACAGTTGGAAGGTGAAAAGGTAGACAGAAAATAAATAGTAAGTATGACAATGATATTTAGATTTAAACGATAAGACTGAAGTGATAAAATCTGAACAGAATAAATGTGAATAGGAAATAAATAAATTAAATTAAACAAATACACGTGAATAATCGGTCTTGAAAAGAAGACTAAGATATAAGGATAAAATCATTGAAAATCTCCAGGACAGACTTTAAAATATAATATATGTACTGACTGTACAAAAGTAGATCAGTGGTTTCTACGAGAGAAACGTGTGTTATAACGGTTAGAGGATAGGCAGATTGGGCTTGACCCTAAGAATGGTTCTGCTATCATCCAGACTTCTACTGGCACCACCAACACTTCTTCTGAACACATGAGTAAAAAGGAAAATGTGGATGTTGACACAATTCTGTTACACCATTCACAGTGTAATTTCATAAACATAGGTAAACTCCTTCTAGAGAGTGATAAAACAGACTGCACGCTTATACCAGAGAGGGATGAAACAGACTGCACGTTCCGGCCAGAGGGGGATAAAACAGACAACTTTAACTATTGATGATGCCAATAATTATGTTGACAATATTAACATTTATCACACTAACATTCTATGTGTGGATATTAATGACCTGAAAACAAAGACAATAGCGGCTTTAGAGACTATGAACAGATTGTAAAAGGGGGTGCACAGTGATCCAAACGAAACCTGTATTTCATATGGCCTCGGTCCTCGGACAGTAGGCGATTTTTGACCGATGTTTCAGTGGGAAGTTAAGACAGATTGACCGATAATCAAAATCTCATTTATAATCGCTACGATTCGTTTGTAGGTTAATGCCGCCATCCTTGATCGGTTCCAGAAACTTGCTTTTAATTCGCTGAATCATCACCTGCTGACCAATGGCAGTGCGCTTTATAGGCAAGACTTAATATGTTAGCAAAATTGTATCGTTTGTTGAAATTGAATTTCACAGTGTCCTCGCCCGAATACAATGGCCAGATTTTGTTTTTAAATGTTTAAAATAATGAATAGAACTTCGGAAGAAAGTAGTGCACAGGTAAGTATAATATTTCTTGTGCAAGTGTTGTATAACTCTAAAGTATAATGCAAATATGCGTGCTGGTTGCAATTTTGTATGGTACGATGTACAAGGTTATGGTCTCAGTTAGTCAGGATATATTTAACTACGGTTATCATGTATCCTTGCTATAAGATATATCAGTTGGGTCTTGATGCTGAAATAATCCGTATTCAAAGACTCTTAGTTTTTATTCGGTATTTTTTCCAATGTTATTATTTGGTTATTGTTGAAAGTACACTTGTTATAACTGATGACTCACAACATGAACTTGAGTTCATTTAAACTGTTAAAGATATGCTTGCTTTTCAATGAATATATTTCATCAATATAAAATGAATCCCATGCATGAAAAGTACATAAATATTATCCTTCATTTAAATTTTATTTTATTGGGGTTTGAGTAGTATTTATATTTTATTTATACTTTCAAAAAATATATATTTTTAGATTTTATTTTTGCTGAAAAAATAAAACGTCTTGGGTCAATATAAATGTTACGAAAGCAAACATTTTACAAATATGTCCGATACAAGTACCTTTAATGAGAAGAAATATCATTTCAACTTTTGGAATACTTCTCAGTAATCACCAATACCAGTCAAACTCGGTATTTTCTTTATCTTCAGGTTAGGAGACAATTTCTACTGAAACAAATATATGGTAAACCATGGATAAGGAAGCAAATAATTGCGTCCTCAATTACACAAGTAGGAAAGAAGATAATGAATGCATCCCGCAGATAATGAACGAGCCGTGTGATTTATCATTTAACTTTTAGCAATAAATTGTTCCTTTGTTTTTGGTTTGGTAGATTTTCTGAATAAAGAATTAACAAAATTGAAGTTGTATTTGAATTTATTAAAGTAAAATACCAATTTAATTGAATTATATTTACAATTACACAGTCTGCGTTACTTGTACAAACACGAATCGATTATCCGCATGAGTCATGCGCCGAAATGACATGGTCACTTACCAACATGTCCTGAATTGTCGGGATTGTCCTAAATTTCGGATAAGCTTCAGGGCAATTGTACTGGGTTTAATCTGAACCATTTTAACAGTGAACTTCAAAACAAATGTAATGGATTTAGTCAGAACCATCTGAAACACTGCACCCGGTATCATATTGCTCATATTACCTGTAAAGAGCAAACCCTGACCTGCAAAGATGCAGCATTGAATATCATAATTCTCTATAAATTTGGCCATGAAGATGATCTTGTCATTTATTGCCATGACAACTTTTCTTAACGTGGTAACAGTATTGAAAGGCTTTACAAAGACGCCATCCATCGAGCAAGGCGTGCTGATGATTGTAGCCACCATGAAAGTGGGCATATATGAGGCCTAGCAATTAACGGGACCTCGCGCTTCTAAGAATCATCTACATAGACCTAGCTCTTACACTCCCAGATCAAGACAATATGACGGAAGATACTCTCCAAGGCATAAGTTGAGCAATGACACTAGAAATATTCTAAAAGAGCAAATTGGATTGTATTGATTGTTAATTAGACTAGTATGGGTGTATATGTCAATCAGTGGCATTTTTAGTTTATTTAGTTCTTATTAGTTAGTACAAATAATGTATGTGCAAAATAACTGAAATATAAGAATAATGATAATGACGGATTGCAATGAGCAAACCTTTGCCGGCGCACTCGGGAAAGACGTTGAATCCCCGGGCTCTAACTCCCGTTTTTCCAGCATACTTTTGCTGGAACACTCGGGAAATACCTTAAAACCTGGGGCTGTAATTCCCCTTCTTCTCTAGATAACGTTTGCCAAAACACTCGGGAAAAAAAAAACAAAAAAACATTAAACTCTTTGTCTCTAATTCCATTTATTCTGCAGCATACGTTTGCACAAAGAAAATCGTATATGATCTCGATTTTACAGTCCATCATAATAGACGATTACGTATCTTGTGTGAATAAAATACTGTGTGATATTATTTTAGAATCAGTTTGGAATTACCTTTTTTAAAATAACGTATCTTTGCTGCAAGTTGTACATTATTATAACACTTATAAATATGCAGTTCCTGGCTCCAACAATTGTTTTCTTCACACTTATTGGTGTGTGTGTGTGTGTGTGTGTGTGTGTGTGTGTGTGTTTCCGGACAGATAACAGAGGAGTAGGTTGATGAAAAGTATCAAGAAAATATAACTATCACAGATACAATTTTGTTATGCTTTTGAATTATTTATTCAGATGCATAAATTGACATTGAATCCTTTTTCGCATACTAAAATGTGTCTACGATCCAAGCTCGATGGTTTTGCACCAGTGTTTTATGAGTAAGTGCGGAGTATGAACAGTGTTTTCTTGTCCTTTTCTTAACAGTGATCGAAAATGTGACCGGTTCATCGGAAAATGAATTCAGTTATCTCTTTTCACAGCTTCCTGTCAGTGTTCATGGATTATCATTTAAAAGAGATAATCGTCTTTCCACAGCTCATTGTAAAACATCTCCACTGCAGCGAACTGGACGTTTTAGCAGCTGTGTTTCCAATATATTATAAGAAATATATTTTCAGTTAGAAAGACATAGACAAGACGTTGATTGGGCTCCTCTTTTTTTACAAAGGTGATCAAATGGCGCACGGTGTGCCTTCACAAAGATGACGGAAATTTTATTTTGATAAAGTGGAAAGACTTTTAATTAGTTGTCAACACACACTTTATGTTTTCTTGATGGTGACTTGAAAGGTGAAATTGGATATGTGGAAAATTTTGTTTGCAGAACAGTGAATGACAAACACTGCTACTCGATCCAGTATGATTGATATTGAAGTTTTAGTTGTAAATGGAATTTAAGTAAATATGATGGTTTAAAAAAGGTGTATGCACATATATTATTTACACTTTGGGGATAAATCTGCATTACCTAAGAACGACGTAAATTCTAGTTTTCATTCCGGAAAACACATACGGTGAAAACGATTAAAACCCTTCAATGGAAGCTATCTGTATTACCGTTTGCTTTGTGTTGTTTCAATCAACTTATCTTGATGTCATTAATTGTAACTTTCTCAGAAATACTTTAACATTCAAAAGTGCTACAAACGTGTAGAAAGGATTCTTCGTGGTTATCCTACCTTTTCTAAATTTTGGAAGCTTGTTTGCATTGAGTGGCTGAATTAAATTATAGAACTTGATTTACATTTCTTAATTTAGCAATAATTCACATTCTTCAGGGAAAACAATTGTTATAGTTCTTCAACAGGTTACAAGTTCACCATGGCGGATTATTATAATTACATATATGAAGACTCCCACAATTATCTGGATTATGGATATTCTTCCATGAACAAAAGTAAAAACTTTACACATTTCAACTTATCACATGGTTTTCCAGAATATTATCCTGGACTTTCGGATTTCTACTACCACAAGATATTTTCCTTTGAAGTTCCAATCCTAGGTTACTTGCTTCCCACACTGATTTTTCTCATGACTTTGATGAATTTTCTTGTGGTTGGAATTTTCCTCAGGAATTGTAACAAGAAGCCCACCACCATTTTGTTTCTGAGCATTGCTATTTCAGACACCTTGACGGGTCTCGCAGCGGTCCCAGGGTCTCTCTACGTCTACTGGTCGGAAAGGGAGCTATTAACCCTACGCACGTGCCATTTGGTATTTATGTTGCGACTGTACGTCTATCCCCTGTTCCACACTGTCTCAATTTGGCAAACCTTGGCCCTGGGCTTCCAGAGATACATGTGCGTTTGCCATCCATTTTCTTCCAAAGCCTGTTGTACCATCAAGAAAACTGTAATTACAATCGCCGTCTTCTATATTATGTCACTCTGCATCCATTCCTTCCACCTGGTGGTAGAGAAAACGCACAAACGAGCGTCAATCTCGCTCTGCTATTGGGTCATAGAGAAACCATGTACTGACTCTTGTGCTTACTTGTGGATAAAGTTGCTTCTTATCCACATATTCCCATGTTCGCTTCTGATATTTATGACGGGAATGACGATATACACAATGAGAAAATCTGCAATGATAATGATGAACATTAATTGCAACAAAGAGAGCGGTAAAAGGCGCAGGTCACGTGACCGCCAGATCAACATGATGGCAGTCAGTATTGCTATAGCTTTCTTGATACCCGAATTTTCAAATGGCATATATTACTTCGTATTTGTTTTAAAGGAATACATCACAGGAGACATTCTTCCTCATGAGATAAATCGTCTTGTTTCCGCTATCTACATGGTCCTTTTGGTGTTAAGTTTTAACTTTAATTTCTGGGTTTACTGTTGTATGATGAAAAATTTCAGGCGAACAGTTATTCGGTTCTTCACGTTTTTCTACCCCAAGCGGGGATTCCAGCGTCTGCGCAGTCTGTCAAGTAGGTCATCCAGGCGTTCTTCACGATCATCAACCTCAAATTCAACAAATTATCGTCTGACCACACAAGTGTCCATTAAAAGTGACGACGTCTTCTTACCAAGCGATGAATCTAGCGTTTCTAACAGCAACCATATCCGATGCCATGGTCACTCCTTAAGATCAACAGCAGACGTTGGTACGAGTATTCTTTGAGAGAAAAAGGTGCTTTTCAATACATGTGCAAGTAAATATACATATGATTAAATGCAAGACAGTTTTATACACAGAGGAACAAAGAAGCATATTATTCGTGCCTAAACACCCGGATTTCTACAGTCTATTCTCCAAAAATGAATATTTTATTTTAACTATACAAATAACAATGTTTAATAATCTGCTCATTGAAATATTACTGAAAATTATGTTTGATATAGTAATATAATATTTTTTCAATTTTTAATTAATATTTATGATGCATCTAGCACTTTTACTCCATAAATGAATTTGTAATTGAATCCATATGTGAGTGCTTCTGAGCAATGACTTTACTACTTCATCAGTTAGTAGTGCAATTGGTAAATATGAAAGTCTGATAGTGGTAGTAGTGGTAGTGCTAGTAGTAGTTGTTTTGTAGTAGCAGCAACAACAGAAACAGCAGAAACAGAAATAGTATAAGTAATAGTAAATGTAGCAGCAACTGCGATAGCAGTAGTAGTAGTAACAGTAGTAATAATTGTAGTAGTTACCATCGTTGTTGCTGTCTTATAATTAATTATATTTTATGACTTCGCATTTCGCTATGTTTCAATTTGTTAAATCGCCAGGAGCTGTCATTGCTAAAATATTTCATTATATGACTTCGAAATTTGCTGTATTCCTTTCTCTTTGCTAAAACGCTATAGCTGTCTCATATGCGCACACGATGCTAATAAAAGATTCAAACCTCTCACCTGGCGTCTTATCCCCAGTGTACGAAGTCAGAACATGTAATTTCTGGTCGAATGTTCATTATCATGCATTACGAATCATTGGCGGAATGTATTTTCCGTCTGTCCGTCTATTCGTCTATCTGCCTCTTTCCCTCCTTTCGTTTGTCCCTAATTGCGCTTTAAATGACAGTTTACACAAGCTATATTTTACTTGGGAAAATGAAAACTATTTTCGCCTAACCTTCACTATTTACCTTTTTATGATATTGATCAATCAAATTTATATCATTCAAAGATTTATCAAATGCTGTCTCATTAACATTAAAGCAAACTACTATTTTTTATAAAAAATTAAAGTCCTATAATAACACAATTATTGGCTATTGATTTAGGTTACTACAAGGATGTATCAACCACAGAAAAGTTATATTCACCTCCGCCTTCGGCCTCAGTGAATGTTGTTTTTCTCTGCCATCGACTCAGTGGCAGCCCGAGGGTTCCAGGCGCCCGGCGGCAATGTTCTTTAGTGGCGCCCATACTGTCCTACAGAGAACAGTTTTTATGTCAGTTGCCAACCTTCTTCCTTCCCCCTTCTCCCCTCCTAAATACAAGTTTTGTGAAGAATTGCCCCGTTACACTAATGTGAAGGTGAAATACTATGAAAAGTTCAGCTGCAAAAAAATAAATAAATAAAAGCTCCCGACGGCGCCCCCTTCGCCTGGTGCCCTAGGGCAATTGCAGCCTCTCACCCTCACCCTATCGTCTGTTCGGTTGATACCATGATTTATCAACCCCAGAAAAATAATATTCACCTCAGCCAACAGCCTTAATGATTATCCCTTTTCTGAGGTTGATGCATTTTTGTATCAACTTCATCATAAGACAATAATTTTATAATACTTCCCACTTGAAAAGTCGCTCTATGATTATTTTTCTCCAAAAGCAAAATTTCTCCGTTGGGGAAATTCTACTATAGTGTCAATTAACCGCTCCACATTTTTCCTTCTTATCAATCAGTTGTCATTTTAAACAAAATGGCGACGAAAGGTAATGTATGAACATTTTGTGCATGTTGACGTATGTAATATTGAAGTATTGAGACAAATTTCTCAGAAGCTGCGCATCCCGTTTTTTGCTGCTTGTCAATTGTTATGTCTTAATTGACTGTTAATTGGGAGAAAATAATCCTAGATCGACATTTCTCCTGGGGCAAATAGATTCTAGGACAGTTTTGCTCTCCCCCCCCTCCGCTCCAAGAGGTTCTTTTTTGTTGGGGGCGGGGGCGGGGGGGGGGGGGAATTGGTGTGTATCTTGACATACAGTGGACAAATGGTTCTAGACTAGTTGGTCCCACTGGAGGATAACGGTTCTAATATACGTTTTTCCAGGTTGGAGGGGTTTGCTCTAGAAAACAATTTCTCCCATCCACTCAGAGAATAAATTTGCCGTTTGATCCCGGCATCGAAATATATTATATTATCACAAATTGTCTCTTCCTTCAAAATTCTTATTGAGAATTGTTTTCACGTCGTCGGCGAAACTTGAACACAAGAAAAAGCTATTTCAGCTATCAAGTATGGAGCTCCAGTCGATAGAAAAATCTTTTGTAATTGTGTATATTTGTTTAATTTGCTGATTTAGTTGCTAAATATTCACATATTAGATTTAAAATTGCTTAGACCTATGTAAGGGCAAATCAGAGAGCTGCAGTCATAAGAATGTGTGTTAAAGGCCGAGACCACACTATAACAGGGGAAAATGTCCACAAGGGTCAGTCCGAACTTGGCTGTCATCGAGGAATGTTGCCCTTTATAAGAATATGATTGGCTGTTTGGTATTCGACAGTACCCGACACATTGACCGACAGGTGAAGCTTGAAAACTGATTGAGTACCTACCAAATATAACTGGCTTTAGAGTGAGGGCTAATTAACTTACAACTGTGCGGACAGTAGGTTTAAATTTTTTGCAAGAGTGACTAAAAAGCCCCGTTTGCTTAACCAGTCACAGCGTCTGTGAAACATATGGCAACTACCCTTTCTAGTTCTACCGGTCGGTTTTGGAACTCGGCCTTTAAACTACAAGTTCATTAGTTTTTATGAGTGTTGCCTTAATATTAATACTAATTTGTTTTTATATTGATACATTTGGTACTGGATTTTTAAGCTGTATATATTTACTAAATGTCAATTAGGATTAATGACTTTCTTAACGAATGCATCTTTGTATATAATCTGTAAGAGGATAAAGATTAACTTTTAAATGTTAAATATGACATCCTACGAAAATAAAGACATTATTATTATTATTATTATTATTATTATTATTATTATTGCTGCTGCTGGTGTTATTGTGGTTTTTGTTATTATTATTATTAGTAGTAGTAGTAGCAATGTTGTTGATGTCAGAAACATACTTATATCCGCTATTTATAGCAGCCGATTTTAAGATACAATATCTTCCCTTAAGAAGACCTCCCTTATGTTTGCATTTCTCAAATGAAGTAATCTCTATCTCCTTCCATCCCCCCTCTCTCTCTCTCTCTCTCTCTCTCTCTCTCTCTTTCTCACACACACACACACACACCACTCCTATCCTTCCTATGTGACAATATTTTACTCTGATAGATTTCTGAATCAAAGATTCTTACTATGATTATCATTATTGTTATTATTATTGTTGTTGTTGTTGTTGTTGTTGTTGTTTCTGTTGTTGTTGTTGAAACAAGGAAATAAATTTACGGAGTATATACACTAGCTCTACATGACCAGTCCCGAGTCCGTATGTGTTGTACATGACATACGCTATTAATTACACACTTGTCACGTTAGTGTAATCAAACACTTCCTAGCTCAACGGGTCAAAGACCAGAAGAGCTAATGAGATGGTCCTGAGTACATAGTCCGACGTCCGTTAGCAAATGTTTGTTATCGCGACTCCTAAACTATTTGCAGAAAAGTCATGAAACTTGGAATACAGTTTCATCTAGAAGTCTAGTTTGTCCTAAATGAAAATTGTGCCCACTGGACATCTTGAAAATCTTGTTATCATTACTCCTCCTGTACGTAATGTTATACACTGGGCATCTTGAAAATCTTGTTATCATTACTCCTCCTGTACGTAATGTTATACACTGGATATCTTGAAAATCTTGTTATCATTACTCCTCCTGTACGTAATGTTACACACTGGACATCTTGAAAATCTTGTTATTATTACTCCTCCTGTACGTAATGTTACACCGATATGTGGTTTTCATGGAAACACTTCTAACGATATGTAGTTGGACCGTTATGAAAAAGGTGCCCATCTATCTTCTAACATGACCACCACGGCGGTCATTTTGAAATCTTGTTACAGTTATTCATCCTGGACGGACAGTCGTAATGACATTAGGTTTGAAGCAAACACTTCTTATGTTTATCTCAAATCAAAATGATGCAGTTCTAAATTCCAAAATGGCCACCGCAGCGGCCATCATTAAAATCTTCTTATCGCGTCTCTTCTTGAACGGATGGTCGTATTTGCATCGGGTTTTCACTAAAACACTTCTTGCAATAAGTTGTTTGTTCTTAATAAAGTGGTATTGATCTCATTTCATTAATGGCTGCCACGGTAGTCATCTTGAAAATATTAGTATTGCTACTCCTCCTGAACGAATCGTTGCATTGACATGGGATTTTGGCTATAACATGTCTTACGATATTTAGTAGATCTATATGAAAATGATTCTATTCTGACCTCCAACGTGGCGGTTGCAGTGGCCATCTTGGTTACTTTTTATATCTCTACTCTCTCTATATCTTTTTATATATCTACTCCTCTTTAACGGATGATTGTATTGACTTCGTGCTTTTACAAAAACACTGCTTGCAGTAAATAGTCGGTTGTAGATGAAAATGGTGTCGATCTGACATCCAAGATAGCCGTTATACCGGACATCTTGAAAATCTTGTTATCGCAACTTTTTTCGAAGAGCTGCTCACAGCGTTATGTAATTTTCATTCAAGGAATTCTCACAATGTGAAGTTGGTTCCAAATGTAAATGATGAAAATCTTACTTCCAACATATATACTAATGGATTTTGACCAGATTTTGTATTTAGTTGCTTTTCAACAGTAACACAATTTTTGTTCCTGGGTAGTAAGTGTTATTTCCTAATTGCTTATGCCTCAAAAGTATAGAAAATGGCTATTATTCCCCACAAACTTTGCTTTTGTGACCAGGACAGTGATATTTTCAAATTTACCTATTTCCAATGAGAAAAGGGGTTAATTTTTGTCTTTTCGTTCTCATAAAGTCAGGGAAAAAAAAACAACATATAAATCCAAATTAACATGTATTTATACTAAAGTAATACAAAAATGACTACACAAGATTTAGAAGTGAGTAGTTTTTCGAGATTTACAATTATACTGTAAATCACTTTCACGAATCAGCCCCCAAATGTAGACTCCCATCATGTTCTCGTTATACTGTCCTTGGTAGCGGCGTTCAAAGTCTAGTATATCCTGGTGGAAGCGCTCGCCTTGCTCCTCCGAGTACGCTCCCATGTTCTCCTTGAATTTATCAAGATGAAAATCAAGGATATAGACTTTGAGGGATATCCTACAGCCCATTGTGCCGTAGTTCTTCACCAGCTCCACATAGTTTTCGGCCTTGTGATTGCCCAGGAAGCCCCGAACCACTGCGACAAAGCTGTTCCAAGCCGCTTTCTCCTTACTAGTGAACTTCTTGGAGAATTCATTGCACTCCAGGATCTTCTTTATCTGTGGTCCGACGAAGACACCGGCTTTGAAGTTTGCCTCAGACAGCATAGGGAAGAAGTCTTGAAGGTACTTGAAGGATGCAGACTCCTTATCTAGAGCTCTGACAAATTGTTTCATAAGGCCCAATTTGATGTGCAGTGGTGGCATCAGCACCTTCCGGGGGTCCACCAGTGGCTCCCACTTGACGTTGTTCCTCCCCACAGAGAACTTGGTCCGCTGTGGCCAGTCCCGCCCGTGGTAGTGCGCCTTGGTGTCCCTGCTGTCCCAAAGGCAAAGATAGCAGGGAAACTTGGTAAAACCGCCTTGGAGACCCATCAGGAATGCCACCATTTTGAAGTCTCCTATGACCTCCCAGAATACTCATCATACTTCAAGGCGTCCAGCAAGGTCTTGATGCTGTTGCAATCCTCTTTGAGGTGCACCGAGTGAGCCAGGGGAAGAGACGGGTACTTGTTACCATTATGGAACAGCACGGCTTTGAGGCTCCTGGATGAGCAGTCAACGAAGAGGTACCACTCATTCTGGTTACAGGCGATTCCGATTGCTCGAACAGACTGGTCACATTGTGGCCGAAGCAGAGCCCATCTTGACGGGTGAAGAAGCTAAAAAAAGGTTGGTGACGCTTCCTCTGATCTGCGACTTGCACACTTTCATCCAACAAGTTCCACTGCTTGAGCCTAGACGTCAAAAGCTCGGCATTGGACTTGGTGAGACCAAGATCTCTAATCAAGTCATTGAGGTCTTTTTGGTTGGGGTAGTATGGGTTTCTCTCCTCAGCTCCACCTCTGACATTGTCATCTGGATCTACAACGTCTTCCTCGCTCTTTGACTTGCTGCTCTCTTCTAAAGACGGCTGCTCTCTCTCCGGAGGAGTGGGTACGGGGAGCTCATGGCAGTGTGGCACCGGGTCGATGGGTGAAGGAAGGTCCGGATACGTGATAGCAGGTGCATTCTTGTCAGTCTGACGTTTGGAAGGGTCCACCATGCAGAAGTAGCAGTTGCTTGAGTGGTCAGTGGGTATCTGCCAAATTCATGGGATAGCGAACTTCATAGCTGTCTTTTCCACTCTGTACCATCCTACAAAAATACATTTATTTCACCCATGACTAATGTGTAAGAGATTCTAGCAACATTTTTTATATATGATATATTTTTTCAATAGCATCGAAAAGTGTAAAACATTTTAAAATTAAAAACTTTTACAATTTTAAAACTTGTAACAAATTTTATAACATAAAATTCCGAGCAACAATTGTCCATCTTACCTTCCAGAGTTTTTTTGCAGTGCTCGCAGGTGAAATGAGGTGCCCATGGTTTGTCTTGATCCCCGACAGGCATGCCGAAATATGCCTTGTAGGCCTCACACATCTTAGCAGATGCTTCCACGGAGTACTTTTTCGCTCTTGTCTTGATAAATTGGCCGCAGACATAGCAAAATGCGTCTGCCGGATGCTTGCAGCCTCTTGATGAAATCTCATAAAAATGCAGATATGTATCCACTTAGGCAGCTGGAACTAACCTGAACTGGTGGGCTTAAGGCCCCTGTATTTATACTACTATTTATATTACTGCAAAGTTCTAGAAGTTACTCCAAGTTTGCTCAGCACTGAATCTATCTGGAATGTTCTAGAATATAGGTAAATTTCAAAATATCACTGTCCTGGTCACAAAAGCAAAGTTTGTGGGGAATAATAGCCATTTTCTATACTTTTTAGGCATAAGCAATTAGGAAATAACACTTACTACCCAGGAAGAAAAAATATTTCTTTTTGTTACACGGTGTAGTCAACACTCTGGCATTTATTTTAAGACCATGACTTAGGGGTTTTTTTTCTTTTTTTCTTTTTTATTATTGTTTTATTTTTTTCTGTAATGGCTTGTTTGCATGATAGCGCAGACAAGTTGAAGGGATTTTAATCAACCTGGTTCGTGGATTATCTGAAGATTACCCTGAATGGGTGCCACTTTTGTGGTCATAATTTGGGTTTTTGAACTATAATGGCCACTGGCCTAAGAATATAATAATTCAAATAAATAGTGGTCATAGATGTTAATAAAACTTAACATGTTGGGATATCAAGTGACAAAAGCTTTATTTCATTCAGGATGAAGTACTCAACATATGAGCTAAAAATATTAATGTATCAAATAAATACTGTGTTATGTACGGTAATATGCCCATATGATATTTTTTATAAGTGTAATACCTGCAATAACACATCATTACTTTACAAATGACGTCATAACGTTATGCAAAGGAAAGCGTAACAACCGAGGCATCCGAATGTATTTCAAAGTAAGTTCACTATAATATTCAAATAAAATCAGTATTGTTCGTCATGAGATAAATAGAATCTTACATTTGTGTTCATTTTAGATGCAATTCTTTGCTCCGATAGAAATTATTCGGCTCAAGTTTAAAGTAAACATCATTAAATTTTTAAAAAATAACTTTCCAAATCTCGGTGTATGGCAAGGTTATTCTGATACTTTTCTCTTCATGAAAACCAAATACATACACGTCAAATGAAGGTTTCTTGAAATTAAGGAAATTTTAATCAAATAGTATCGATCATTTTATTCAGTTTCCTTAAAATGCCAATTTATCAGAACTTGGTAATTCTTTGAACTTTAGTACAATTGATCTGATATAGAAATACTTTGATGGTAATTGCCTCAGAAATAACTGCAGTTAATGATATAATAAATTTATCATCCACGCAATTTCGCTTGCAAAGATGACAAAATCTTTCATGTCAAGGCAAACTTTCCCAATTGCTCTTTCCTATTGGTGAAGAATGAGTACATGTTCGAAACAGTATGATTTTGATTTTTGACTTATATTTTTATATACTTGTTGACAAGCAAAATAATGTTCTAATTTTGAATCCGTTTTGATATATATATATATATATATATATATATGTGTGTGTGTGTGTGTGTGTGTGTGTGTGTTTGGTCGTGTTTGAATAAGCTGTTCAATAAATGTTTGCTTAAAGATTGATTATAATGTTTATAACCAAGATTTATTGGGAATACATTGATTAATCCATATAAATTGAAACCTATTTCCGATAAAATGATATGAATGCTCCCAATCAATTTACGTTTGCCTAGTTTTTACTTTGAGTGGATATACAGAAGAACAAATGATTCTTGGCATTTCATTTAATTCTGGCTCAGAAGCTGGATCTTTCAATTCTTGCGCATGAAAAAAGAAATAGTCTCAAATGCGAGTTGAAACAATATTATATAATTGTATAGCCAATAACATTAAGAAATTTTTTTGTTTTTTTTGTTTTACAAACTACAATTTAAAGAACAACTGTCCTTCCAGTCAATAGTTTAATTCGACACAGACAACATGTTTCAACATCGGTCAGGTCAACTGGAGTAGTTGAAGCGCTATATACGTTGATTTTGATGAGACGATCTACGTTCCACCAGAACGTCTGTCGATTCTACTATGGACAGTGACCGCAGATGCATCACTGGACATGGCAGAAGAAATAGTATTCCATTCCAGTTTCTGAATATTTGTCTGAAGGGATGATTACGGGATATGCCAGTGCTGATTTGCATTCGTATGGCTCTAGTTATTCCTGATAGAATATTTTGTGACTGGATATTTGCATTATTTGATTTGGAGGGTTGCTGTAGTTTCATAATTCTTGTCAGTTGAGAGACCAGTATTTGTCGACATTCTCTTCATAAGAGAGGTGAATTTATTCTCTTCTATAGGATATAGGTTGGCATTTAAACCACGCTTCTTCTGGGGGGTTGATTTACTTTCTATTTATCAATATTCTCTTCCATAAGTGATTTTGTGATTGAATGTTTCAACTGAATCTCTACCAATATAAAATATTTTTCTTGTCAGATGTCCACAGTAGATTTGTAATAGGTTTTGCCTTAGCTAAAACGTGTTCACTATCAGATGTCCACAGAAGTTTTGTAATAGGTTTTGCCTCAGTTAAACACGTGCTCACGTTTCACATGTCCACAGTAGTTTCGTAATAGGTTTTGCCTCAGTTAAGCACGTGTTCACTTATCGGATGTCACAGTAGTTTTGTAATAGGTTTTGCCTCAATTAAGCACGTGTTCACGTCTCAGATGTCCACAGTAGATTTGTAATAGATTTTGCCTCAATTAACCACGTGTTCACTTCTCAGATGTCCATTGTAGTTTTGTAATAGGTTTCGCCTCAGTTAATAACGTGTTCACTTATCGGATGTCACGGTAGTTTTGTAATAGGTTTTGACTCAATTAAGCACGTGTTCACTTCTCATATGTCCACAGTATTTTTGTAATAGGGTATATTGAGGGATATTTGTTAGTGGTTGTGTTATCGAAAGGATGGTAAAGATTTCGATAGATGAAAATGTGAGATTTTGTCGTACGTTTATTAACAAAAGTTAGTCAGTCATACATTTCTCGTTATCTCCACTTTTGCAATGCATAAATTTCCTGACCTAAGCACGAAACATTTGTGTGACAAACAGACGGACAAGGTTAACACGAAGTGGTATACAAAATTTTAATTTGTTCCGGTTTAGACGGATATACAATTTACTTTTAGGGCAGGGCTCATAATGGGTAAACAATGGGTAACACTGTACATATCTACTCTGTTAATCAGGGCACTTTTTTCCGCCCCTGTTCATTCGGATAAAAAGAGAGTTCGGACTGATGAATCCCTTAAAAGATTCATGAAGGAATCAATTTTTTACGTTATTGCGATAAAAGGAGTCCAGGTGAATAAGGCGTAAATGTACATGCACGTTTTCAACTTTGCCTAACTAGAAGAAAAAAACAAAACGGTAAAAACTTGGTCTTATTATGTTTCTCCATCCCCGTGGGATCATACGGCCTTGACTACGCCTCGCTAGCGGCCCCGGTTCTGGACTGTTCTCTTCAGTTTAGCCTACTTTGTTCTGGCAGCCTTGATCTCTTTCTCGATAGACCTGTGCCAGGTCTTTCTTGGTCTGCCAACCGTTCTCTAGCATTGGGGGTTCCATTCTAGGGCATGCCTAGTGATGTTGTTTGGCGTTTTCTCAGTGAATGCCCGATCCACCCCCATTCATTTTGGAGATTTATTGGTGAATAGGTATCTGGCCGTTACGGTGTTACGGATCCTCCCTGACCATTGGATGTTTAGGAGGCGGCGGAGGCAACTATTCACAAAGGTCTGAAGTTTTTTGGAAGTTGTCTCAGTCACCCTCCAGATCTCCGAGCTGTAGAGCAGTACAGACTTCACGTTTGTGTTCAACAGTCGAATATTGTTCTTTGTAGAGAGGGATGATGAGCTCCAAGCGTCTTTCAGTGTGTTAGATGCTTGTCTGACTTTCCCTGTTCCTTTTCGGATGTCTTGGTCGGTCGTTCCATCGGTCGAGATATTACTTCCTAGATAGGTACACTGTTCAACTTCCTCTAGATCTGCTCCATTGAGTTGTATTTTGCTGTGCTGTTTCTTGTTGATTTCGTTACTTTTGTTTTCCCGGCGTGTATGTGAAGTCCAGTCTTTTCTATTTCTTTTTCTAGGCAGCTGGTATTGGCCTGCATGTGCTGATGTTTATGGGACAGGAGGCACAAGTCATCTGCAAAGTCCAGGTCTTCTAGCTGTTTTGTGAAGTTACACTGTATTCTAGTTCACTTCACCTTTGTGGTTGCCTTCATTATTCAGTCATTCGCCATCAATGAAGATCATTGGCGAGATGAGGCATCCCTGTCTGACTACGGTTTGGACTTGGAAGGGTTCTGAGAGTTTCCCGTTGTGGACTACTTGCCAAGTGGATTTGTCGTATAACTCCTGTATTAAAGATATGAACTTCCCTTGAATTCCGTAATGGTACATCAGTTTCCAGATTACTTCCCTGTCCGCGCTTTCAAAGGCCCTCTCAAAGTCCACAAATTTCACTTAGAGAGGTGATTGCGATTCCAGGGATTGTTTAATTATAATACGCAGTGTAGCAATGTGCAGGAGTTATCTTTGCGGAAGCCTTCTGTTCTTCTCTCAGTTTTGCTTCGAGAGAATTCTTCAGTCTTTTCAATATGATTTTGGTGAGGACTTTGCTTAGCACTGAAAGCAGCATAATTCCTCGCCAATTTTACATAGAGACAGGTTTCCTTTATATGAAAATTAGACCGTATATCGCTTCTTCCATTCAATTTCAGCTTTAAAGGCTTCCGGTGGGATGCCATTTGGGCCTGCTGCTTTGCAATTTTGGGGTGTTTTCGGGGTCTTTGATATTTTTGTCTTGGATGGAGGGTTCGTGTTGACTCAGAGCAGTTCCTCTGCTGGTGGTATGTCAGCATTTCCATTGGTGGCGGCCTGTTGTGGGTTTCTTTGAAATATTCAGTCTATCGTTGTCGTTGTTCCTCCTCTTTACTGAGTAGTGTCCCTTCTTTGTCAGCTGCGATGGGTTCCTTGTTTTCCCTGAAAGTGTGCGCGTGATGTCGCATAGCCTCTTCATATATTTCTTCCCTGCTGCTCTCTCGGCCCCTGTGGCCACGTCATTTAATTTAATTTTTTTGTTTTATTTTTATTTATTTGTTTTTTTTTTTCTTTCTTGACCTTTTCTTGACTTGTATGTTAACTCGTCCATACTGGACTCTGTGTTCCTTTTTCTTCTGATCAGCTTTGCATTGATTAATCTGCTGTTTCATTTTTCTACGCTCGTTAATGAGCGACCAGGTCTCTGGTGTCAACCATTATTTGTGTCTTCTTTCTCTTTGGCCCAGGACTTTGCTACAAGAATTCTGCCACATCTCTCTTAGTTCTTCTGCAACATTTGATGGTGAGTAGCAGTGGATGATTGTGGTTTTCCTTCCTTTCGTGTTGAACCTTACTGTGATGATTCTTGGAGATACAGGTTTCCACTCAATCAAGGCCTTGGCTGCATCAGTCGACAACATGAAGGCAACTCCTTCCGTGTGGTCGTGGTCTTCTTCGTGTGCGGGGCTGATGATATTCTCTCTTATAATTAGCCTTGTTTGGCCTGTTCCATTCCATCGGGTTTCACTGAGGCCAAACATTTTGATGTTGTGTCTTCTCATTTCATTAGCACTTTGAGCTGTCTTCCCGTCCTCGTATAGGGTTCTGATGTTCCACACGGAGGCCAATCATTTTGATGTTGTATCTTCTCATTTCATTAGCACCTTGAGCTGTCTTCCCGCTCTCGTATAGGGTTCTGATGTTCCAGGTGGTCCCTGTCCTGGTGTTTACCTTCATCTTTAGAAGATTGGTCAGCAGCCTCGTTTCCAGAAGGTATTCCCCAGGTCGCGTCATAGATCCTCCTGCAGAGGAATCGTCCTGAATCAGGTCTGTAGTTTCTGGCGTCGTCGTGGTTTATGTGATCTGTATAATCCACTGATGGGTGATTGGCCCAGGCAATGTCACCAGAGTCCCGTTTGCCAGCAAGTTTCATGGTGGATCATAAACTTGGTGCTGTGATCTAAATGTAGGATCTGTTATTTTAGTTTCTAAATTTCTCTAAAGAAGGAATATAATCGTGTATGGATAACATATAAAGTCAAGATTTTAATATGAGGCCTGCACCGAATAACCTGCTGCTTCAAGGTTTATCTCAACTAACTTATGATCAAAATTGTAAAGTGTTCAAAACTGTTCAGGATTCTATTAAGGAAACCAGACAATAGTACTGATATTCTATATATGTTTGTAAATGATTACGTAAAATATTTATGTAAATATTATTATCTGGAAACAGGTCGCACTTATTTTCTCTATATATTACCTACATTTGTTTGTCAGTACTGAACTTTCTAGTGTGTCCAAATCCTAATAAAACTTATGTTAATCCAGTGTGTCCAAATCCTAATAAACCATATGTTAATCCAGTGTGCCCAAATCCTAATAAATCATATGTTAATCCAGTGTGTCCAAATCCTAATAAATCATATGTTAATCCAGTGTGTCCAAATCCTAATAAATCATATGTTAATCTAACGTATCTGCATAGATGAACTCGCGGTGAAGTTCTTGTCGTTGGTTATCCGGCATTTTTTAAGAGGCTAAACTGTAAGCAAAACGAGCAAAGGGTCCTCACTTCCAGCATCAATGCCTGGTTACTCACTGTGCACTGTCGACAAAATACACCATAATGCTCATATTCTATTGAATAAACAATTTCGTTTAAACGAATACCAAGAATGCATAAATATAAGCCAAGGATCACGACCAAAACGAGAGTGGAAGAAATGTTCTACAAATTGACTTGAACTGTATTCGTGTCCAGAAAAAATAATTGTGACCCTAATCCATCCGTATCTCGCATATTCATGTATTTTACTCATGATTCTCTCTCTCTCTCTCTCTCTCGTACTATGATAGGTGTTTTTGTGTAGGGGGAGTGCTCTACCTAAGTTGGTGACCTTGTTGCCCAAACCCAATTGCTTCATCAATATGGCAATAAAATATGTTTAAACTTAACTTAATAGGAATAGAAGTTTTTGAATTCGTGAGACGGATAAATTACTGCAATTAATTGTGACTGTGTTCTGAATTTTCTTCAATTTAGGGTAATGTTATTTAGTGTGATTTAATTTAATATTCTAGAGTAGCAGTCAAATCTTTAACAAAGGAAATAATCTAATCCCTTACAATGAAACAGAACATAACATTGTTTTTCTCTCCAACTCATGAAAACTGACATTAGAGGACATGTAATAGTTGCATGTTTACAGAACCTAAAATTTCATTATGCAACCAAAAAACAAACTTAATTATCTTAGAGTATACATATTTACAACATTATCTTAGAGTATACATATTTACAACATCATCTTAGAGTATACATATTTACAACATCATCTTAGAGTATACATATTTACAACATCATCTTAGAGTATACATATTTACAACATCATCTTAGAGTATACATATTTACAACATCATCTTAGAGTATACATATTTACAACATCATCTTAGAGTATACATATTTACAACATTATCTTAGAGTACACATATTTACAACATCATCTTAGAGTATACATATTTACAACATTATCTTAGAGTATACATATTTACAACATCATCTTAGAGTATACATATTTACAGCATTAACTTAGAGTATAGATATTTACAGCATTATCTTAGAGTATACATATGTACAGCATTATCTTAGAGTATACATATTTACAGCATTAACTTAGAGTATAGATATTTACAGCATTATCTCAGAGTATACATATTTACAGCATTAACTTAGAGTATACATATTTACAGCATTATATTCGAGTGTACATATTTACAGCGTTATATTCGAGTATACATATTTACAGCATTATCTTAGAGTATACATATTTACAGCATTATCTCAGAGTATACATATTTCCAGCATTATCTCAGAGTATATATATTTTCAGCATTATCTTAGAGTATACATATTTACAGCATTATCTTAGAGTATACATATTTACAGCATTATCTTAGAGTATACATATTTACAGCATTATCTAAGAGTATACATATTTACAGCATTAACTTAGAGTATACATATTTACAGCATTATCTCAGAGTATACATATTTACATCATTATCTTGGAGTATATATATTTACAGCATTATCTTAGAGTATAGATATTTACAGCACTATCTCAGAGTATAGATATTTAAAGCATTATCTCAGAGTATACATATTTACAGCATCATCTTAGAGTATACATATTTACAGCATCGTCTCAGAGCATACATATTTACAGCATTATCTTAGAGTATACATATTTACAGCATTGTCTTAGAGTATACATATTTACAGCATTATCTTGGAGTAGATATAGATATTTACAGCATTATCTCAGAGTATAGATATTTACAACATTATCTCAGAGTATATATATTTAGTTCATTATATTAGAGTATAGATATTTACAGCATTATCTCAGAGTATACATATTTACAGCATCATCTCAGAGTATACATATTTACAGCATTATCTTAGAGTATACATATTTACAGCATTATCTCAGAGTATACATATTTCCAGCATTATCTCAGAGTATACATATTTACAGCATTATCTTAGAGTATACATATTTACAGCATTATCTTAGAGTATACATATTTACAGCATTATCTCAGAGTATACCTATTTACAACATTATCTCAGAGTATATATATTTAGTTCATTATATTAGAGTATAAATATTTACAGCATTATCTCAGAGTATACATATTTACAGCATCATCTCAGTGTATACATATTTACAGCATCATCTCAGAGTATACATATTTACAGCATTATCTTAGAGTATACATCTTTACAGCATTATCTTAGAGTATACATATTTACAGCATTATCTCAGAGTATACATATTTACCAGATTATCTAAGAGTATGCATATTTCCAGCATTATCTCAGAGTATACATATTTCCAGCATGATCTCAGAGTATACATATTTACAGCATTATCTAAGAGTATACATATTTACAGCATTATCTCAGAGTATACATATTTACAGCATTATCTTGGAGTATACATATTTACAGCATTATCTCAGAGTATACATATTTCCAGCATTATCTCAGAGTATACATATTTACAGCATTATCTCAGAGTATACATATTTCCAGCATTGTCTCAGAGTACACATATTTACAGCATTATCTTGGAGTATACATATTTACAGCATTATCTTAGAGTATACATATTTACAGCATTATCTTGGAGTATACATATTTCCAGCATTATCTCATAGTATACATATTTACAGCATTATCTTGGAGTATACATATTTCCAGCATTATCTTGGAGTTTACATATTTCCAGCATTATCTCAGAGTATACATATTTACAGCATTATCTTGGAGTATACATATTTCCAGCATTATCTTAGAGTATACATATTTACAGCATTATATTCGAGTATACATATTTCCAGCATTATCTCAGAGTACACATATTTACAGCATTATCTTGGAGTATACATATTTACAGCATTATCTCAGAGTATACATATTTCCAGCATTATCTCAGAGTATACATATTTACAGCATTATCTCAGAGTATACATATTTACAGCATTATCTTGGAGTATACATATTTCCAGCATTATCTTGGCGTTTACATATTTCCAGCATTATCTTAGAGTATTCATATTTACAGCATTATCTCAGAGTATACATATTTACAGCATTATATTCGAGTATACATATTTCCAGCATTATCTCAGAGTATACATATTTCCAGCATTATCTCAGAGTATACATATTTACAGCATTATCTCAAAGTATACATATTTACAGCATTATCTCAGAGTATACATATTTACAGCATTATCTTAGAGTATACATATTTACAGCATTATCTTAGAGTATACATATTTACAGCATTATCTTGGAGTATACTTATTTCCAGCATTATCTCAGAGTATACATATTTACAGCATTATCTTAGAGTATACATATTTACAGCATTATCTCATAGTATACATATTTACAGCATTAAACAACTGTTTTATTTTCAGTGTTTCAGGGTTTGCAACAAAATATTTCCAAAGATATAAGTTAGGTTTTATGTGGAAAAAAGTATATGTGACAAAATAACGACATTGATCTCCATTTAATTCCATGAAGTACACAGTGGGCATAATTTGTAAATTCTATCAATATTTCCCAATCATCCGTTTTTTTTTTTTTTTTTCTTTTAATGGTTACATGTGATCTGAATCTCTGAACTGTGGCCACATAATTTTAAATTTAAGAGAGAAATGTAACAAATACTTCCCCAATCCAGAATAATTCTTAAAGATGCGATAAATTTGTCAATTCGAATTATATTCCATTGCCTCATCCCAATTTAGTATGAATTGCCACTACAGTGCATCGACTTGAAAAGATTAAACATTGATATTACTGGGAATATAACGATATATTTAAATGTGACATTGACCGACTTTATCAAATATACTTTTTACAATTGACAATAATTTGACAATAATTTGTGTTCACATAAACTCAAATTAATATCATAAAGTAACACATTATACATAACACAGCACAGTTCACATTCTGTCACTATAATAAGTGGTTTCCAGAATATGTATAACTCTAGGTTTTACGCTAATAATAATGGGAAATTTTCCAAATATACCACAGAATGAAAAATATGAGTACTTTTGCTAACACTGAGTAAAGCCAACAAAAACTGTAAATGGACTTTTTCAATCGTGTCTAGCTTTTCAAGACCACATACTTCACACCCGTACAAAATGATGCTGAAGACAACTTTGGTCTAAGATCTATCGGTAAAGCTAAATTTATAATTATAAATGTAAGCAGGAACAAAATGATGCTGAAGACAACTTTGGTCTAAGATCTATCGGTAAAGCTAAATTTATAATTATAAATGTAAGCAGGAACAAAGCGTTGTTTTTGTTTTGAATAGTTACAAAACATATCCTGGTTAGGAAAACTTCATGTTATAAAAGATATTACTCCCATATATTACTGTTCATCCACAAATTCTATAAAGTCTCTTCCTAACTTATAATTAAATTTGACTTTCCATCCTACTTCCAACAGTTATTATTTTGGTTTTGTCTGTACTTCCTTAAAACCTCCTCTTATTGCAATAATCATAGAACGCATTAAAATTATGTTGCATATCAATTTAATTATTTGCTAATATGACTGAATCATCGGCGAAAAAAAAAAGATCACTTCTATGTAATTTACTATTTTGTCATCTAACATGACCAATTCCATCTTCGCGAACCCAGGGTCGTCAATCCATTTCCTTCCAATCGACACTCGGCATTGTAGCTAGCCAACATAGTATATGTCGATGCGCTATCTGATTGGATGCAGTTTAAATATATTAATCTAATCACATTGCTTGTTAAACTTACACAGGAAGATGGTTGAAAATAATCATAGTAGCCTCTGTAGACAACGACACGTCTCTACAATTTAAGCCTTTGATACGCGTTTTTTTCAAGTTAGTGCCGTGTACACATCATAGAAGTCACCATATTCAAAAACCTAACAGCTCAAAAAACAAGCTCTCTGACTGGTTAATTGATTTTGATTGATATGGACAGTAACTTTTCATCCGCAAAAGGGCACATGTTAAAAACACTGTTGTACTTAGCTATATATGAAAGGGTCGATGTGGAACGATGTGGATCAATTACACTTGGCTAACGTAGATAGATTAAGTCAAATCCTTTGCAATTAAAGAACAAACAAAAAGAAAAGAAAAAAAACAACTCTGCCGTATCATTCAAAAATAATGACAAAAAGAACAGGGGAAAGATTGATTTTCTCCTTGTCTTACATAATTTTTAACATGAAAAACAGGACTACTCCCTATTAGGTCTTTTAGGTAATTTGATACTGGATATATATATATATATATATATATATATATATATATATATATATATTTATATATATATATATCCACATGGCTACACGTGCAGAGTGAGCGTTATGTAGACCTGATAAATATCCGCCGTCTTGAGAAAAGCTTGAAACGTAGACAAGACACAATCAGGCAAGTGCAGATTACGTATGAGAAATCAACTGGATTGTTGGAATGCTCTACAATATAAAATTTTACTTGTTTCAATAACCACGTGCTTTTCTAACACATTAGTTGGAACATCTAAAATGACTTGATGATAATGAAGATTCTATATAAAAACGACATGGCAAAATCGTTTATTATCATTGGCTCAAAACGCACATTTTTTCAGTAATCAGGGTTTTTATCGACGATGTTGTTCACATGCTCCACTTGTCGGATGAAGAAGTTTAATAAAAAGCTCTATCAACATAACCTGTCGACTTGACCTTTTCCTTGTTTGGATAGTTATTAGGGATTAGTCCACCCAAGAATTAGATATAGCGACGTGCATGGGTTACGTGAGCGAAATAATTATGCCATGCTATGCAAGCATCATAGCATCATACATGCACTGCAATGCAATGCTTATTTGACTACTGCACTAGGCACATTATGACTATTAACGTATCGCCGTATGTCATTCAAACTCCAGCATGTGCCGATACCAATGGACCGCACCAATAATACAGCTGGAAAAGGTTTGAGCATCACTTGATTTACATGCGCACTGACAGCTTGTCGGACATTCAGGCCTAATGTCCATCACCTATCTGAGTGCTACTATATACCATATACAAATTCAAATCATCATAACTTAAACAATTTTTCAACCATTTTTCATGAATTTTTTTAGTATGAACAAAGGAATTAACACCAAATCAAATGGGGTAAGTGTCAACATAAAATACTTTGATCTTATATAAGGTGTTATGCTACTGAGTAGGGTGTGGTTTTGTCTGTTCTGGCAATAAGTCAATAGGTCAATTGTATCGAAAGATCTAACCGACGTGTAATTCGAGTCAACCGACGTGTTTTTCTGCTTGCATGTAAATAAGGGGAGAATGCAAATTAATCTAAGAAAAGGACACAAAAATCACCTCGCTGTTTGTTTTTCAAGTCGGAATTTCCTATATATATGGCACATGATCAGCAAAAAAATATGTCAGAGATTCTAAGCATTATTTATTTACAATTTAAAAATATGTCAGAGATTCTAAGCATTATTTATTTAAAATTTAAAAATAAGTCAGAGATTCTAAGCGTTATTTATTTAAAATTTAAAAATATAGCTAATACCTCTTTGAGACAGAATTGCAAATAAAACACTTGTTTTAAAGACGCAAACATTTTAAAGAATTGTTATTGGCTTATGACATTTGTAAATATATTTACATGTTTAGTGTGTTGCGTATTCCTTAGCAGGACCGGATTAACCCACATGCTAATAAGGCTATAGCCTTAGGTCCTCGTATTTTGTAGGCCCTCCTTTAGGCCCTCCATTCCGTATATTTGAAATATGTAATACATACTTAGGCCCTCCATTCCGTATATTTGAAATAAGTAATACATACTTGTACCCTTCCCTCCTTTTAACCTTAGACCCCTCATAACTTGAATCCGGCCTTGTTTATTAGTTTCACTTTCATGTTTATATTGCTATATATAATAATCAAAATAACTAAATGTAATCTCTTTTGAAGATTACATACATACATACATACATACATACATACATACATACATACATACATACATACATACATATTTGAGTCTTCAAAAAATGAAACTCTTTAACACAAATGGAAAAAAAAAGAAATAAATCCACTAGCTGGATACGGCCTATCGCGAAAAGCAAGTGTAAGCAAAGACGTTGATTCTATTCACTACATACTGTATCATGTACAGATTTCTTGTGACGTTTGCCTGTTCAAACAATATTTCGTATTTATATTCTCAAGATAATGATGTATATATATAGTTTTCTGTGAATGAAAAGAAGGGAATTTTGTCCATACATTTGTCCCAAAGAAACGTTCATAAGACACAAATGCCCCGCAATGCCTTTTTTTATTTTTGCAATATAGGAATTCCATGGCCGAAACGCAAAACTTAACCGGTTGGGACGGAGGGGCAAGGGTAACACGAAATACGCCCTTCCTCATTTCTTGGAGGGGCATACAAAATTGTAATTTATTCCGGCCAAGAAGAGAAGAGCTATCAACGAGTCAGTCGTCTGTAACACGGAATATATCCTTTTCATTTTCCGAGTAGACACCTAAATGCCGCTTTCCTGACTTGACCCCTACATCATTTTTACTTGTCATCACAAACATTGGTTCGACTTAGTTATAAATAAAAAAAAAATTTAAATATATATATATATATATATATATATATATATATATATATGTAAACATATATATATATATATATATATATATATATGTATATATATATATATATATAGAGAGAGAGAGAGAGAGAGAGAGAGAGAGAGAGAGAGAGAGAGAGAGGGCGAGAGAGAGAATGAAATTCAATTCAGTTCACTGCATTACAACTTTATTTAACATCATAACACAAATGAAGTGTTATATGATAAGAACATTACATAATTTAAAATACGTGCGAGAAAAAGAAAAAAAAAATAAGAGAACAAAAAATAAAACCAAAAAAATCAAACTAGATTCCAGATTAAATTCTGGCAGTATGATATTTATAAAAAAAAGAAGTTTTTTTTAAATCATATTTTGTTACAGTTATTAAAAAGTATTTGGACTTTTCACGTTCATGATATTTTATGTATTTTGTTTTTCTCTTTCAGATAGAAACTTCCGACATTACTAATAAAACGATATTCATCTACAATAGATCCATCAGAACAAACAGTGAGATATTATTTCCTTGATTCCGATTTCCTTCCGTCTTCTTGTATCAATTAGTAACTTCCTGTGTCCATTAGTAACTTATTATTCAGTGTACTAAATTTATTTACTTTGCATCTTAGTTTAAACGGTATGTTTAGCAGATACTGTTCAAATCCAAATATAATTCATTAAACTATAAATTATACCTTTAAAATAATCTTTAAAAGTTATTATGAGATATAATTAGCTCTGTGCACTGGAAACTACCTGACAAAGTGATTGACAGATGAAGCTTAATGCAAGATTAGATATTGTTTATTGACTATAGAAGCAGCTAATTCACAGCGAACTGTGTTTGTACTCGAACAAGCAATGGCTGACGCAATAATAATGTAACAACACCGGCTAGCGACTGACAGCTGTTTCCACTGCTTACCAACGCTCTTGTCTGTTTGGAAGAGTAAGCATGACTGACTCCATATATGTAAAAGGACACGTGTTACTTGCATTCAAATTTAGAAGAGCCGTAATATTGGTACTTACAACAGAATCTTATTTTGATGGATTTATCATAATTCCACACCAATAATATTAGTCATTTTAAAGACAGATTGCCAGTTATAGTTAGCGATGAAACTACCAGTAAATTTTTTTTTTTTCATAAACTACCAGTAAGTTACAAACATATGACTGCTTTGATCATATCAGAGTCAATATGGATTCATTTTCTGGCATAAATATTCCTGTTTTGAGGAAAATTAAGCCTGGTTTACTTGTATTTTGATCATAATCATAACAAATTGGCAACTTTCCAGCCCAATCTCTGGAAAAGGAAGATAATAAATCTGTTTTTAAGATGTGGTAATTTCATATCATAATCGAATGCGGAACAAAAATACTTATATACTTGGAGAGGTCAAATTCGAATCGATACTCGAAACGCGGAGTAATGCGAGCAGGATCTAGTTTATTTAATATGCAAACACAACTCATATTACATAATTAAAAAAAATATCACTATTAATGATTTCTCATTTGGTACGTTAATGAACAGACGATTACTGCAATTTAGATTGTGTTATTGCATGTTTTACTTTTAAATGTGTACATTAAACACCGCAGTTGGATTAGATCTTGCAAATCATTTCAGATATCAACATATATTGCACTTTGCCGCTTTGCCGACTTATAAATCATTTCAGATATCAGCATATAGCTCACTTTGCCGACTTATAAATCAATACAACTGGACATGGTGCAAATTTACAAACCATGCAGAGTTGCAAACGTATGTGCAAATCGTTTCACATGACAAACTTTAATTGCATATGTAAAAAAATGTGCACACATATATTAACTGGTGCCTGAGAACTGGGTATCACTGAGATCAAACTTTTTTTCGCGCTTTTTCATAAGATTGCTTCTGATTTAATGCACATATGTATATTTTTCGCGGCTATTAGAGGGACAGTCAATATGCATTTGAGAGAAATTTACAGTTATTTTGGAGAACAATGATATTACGCATACACAGCTTTCAACTTTTAGAGACAACTACAATTTTGGACGCCATTATAGAAGTGGATCAATCAAACTATGTGCTCCGTGGTTTCAGCATTGATGCTCTGTTTTTGAAGTATCGTACGAGACTGTCACTCGGTAGTTTTCAGTATCACGAAAGTCAGACCCTCTTTAGGAAAGTGGAACAAAATAGTACTTTCAACTTGCCATGTTTATTGTCACTGGTATCTAAGCATTGTGTAAAAGACCAGGCATTGGCTTCATATTTGATAGAATTAAACAAAACTGACTTTGAATCTCATCAGATAACCCAAAGCAACTCACTTTTCAAGTCACTTTAAACAAAACAGTGACTATATACCAGCCTAATGCAATCTTTTGTAATTCAGAACTGTTCTCAACTCATGAATGGTATTCAATGCAAGTCAAAAATTGACTTGTTAATCAAGAATGTCTACTTTCATTCATACCAGGATGTCGACTCCGTGTAATATGTACCCTCCGTGTATAATATCAGTATACATGGTGTTACGACTCTATGGTCTAAGAAAAATGTAACAGAAAGAAAGTGAAACCAACAAATCAAGTAAAAATCAACAAGCAATTTATTACTAGATAATTAAAATGAAAAATCAAAAAGTCACTTACAGTAATGTGTTTATGTATCCTAATAATCCAATAAGAATGATTGTTCTAATCACAAGTCCTAAATATAGAATGTGTCCTTGAATGTTATTATGTGCTAATGGTCTCCAAAGTCCTGATGTACTAGAAATCTTGATGTGCTGAAGTCAAAATGAAGTAATCCAAAATCTCTGAATAAGTTCACATAAATTCCAAAATTGTCAATCAAAATCCAAAATCCAAAAGTTTATGAGCACTGTTAATAATCCAATGAATAATTAAAATAATTCCTCTCTTAGAATTTGGAATGAATTTTCACAACTGTAATAGCTCTTTACAAGACTGATGGTAATGTCGAACTGAACAAAATGTCTACCAAACATGATATATATAAAGATTGGTCACATGACAGAATGTTCTAGAATATGAGTCATCTTAATGGAATTTTAACTGTAAACAAAATCAACCTTGACCTTCAAATTGAGAAAACATATTGATCAAAACAACCTAATTCAAGGACACTAGTTATATATGTTTTTCCTAACAAACATAAAGATTTAAGCAAATATTAAAGTGAAGAAACATTTATAACCTCCCAAAACACATATACAACATTATATAAACATCATACATAACACCTCCCCTCATAAAGAAAAAGAAAGATTTATATAATAAAGCTTTCTTTTGAATATACATCTAATACTACAATAACCAAAATTACCTAAGAACATGTTTTACGATACTGGACTTAATTACATCAAGCAATATTGCATTTCTAGGCACGTGAGAGTGCATCTGCAATCACATTGTCTTTTCCCCTGATGTGTCTAATGTCAATGTTATATTCCTGCAATATCAAACTCCATCTCAACAATCTCCGATTTTTGTCTTTCATTTTGTTGATGAAAGTAAGGGGATTTGTGATCACTGTACACAATAATTGGAGAAAGAGCTGAGGTAACATACACTTCAAAATGCTGTAAAGCCAATATCAAAGCCAAACATTCCTTCTCAATTGTGGAATAATTTTTCTGGTGCTTGTTTAGTTTTTTAGAAAAATAACACACAGGGTGATCCACACCACTTTTGTCTTCCTGAATCAATACTCCACCAACTCCTACATCACTTGCATCAACAGATAATTTAAATGATTGGCTAAAATTTGGTGCAGAAAGAACTGGTGCATTCTTAAGCATGGCCTTTAGCTTGTCAAAAGATTCCTGACACTTGTCAGACCAACAAAATTTGGTTTTCTTACTCAATAAACTTGTCAAAGGTTCAGCAATTTTGGAAAAATTGGAACAAAATTTCCGATAATATCCAGCCATACCTAGAAATCGCATCAGTTGCTTTTTACAAATTGGAACTTGAAATTCAGAGATAGCTTTGACCTTAGCTTCTATAGGTTTAACTTGACCTTGTCCCACAATATGTCCTAAAAATGTGACACAAGCATGGCAAAACTCACTTTTGCTCAAATTAATTGTCAGATTCGCATCACTGAGTCGATCGAAGAATTTTCGAATGGTTTCCAAATGATCTTCCCAGGTGTTGTTGTAGATAATGACGTCATCGATATAAGCGTCACAATTATCAAGACCAAATGTTATCATGTTCATCAGACGTTGAAACGTTGCAGGCGAATTTTTCATTCCAAACGGCATGACTTTATATTGATAAAGTCCATCTGGAGTTGCAAATGCTGAAATTTCTTTTGCCCTTTCCGTCAGTGGAATTTGCCAGAATCCTTTTAAAAGGTCAAACTTGGTGACATATTCCGCATTTCCAATTTTATCAATGCAATCGTCCATTCTTGGGATTGGAAATGAATCAGTTTTGGTGACACTGTTGACTTTTCTATAGTCAGTACACATACGGAATGTATTATCTGGCTTGGGAACAAGAATACATGGTGAACTCCAGTTACTTTTACTTGGTTCTATGAAATCATTCTCCAGTAGATACTGAATTTCTTTCTTCAAATAGTTCTGTTTGAGAGGATTCATCCTATAAGGATGCTGTTTCACAGGCGCAGAATCTACAATGTCAACGTCATGATAAATTTTTCTTGTTCGTGTTGGAACATCAGGAAACAAGTGCTCATAGTCATGTAATAGCTGTTTTAGTTCATTTCCTTCCTGTTGTTGTAGATGTGAAAGTTTCTGGTCTAGGTTGTTCAATATTTCTGAATTCCGAAGATTGGTTATACCAGAGTCACTATAGTCTGATCGTATTCCATCGTTGATATCTTCACTGTGTGGGACAGGTACAACTAAATTAACTGAATAATTAGCTGAGCTATCTCTGTCAAAATATTCCTTTAACATATTTATATGACAAAGTTGTTTCTGTTTCCGTCTCCCAGGAGTGTTAATGATATAATTTAAGTAATTTACTTTCTTTTCAATGGTATAAGGACCAAACAATTTAGCCTGAAGAGGATTCTGAGGTATGGGAAAGAGAGCCAGAACTTTGTCACCAGGTTTAAAACTCCTTTCCTGTGAATTTCTGTCATACCTTAATTTCATATTTGACTGAGTAGTGTGAAGATTAGTTCTTGCTACTTCACAGGCCTTTGACAACTTGTATTTGAAATCAGAAACATAATCAAGAAGATTAATCTTTGCGTCTTCATTTGAAAGAAGTCTCTCTTTCAATAATTTCAATGGTCCACGGACAGTATGACCAAAAACTAGTTCAAAGGGACTAAAACCCAACGACTCTTGAACTGATTCCCTAACAGCAAACAACAACAAATGAACACCCTCATCCCAATCCTTTTCTGTATCAAAGCAATATGATCGAATCATATTCTTCAAAGTTTGATGAAATCTTTCCAAAGCACCTTGACTTTCAGGGTGATAGGCAGAAGATTTAAACTGTTGGATGCCTAATTCATGCATAACTTGTTGGAAAATTCCAGACATAAAATTTGACCCTTGATCTGACTGGACAGATTTGGGAAGGCCAACAAGTGTAAAAAACTTCACCAAAGCTTTCACAATAGTTTTAGTTTTTATATTTCTCAGAGGAATTGCCTCTGGAAATCTTGTAGATGCACACATGATGGTCAACAAGTATTGGTTGCCTAACTTGGTTTTAGGTAAAGGACCAACACAGTCTACCATTATTCTACTAAATGGTTCATCAAATGCAGGAATAGGTTGCAGATGAGCCTTAGGTATCTTCTGATTGGGTTTTCCTACCATTTGACAAGTGTGACAAGATCTGCAGTATTTAGAAACATCACTTTTGAGTTTCGGCCAATAAAAATGATTCAAGATCTTGTGATAAGTCTTACGGACTCCTAAATGACCAGCCAAAGGAGTTTCATGGGCTAAATTAAGAATTTCCTGTCGATATGACTTAGGAACAACAATTTGATAGCTCACTGACCACTCGTCACCAGCGGGTACATCAGGTGGTCTCCATTTCCTCATAAGGACCCCATTTTTCACAAAGTAACACACTGGAACTTGTGTGGCTTCAGTTTCACTAATAGCCCTCTGAAACAAACAAGATATCTCGGGATCTTGCTCCTGTTCAACGACAAGAGATTGTCGTTTGTCATCCTGAGTAGGACAAAGAGAATGAGTTGCCAAAAGAGGATCACTGTGATCAATACCATTTGATTGATCAATACCTGAGGAAAAGGTGACCTCATCAAAAAACTGACCAATACATGTGTCAGCTAAAGGAATAATATCCTGATCAACATCAATCTCAAGAGTTCTTTTTGCCATTGCTCTAGTAACTGCACAAGCAGGGTACAAATCAGGGATTTCAGTTTCGACAGGATCAACTTTCTGATCCAAACAAGGCTTGTCAGTTACAAGTGGATTAACCACAACCTTATCTCCAGCTAGGTCATTGCCTAGTAATAAATGAACACCCTCTATGGGTAAAGAAGTCACTGCCCCAACAGTCACAGGTCCAGAAACTAAGTCTGATGCCAAATTTACACAATGAAGAGGAACATTTACAAAGCCGCACTCTACTCCCTGAACAAGAACACTTTCACTTGAAGAAGACTCCTCAGACAAAGGCAAAATACCTGATAATAAAAGACTCTGAGAAGCTCCAGTGTCCCTTAATATTTTAATTGGGATAGGTTTGGCAGAATCACCAATAAGTGATATAGAACCTTCTGACATGAATGGTTCATAAGCCTCTAAAATAGAATCAGACTGGGGTTTGTTTGACCCAACAAATGTATTGCTTTCAATACAAGACCGTGACCTTGACCTCGTAGAAATAAGAGCATTTGGAAAAGCTCTGTCTTTACTCTGTTGCTTATTTTTCAACTTGAAGCAATCAGAAATAACGTGCCCTTTCGTTTTACAATAAGTGCACGTAGGAAGAGATAAGGATTTCTGATCAGTCTTATCAGATGTTTGATTCCTAACAGTAGTGCTGTTGTGAAATTTGGAAGTACTCGAATGAGATTGAAATGGTTTTTTACCAGAAAACTGCTGAGAGGACGACTTATTGCTAAATGAAATTTTGTGAGTCAAGGAATAATCATCAGCCATACGAGCAGCATTTTCCAAAGTTTCCACTTTCTGCTCGTCAAGATAGGTTTTAACATCACTATGGATGCACCTCTTGAACTCTTCAATTAATACGAGCTGTCTGAGGTTATCATAAGCTTGATCAACTTTCTTGGCTGAGCACCACCTATCAAATAGTTGTTCTTTATCCCTTGCAAATTCGACATGAGTTTGTCCAGTTTCTTTTCTATAATTCCTAAACCTTTGTCGATATGCCTCTGGTACCAACTCATAAGCTTTCAAGATGTACTCCTTAACCAAATCATAATCAGTGCTTTGTTGTACTGACAGTGAAGTGTAGACTTCACGAGCTTTGCCAATAAGTACACTTTGTAATAACAAAGTCCAATGCTCTCTGGGCCATTTCAAGTTTTCAGCTATTTTCTCGAAATGAAGAAAGTATTTATCTACTTCTTTTTCCCGAAAAGGGGGTACTAACCTAATATATCTAGTAACATCAAAACCTGAACTTGTGTTTAAAGGAGTGGAGTGTGCTCTGTTTGCCAGTTCTAATTCTCTTAATTTAAATTGCATTTCCCTTTCTTCTCTTTGCATCTGCATTTGCCTCTCTTCTTTCTCTCTCTCCATCTGTATCTGCATTTGTCTCTCTTCTTTCTCTCTCTCCAACTGCCTCTCTTCTTTTTCTCTCTCCCTCTGCCTCTCTTCTTTCTGCATTTGGATCTGCCTCTCTTCTTTCTGCATTTGGATCTGCCTCTCTTCTTTCTGCATTTGGATCTGCCTCTCTTCTTTCTCTCTCTCTCTCTGAATCTGAAGCTTTGCCAATTCTAAATCAATCTGTTTCTTTAACTCTAATTCCCTTAATTTCCTGTCAGAACCAGATACAGGCTTTCTCTTCAAACTTAAAGCACTGCTATCAAAAATTCCCTTTCCTACTAAATACTGAATCAAAATAATCTTTATCTCCTGTTTTGTCAATGATACTTTTGCCTCAGATAGACTGTATTTTCTGGCAAGCTCGAGCAACTCATCCTTTCTCATGCACTCTAACCCCTCCTGGGTAGGTTTTGAAATGAAATTCTGAACATTAGATGCCATTGTAAATGCTTGTTTGTTTTACACAAAACAAATTTCTCTATTTAAAATCTTTGCCAAAGACAAAAAAAATTCAGAGACAAAATCAATATGAATTTCAAAGATAAATTTAATATCTCTAATATGCTTTAATGAAATTCAGATCCCGGAACGGCCCCCAATTTCTGTTACGACTCTATGGTCTAAGAAAAATGTAACAGAAAGAAAGTGAAACCAACAAATCAAGTAAAAATCAACAAGCAATTTATTACTAGATAATTAAAATGAAAAATCAAAAAGTCACTTACAGTAATGTGTTTATGTATCCTAATAATCCAATAAGAATGATTGTTCTAATCACAAGTCCTAAATATAGAATGTGTCCTTGAATGTTATTATGTGCTAATGGTCTCCAAAGTCCTGATGTACTAGAAATCTTGATGTGCTGAAGTCAAAATGAAGTAATCCAAAATCTCTGAATAAGTTCACATAAATTCCAAAATTGTCAATCAAAATCCAAAATCCAAAAGTTTATGAGCACTGTTAATAATCCAATGAATAATTAAAATAATTCCTCTCTTAGAATTTGGAATGAATTTTCACAACTGTAATAGCTCTTTACAAGACTGATGGTAATGTCGAACTGAACAAAATGTCTACCAAACATGATATATATAAAGATTGGTCACATGACAGAATGTTCTAGAATATGAGTCATCTTAATGGAATTTTAACTGTAAACAAAATCAACCTTGACCTTCAAATTGAGAAAACATATTGATCAAAACAACCTAATTCAAGGACACTAGTTATATATGTTTTTCCTAACAAACATAAAGATTTAAGCAAATATTAAAGTGAAGAAACATTTATAACCTCCCAAAACACATGTACAACATTATATAAACATCATACATAACAATGGTGTGACATAAGCTTGTTAAATTATGCTGGCATAGTCAGTGGGTTCTCTTGCACTTCCAATCCTTTCACCCGACCTTGTTCCATCCTTTCATTTTGGCCATGAAAGCATGACCGAGTGGGTTAGGGCGCTGATGCATGAGAACGAGGCTATAGGTAAAGGTTACCACCTGAGACCGAGGGTTCAGGTTGGATGGAAATCCGAGCACGTGTAAATTGGATGCTGAGACACGCCAGAGGCTGAGGTGCAAAATATACCTCCTCTGGTGTGAACTATGATATAGAGGGTGGTAACCTACTTAAACATATGGCCACACGATAATTTGTAATAATATACATATGGCTACACAATCATTGTAATAATATACATATGGCTACACGATCATTGTAATAATCTACATACGGCTACACGATCATTGTAATAATCTACATATGGCTACACGATCATTGTAATAATCTACATATGGTTACACGATCATTGTAATAATCTACATATGGCTACACAATCATTGTAATAATCTACATATGGCTACACAATCATTGTAATAATCTACACATGCATTTTCCTAATACAGATTACTTGTTCCATATACTTCCTTTCCAGACCGAATCCGGACGGACTGTGTGCTTAAATGAGAATTAATTACTGGATACGAATAAAAAATTCTCGATCCTGTATGATAATATTATTTTTCGTATTTACAAAATTCTGTTAATGTTATCAAGTATTCTCCTGTAGAATCCAGGGATTGCACTTTCCACTCTGTTTGGTGTATATTTGTAATTCTCTGTCTGTCTGTCTGTCTGTCTCTCTCTCTCGCTCTCTCTCTCTCTCTCTCTCTATATATATATATATATATATATATACGTTGAGTGTGTGTGTGTGTGTGTGTGTGTGTGTGTGTGTGTGTGTTATCATCAGTAGTAAGAATCATTGCCGCTCATTTCCATGTTAAGTTTGATATTGTTTATTGACATTAAATATTATATTTCCATATTTCGTATGCATGAATCATCGATTAGATGGTCATTTGTGATACACTATGAAACTAAATCTACCTAGCTATATAGATTTCTTTAAAACTGTCCATTCGTACAAAACTATATGGGAATTCAGAAGAGAAGTGGGAATTTTATCAAGACCACATAGTACTAGGTCGAGTTCCATCAATCTTGTAAGGAAAATGTCAACTATTCAACATCTCATATGGTTGTGCATACCACTAAATAGTGCTCCACGTGGCGCAGGCTTGTAGGTGTTTAGTTACTGTCTTGTTTGTATGTACATGCGCGTATTGTGCAATATACTTATATCAAGCTTTGAAAACTCCTTTCACATATACATCAATCTAAACTCGATTAGAACTATAGCTCAAGGGAGATAAATCGGCAGTAGCAAACACAACTGGGATCTAGATCATCTTAAGGACCGAACATTTAGTCTGGAGGGGGGAGGGGGAGTCCAGAGAACTTCTTTCCAACAATAATTTTAAAAAAGCAATCGCTTTATATCAAGATACATTTGTTTTTTCAACGAACAACATTGATATTAGTTATTTCTTTTCTACAGATCACAGAAGAAGTAGTTTTTTCAAACTATTTGGGAACCGGAAATTTTAAAAAATCCCAGAGCCTCCCACCCCTTTTCCGAAATTGAAATGGTCGATCCCTTACAGGTAAACATGGAAAGGTGTTGATTATCAACGAAACAAAAGAATGAATTTAACATAATTACTGAGAACTTCGTCGTTGGCGTAGAATAGGTGAAGTGTCTCGAGTCTAATAATAATCTGTAATAATTTTTCATGTATGGCTCATTTGTTACTTTGAATAACACAACAAGAGCCAATTGAAGGGACTGAAGATCTGTTGGCCGAAAAGAATGTATAGGTATCCAATATAAGTCCGTTTCTTCTTTTTAACTGCTGAATATCGAAACCATCTATAACATTCTTGAGAAACTCCAACATATCAAATTTAGTAACAAAACTATTTTCTTATGTTTGAGTTAACATGTTCACAAGATAACAGTAAGTGCAATACAAAGTTCTCTGTCATGTCTTGTGACCTTTGACCTGATATAATGATTAGGAGATCATTGAACTTGCCTTCGACAATATCAAGATAAACCCACATCCTAAGTTTGGTTCAATCTGAATCTATAAATATAATTGTTGGTCGGGGGTGGGGGTGGGGGAAGCTATTGAAGTGGTTATCATTCAAGGTATTTTCAGATATATAGACAAACTGGGTTACATGTTAAAATCCATTAATTTTTGTTTGCGTTATCATGCTTATAGGCCAGAACAGCTAAAACCTAAATCAAGGTCTTCGACCCTAAAAACAATGTCACGGTGCTGAATATCAACTTGTTCAGTGGAACAATGCAATGTCAGGTCAAAAGTCAATTGTCATGTATACGTCACTGTGTTCATAAGTTCAATAAAGTACACAAATGCAAGCAATGACCTCTGACTTGACCCCAGAGTCAGTTAGGACTGAGCTTCAAACTCCTTCACAAAAGTGCTGATATGTTGCGAGTCTAATCTGCATCATTTTCATTAGGAACAAATTAAATATTGCCATAAGTGTTGTATTAAAACCCCACGTCAATACCACCATTCATAGAAGTGGAGCAGTGATAACAAGATTTTTGTGAAGGTCATGGTGACATATGGGAGGTCATATGAGTAACATTTTCCGTCAGAACTAGCTACAAAATAATATAGTGTTTTAGTGAGAGAAAAAAAAAATTTCGATACGACCATCCGTTCATCACTGGTAGCCATATAAAGATTTTCAGGATAGCCGTCAAGGCATCCTTTTTGAGGTTGTAAGGCAGCCTTTTTTGAGGTTGTAAGGCAGGTTTTTTTGAGGTTGTATCAGCATAATTGTATTACAGGAAAATTAAATACTGGAAAGAAAAGTTTTTTTGTTTGTTTAACTTTCTGTAAGGTCATCTGTACTTGAGAACTAGCCGTTACAAGATTTGTCAAATTTTGACAGGTCACATTGTCATCAATTTCATTTAGGACCAAATACATACAGCCTGACTTGTCTTAAGCAGTCACCCACGGGAAAAGGCCAAACTGGCCTTTGTACACAGGTGACCTCTGAATGCAGCTTCACTATTCAAACATGGTTCTTGAACAAATTCCATGTACCGAAAGCCAACCATTATTCTTGTTGCTTCTTCTTCTTCTTTTTCTTCTTCTTCTAATTATTATTATTATTATTATTATTATTATAATTATTTCAGGTATAATCTCCTAGTCAAAGAATTCAATGTATAAATTTTGTATTCATACATTCTGGTGGGAAAGAGTTCCCTTCATGCATTTCTTCGAGCGTCCCCTTTGCCTATTTTTCACATAATACGATTTCGCTCTATATACGGTAAGGAGGAAGATAGCTCAACTCTGCTTGTACATACCGCAGCTCGAGTCGTCTCTCACAGAGGAAACCGATAGCCCAGTGATTGACAGGTCACATTTGTTCAAAGACTTGTGATGCCTTTTAAGTTGAAAAACTATTCCCATTATTACTATCAAATGTACACGAGTTTTCGTCCTCGGTTAAATGGTCTTGCAGAACTTGGCATCGTATTCCTTGAAATATCTTATACGAATTAAAAAAGTATCAATACTTCGATATATCGATGAATCGTTTCACCCCTATATGTGATACTCTAGTATCTATCTGTAATACTGAGCTCAGCCTGGAACACATTTCCCATTCTAGCCAAAAGTACTAACAGGTTGTGACTTAAGGTAACAAGGGGCCAGCGGACAAGAATCATCCTGAGTTTTTTAAAAAAAAAAAAAAAAAAAAAAAGAGTCCAATTTCTACTCTCTTCGGCCTGACCCTTTGTCATAGCCAAGTGAGGTACGTCGTCTTTCACACCTCTCAGCAGCGGACAGAGCGAGAATCTCTCGGAAACGGAAGTTTTTTCTACCCTCATTTCAGGTTAAAGTTGTCAATAATGCCAAGGGAAAAAGCACTATCGTAAGTAGAGGAGAAAAAGCGGTTCTGACACACCCAAAATGTTCCTGCTCCATTCTACGTGGGAGTGGGGTCGGGTAGTTGTATTTGAGTTTGATACATGACACTTAAAGAAGCTGACCTATTTGTAATCTTCTATTTTCTGAGCCATATTTCGGAGAAGATGCGGACAAGATTTTGCATACAAGCCTTCATTGCCAATGCGATGCTTTTAACTAGATCTGAAAAAGATTTCGCATGTAAACTTCCATCATCCGGACCATATTTTTAATCGGATCCACACAAAATTGTGCATGCAAGGATACATCATTGAAGCGATGCTTTCAACCACATCTAGAAAAGAAATCGAATGTAAACTTCCTATGTGCGGACCAATTTTTTTATTCGATCCGGACAAAATTTGGCATGCAAGGCTATATCATCCGGGCGATGCTTTTTAACCACATCCGGAAAGAAATCGAATGTAATTTTTTAATGTGCGGACCAATTTTTTTACCTGATCCAGACCAGATTTTGGATGCAAGTCTACATCATCCGGGCGATGCTTTTTTACCACATCCAGAAAAGAAATCGAACGTAAACTTCCAATGTGCGGACTAATTTTTTTATCTGATCCGGTCAATATTTTGCATGCAAGGCTACATCATCAAGGCGATGCTTTTTTACCACACCCGGAAAGATGTCGAATGTAAACTTCCCATAGCAGATCAATTTCTTTATCTGATCCGGACAAGATTTTGCATGAAAGGCTATACCATCCGGATGATGCTCTTTTACCACATCTGGAAAGGAGTCGAACATAAACTTCCAATGTGCGGACCAATTTTTTTATCTGATCTGGACAATATTTTGCATGCAAGGCTATGTCATCCTGGTGATGCTTTTAACCACACCTGGAAAAGAAATCACACGTAAACTTCCATCATCCGGAGCATATGTGATAGGGGTGAAACCATACACCTGTGCCGCGTATCGATACGATTAACGATACACAGCCTACGATACGATACATTATCGATTCTCAGTTTAAAGAATAAGAAGGCAAACGACAAATAATTATTCATGACTGCTGAAGATTAAAGTAACTTATATAGGATAGATATCGTTTTGAATCGATTCTTCATCTCTTGTATCGATATGCATATCGATATGGCAAAAGTATCAATACTTCGATATATCGATGAATCGTTTCACCCCTATATGTGATACTCTAGTATCTATCTGTAATACTGAGCTCAGCCTGGAACACATTTCCCATTCTAGCCAAAAGTACTAACAGGTTGTGACTTAAGGTAACAAGGGGCCAGCGGACAAGAATCATCCTGAGTTTTTTAAAAAAAAAAAAAAAAAAAAAAAAGAGTCCAATTTCTACTCTCTTCGGCCTGACCCTTTGTCATAGCCAAGTGAGGTACGTCGTCTTTCACACCTCTCAGCAGCGGACAGAGCGAGAATCTCTCGGAAACGGAAGTTTTTTCTACCCTCATTTCAGGTTAAAGTTGTCAATAATGCCAAGGGAAAAAGCACTATCGTAAGTAGAGGAGAAAAAGCGGTTCTGACACACCCAAAATGTTCCTGCTCCATTCTACGTGGGAGTGGGGTCGGGTAGTTGTATTTGAGTTTGATACATGACACTTAAAGAAGCTGACCTATTTGTAATCTTCTATTTTCTGAGCCATATTTCGGAGAAGATGCGGACAAGATTTTGCATACAAGCCTTCATTGCCAATGCGATGCTTTTAACTAGATCTGAAAAAGATTTCGCATGTAAACTTCCATCATCCGGACCATATTTTTAATCGGATCCACACAAAATTGTGCATGCAAGGATACATCATTGAAGCGATGCTTTCAACCACATCTAGAAAAGAAATCGAATGTAAACTTCCTATGTGCGGACCAATTTTTTTATTCGATCCGGACAAAATTTGGCATGCAAGGCTATATCATCCGGGCGATGCTTTTTAACCACATCCGGAAAGAAATCGAATGTAATTTTTTAATGTGCGGACCAATTTTTTTACCTGATCCAGACCAGATTTTGGATGCAAGTCTACATCATCCGGGCGATGCTTTTTTACCACATCCAGAAAAGAAATCGAACGTAAACTTCCAATGTGCGGACTAATTTTTTTATCTGATCCGGTCAATATTTTGCATGCAAGGCTACATCATCAAGGCGATGCTTTTTTACCACACCCGGAAAGATGTCGAATGTAAACTTCCCATAGCAGATCAATTTCTTTATCTGATCCGGACAAGATTTTGCATGAAAGGCTATACCATCCGGATGATGCTCTTTTACCACATCTGGAAAGGAGTCGAACATAAACTTCCAATGTGCGGACCAATTTTTTTATCTGATCTGGACAATATTTTGCATGCAAGGCTATGTCATCCTGGTGATGCTTTTAACCACACCTGGAAAAGAAATCACACGTAAACTTCCATCATCCGGAGCATATGTGATAGGGGTGAAACCATACACCTGTGCCGCGTATCGATACGATTAACGATACACAGCCTACGATACGATACATTATCGATTCTCAGTTTAAAGAATAAGAAGGCAAACGACAAATAATTATTCATGACTGCTGAAGATTAAAGTAACTTATATAGGATAGATATCGTTTTGAATCGATTCTTCATCTCTTGTATCGATATGCATATCGATATGGCAAAAGTATCAATACTTCGATATATCGATGAATCGTTTCACCCCTATATGTGATACTCTAGTATCTATCTGTAATACTGAGCTCAGCCTGGAACACATTTCCCATTCTAGCCAAAAGTACTAACAGGTTGTGACTTAAGGTAACAAGGGGCCAGCGGACAAGAATCATCCTGAGTTTTTAAAAAAAAAAAAAAAAAAAAAGAGTCCAATTTCTACTCTCTTCGGCCTGACCCTTTGTCATAGCCAAGTGAGGTACGTCGTCTTTCACACCTCTCAGCAGCGGACAGAGCGAGAATCTCTCGGAAACGGAAGTTTTTTCTACCCTCATTTCAGGTTAAAGTTGTCAATAATGCCAAGGGAAAAAGCACTATCGTAAGTAGAGGAGAAAAAGCGGTTCTGACACACCCAAAATGTTCCTGCTCCATTCTACGTGGGAGTGGGGTCGGGTAGTTGTATTTGAGTTTGATACATGACACTTAAAGAAGCTGACCTATTTGTAATCTTCTATTTTCTGAGCCATATTTCGGAGAAGATGCGGACAAGATTTTGCATACAAGCCTTCATTGCCAATGCGATGCTTTTAACTAGATCTGAAAAAGATTTCGCATGTAAACTTCCATCATCCGGACCATATTTTTAATCGGATCCACACAAAATTGTGCATGCAAGGATACATCATTGAAGCGATGCTTTCAACCACATCTAGAAAAGAAATCGAATGTAAACTTCCTATGTGCGGACCAATTTTTTTATTCGATCCGGACAAAATTTGGCATGCAAGGCTATATCATCCGGGCGATGCTTTTTAACCACATCCGGAAAGAAATCGAATGTAATTTTTTAATGTGCGGACCAATTTTTTTACCTGATCCAGACCAGATTTTGGATGCAAGTCTACATCATCCGGGCGATGCTTTTTTACCACATCCAGAAAAGAAATCGAACGTAAACTTCCAATGTGCGGACTAATTTTTTTATCTGATCCGGTCAATATTTTGCATGCAAGGCTACATCATCAAGGCGATGCTTTTTTACCACACCCGGAAAGATGTCGAATGTAAACTTCCCATAGCAGATCAATTTCTTTATCTGATCCGGACAAGATTTTGCATGAAAGGCTATACCATCCGGATGATGCTCTTTTACCACATCTGGAAAGGAGTCGAACATAAACTTCCAATGTGCGGACCAATTTTTTTATCTGATCTGGACAATATTTTGCATGCAAGGCTATGTCATCCTGGTGATGCTTTTAACCACACCTGGAAAAGAAATCACACGTAAACTTCCATCATCCGGAGCATATGTGATAGGGGTGAAACCATACACCTGTGCCGCGTATCGATACGATTAACGATACACAGCCTACGATACGATACATTATCGATTCTCAGTTTAAAGAATAAGAAGGCAAACGACAAATAATTATTCATGACTGCTGAAGATTAAAGTAACTTATATAGGATAGATATCGTTTTGAATCGATTCTTCATCTCTTGTATCGATATGCATATCGATATGGCAAAAGTATCAATACTTCGATATATCGATGAATCGTTTCACCCCTATATGTGATACTCTAGTATCTATCTGTAATACTGAGCTCAGCCTGGAACACATTTCCCATTCTAGCCAAAAGTACTAACAGGTTGTGACTTAAGGTAACAAGGGGCCAGCGGACAAGAATCATCCTGAGTTTTTAAAAAAAAAAAAAAAAAAAAAAAGAGTCCAATTTCTACTCTCTTCGGCCTGACCCTTTGTCATAGCCAAGTGAGGTACGTCGTCTTTCACACCTCTCAGCAGCGGACAGAGCGAGAATCTCTCGGAAACGGAAGTTTTTTCTACCCTCATTTCAGGTTAAAGTTGTCAATAATGCCAAGGGAAAAAGCACTATCGTAAGTAGAGGAGAAAAAGCGGTTCTGACACACCCAAAATGTTCCTGCTCCATTCTACGTGGGAGTGGGGTCGGGTAGTTGTATTTGAGTTTGATACATGACACTTAAAGAAGCTGACCTATTTGTAATCTTCTATTTTCTGAGCCATATTTCGGAGAAGATGCGGACAAGATTTTGCATACAAGCCTTCATTGCCAATGCGATGCTTTTAACTAGATCTGAAAAAGATTTCGCATGTAAACTTCCATCATCCGGACCATATTTTTAATCGGATCCACACAAAATTGTGCATGCAAGGATACATCATTGAAGCGATGCTTTCAACCACATCTAGAAAAGAAATCGAATGTAAACTTCCTATGTGCGGACCAATTTTTTTATTCGATCCGGACAAAATTTGGCATGCAAGGCTATATCATCCGGGCGATGCTTTTTAACCACATCCGGAAAGAAATCGAATGTAATTTTTTAATGTGCGGACCAATTTTTTTACCTGATCCAGACCAGATTTTGGATGCAAGTCTACATCATCCGGGCGATGCTTTTTTACCACATCCAGAAAAGAAATCGAACGTAAACTTCCAATGTGCGGACTAATTTTTTTATCTGATCCGGTCAATATTTTGCATGCAAGGCTACATCATCAAGGCGATGCTTTTTTACCACACCCGGAAAGATGTCGAATGTAAACTTCCCATAGCAGATCAATTTCTTTATCTGATCCGGACAAGATTTTGCATGAAAGGCTATACCATCCGGATGATGCTCTTTTACCACATCTGGAAAGGAGTCGAACATAAACTTCCAATGTGCGGACCAATTTTTTTATCTGATCTGGACAATATTTTGCATGCAAGGCTATGTCATCCTGGTGATGCTTTTAACCACACCTGGAAAAGAAATCACACGTAAACTTCCATCATCCGGAGCATATGTGATAGGGGTGAAACCATACACCTGTGCCGCGTATCGATACGATTAACGATACACAGCCTACGATACGATACATTATCGATTCTCAGTTTAAAGAATAAGAAGGCAAACGACAAATAATTATTCATGACTGCTGAAGATTAAAGTAACTTATATAGGATAGATATCGTTTTGAATCGATTCTTCATCTCTTGTATCGATATGCATATCGATATGGCAAAAGTATCAATACTTCGATATATCGATGAATCGTTTCACCCCTATATGTGATACTCTAGTATCTATCTGTAATACTGAGCTCAGCCTGGAACACATTTCCCATTCTAGCCAAAAGTACTAACAGGTTGTGACTTAAGGTAACAAGGGGCCAGCGGACAAGAATCATCCTGAGTTTTTAAAAAAAAAAAAAAAAAAAAAAGAGTCCAATTTCTACTCTCTTCGGCCTGACCCTTTGTCATAGCCAAGTGAGGTACGTCGTCTTTCACACCTCTCAGCAGCGGACAGAGCGAGAATCTCTCGGAAACGGAAGTTTTTTCTACCCTCATTTCAGGTTAAAGTTGTCAATAATGCCAAGGGAAAAAGCACTATCGTAAGTAGAGGAGAAAAAGCGGTTCTGACACACCCAAAATGTTCCTGCTCCATTCTACGTGGGAGTGGGGTCGGGTAGTTGTATTTGAGTTTGATACATGACACTTAAAGAAGCTGACCTATTTGTAATCTTCTATTTTCTGAGCCATATTTCGGAGAAGATGCGGACAAGATTTTGCATACAAGCCTTCATTGCCAATGCGATGCTTTTAACTAGATCTGAAAAAGATTTCGCATGTAAACTTCCATCATCCGGACCATATTTTTAATCGGATCCACACAAAATTGTGCATGCAAGGATACATCATTGAAGCGATGCTTTCAACCACATCTAGAAAAGAAATCGAATGTAAACTTCCTATGTGCGGACCAATTTTTTTATTCGATCCGGACAAAATTTGGCATGCAAGGCTATATCATCCGGGCGATGCTTTTTAACCACATCCGGAAAGAAATCGAATGTAATTTTTTAATGTGCGGACCAATTTTTTTACCTGATCCAGACCAGATTTTGGATGCAAGTCTACATCATCCGGGCGATGCTTTTTTACCACATCCAGAAAAGAAATCGAACGTAAACTTCCAATGTGCGGACTAATTTTTTTATCTGATCCGGTCAATATTTTGCATGCAAGGCTACATCATCAAGGCGATGCTTTTTTACCACACCCGGAAAGATGTCGAATGTAAACTTCCCATAGCAGATCAATTTCTTTATCTGATCCGGACAAGATTTTGCATGAAAGGCTATACCATCCGGATGATGCTCTTTTACCACATCTGGAAAGGAGTCGAACATAAACTTCCAATGTGCGGACCAATTTTTTTATCTGATCTGGACAATATTTTGCATGCAAGGCTATGTCATCCTGGTGATGCTTTTAACCACACCTGGAAAAGAAATCACACGTAAACTTCCATCATCCGGAGCATATGTGATAGGGGTGAAACCATACACCTGTGCCGCGTATCGATACGATTAACGATACACAGCCTACGATACGATACATTATCGATTCTCAGTTTAAAGAATAAGAAGGCAAACGACAAATAATTATTCATGACTGCTGAAGATTAAAGTAACTTATATAGGATAGATATCGTTTTGAATCGATTCTTCATCTCTTGTATCGATATGCATATCGATATGGCAAAAGTATCAATACTTCGATATATCGATGAATCGTTTCACCCCTATATGTGATACTCTAGTATCTATCTGTAATACTGAGCTCAGCCTGGAACACATTTCCCATTCTAGCCAAAAGTACTAACAGGTTGTGACTTAAGGTAACAAGGGGCCAGCGGACAAGAATCATCCTGAGTTTTTAAAAAAAAAAAAAAAAAAAAAGAGTCCAATTTCTACTCTCTTCGGCCTGACCCTTTGTCATAGCCAAGTGAGGTACGTCGTCTTTCACACCTCTCAGCAGCGGACAGAGCGAGAATCTCTCGGAAACGGAAGTTTTTTCTACCCTCATTTCAGGTTAAAGTTGTCAATAATGCCAAGGGAAAAAGCACTATCGTAAGTAGAGGAGAAAAAGCGGTTCTGACACACCCAAAATGTTCCTGCTCCATTCTACGTGGGAGTGGGGTCGGGTAGTTGTATTTGAGTTTGATACATGACACTTAAAGAAGCTGACCTATTTGTAATCTTCTATTTTCTGAGCCATATTTCGGAGAAGATGCGGACAAGATTTTGCATACAAGCCTTCATTGCCAATGCGATGCTTTTAACTAGATCTGAAAAAGATTTCGCATGTAAACTTCCATCATCCGGACCATATTTTTAATCGGATCCACACAAAATTGTGCATGCAAGGATACATCATTGAAGCGATGCTTTCAACCACATCTAGAAAAGAAATCGAATGTAAACTTCCTATGTGCGGACCAATTTTTTTATTCGATCCGGACAAAATTTGGCATGCAAGGCTATATCATCCGGGCGATGCTTTTTAACCACATCCGGAAAGAAATCGAATGTAATTTTTTAATGTGCGGACCAATTTTTTTACCTGATCCAGACCAGATTTTGGATGCAAGTCTACATCATCCGGGCGATGCTTTTTTACCACATCCAGAAAAGAAATCGAACGTAAACTTCCAATGTGCGGACTAATTTTTTTATCTGATCCGGTCAATATTTTGCATGCAAGGCTACATCATCAAGGCGATGCTTTTTTACCACACCCGGAAAGATGTCGAATGTAAACTTCCCATAGCAGATCAATTTCTTTATCTGATCCGGACAAGATTTTGCATGAAAGGCTATACCATCCGGATGATGCTCTTTTACCACATCTGGAAAGGAGTCGAACATAAACTTCCAATGTGCGGACCAATTTTTTTATCTGATCTGGACAATATTTTGCATGCAAGGCTATGTCATCCTGGTGATGCTTTTAACCACACCTGGAAAAGAAATCACACGTAAACTTCCATCATCCGGAGCATATGTGATAGGGGTGAAACCATACACCTGTGCCGCGTATCGATACGATTAACGATACACAGCCTACGATACGATACATTATCGATTCTCAGTTTAAAGAATAAGAAGGCAAACGACAAATAATTATTCATGACTGCTGAAGATTAAAGTAACTTATATAGGATAGATATCGTTTTGAATCGATTCTTCATCTCTTGTATCGATATGCATATCGATATGGCAAAAGTATCAATACTTCGATATATCGATGAATCGTTTCACCCCTATATGTGATACTCTAGTATCTATCTGTAATACTGAGCTCAGCCTGGAACACATTTCCCATTCTAGCCAAAAGTACTAACAGGTTGTGACTTAAGGTAACAAGGGGCCAGCGGACAAGAATCATCCTGAGTTTTTTAAAAAAAAAAAAAAAAAAAAAAGAGTCCAATTTCTACTCTCTTCGGCCTGACCCTTTGTCATAGCCAAGTGAGGTACGTCGTCTTTCACACCTCTCAGCAGCGGACAGAGCGAGAATCTCTCGGAAACGGAAGTTTTTTCTACCCTCATTTCAGGTTAAAGTTGTCAATAATGCCAAGGGAAAAAGCACTATCGTAAGTAGAGGAGAAAAAGCGGTTCTGACACACCCAAAATGTTCCTGCTCCATTCTACGTGGGAGTGGGGTCGGGTAGTTGTATTTGAGTTTGATACATGACACTTAAAGAAGCTGACCTATTTGTAATCTTCTATTTTCTGAGCCATATTTCGGAGAAGATGCGGACAAGATTTTGCATACAAGCCTTCATTGCCAATGCGATGCTTTTAACTAGATCTGAAAAAGATTTCGCATGTAAACTTCCATCATCCGGACCATATTTTTAATCGGATCCACACAAAATTGTGCATGCAAGGATACATCATTGAAGCGATGCTTTCAACCACATCTAGAAAAGAAATCGAATGTAAACTTCCTATGTGCGGACCAATTTTTTTATTCGATCCGGACAAAATTTGGCATGCAAGGCTATATCATCCGGGCGATGCTTTTTAACCACATCCGGAAAGAAATCGAATGTAATTTTTTAATGTGCGGACCAATTTTTTTACCTGATCCAGACCAGATTTTGGATGCAAGTCTACATCATCCGGGCGATGCTTTTTTACCACATCCAGAAAAGAAATCGAACGTAAACTTCCAATGTGCGGACTAATTTTTTTATCTGATCCGGTCAATATTTTGCATGCAAGGCTACATCATCAAGGCGATGCTTTTTTACCACACCCGGAAAGATGTCGAATGTAAACTTCCCATAGCAGATCAATTTCTTTATCTGATCCGGACAAGATTTTGCATGAAAGGCTATACCATCCGGATGATGCTCTTTTACCACATCTGGAAAGGAGTCGAACATAAACTTCCAATGTGCGGACCAATTTTTTTATCTGATCTGGACAATATTTTGCATGCAAGGCTATGTCATCCTGGTGATGCTTTTAACCACACCTGGAAAAGAAATCACACGTAAACTTCCATCATCCGGAGCATATGTGATAGGGGTGAAACCATACACCTGTGCCGCGTATCGATACGATTAACGATACACAGCCTACGATACGATACATTATCGATTCTCAGTTTAAAGAATAAGAAGGCAAACGACAAATAATTATTCATGACTGCTGAAGATTAAAGTAACTTATATAGGATAGATATCGTTTTGAATCGATTCTTCATCTCTTGTATCGATATGCATATCGATATGGCAAAAGTATCAATACTTCGATATATCGATGAATCGTTTCACCCCTATATGTGATACTCTAGTATCTATCTGTAATACTGAGCTCAGCCTGGAACACATTTCCCATTCTAGCCAAAAGTACTAACAGGTTGTGACTTAAGGTAACAAGGGGCCAGCGGACAAGAATCATCCTGAGTTTTTTAAAAAAAAAAAAAAAAAAAAAAAAAAGAGTCCAATTTCTACTCTCTTCGGCCTGACCCTTTGTCATAGCCAAGTGAGGTACGTCGTCTTTCACACCTCTCAGCAGCGGACAGAGCGAGAATCTCTCGGAAACGGAAGTTTTTTCTACCCTCATTTCAGGTTAAAGTTGTCAATAATGCCAAGGGAAAAAGCACTATCGTAAGTAGAGGAGAAAAAGCGGTTCTGACACACCCAAAATGTTCCTGCTCCATTCTACGTGGGAGTGGGGTCGGGTAGTTGTATTTGAGTTTGATACATGACACTTAAAGAAGCTGACCTATTTGTAATCTTCTATTTTCTGAGCCATATTTCGGAGAAGATGCGGACAAGATTTTGCATACAAGCCTTCATTGCCAATGCGATGCTTTTAACTAGATCTGAAAAAGATTTCGCATGTAAACTTCCATCATCCGGACCATATTTTTAATCGGATCCACACAAAATTGTGCATGCAAGGATACATCATTGAAGCGATGCTTTCAACCACATCTAGAAAAGAAATCGAATGTAAACTTCCTATGTGCGGACCAATTTTTTTATTCGATCCGGACAAAATTTGGCATGCAAGGCTATATCATCCGGGCGATGCTTTTTAACCACATCCGGAAAGAAATCGAATGTAATTTTTTAATGTGCGGACCAATTTTTTTACCTGATCCAGACCAGATTTTGGATGCAAGTCTACATCATCCGGGCGATGCTTTTTTACCACATCCAGAAAAGAAATCGAACGTAAACTTCCAATGTGCGGACTAATTTTTTTATCTGATCCGGTCAATATTTTGCATGCAAGGCTACATCATCAAGGCGATGCTTTTTTACCACACCCGGAAAGATGTCGAATGTAAACTTCCCATAGCAGATCAATTTCTTTATCTGATCCGGACAAGATTTTGCATGAAAGGCTATACCATCCGGATGATGCTCTTTTACCACATCTGGAAAGGAGTCGAACATAAACTTCCAATGTGCGGACCAATTTTTTTATCTGATCTGGACAATATTTTGCATGCAAGGCTATGTCATCCTGGTGATGCTTTTAACCACACCTGGAAAAGAAATCACACGTAAACTTCCATCATCCGGAGCATATGTGATAGGGGTGAAACCATACACCTGTGCCGCGTATCGATACGATTAACGATACACAGCCTACGATACGATACATTATCGATTCTCAGTTTAAAGAATAAGAAGGCAAACGACAAATAATTATTCATGACTGCTGAAGATTAAAGTAACTTATATAGGATAGATATCGTTTTGAATCGATTCTTCATCTCTTGTATCGATATGCATATCGATATGGCAAAAGTATCAATACTTCGATATATCGATGAATCGTTTCACCCCTATATGTGATACTCTAGTATCTATCTGTAATACTGAGCTCAGCCTGGAACACATTTCCCATTCTAGCCAAAAGTACTAACAGGTTGTGACTTAAGGTAACAAGGGGCCAGCGGACAAGAATCATCCTGAGTTTTTTAAAAAAAAAAAAAAAAAAAAAAAAAGAGTCCAATTTCTACTCTCTTCGGCCTGACCCTTTGTCATAGCCAAGTGAGGTACGTCGTCTTTCACACCTCTCAGCAGCGGACAGAGCGAGAATCTCTCGGAAACGGAAGTTTTTTCTACCCTCATTTCAGGTTAAAGTTGTCAATAATGCCAAGGGAAAAAGCACTATCGTAAGTAGAGGAGAAAAAGCGGTTCTGACACACCCAAAATGTTCCTGCTCCATTCTACGTGGGAGTGGGGTCGGGTAGTTGTATTTGAGTTTGATACATGACACTTAAAGAAGCTGACCTATTTGTAATCTTCTATTTTCTGAGCCATATTTCGGAGAAGATGCGGACAAGATTTTGCATACAAGCCTTCATTGCCAATGCGATGCTTTTAACTAGATCTGAAAAAGATTTCGCATGTAAACTTCCATCATCCGGACCATATTTTTAATCGGATCCACACAAAATTGTGCATGCAAGGATACATCATTGAAGCGATGCTTTCAACCACATCTAGAAAAGAAATCGAATGTAAACTTCCTATGTGCGGACCAATTTTTTTATTCGATCCGGACAAAATTTGGCATGCAAGGCTATATCATCCGGGCGATGCTTTTTAACCACATCCGGAAAGAAATCGAATGTAATTTTTTAATGTGCGGACCAATTTTTTTACCTGATCCAGACCAGATTTTGGATGCAAGTCTACATCATCCGGGCGATGCTTTTTTACCACATCCAGAAAAGAAATCGAACGTAAACTTCCAATGTGCGGACTAATTTTTTTATCTGATCCGGTCAATATTTTGCATGCAAGGCTACATCATCAAGGCGATGCTTTTTTACCACACCCGGAAAGATGTCGAATGTAAACTTCCCATAGCAGATCAATTTCTTTATCTGATCCGGACAAGATTTTGCATGAAAGGCTATACCATCCGGATGATGCTCTTTTACCACATCTGGAAAGGAGTCGAACATAAACTTCCAATGTGCGGACCAATTTTTTTATCTGATCTGGACAATATTTTGCATGCAAGGCTATGTCATCCTGGTGATGCTTTTAACCACACCTGGAAAAGAAATCACACGTAAACTTCCATCATCCGGAGCATATGTGATAGGGGTGAAACCATACACCTGTGCCGCGTATCGATACGATTAACGATACACAGCCTACGATACGATACATTATCGATTCTCAGTTTAAAGAATAAGAAGGCAAACGACAAATAATTATTCATGACTGCTGAAGATTAAAGTAACTTATATAGGATAGATATCGTTTTGAATCGATTCTTCATCTCTTGTATCGATATGCATATCGATATGGCAAAAGTATCAATACTTCGATATATCGATGAATCGTTTCACCCCTATATGTGATACTCTAGTATCTATCTGTAATACTGAGCTCAGCCTGGAACACATTTCCCATTCTAGCCAAAAGTACTAACAGGTTGTGACTTAAGGTAACAAGGGGCCAGCGGACAAGAATCATCCTGAGTTTTTTAAAAAAAAAAAAAAAAAAAAAAAAAAAAAAGAGTCCAATTTCTACTCTCTTCGGCCTGACCCTTTGTCATAGCCAAGTGAGGTACGTCGTCTTTCACACCTCTCAGCAGCGGACAGAGCGAGAATCTCTCGGAAACGGAAGTTTTTTCTACCCTCATTTCAGGTTAAAGTTGTCAATAATGCCAAGGGAAAAAGCACTATCGTAAGTAGAGGAGAAAAAGCGGTTCTGACACACCCAAAATGTTCCTGCTCCATTCTACGTGGGAGTGGGGTCGGGTAGTTGTATTTGAGTTTGATACATGACACTTAAAGAAGCTGACCTATTTGTAATCTTCTATTTTCTGAGCCATATTTCGGAGAAGATGCGGACAAGATTTTGCATACAAGCCTTCATTGCCAATGCGATGCTTTTAACTAGATCTGAAAAAGATTTCGCATGTAAACTTCCATCATCCGGACCATATTTTTAATCGGATCCACACAAAATTGTGCATGCAAGGATACATCATTGAAGCGATGCTTTCAACCACATCTAGAAAAGAAATCGAATGTAAACTTCCTATGTGCGGACCAATTTTTTTATTCGATCCGGACAAAATTTGGCATGCAAGGCTATATCATCCGGGCGATGCTTTTTAACCACATCCGGAAAGAAATCGAATGTAATTTTTTAATGTGCGGACCAATTTTTTTACCTGATCCAGACCAGATTTTGGATGCAAGTCTACATCATCCGGGCGATGCTTTTTTACCACATCCAGAAAAGAAATCGAACGTAAACTTCCAATGTGCGGACTAATTTTTTTATCTGATCCGGTCAATATTTTGCATGCAAGGCTACATCATCAAGGCGATGCTTTTTTACCACACCCGGAAAGATGTCGAATGTAAACTTCCCATAGCAGATCAATTTCTTTATCTGATCCGGACAAGATTTTGCATGAAAGGCTATACCATCCGGATGATGCTCTTTTACCACATCTGGAAAGGAGTCGAACATAAACTTCCAATGTGCGGACCAATTTTTTTATCTGATCTGGACAATATTTTGCATGCAAGGCTATGTCATCCTGGTGATGCTTTTAACCACACCTGGAAAAGAAATCACACGTAAACTTCCATCATCCGGAGCATATGTGATAGGGGTGAAACCATACACCTGTGCCGCGTATCGATACGATTAACGATACACAGCCTACGATACGATACATTATCGATTCTCAGTTTAAAGAATAAGAAGGCAAACGACAAATAATTATTCATGACTGCTGAAGATTAAAGTAACTTATATAGGATAGATATCGTTTTGAATCGATTCTTCATCTCTTGTATCGATATGCATATCGATATGGCAAAAGTATCAATACTTCGATATATCGATGAATCGTTTCACCCCTATATGTGATACTCTAGTATCTATCTGTAATACTGAGCTCAGCCTGGAACACATTTCCCATTCTAGCCAAAAGTACTAACAGGTTGTGACTTAAGGTAACAAGGGGCCAGCGGACAAGAATCATCCTGAGTTTTTTAAAAAAAAAAAAAAAAAAAAAAAAGAGTCCAATTTCTACTCTCTTCGGCCTGACCCTTTGTCATAGCCAAGTGAGGTACGTCGTCTTTCACACCTCTCAGCAGCGGACAGAGCGAGAATCTCTCGGAAACGGAAGTTTTTTCTACCCTCATTTCAGGTTAAAGTTGTCAATAATGCCAAGGGAAAAAGCACTATCGTAAGTAGAGGAGAAAAAGCGGTTCTGACACACCCAAAATGTTCCTGCTCCATTCTACGTGGGAGGGGGGTCGGGTAGTTGTATTTGAGTTTGATACATGACACTTAAAGAAGCTGACCTATTTGTAATCTTCTATTTTCTGAGCCATATTTCGGAGAAGATGCGGACAAGATTTTGCATACAAGCCTTCATTGCCAATGCGATGCTTTTAACTAGATCTGAAAAAGATTTCGCATGTAAACTTCCATCATCCGGACCATATTTTTAATCGGATCCACACAAAATTGTGCATGCAAGGATACATCATTGAAGCGATGCTTTCAACCACATCTAGAAAAGAAATCGAATGTAAACTTCCTATGTGCGGACCAATTTTTTTATTCGATCCGGACAAAATTTGGCATGCAAGGCTATATCATCCGGGCGATGCTTTTTAACCACATCCGGAAAGAAATCGAATGTAATTTTTTAATGTGCGGACCAATTTTTTTACCTGATCCAGACCAGATTTTGGATGCAAGTCTACATCATCCGGGCGATGCTTTTTTACCACATCCAGAAAAGAAATCGAACGTAAACTTCCAATGTGCGGACTAATTTTTTTATCTGATCCGGTCAATATTTTGCATGCAAGGCTACATCATCAAGGCGATGCTTTTTTACCACACCCGGAAAGATGTCGAATGTAAACTTCCCATAGCAGATCAATTTCTTTATCTGATCCGGACAAGATTTTGCATGAAAGGCTATACCATCCGGATGATGCTCTTTTACCACATCTGGAAAGGAGTCGAACATAAACTTCCAATGTGCGGACCAATTTTTTTATCTGATCTGGACAATATTTTGCATGCAAGGCTATGTCATCCTGGTGATGCTTTTAACCACACCTGGAAAAGAAATCACACGTAAACTTCCATCATCCGGAGCATATGTGATAGGGGTGAAACCATACACCTGTGCCGCGTATCGATACGATTAACGATACACAGCCTACGATACGATACATTATCGATTCTCAGTTTAAAGAATAAGAAGGCAAACGACAAATAATTATTCATGACTGCTGAAGATTAAAGTAACTTATATAGGATAGATATCGTTTTGAATCGATTCTTCATCTCTTGTATCGATATGCATATCGATATGGCAAAAGTATCAATACTTCGATATATCGATGAATCGTTTCACCCCTATATGTGATACTCTAGTATCTATCTGTAATACTGAGCTCAGCCTGGAACACATTTCCCATTCTAGCCAAAAGTACTAACAGGTTGTGACTTAAGGTAACAAGGGGCCAGCGGACAAGAATCATCCTGAGTTTTTAAAAAAAAAAAAAAAAAAAAAAAAGAGTCCAATTTCTACTCTCTTCGGCCTGACCCTTTGTCATAGCCAAGTGAGGTACGTCGTCTTTCACACCTCTCAGCAGCGGACAGAGCGAGAATCTCTCGGAAACGGAAGTTTTTTCTACCCTCATTTCAGGTTAAAGTTGTCAATAATGCCAAGGGAAAAAGCACTATCGTAAGTAGAGGAGAAAAAGCGGTTCTGACACACCCAAAATGTTCCTGCTCCATTCTACGTGGGAGTGGGGTCGGGTAGTTGTATTTGAGTTTGATACATGACACTTAAAGAAGCTGACCTATTTGTAATCTTCTATTTTCTGAGCCATATTTCGGAGAAGATGCGGACAAGATTTTGCATACAAGCCTTCATTGCCAATGCGATGCTTTTAACTAGATCTGAAAAAGATTTCGCATGTAAACTTCCATCATCCGGACCATATTTTTAATCGGATCCACACAAAATTGTGCATGCAAGGATACATCATTGAAGCGATGCTTTCAACCACATCTAGAAAAGAAATCGAATGTAAACTTCCTATGTGCGGACCAATTTTTTTATTCGATCCGGACAAAATTTGGCATGCAAGGCTATATCATCCGGGCGATGCTTTTTAACCACATCCGGAAAGAAATCGAATGTAATTTTTTAATGTGCGGACCAATTTTTTTACCTGATCCAGACCAGATTTTGGATGCAAGTCTACATCATCCGGGCGATGCTTTTTTACCACATCCAGAAAAGAAATCGAACGTAAACTTCCAATGTGCGGACTAATTTTTTTATCTGATCCGGTCAATATTTTGCATGCAAGGCTACATCATCAAGGCGATGCTTTTTTACCACACCCGGAAAGATGTCGAATGTAAACTTCCCATAGCAGATCAATTTCTTTATCTGATCCGGACAAGATTTTGCATGAAAGGCTATACCATCCGGATGATGCTCTTTTACCACATCTGGAAAGGAGTCGAACATAAACTTCCAATGTGCGGACCAATTTTTTTATCTGATCTGGACAATATTTTGCATGCAAGGCTATGTCATCCTGGTGATGCTTTTAACCACACCTGGAAAAGAAATCACACGTAAACTTCCATCATCCGGAGCATATGTGATAGGGGTGAAACCATACACCTGTGCCGCGTATCGATACGATTAACGATACACAGCCTACGATACGATACATTATCGATTCTCAGTTTAAAGAATAAGAAGGCAAACGACAAATAATTATTCATGACTGCTGAAGATTAAAGTAACTTATATAGGATAGATATCGTTTTGAATCGATTCTTCATCTCTTGTATCGATATGCATATCGATATGGCAAAAGTATCAATACTTCGATATATCGATGAATCGTTTCACCCCTATATGTGATACTCTAGTATCTATCTGTAATACTGAGCTCAGCCTGGAACACATTTCCCATTCTAGCCAAAAGTACTAACAGGTTGTGACTTAAGGTAACAAGGGGCCAGCGGACAAGAATCATCCTGAGTTTTTAAAAAAAAAAAAAAAAAAAAAGAGTCCAATTTCTACTCTCTTCGGCCTGACCCTTTGTCATAGCCAAGTGAGGTACGTCGTCTTTCACACCTCTCAGCAGCGGACAGAGCGAGAATCTCTCGGAAACGGAAGTTTTTTCTACCCTCATTTCAGGTTAAAGTTGTCAATAATGCCAAGGGAAAAAGCACTATCGTAAGTAGAGGAGAAAAAGCGGTTCTGACACACCCAAAATGTTCCTGCTCCATTCTACGTGGGAGTGGGGTCGGGTAGTTGTATTTGAGTTTGATACATGACACTTAAAGAAGCTGACCTATTTGTAATCTTCTATTTTCTGAGCCATATTTCGGAGAAGATGCGGACAAGATTTTGCATACAAGCCTTCATTGCCAATGCGATGCTTTTAACTAGATCTGAAAAAGATTTCGCATGTAAACTTCCATCATCCGGACCATATTTTTAATCGGATCCACACAAAATTGTGCATGCAAGGATACATCATTGAAGCGATGCTTTCAACCACATCTAGAAAAGAAATCGAATGTAAACTTCCTATGTGCGGACCAATTTTTTTATTCGATCCGGACAAAATTTGGCATGCAAGGCTATATCATCCGGGCGATGCTTTTTAACCACATCCGGAAAGAAATCGAATGTAATTTTTTAATGTGCGGACCAATTTTTTTACCTGATCCAGACCAGATTTTGGATGCAAGTCTACATCATCCGGGCGATGCTTTTTTACCACATCCAGAAAAGAAATCGAACGTAAACTTCCAATGTGCGGACTAATTTTTTTATCTGATCCGGTCAATATTTTGCATGCAAGGCTACATCATCAAGGCGATGCTTTTTTACCACACCCGGAAAGATGTCGAATGTAAACTTCCCATAGCAGATCAATTTCTTTATCTGATCCGGACAAGATTTTGCATGAAAGGCTATACCATCCGGATGATGCTCTTTTACCACATCTGGAAAGGAGTCGAACATAAACTTCCAATGTGCGGACCAATTTTTTTATCTGATCTGGACAATATTTTGCATGCAAGGCTATGTCATCCTGGTGATGCTTTTAACCACACCTGGAAAAGAAATCACACGTAAACTTCCATCATCCGGAGCATATGTGATAGGGGTGAAACCATACACCTGTGCCGCGTATCGATACGATTAACGATACACAGCCTACGATACGATACATTATCGATTCTCAGTTTAAAGAATAAGAAGGCAAACGACAAATAATTATTCATGACTGCTGAAGATTAAAGTAACTTATATAGGATAGATATCGTTTTGAATCGATTCTTCATCTCTTGTATCGATATGCATATCGATATGGCAAAAGTATCAATACTTCGATATATCGATGAATCGTTTCACCCCTATATGTGATACTCTAGTATCTATCTGTAATACTGAGCTCAGCCTGGAACACATTTCCCATTCTAGCCAAAAGTACTAACAGGTTGTGACTTAAGGTAACAAGGGGCCAGCGGACAAGAATCATCCTGAGTTTTTTAAAAAAAAAAAAAAAAAAAAAAGAGTCCAATTTCTACTCTCTTCGGCCTGACCCTTTGTCATAGCCAAGTGAGGTACGTCGTCTTTCACACCTCTCAGCAGCGGACAGAGCGAGAATCTCTCGGAAACGGAAGTTTTTTCTACCCTCATTTCAGGTTAAAGTTGTCAATAATGCCAAGGGAAAAAGCACTATCGTAAGTAGAGGAGAAAAAGCGGTTCTGACACACCCAAAATGTTCCTGCTCCATTCTACGTGGGAGTGGGGTCGGGTAGTTGTATTTGAGTTTGATACATGACACTTAAAGAAGCTGACCTATTTGTAATCTTCTATTTTCTGAGCCATATTTCGGAGAAGATGCGGACAAGATTTTGCATACAAGCCTTCATTGCCAATGCGATGCTTTTAACTAGATCTGAAAAAGATTTCGCATGTAAACTTCCATCATCCGGACCATATTTTTAATCGGATCCACACAAAATTGTGCATGCAAGGATACATCATTGAAGCGATGCTTTCAACCACATCTAGAAAAGAAATCGAATGTAAACTTCCTATGTGCGGACCAATTTTTTTATTCGATCCGGACAAAATTTGGCATGCAAGGCTATATCATCCGGGCGATGCTTTTTAACCACATCCGGAAAGAAATCGAATGTAATTTTTTAATGTGCGGACCAATTTTTTTACCTGATCCAGACCAGATTTTGGATGCAAGTCTACATCATCCGGGCGATGCTTTTTTACCACATCCAGAAAAGAAATCGAACGTAAACTTCCAATGTGCGGACTAATTTTTTTATCTGATCCGGTCAATATTTTGCATGCAAGGCTACATCATCAAGGCGATGCTTTTTTACCACACCCGGAAAGATGTCGAATGTAAACTTCCCATAGCAGATCAATTTCTTTATCTGATCCGGACAAGATTTTGCATGAAAGGCTATACCATCCGGATGATGCTCTTTTACCACATCTGGAAAGGAGTCGAACATAAACTTCCAATGTGCGGACCAATTTTTTTATCTGATCTGGACAATATTTTGCATGCAAGGCTATGTCATCCTGGTGATGCTTTTAACCACACCTGGAAAAGAAATCACACGTAAACTTCCATCATCCGGAGCATATGTGATAGGGGTGAAACCATACACCTGTGCCGCGTATCGATACGATTAACGATACACAGCCTACGATACGATACATTATCGATTCTCAGTTTAAAGAATAAGAAGGCAAACGACAAATAATTATTCATGACTGCTGAAGATTAAAGTAACTTATATAGGATAGATATCGTTTTGAATCGATTCTTCATCTCTTGTATCGATATGCATATCGATATGGCAAAAGTATCAATACTTCGATATATCGATGAATCGTTTCACCCCTATATGTGATACTCTAGTATCTATCTGTAATACTGAGCTCAGCCTGGAACACATTTCCCATTCTAGCCAAAAGTACTAACAGGTTGTGACTTAAGGTAACAAGGGGCCAGCGGACAAGAATCATCCTGAGTTTTTTAAAAAAAATAAAAAAAAGAGTCCAATTTCTACTCTCTTCGGCCTGACCCTTTGTCATAGCCAAGTGAGGTACGTCGTCTTTCACACCTCTCAGCAGCGGACAGAGCGAGAATCTCTCGGAAACGGAAGTTTTTTCTACCCTCATTTCAGGTTAAAGTTGTCAATAATGCCAAGGGAAAAAGCACTATCGTAAGTAGAGGAGAAAAAGCGGTTCTGACACACCCAAAATGTTCCTGCTCCATTCTACGTGGGAGTGGGGTCGGGTAGTTGTATTTGAGTTTGATACATGACACTTAAAGAAGCTGACCTATTTGTAATCTTCTATTTTCTGAGCCATATTTCGGAGAAGATGCGGACAAGATTTTGCATACAAGCCTTCATTGCCAATGCGATGCTTTTAACTAGATCTGAAAAAGATTTCGCATGTAAACTTCCATCATCCGGACCATATTTTTAATCGGATCCACACAAAATTGTGCATGCAAGGATACATCATTGAAGCGATGCTTTCAACCACATCTAGAAAAGAAATCGAATGTAAACTTCCTATGTGCGGACCAATTTTTTTATTCGATCCGGACAAAATTTGGCATGCAAGGCTATATCATCCGGGCGATGCTTTTTAACCACATCCGGAAAGAAATCGAATGTAATTTTTTAATGTGCGGACCAATTTTTTTACCTGATCCAGACCAGATTTTGGATGCAAGTCTACATCATCCGGGCGATGCTTTTTTACCACATCCAGAAAAGAAATCGAACGTAAACTTCCAATGTGCGGACTAATTTTTTTATCTGATCCGGTCAATATTTTGCATGCAAGGCTACATCATCAAGGCGATGCTTTTTTACCACACCCGGAAAGATGTCGAATGTAAACTTCCCATAGCAGATCAATTTCTTTATCTGATCCGGACAAGATTTTGCATGAAAGGCTATACCATCCGGATGATGCTCTTTTACCACATCTGGAAAGGAGTCGAACATAAACTTCCAATGTGCGGACCAATTTTTTTATCTGATCTGGACAATATTTTGCATGCAAGGCTATGTCATCCTGGTGATGCTTTTAACCACACCTGGAAAAGAAATCACACGTAAACTTCCATCATCCGGAGCATATGTGATAGGGGTGAAACCATACACCTGTGCCGCGTATCGATACGATTAACGATACACAGCCTACGATACGATACATTATCGATTCTCAGTTTAAAGAATAAGAAGGCAAACGACAAATAATTATTCATGACTGCTGAAGATTAAAGTAACTTATATAGGATAGATATCGTTTTGAATCGATTCTTCATCTCTTGTATCGATATGCATATCGATATGGCAAAAGTATCAATACTTCGATATATCGATGAATCGTTTCACCCCTATATGTGATACTCTAGTATCTATCTGTAATACTGAGCTCAGCCTGGAACACATTTCCCATTCTAGCCAAAAGTACTAACAGGTTGTGACTTAAGGTAACAAGGGGCCAGCGGACAAGAATCATCCTGAGTTTTTTAAAAAAAAAAAAAAAAAAAAAAAAAAAAGAGTCCAATTTCTACTCTCTTCGGCCTGACCCTTTGTCATAGCCAAGTGAGGTACGTCGTCTTTCACACCTCTCAGCAGCGGACAGAGCGAGAATCTCTCGGAAACGGAAGTTTTTTCTACCCTCATTTCAGGTTAAAGTTGTCAATAATGCCAAGGGAAAAAGCACTATCGTAAGTAGAGGAGAAAAAGCGGTTCTGACACACCCAAAATGTTCCTGCTCCATTCTACGTGGGAGTGGGGTCGGGTAGTTGTATTTGAGTTTGATACATGACACTTAAAGAAGCTGACCTATTTGTAATCTTCTATTTTCTGAGCCATATTTCGGAGAAGATGCGGACAAGATTTTGCATACAAGCCTTCATTGCCAATGCGATGCTTTTAACTAGATCTGAAAAAGATTTCGCATGTAAACTTCCATCATCCGGACCATATTTTTAATCGGATCCACACAAAATTGTGCATGCAAGGATACATCATTGAAGCGATGCTTTCAACCACATCTAGAAAAGAAATCGAATGTAAACTTCCTATGTGCGGACCAATTTTTTTATTCGATCCGGACAAAATTTGGCATGCAAGGCTATATCATCCGGGCGATGCTTTTTAACCACATCCGGAAAGAAATCGAATGTAATTTTTTAATGTGCGGACCAATTTTTTTACCTGATCCAGACCAGATTTTGGATGCAAGTCTACATCATCCGGGCGATGCTTTTTTACCACATCCAGAAAAGAAATCGAACGTAAACTTCCAATGTGCGGACTAATTTTTTTATCTGATCCGGTCAATATTTTGCATGCAAGGCTACATCATCAAGGCGATGCTTTTTTACCACACCCGGAAAGATGTCGAATGTAAACTTCCCATAGCAGATCAATTTCTTTATCTGATCCGGACAAGATTTTGCATGAAAGGCTATACCATCCGGATGATGCTCTTTTACCACATCTGGAAAGGAGTCGAACATAAACTTCCAATGTGCGGACCAATTTTTTTATCTGATCTGGACAATATTTTGCATGCAAGGCTATGTCATCCTGGTGATGCTTTTAACCACACCTGGAAAAGAAATCACACGTAAACTTCCATCATCCGGAGCATATGTGATAGGGGTGAAACCATACACCTGTGCCGCGTATCGATACGATTAACGATACACAGCCTACGATACGATACATTATCGATTCTCAGTTTAAAGAATAAGAAGGCAAACGACAAATAATTATTCATGACTGCTGAAGATTAAAGTAACTTATATAGGATAGATATCGTTTTGAATCGATTCTTCATCTCTTGTATCGATATGCATATCGATATGGCAAAAGTATCAATACTTCGATATATCGATGAATCGTTTCACCCCTATATGTGATACTCTAGTATCTATCTGTAATACTGAGCTCAGCCTGGAACACATTTCCCATTCTAGCCAAAAGTACTAACAGGTTGTGACTTAAGGTAACAAGGGGCCAGCGGACAAGAATCATCCTGAGTTTTTTAAAAAAAAAAAAAAAAAAAAAAAAAAAGAGTCCAATTTCTACTCTCTTCGGCCTGACCCTTTGTCATAGCCAAGTGAGGTACGTCGTCTTTCACACCTCTCAGCAGCGGACAGAGCGAGAATCTCTCGGAAACGGAAGTTTTTTCTACCCTCATTTCAGGTTAAAGTTGTCAATAATGCCAAGGGAAAAAGCACTATCGTAAGTAGAGGAGAAAAAGCGGTTCTGACACACCCAAAATGTTCCTGCTCCATTCTACGTGGGAGTGGGGTCGGGTAGTTGTATTTGAGTTTGATACATGACACTTAAAGAAGCTGACCTATTTGTAATCTTCTATTTTCTGAGCCATATTTCGGAGAAGATGCGGACAAGATTTTGCATACAAGCCTTCATTGCCAATGCGATGCTTTTAACTAGATCTGAAAAAGATTTCGCATGTAAACTTCCATCATCCGGACCATATTTTTAATCGGATCCACACAAAATTGTGCATGCAAGGATACATCATTGAAGCGATGCTTTCAACCACATCTAGAAAAGAAATCGAATGTAAACTTCCTATGTGCGGACCAATTTTTTTATTCGATCCGGACAAAATTTGGCATGCAAGGCTATATCATCCGGGCGATGCTTTTTAACCACATCCGGAAAGAAATCGAATGTAATTTTTTAATGTGCGGACCAATTTTTTTACCTGATCCAGACCAGATTTTGGATGCAAGTCTACATCATCCGGGCGATGCTTTTTTACCACATCCAGAAAAGAAATCGAACGTAAACTTCCAATGTGCGGACTAATTTTTTTATCTGATCCGGTCAATATTTTGCATGCAAGGCTACATCATCAAGGCGATGCTTTTTTACCACACCCGGAAAGATGTCGAATGTAAACTTCCCATAGCAGATCAATTTCTTTATCTGATCCGGACAAGATTTTGCATGAAAGGCTATACCATCCGGATGATGCTCTTTTACCACATCTGGAAAGGAGTCGAACATAAACTTCCAATGTGCGGACCAATTTTTTTATCTGATCTGGACAATATTTTGCATGCAAGGCTATGTCATCCTGGTGATGCTTTTAACCACACCTGGAAAAGAAATCACACGTAAACTTCCATCATCCGGAGCATATGTGATAGGGGTGAAACCATACACCTGTGCCGCGTATCGATACGATTAACGATACACAGCCTACGATACGATACATTATCGATTCTCAGTTTAAAGAATAAGAAGGCAAACGACAAATAATTATTCATGACTGCTGAAGATTAAAGTAACTTATATAGGATAGATATCGTTTTGAATCGATTCTTCATCTCTTGTATCGATATGCATATCGATATGGCAAAAGTATCAATACTTCGATATATCGATGAATCGTTTCACCCCTATATGTGATACTCTAGTATCTATCTGTAATACTGAGCTCAGCCTGGAACACATTTCCCATTCTAGCCAAAAGTACTAACAGGTTGTGACTTAAGGTAACAAGGGGCCAGCGGACAAGAATCATCCTGAGTTTTTAAAAAAAAAAAAAAAAAAAAAAAAAAAAAAGAGTCCAATTTCTACTCTCTTCGGCCTGACCCTTTGTCATAGCCAAGTGAGGTACGTCGTCTTTCACACCTCTCAGCAGCGGACAGAGCGAGAATCTCTCGGAAACGGAAGTTTTTTTCTACCCTCATTTCAGGTTAAAGTTGTCAATAATGCCAAGGGAAAAAGCACTATCGTAAGTAGAGGAGAAAAAGCGGTTCTGACACACCCAAAATGTTCCTGCTCCATTCTACGTGGGAGGGGGGTCGGGTAGTTGTATTTGAGTTTGATACATGACACTTAAAGAAGCTGACCTATTTGTAATCTTCTATTTTCTGAGCCATATTTCGGAGAAGATGCGGACAAGATTTTGCATACAAGCCTTCATTGCCAATGCGATGCTTTTAACTAGATCTGAAAAAGATTTCGCATGTAAACTTCCATCATCCGGACC